>OZ037995.1:12689680-12712180 GCA_964035705.1 Porites rus
AAGCGACTAAAACTAACACGGATCAACACTAAAGCAATTTGATTTTAACTGGTGAAACGAACAAATCACGTTTTATCATAAATAAATGCCTTATCATTTGCACTGCACCGTAAACTGAAGTGCTGAAAATCATTAAGTATCAGTTATTAAATTGGAAAATTGAATTTTGCAATGGACCCCGAATACACTGGAATCCCCGCTAACTCGAACCGTTTTTCGTTTCCCTTCAGCGTTCAATTTTCCGGGGTACTACTGTATTTGTTTGCGTTCACTCATGCACAAACCTATTTTATGTCGGTGCAATAACCCATCGAGTCGGTTGGTTATTGTCTACATTTTCCAAATATCGTCAGTACCAGCTTGTTATGAAGAATTAACCGGAGGATTGGAGCCAATCAAAAAAGGCAAAATACTCCGAGCGAATAATTATTACAGTTATTGAATGAGGCTGATACGGCCTCGGTGGATAGCACCTTCCTCGTCTCCATAATTCTTCAGACGATACGAAAGCCGAATTCAATAATTGTTTTTTTATTCATTCAAAATAATTCCTAGTTTAAAATCATGCTTACCTCCATCGATGTTAAGTTCGTCTTCGACAGTGCACGTTAAACGGCAAGTTTAGGAGATAAAGGGTTGTTCATCTCCGCAAATATTCTCCAAATAGCAGATGTCGTCCTTCGAGGTGTCTTCTTGCAGTTCTTGCTAGGTTTTTAGCCAATGGTTCGCCTATTTCCTCCTGGTAAAACGAGTAAAACGTTCCGGCGGTTTGATATCACTACCAAAGTAACACAACCTCGTCCCCAGGTCTTCTCGGTTAACGGTTCGATAATCTGCAACTTTGCTGCACTTTTGACGTCATCAGTTTAATATGGCAAAATCCTTTCAAATTTGGTCAACAGTAGCTGGTTATGATGAATTATGCGTATGATTTTAGCCAATCAGAAAAGGAGAAATATTTTAAATGAATAATTAGCAGTAATCCCACGAACGCACACGTTGGAAATGAGATGATAGACGGCCAATTAGGTGCGAAGCGTAGAGTTGGCTATAATTATGTCACAAGCGCGAGTGGAAAATTTCATTTATTAAAAACGGTCACATAATATCACTACTAAAGACCAGGTAAGACCAGAGACTTTCGCTTTTCACCTGCCACACGTCTATTAAAACTGTCACCATTGTGTCCAGGCAAACCGACTGAATGAAACATCAACTAACAACAACTAACAACAACAACAACAACGAAGCATCATAGCAATGAACTCTTCAACAATTCATCTGGATTCTAAGAGTTAACTCTGTTAGACAGAGTTTTAAAATATGGCAGATAATGTTACCGAGAAGAATTTTTAAGTTATGCCATGGTAAATTCCTGAACTAAAATTTCCCCAGTCGCCATGCAAAGAGCTCGTGTAAAGCTTCTTCTTGAAGTTGTTTGAAACCGGTCGCTGTCTCTGTCTGTCTGTAAAAAGATTTATTGATAGATTGATTCGTTTATGTTAAAAGTGCCTCTTTTCTTTCCTTTTGTTAGCTCAGCCCTTTCCTGGCGAGACGTACAGCACATTATTGCGTGGACTGCAAGACAAGATCCTGTTGCAATCAAGAAAAGCTCATGGACCGTTAATAAGGCTAATTTGAGTGGTTAGTTTATCCCTTCTGATCTTTATAACAGCGTTAGTGTTTTTATATTAGTACTAAACTATATTATGTTAGTACAGGGAATTGTTAAGCTATACGTGCTACTGTTTCTGTTTTCATTCAAAAATGCTTTATGACTTGTTTAATGATTTTGAAAAGACAAAAACGAATGTCGATTCAGTAAAATAAATGTATCTGTACGGTAATGAAACTGATAACTGCGGTGATGATAGCAGAAGGAGTATATATAATCATAATATTGATATAATAATGACGATAATATATATTAACTTATATTCAACTCAAGACCATTTTAACAAATAATGAAAACTCTAAGCTCTAGTGTTAACTCAAAACCCTAAACTTCCTTCCTGGTAAAAATTCTAGATAGAAATCAGTACAGTGGAATCCCGTTAATACGGTCACCAATGGGTCATAAAAATTTGCCCGTACTAACGGGGTGGCCCTATTACCCGGGGCAGGGTCAAATTTAATGACTTACGCCAGACGGAATAACACATGCACCATGCATCGCATTCGCACTTCTTGAACAACTGTTCAGTTTAATGAACTACCGGAATGGAGATATCACGTACTGTAATTACAAAAACTAAGTTCAACTCCCGATAATTCGAACCGTCAAGGGAAATCGAAAAAGGTTCGAGTTATCGGAAGCTCGAAAAAAATAGCCGGGAGTAAGGAAAGAAACAGTTTTTACTGCATAGTGAACATTTTAATTTAATTGTAGAAACGTCAAGTGAAAATTAAAATATACGTCTAGATTATAAATCAGAACGTAACATAACAAAACCTTGCTTAATAGAGCATGCATTTTACTGTTTTGAGAAGTAAGTTAGATTTGCGACAAACAACATCAGCCTCCACTAGTAAACTATATACCTACAACACATCAATGGGAAATTCAAAATTCAATGTTTCGACGCCAGAAGACTGTTTTTTCCCGACTTTTAAGAGTTCAAAACACGGTTCGAGTTATCGAGGGTAATTAAAATTATATAGAAATGAACTGAGGGGAAACGGATGACGGAAATCCAGGGGTTGGTTCGAGTTAGCGTGGGTTTGAGTTATCGGGAGTCAACTGTACTTGAAACTTTCCTTTAGTACATAAAATTAAAAAAATCGGCCAGCAACAAATGCATTTTGAGTGTACTGTGGTCTAAAAACAATACAAGAACATGCTCAGCTAGGTCAGTGAAATTGACATATCACAGGCATTTTAATTTTCTACATTTCGAAGGCATGGCCGTATTAACGGGTTGAAATTAGAAGGGATTCTACCGTTTGGGATTCAAAAATGTGGACGTTGGTCGTATTAACTGGTTAACGCAAAAACGAGGGGTTCTTTTTTTATAGGAAAATGTGTGACCGTTTTGCCAGGCCAAAAAATTTGCTGCACACTGTAATAACGAGGTGACCGTATTACCGAGGTGGTCGTAAAGCGGGGTTTCACTGTAAATATTAATCAATTATTATTAATGATTAATGAAAATAGGCTAGGAAACGCCTTCTGGAACAAACGTGTATGAAGAGAATCTGTAAAACGTACAGGTATTAGCCGATAATAGTATTTCTAATGTAAAAAGAAGATTATTACATTATAATTTAAGGGGCAGCCACAGAGAATGATCGGTTATCCAGCGTAGTAAAAGACTTTTATGTTGGGAAGTTTAGAATTATGCTGTTCTATGATCTTAAACAATAATACTTCCCTTTTTTTCTTTCGTGACATTTGTTGTTGTATCTTTCCTCAGTTAATGATTATGTTGGATTTGGCTTTATGGATGCCACTAAGATGGTCGATGCAGCACTGAACTGGACAACTGTTCCTACAAAGGTTAACTGCACCATTCCAGATCCCCGTGGAAATAGGTAGCGTACTTAGAACCTGACTCTTTTTCATGCTTCGTAATTATCCACTCCCCCTAGAAGTGGGTGCAATTACGATTATCATTTTTGCAGCATTTTGACCTATTTAGAATTGACCATAAAACAGTGTGGGTTCTTATTGAAAACGTTTTGTCAATAACTTAAACTATACTCGCCCATATTTATTGAGAGCTATTGCTCATAAGATTAGAATAATTGTACCTGTATAATATGTTTGTGTTCGGATCCTCAGTTATATTGCGTATTTTGTTTATTATTTTAACCGCAGTGGGACTAGCTTAGTCGGTAGAGCGCTTGACTGTTGAGCGGGGAGGAGGTTTGGATTCCCTGGGCCGAACCATTACTCAGGGTCATAAGGTGGCTCGATACATACTTCAAGGCCAATACCTCCCAAGTTTGAGCATAAACTACGTCACCATAAACAAAAATTTGGAAAAATTGCCACCACAGTTGTATTAGATAAAGATGAAAATTTGTTATGATCAGGGTTGCAATGACAAAAAATTGGTAATAGCGTCATTTCGTTGCTAGGTCAACTCCCATGTCGTTGCAACCCAGATCATAACAAATTTTCATCTTTATTTAATGCAACTGTGGTGGCAATTTTTCCAAATCTTTGTTTATGGTGACATAGTTTCTGTTCAAACTTGGGATTTATTGACCCTTAAAAACTGTATCGAGCCACCTTAAAATAACTTAGAAATGAAGGTACTGCCTTTGCCCTGCAAACGGCTAGAGCTCCACGTGGCTCGGATGACCACGTATAGTGGCGGTCCCGATCCCAGAAGGGGACATAAAAATAGTTTCCTCAATTAGTACCTTTGTGCTAAATACATTAACACTCACATAGGTGCATGTTTTTCACTGGCCCAGAAAGAGGTAAACTTATAGAACACTGTGCCGGAAGCGAATGTGCAAGCCGATTTCTACCTTGTGTTCAGTGATCAAACGTTTAATATGCTGTGTTGTAAACCAAACAGACTGATTGATTTTCCATTTTCTGTCTGAACATAAATGCATGTGCACCTTTTGAGGTCTACAAAAACTGCAGAATGCACAAGTCAAAGAGACACAGCCTTGGGTATTAATTTTTTACGGGTACTAATCTTTCTCTTGAAATTCATATATTCACCTTCATATCTTAGTCTTCTACGGGTACGTATATTATGCGAACTTACAACGTGACCAGCTCCCATTTGGTTTGGTTTCATACCTCAGTCGCAACTGAGATTATCACAGAGGTCATTGGATCGGATTCCGTTCTTAAGCCTGAACTTTTTTCAAGTTTCTTTTTCGCAACCGCTTAAGTTTCGTACTTAACTGTGATGATCTTTTTCTCTTCTTTCTTTTTATTTAATCTTTCTGCTAAATCTTTCTTTCGCAATTCTAATGTATCAAATTCTGATACATTTACTTTCAAAATTGTTAGTATTGTCATAATTTTATCTTTAATATACCCTTCTTCTCTCTTTCTTTCTTCCTCTATTTATTCGCCTTTCAGTTCGATAATGTTTAACGAATCACTTGAAGACACCATCGATCTAAGTACCTGGAACAGTAAATGCTTTGGCGAGAAAATCAACTACTTGGAACATGTTGAGGTTTATGTAAATTTGACTTATACACGGCGTGGGGACCTGTTAATAAAACTCACATCACCTCAAGGGACGGTTTCTAGTCTCACGCATTATAGGACCACCGACAGTCACTTTAAAAACACGGACTTTGATTTTGTCTTTATGACGTTGCACCACTGGGGGGAAAATGCGGTTGGAAAATGGAAATTAACGCTGGAAAACTCGCGACCACATCGTAATAGTACAGGTTGGTTATTAATTTGTAACAATCAACAATTATTGAATTCGACTTTCGTATGATGTGAAGAATCCACTGAGGCCGATAACAGCCTCTAAGATCTGCATAATTCTTCACATCACACGAAAGCCGAATTCAATAATTGTGTATTATTATTCATTCAAAATATTTCTCCGTTTCTGATTGGCTAAAATCCCACGCACAATTCAACATAACCAGGCACTGACGACCAAATTTTGAAAAATTTCGTAACATGTGAGAAATGACGTCAGTTGTGCAGCATAATTGTCAGAAAACTGAACAGTTAACCGAGAAGACCTGGGGACGCGGTTGAATTGTTTTTGTAATGAGAACAAAATGGTGGAACATTTCACTCGTTTCACGAGGAAGAAATAGGCGAACTATTGGCTAAAAACAGCAAGAAGACAACTTGACGGACGACATCTGCTATTTGAAGAATATTTGCAGTACTGAACAACCTTTTATCTCCTAAACTTGCCGATAAACAGGCATTTGAAAATGAACTTAACATCGATGGAGGTAAGTATGTTTTAGCTTGTTTTTAAACTGAGAATTATTTTGAATGAATGATAAAACTCTCAGAGGGTATTATCCGTCACGGCCTAATCGGCCTCGGCGGATAACACCCTTCCCAATCTCCATAATTCTTCAGATGATACTTAGCGTCATTCAAAACACTCAGGCACTTTCGAAAACAGTACCGCGCGATGTTTCAACAACCTCTCAAAGACCATCAAAACTTGCACGGAGAGAGCCACCTTTGTACGCAAATGCAAAGAACATTACCTAGCCCTTAACAAGTCTAGCGTGTGACCACCCTTTCATGTAAATAGATACATATTTTCTTTTAGAGTTCTACCTTTTCCCATATTTTGTAGTTAGTGTTAATAGTTAGTACTGTAGCATAGAAGAGCCATTTTTTATGGAATGCCAATAAATTGTTATTATTTATTATTATTATTTTATTATTATTATTATAATTGTTCAATAATTAAGTTAAGAATTAAGTTCAATTTAACAAACTTACTTCCTTGCACTTTTTCTTCAAGCCTTGGCCTATTTATCGGCACAGTTTCAGCTAGGTTAAAAAAACAGATTTTTTTTCTTGCAGAGTCTCCTTAAAAAGTAGATAAAATCCATCGAGCAAAATGTTTGCGTATTCTTGCCACCACCACTTCGCTGATTGATTCAATTATTCACCGAAGTGGAATTGAATAATTGTGAATGACAAATAACAGTGTCATTTATTTCTGTATGTCTAAACATTTTCAACCTCTTTTCGTTTCATGTTAAGGAACGCTTTTCAACTGGACGCTGTATTTACATGGTACAAAGGAGGATCCGCTAGCTCAAAATCCTCATGTTCCTGTTCCAGTCTTTCCACAACCAACAGCCCAACCTCCAACAGACTTGACACCAACGTCTACAAGTAAGACTCTTTAGGGCATTTTGGTCTAGCATTATGTCCAACTCTGTTGTTTATATAATAGAAACTCGTTAATATAAACCATATAACTGGGAATAGGAGACTCTAAGGACGTGTTGTTATTGAATCCCGACGAACTGTGGGTGAATTACGAAGTCCGTTTTTGAACCGTTGTTGAAAAGTTGCTCTTTCGAACTCCTTGACCTTGCGAGAGAATTTTCCTTCTAATGCAATTTTTTTCAGTTGGGTTTAATTCTATTGGGAGGTTTACATGAAATTCGGAAGGCCATCATAAGCTTCCTTAAACTTCACCTGAATTGGCAATTCCTTATTCCATATCTGTTTTCCTCGCAAATATTTGAAAGATAACAAGAGATAGAGCCTCAAAGAGCTGGCGAAAAATCCGAACAACTCGATTTACTCAGTGAACCGGTTTGACAAGTTTTCATTTCTGACCGATCAAAAACAACGATGAATCACTGAAACGCGCTAAAACTGAACTTGCACATGAGCCACGTTAGTTTGCATCGTGCTCGTTATCTTGAACATGCACACTTCATTCTATTTACTCATCGAAATTGAATAATTGGATAATTATTCTCTTATTGAAGCCGGTTTAGTCCGTAGTATCGTCCGATATCACTCGACTCTCCTGAATAGCTCCCCCTACTGGCTCGCCAAGAATGAATACAGTGCGGCTAAAGATCCCACCATGATACTGCAAATTTAACCGTGCAATAAGAGATTTTGATTTTGAGAATTACGCTCCTGTGTATTCTTCCTGTATACTGATTTGCACTAAAGGGAAAAAAGCAACAACAACAAAAACAAAAATAACTTCATGAATAACCTGGTTCAAAGCAAGAATTTGACATTCTTGTGCTAGTTGCACACACGTACTGTGAAACCAGATCATTCGGTTGCTAATTTTTTCTGCTGAGGCATCTCAAGGTTAATATTTTTCGCCTTTAGTAGTATTCGGTATACGCCTCCGTCCGCGACAAGGTTGTCTTGACGGCGGATTTGTATTTAATTTCAAAGACGACAAGCGTAAGTTGGCTGACAATTCGTAGTTTTAATGCACTCGTCACGCACCATTAAACCGAGCTCGTGTCTCCGATGTTACTATTACCCCTTGGACAGAAGAATTGCAATTACAATTGGCCATCACTGCCTCATTCCAAAGTAAAATTTATTTCGAATTGACGATTTTCGAGTTGCCTCAAGCCTCTGTTTCAAAGCGAGGCGAAGTGCGAAGCCATTCATATGAAAATTATTTTTCATTCTCATGCATTTGAAACTCGTTTTCAGTAACAAATGTTTTGCACTCAGCCTCGTTTTGAAAGAGAGAGTTTTTGGAACTCGGAAATGGCCCTTTCGCAGTTGCAATCAAGGCGAACAGCGCTAATTAACAGAGAAAACAAAAAATAATAACAATAGAACCATTTTGAATTATGGTACTTTGGCAACTCTAAACGTTAATAGCTACGGCAACACACTGATTTGGTACGCCGCTTCTTTGGTAGTTAATAATTTATTTGTTGGTATTGGTTATTTCTTTATTTATTTGCCCTGGACAGTGGCATTTTTTGTCTTTGGTTTTTATTTTTTATTTTTTACAATTAGGTCCTCTACTTATCTCTTTTGAGGAGGTAATGCTCTTTTACATCTTGAACCCTAAACCACAACATATGGCGTACTCTCGTTTACTCACTCAGCTGAAAAATATTGGAACTGCCTCACCGATAATTTAAGGGCAATTGGCGATTTTAGAGAATTTAGGCAGCACTATCATGACACAATTTTGAGACTCAGGGGCACTCCGCAGCTTTTGTACTTATTTACTTCAACTTCAACTTTTTAGATTTATCTATATATCTACTCGTTAATTGTTTTTACTGAAAAAACGCTTTTAACTGACTGGCCTGCATATAACAATTGCTAAGTTACAAATCAGTGGGTTATGTTTCTGGTTATAATTAAATAATCTTTCTGTTAGTGTTTGTTCCTCCTTCCTACTTTTCCTTAGCCTGCGAATCGCAGACGTGTTTCCGGTCGTCGCTTCTCTCCCTCCGAAAAATAACTTCTGCGAACCCGAGCGGCAAAACGATTTCCGTGATGTAAAACGTTTTGTTTTCATGTTGGCTAATCAGATCAACGGATAGAATACAGCTCGAGTGACTTCTCGGGACCTCGCTATTGGATTTTGGCGAGAGTTACGAAATACGCTTTGAATTTCACGACTATAAGGGAGTGTTTACATGATACCGGGGCGACTTTTGCCCCGGCGCGAGTTCACTCCGCTTCCCTCTCATGGCTCTATATTTGTTTACATGATACCACCACAAAATATCATGCCTGGGCGAGTCACCCGGGGGTGAGTTCACCGCGTTTGTTGTACCGGGGCGAGAATTTCACTCCGGTACGAAATCTCACAGCAGTATCATGTAAACGTCAAATGACCAACCGTTTCGGTGTGAAATCGGTTTGCCAGTAGACTGGAACGGCTAGCGCATGCGTAATATTTGTTATTTTAAATCACACGCGCATTTTATCAACATAAAGTGTACCTTCAAACAACGAGATACAAAATGACGCAGTCATCATGTGAAAGCGATACGAAATCAAAACGTCATCCCTGTATAAAACTCGTGCCGGTGCGGGTTTTCTCATGTTAACACCTCCTAACAAGGTTTCCTGCGACGTTGAATGCTGACTTCCTTGTGAAGCAACGGCTTCTTAAGCTATGTATGTGACGTGGGCCCAATCGCTACAGCGAAAGGAAAATAATATAGCTCAATGACATCGCGCTCATACCCGCGATTTATTTCAGTTTAACCAGCGCTAATAAAGGGTGGCGAATCGATTGGACAGAAACATCTCGACTGATTCAGAAATTTCTGACAATCGCTCGTTAATAATTCAAAATCCTACAAGTATGGCCACAAAACAATGATCCGAAATATTATAAACCCTGGGCCGGACCCAGCGGGAAATAAGTATTTACAGAAGTAAATTGATGATAGTCAAGATGACATTTCAGCTACGACGCTTCGACTCATCTTATAAAAAACCATGGAAATTAAAACCTTTAAAAGAACATGTATAAAAAGAAGTATAAGAACAAATATACGCATCGCATAGGAAATCAATTACCACATGTCCTAGCTTTCAAAGATAAAGGATACTAAAATTACTAAAATTACTGAAGAGTTCTCCAAAGCATACTTTTCTGCGAAGAACCAGATAAAACAGAAGCAACAAGCAGCATGATGCGTCTACTTTCATTAGGACATTCATCGTTTCGAATATGATCAAAACAACAAGGTGTGATAAATCATTGACTCCGTAGGCAAATAGTTTTCTAATAATCTTTCTTCAATATGAATCCTCTTGGTGCTTAGTTCATCAATCAATACCACAGTCAAGGAAAATTAACTTTCTTAAAGGGGCTATGTCAGCTGGAGAGCATGCGCTCTGAGGTTATGCAAATTACTTCCAACTGTCAAAATTCTATTGTTTTTAACGCGTGACTTTCTCCATGTTCTCTGTCACGTCCAAGGCTCCGAATTTAGAGAGGTTAACAAGCGAAATGGGTTTAGATAAGGGATATTTCGATAGAATTTACGGAACGTTTCTTCTCTGATTATGCTAGATCAAAAATAAAATTGTGACGACAATTTTACTTGTGGTTTTGGAGTAAAAACGCATGCCATTCATAAAATAGTGCGCAAACAAAAATTCAACAACAACATATTGTCTTATTCAACAAAATAAATCGAAGTTGTATTTTACAAACGAGCTACAGAAGACGCTAGACTGAAGATAAAGACCAAGACTGTTTCAAATCATTAACAATTAGACTTGTCTGTCGCTAGTGATTTTATAATTTAGATGCTGATAGAACAAGAGACATCAAGTCTTTGTTTTGATCTTAGGGTAACATACATTATCGCGCAAAATTGTTCGATCGTGCCGAATCACTGCGACGTCGAGAAAAACAGAACCAAGCATCATTGGTATACTACTCCACTATAAGCAGTCCGTTGATAAAAAGGGAAAGTAAACTCTGCTATTTTCCAAAAATATGCTCGAACACAAACAGTTCAAAAACATGGCATTTACAGGATCTAACTTATATCAAGGTGCCTCTCTTAGTCCGTTGAGAACAATCTGGACGAGCAAACGGTCGTGTTTATCTTTGCCGTGAATCCAGATAAATACAAGAAGGAATCTAGCCGAATTTTATAATGTTTCCTTCGCCAGGAGTTTAGTTTGGTCACGAAACTCATGGCCTGATGCTCTTGTAATCGTTTACCAAAAACGGCCGCCGCCAACACGATAGCCGCTTCATTATATGTCCACATACTTTGAGCACAAGAAAAATCCAAGAGCCAGCAACCTCTAAAATAACTCAGTAGAAAGGTTCTGTGAGCTATAGGGAAGATTCCATCAAAGATTCCATCAGTCATTGTGGAGTAGCCGTCATTAACTCTGCCATTACAACGGCCGCTGATAAGAGGACACAGTAAATCCACGTAAAAATATTCTACAGGCAAACAATGTCAAAATAACGCCAAAAAATTATTCTGTAATCACCATAGAACGATTCTTAATACAAAACTTCGCTAACTATCGAACGATGGCTGAGATTTAGACAGATAAAAACAGCCTTCCAAAATCTCCGACAGAACTTGAAAAAGACAGGCCAACTTTTTCAGGTTTGTTTTCATTGGCTCGCGCATGCGTGTGGGGTGACATAGCCCCTTTAAACGCGTCGTTCTGAGAAAAATGGGCGGCTGCGCACAGGCTACGTCGCCCTTTTCAATTGCGAATTGTAAACATATCCACCGCGCACGATCTTGTGAGAAGTCTCGCGAGTTAGTTCCTTGATTTAAGAGCTAAACTGTGATTGGCTAAGAAGGTTTTACGTCACGGAAATCGTTATGCCGCTCGGGTTATCAGACGTTATTTATCGGAGGGAGAGAAGCGACGGCCGGAAGTACGTCTGCGGTTCGCAGGCTAACTTTTCCTACGTTTTCCTTATATATCACTTGATTGTCTTTCGTTTCCGTTTTTGATTTTTGTCGTTGTTTGTTTTTGGTGGAGGGGTGTGGAAGTTACTTTTGTGCGGACTTCTTTTTATACTGGCTAAATAGCTAAAATGAGTATTTTCTCATAAAGGCTTCCCTTCGACCACAAGGGAGATATAAATCATTTTTCTGTCATTGCTAAACTCTGTTAGTAAAATGTATTACACATCTCGCTAAGAAAATCCAAAGCAGGGCAACAGTTGAAATGGTAACTTCTCACAAATCAGTCGATAATTTTCTTTTGTTGTTATATTTTTGGGGTATAAGGAATTTCTTCGGTCCGGACTGTGCCTGTCACTGAAGTATCTTCGACTAAAGTTGTCCCTTCTACAACGGGAGTACCAACTAGAAAGTCAGGTGAGATTTCACTTTTTTTAACCGCGGCAGTGTTGGCTCAGTCGGTAGAGCGTGTGACTGCAGAGCGGGAGGTCGCGAGTTCGATTCCCGGGGCCGGACCAATACTCAGGGTCTTAAAATAACTGAGAAATGAAGGTGCTGCCTTTGCACTGCAAGCGGCTAGACCTTCGCGTGGCTCCGACGACCACGTAAAATGGCGGTCCCTTCTCCAGTAGGAGAAGTAAAAATAGTGTCCCAATTAGTACTTACGTGCTAAATACATTGACACTCAAATATAGTGCAATTTTTTCATTATTTTTTTTTAAAATCACGTACACTGTCGTGCTTTGTGATTTACGCCCCGCAAATTAGTAAATCGCATCCAAAGCTTAAGACACTCTGCTACTCAAAAGAGTAGTCTCATTTTCATTCGCAAGTATAGTTCCTGTAAAAGTTTGATTTAAAATGACTAAACGACTTCTATTAAATGAGATGGTCAAGACTCAAAACGGCGAGATAAAGTCATCCCCTTCCTGCCGAAAACAAATCTTGTCTCGGTGAACATCATTTGGCTTTAGGAACTAAATGAAGACTGAAACCGCGGCAGAACTACGTTTTTACGTCACGGAAATCGTTCTGCCGCTCGGGTTACCAGACGTTATTTTTCGGAGGGAAAGAAGCGACGACCGGAAGTACGTCTGCGGTTCGCAGGTTAACTTTTCCTACGTTTTTGATTTTCTTTCGTTTCCGTTTTTGATTTTTGTTGTTGTTTGTTTTTGGTGGAGGGGTGTGGGAGTTACTTTTGTGCGGACTTCTTTTTATATTGGCTAAATAGCTAAAATGAGTATTTTCTCATAAAGGCTTCCCTTCGACCACAAGGGAGATATCAACTACAAAGTCGGGTGAGATGTAAACCTTTCTGCATACTTAATCGCATTGGCCATCATGTTTTTTTTTTTTCTAAAAACAGGCCAAATCATTTTTCTGTCATTGCTCAAACTCTGTTAGTAAAATGTATTACACATCTCGCCAAGAAAATCCAAAGCAGGGCAACAGTTGAAATCCTTACTCAAAACATATCTTAATAATAAGATCGGGCGCGTTTAATTCTCAGCGTTTCAGGATTGTGTTTGTAATACGCCTTTGATAATTGCCTGTTAAATGGCCACCAGCGTTTGAGATTTCCGTCACTATCCCATACCTACAGCGGGTCCACGTTTACACTTTCTTTTTTCTCTGGTTTAATCATCTTTCATCTCTGTCCCATATTGCATACCTGCCCAGAAATGGTAACTTCTCACAAGTCAGTCGATAATTTTCTTTTGTTGTTATATTTTTGGGGTATAAGGAATTTCTTCGGTCCGGACTGTGCCTGTTACTGAAGTATCTTCTACTAAAGTTGTCCCTTCTACAACGGGAGTACCAACTAGAAAGTCAGGTGAGATTTCACTTTTTTTAACCGCGGCAGTGTTGGCTCAGTCGGTAGAGCGTGTGACTGCAGAGCGGGAGGTCGCGGGTTCGATTCCCGGGGCCGGACCAATACTCAGGGTCTTAAAATAACTGAGAAATGAAGGTACTACCTTTGCACTGCAAGCGGCTAGACCTTCGCGTGGCTCCGATGACCACGTAAAATGGCGGTCCCTTCTCCAGTAGGAGACGTAAAAATAGTGTCCCAATTAGTACTTACGTGCTAAATACATTGACACTCAAATATAGTGCAATTTTTTATTTAATATTTTTTTAAAATCACGTACACTGTCGTGTTTTGTGATTTACGCCCCGCAAATTAGTAAATCGCATCCAAAGCTTAAGACACTCTGCGACTCAAAAGAGGAGTCTCATTTTCATTCGCAAGTATGGTTCCTGTAAAAGTTTGATTTAAAATGACTAAACGACTTCTATTAACTGAGATGGTCAAGACTCAAAACGGCGAGATAAAGTCATCCCCTTCCTGCCAAAAACAAATGTTGTCTCGCTGAACATCATTTAGCTTTAGGAACTAAATGAAGACTAAAACCACGGCAGAACTACGACACCTGTTTAGACCTGAAGTATCAAGGAAAGAGTAAAACTTTGTTAGTTACGGCTTCGAAAAACAAAGCAAGGACATCACTGGTTGTTATTCTTGTTCCGTCGATTCTATCCTAAGGCTGGCTTGACTTATTTATTACATTCTGCCGTCAATATGCAGTGGCTTTCCCTCATAGAGTAGTGTAGGCTGCGGTTCATAGAATCATGTTAAGACCAACCGTTAGTTCGCTGGAACTATTTTCTGTTCGCTTCTTTTTTTTATTGCATGCTAACCATGAGGGAAACTGAATCTTCACTATGATATCCCTCCAAAAAAATAACATTGTGTAACAGTCATCGTTGTTTTTTTGTTTGTTTTTGTTTTTCGTTGTTGTTGTTTTTCTCTCTTACTAAGGCCGTGTCCACAATAGTCTTTTGAATTTTGTCATTGAATACAAATATATATTTTGCGCGTCCGATTTCCGTCTACACGAGAACGATATTTTTTAGTTAAGGAACTTATCCACGCTGGCTCGGGAGACCTTCACATCGTTTGCTAGTTAAGTTTGTATGAGTGTGCGAACTCGTGAAAAGGTGCTAATACAACAGCCGCGTCTGTTGTTCTTCTAAGTGTGAATGTGTTATATAAATTATAAAGCTGAGTGTACAAAGTAGTGCGTGGTTTTATCCTCAAGAAACTCATCTCTTTTATTATTATTATTTTTAACATTTCGCGTCCGCTCGAGAAAAACAGTGAGCGAAGCAAGGACTTGTTGCATCGTTGAGTGTTAACAGTTATTTAAATGAGTGTTAATATTGCCGCCTGGACGGTGTGTAATATATCAAACATAAGAGACAGTGATTCATTACAAAATCGAATACCGACAAGAGAGTTGAGGTGTGCGATATTTTGATAAATTGCAGTATCGAATGTTTGATATTACATCTCAAACAAAATGATCCTAGAAGGGGAATTTAAGGATGCAAAATGAATAGTTTTTCATCTGATTTCCAGGCACTCAAGATACATTTATTTATTTTGTATTTACTTTTATTATGAATTATTAATGACTTTGAAAACAAAATTTGACGAAAGTTATTTTTAGTGACTTGGCAGGATACGGTTCTTGTTTCATTTGGCGCCGTGCGTTGTTGACTTTAACCTTTAGTAAGTTCGTAACAAATTTGAGAACTGGAGGAAAGGTTATTGACTATCGCCAGAAACTCATAAGGGGTTGAAACGTAAAACTCGCGTTCAATGCTCGTGAATATTCACTTTTACCATATTTGGAAACCTTAGTGACAGATATCCATTTTAAACAAATGGCTGCCGCGCGATCACCATTCAGATGTTTTAAGACAAGAGTTCTGTATTTCAAGGTTAAAAATACACCGTTAAAAGACAAAAATGGAAAGAGAAGGTTCAGAAGAATGCTCAGCTTTCATTTTGTGGAGGAAGGGAAGCTTTTCATCAAGAAATCATCCTTCGAGGAATTCAACCTTGTTTTCTTCTCGACGGAGCGCATGGTCTGTTTTGAAATGCAACCAAGGTAGTGAAGTTTTTGCTGAATTTTCAGGTACACTTTGCACTCTATGGCCAAGATAATTACGTTTTTGAAAGGGAATTTACGTGTTTTAAATGTTTCATAGACGTTTTATAAATTTTTTTCTTCGGCGCTAAAGAAAAATTACAAAATGTGCCCTGATTTGAAATGGATTTTGTGTTGAATTTTGCCATGTGCTCAGCCGATTTCACTTGCGTGAACGAATCCACGATCCAGATAGTGTTTTCCGAATTGCTTTTTGGATTTTGAATAAAATTTCCATAAACGGCTTCTCTTGCTATTGTTTTGAGTTTGTTCATACATAAAATTAGCTCAAAACACGATCGTGACTACAACATCCAAGCTGAATTTAAGCTTAAATGCTTCTCACATTCATTACACGCATCACTTTTTGCGGAGATGTCAGGTTCAGGTTTTGGACACTTTTTGATACGCAGCTAGTGAATTTTATTTGAAAATATTTTTTACTGTTTATTCTAGACTTTTAATATACGAATTTTAAAAGCCTATTTGCAGAAAAAGTTTACCGTGCAGAGGGTCAACGAGGCATCGTTTTTTGAGGTGACAACTTTAAGAAGCTGCGAGGACGTCAATGGGTTTCATAATGTTATGTTTGGCCCGGGTGGTAAGGCAATAATATCATGCTCAGTGTTTCGGTAAGATTCCTGGTTTCAACCTTTGAAAACTTTCTCGGCTTTCGACAGTTTTTCCCCCGTTTGTCGGCCATTTTTTTCAAGCGGGCGCGGGAACCTGAAGTAAAATTACGTCACGTTGCTTACGAAGTTTGATTGGTCAGTTATCTCTTCTTCTCATTCCAAATATGGTACTTTCGAAAATGAATAATCGCCAGCATCGGACAAAGCAAACATATGAGAGTTACACGTTTCAACCCCTTATGAGTTTCTGCTATCGCATAAATAAAGTCTTATTATTAGAGACCTAATTGTGTTTCCACCATGGTGTAAGAAACAATAGATATTCATATCATGGTACAAATGATAATGCAACTGTGTTTTACGATCTTGTTTCCTTTCAGATACTGCATTGATAGTTGGAGTTGTCTGCGCATGCGTGGTATTGGCGCTCGTTACTTCCTGTATAGTGTATATGAAGTGTTGGAGGAAGAGGTGATTATCATTGAGTTAATTACTAAAAAATCTAATTTTGGTGTTAGTACCTTTTTTAGCCTGGACTGCTTACACTGCGTGAAATATGCATCAAAAATAGATATTCATATACGCGTCAGTAGGAAAAAATTGGCTATAAATGGCTATTTTTTTCTCTTTACCTTGTCTTGCGCTTTACGATCGACTGTTATCTTACTCGGTTAGGTAACGCCTGTTATGTAGGCTATACCACTTTCTTGAGCAGATTATACAGGCAACTGGAGACAGCGTTTAAATTCTGGCGAATAGGATTTAGAACTTTTTGGCTTCTTAGACCTTGCCATTGGAGGTACCACAGTACGTCATCCAGGGTGTACAAGGCTTGAAAATTCAGTAAACCACGACCCATTGGTGGTTGCCAGCAGTCGCTCTTTGGAATCATTGCTCTTCGGCTGACAAGCGTTACTTTCTTGCCTTAACGCACTGGTAATACGATTCCCTGACGCTTTCTGTGCGAACAAATTCGGTTCGTAGAGAATACTTTATGAGAATCAAGGCCATAAAGGGCTCGTCTACACCCTGTATAAATTAATCCGGCCGGGTTACGAAGGTTTCCCATCCAGAAAATTTATTGCTTCCTTCCAAAACATAACCAGTGCCTGTCATAGGAAATACTTAAATGTTCTCACTTCAGAATTATACCCAGAAGAAATGAATTTACAGCGAAATTCGTTGTATTACGCTGCGCGTATTCAGGCAAACTTCGAAGAGATTTTGGGTTTTTCTGTTCCGTCAATGATTTGAGTGAAGGCGGGGATAATGCAAATCACAATGTAACGTGCTAACCCAGCTTGGCTGAGGGTGACACTAGACTGCTCAAGAATAGCGAAGGTGATGGCGATGGTGAGTGGATAAGGAGGCAGACGTTGCTTTATTCTTGCAAGTGACAAGAATAAGAAAGATCAGAAAAATCTGCGAAGCAGACTTTCAAAACTAGTCGATTATTACCCGATACAGGTCGATCACAAATCAACGAACCTTGAAAAACGAAACAAACGAAACGGATTGAAATCCACCAATCACGAATCACAAACCAGGACCTTTTGAACTCGTGCAAGTACACATGTGTTTCCTAAGAGGCCCGCTTAGATGATTGACGGAACAGAAAAACCCAAAATTCTTTCAAATTTTGCAAAACGCACAGCGCGATACAGCGAAGTCGCTGTAAAGAATGCTAAACAGTGCTTTATGCAAACTAGCACTTGTCAAAATCTCTCATTCCCATTTCAAAGGATTATTGTTGTCCTAACGTGTACGTTAGGAAGATTGATCCTTCATTTGTAATACCGCACGTCGTGAACAGCGTCCCCACCCATGTTTTGTCGCCCTATAATTAATTATTTTACTTTGCTTTAAGTCGCAGTTTTCAGAGTCTGAGAACAGCAGACGACGAAAGCTTAGAACTTAAGGGATGAAATCCTCTTCACCTGGTTATTTCAAGTAGCTTCCATCTGCTAATCTAGGTATGGCATAAAGACTAATAAAAAAAATTCCGTTGCGAAAAAATAAAGTAAAATGGTCTATTGAGTAAAGATACTTAACGGGAGACAGAGTCCTCACCAAGGTAAATCCAGGTTAGGTTTACGTTAAAAAGTTCATTCAGCAGTTTGTGAAAAGTTTTAGTCTACAGATTAGCAAATATTTTGGTGAAAATGAGTCAGCCAGTCTGTGAGGCAAACATGTTTTTTATTATGATTATTATGAAAGACCGTTGAAGGAAAAATAAATACCTCTAGCCGGATTTTGAACACGTTACCGCCAAATAGACCTCTTCCGTTAAGCAGTTTGTTTTTACGGCCAAAAACTCTCCAAAGTAGCCAATATAAAAACTAAGAGTGAAGCTGCCATTTTTTTTTTTTCTTCTCCTTTCTTCCTCCTCGCTTTTTGTATTTTTCCTTGCCTTCTCTTTCGCTAGTGTGCTTTTCGAGCTTATCGGGCGAAAATAAAAAGCCTGTCTTTTGTCCCTTTTCCTCTCAGATAGGTGCAAATTTTGCCAGGTTCGTTTTCAAATAATCGGCTGGATGTAGATATTATACTTTTACACTCTTCTCAGCCTCTCTAAAGATTGATTTCCACTGACGCGTTTTTGGCCACGCACTTTAACGCACGTAAATTGTAATCACGTAAATAAAAAAGAGGCAAGATAAAAACTGCTGAGCGTAAACGAGAAGTTGAACGAGGTTCAAGTTTTACGCTTACAAGCGACCTTTCACGCATTGCCTCTATTTTATTTGCGAACGTAAAATTTACGCAACTGCGCACGTAAAAATTACGCCACACTGGAAATCAACCCTAATTGAGGCACACTGCGAAAAAAAGCGAACATACGCGCGTTTCGCGAGCAGTTGAGGATAGGAGTCGGGCGCGGAAAAAATACTTCCTTATTCAGTGAAAGCTGTATTAAGGGGACGCAATAGTAAGCGCAAGAAGCCCTCTATTAACCATATTTTCGGTAGAACGAGCCTATATTCAGCGGACACGTCTATCAAGTGGACTCTAGGTAAGGCCTCGCGTTAGTGTGTCAACTTAGTACAGGTTTCACTGTGAAATATAGCTAGAGAAGTAGGCGGCACCGAGGAAATCAACGTTTTCTAATATTTTCGTGTCAAGCGGAAGCGAATGGGCATTTGGGTTGAGTGCAACGTTATGAAGGCTCGTAAAAAATATCCATTTTAAAATAATGCTTATTATTATTTATTCAAAATATCTCGCCGTTTTTTTGATTTGCCTTAATCCTCCGCCTAATTCTTCATTACCACGGGGCACGGACCAAGTTTAGAAGATGCGTGTATTATACAATCACTGACGTGCAAGTTACTCTGACGTCAATGAAGGTATATTGCCAATATACGATCATTCAAACAAAAAGACGACGCCGCGGCAACTTAGCTATTTTGGCGCGACTATCGAACTCAAGAAAATGGCTATGAAAAGTCGAAATAGCCGAATTAATGACCGAAAATGAATCTAAATCCAATCCAAGAACACACGAACAAGTAAGGTTCGATATATGTCATCTGCTTTTTGAGGAGCATATGCAATGAAAAATACATCAGTTCACAATCTTAAACTATGCCTCGAAACAGGAAAATGTTTTGAAGAACGTATACGAGGAGGAAAAGAAGTTAAGAACTTGGAATTATTTGAATTTGGCTTTCGTATGATATAAAGAATTGTGCAGATCTCGGAGGCTGTTATCTTGATCTGCATAATCCTTCATATTATACTCAGCCTATTCAATAATAATTGAATATTTATAAATAACCAAAACAGGCTCCTTAAAATGTTGGGTGTAGCATCAAATGCTTTCAATGGTTGTGTCTGCCGTGCTTGTTTTCGGCCCGTCGTGCTTTTTCAGACGTATGGTCTAAAAGGCTAAGTTATTTACTAGAATTGTTTTTATATTTTAAAAAAAGGGCTCAAAACTTTATTTAATAATGTGAAGGAAAATAGGTGTATAGAGAGTATTTTAATATGTTTTATTATAAATAACATTTTACCGCTATTTTATTACGTGTGATGAGTTTATTTTGATCGAAGAGGTGGATTAATTTGCAGCATACGCTTATAGCTGTCGCATTTTGCAGTGGAATTTTTTTGTTTTTCAGCTTCGCTTATATTTCAATTTCCAGTTTTATTGTTTTGCCTCAGTACAAAACATGAAGTACTTAGATACAAATAGCTAATGGTGAGGAAGCCCGAGGGAAACTACTGGGCTTAAAAGTAATAAGGTCCCTCAGTTAATTATTTTATTTTATCGAAATATTAACAGAAGTAGACAAGTCAAATCATTGGCAGAGCTACTTAACAGTAAATTTATAATAGATATTTGTACATTATACCACATTTTGACGTCATCTGTTTGGTAATATATATGAGAAGTTAAGCATCACGTTTACGTCAAACAGCAAATGTGAATTTGTACCACGTGACCTAGTTTCCCCTTTACTTGTCGGTTACTGTTTATTATTTCTACACATAAATTAGTAGTTTCACGCAATTCTTTCTCCATAAGAATTGTTTTGAGCTGTTTTTACCTGCTCAGTTTCTATTTTGAGAACTTCTCAACTTGAATCTGACGTTTGCTGTTTGCCGTATACGTGAAGCTTAAACATTACAGACGCACAGCAAGATGAAAACTATTTGTTAAATCTTCACAGATGAAACATTTGCCATTCTCTGTTTAGTTCAGGTTTGTTTATCGTTTTTCTCGCAGTTTTCAATTAAGTTTTTTTTTTACATAGGAAAAACTCCCTGATTCTAAGATAATCGGATATGTAGATATCAAGTTATCAATTTGTTCTTCACACTGTATTTGTTTTTATGCACTTAGATCGACCATAATTAACCTATTTATTACAGATTACATCTTTTCGCTTTTAAAAGCTATTTACAGCTTTGCATTCACTTTTGTTTGTCACCATATTTAAAAAATATACCAAAAGTTTAACAGTGAAACGTTGATCTTTTTATCTCACTAATTCCGGGTGCGTTGTGTTTGGAAAACAGTGCTCAGTAGGCGAGTCGTGTTAGGTAGCCTAGTGTCACGCAACAAGAGTTTAAAGTGATGCGCGACTCTTTGACATCTCAATCAATAAACTTTTCAGATGACTTTAATTTTCTGTAGCCCAATTTTTACCCAATTTTATTGACCATCCTAGAGTTTAAAAGAAAATCTTGAGGATCATACTGTTTGACCTGTTGTTACTTACATGTACTTTACTTAGAGGTTTAGCCCACTGCTCCCTGTGCTCCTTTGAAATAGCAGACAAACATTTCGAACGCGAGTCCTTAGCTCCGATTACTCCTAGTCTTACAGGTTCTTTCAGTTTTTGTATTTTCGATTGAGGTCCCTTCCACCTGACCGCAAAGGTAAATACCCCTTTCAAGTCTTCTAAGAGGCGTTCTTAAGGCATATAATGTGGGCAAAATATATTTATTTAATGTCATCAACACTGCAAAAAAGTGAGAAAATACAGTTAAAAAGAAAGGAAATGATGAAGAGTGACGTAAATTATGTACTTAGCGTGAAAGAGTGTGTGGGGTTCCGCAATCGCACTATAAACTCCCACGAACTACAGAACATTCGGCAGTTTTTTTCTTATTTTTACCGGGGCCAGTCAGCGAAAATCCTTCAACACCGCTAGAAAGAACGCTTTAAAATCACTGAAGCTGCCAAGCCTAATAGTGCTTTGTTACGAATTAGAAATAACTCCGCAAAATCATGAAATTTTTACAGTCGTTTGTATGGTGGGCTGCAAGTTATGCGACTTTGTGAAACTATACTCGCAGGATGTTCTTTTCTAATCAGTATAAAATGTAATCGGTAAGCAGCAACACTAGTGTAAGTTGTAAAATTAGAGGTCACATCTACGTACTATATAAGAAAAAAAAACAACAATAACAAAAACAAAGAGTCCACGGCAGTACATTGTTTGCGCGCTACGAGGCGGCGTTTCCGTTAGCAGCCAGCCCCAGTTGCGGAAGCCCCGATTTTTATGATTTCCAAGGTCCACTTA
>OZ037995.1:12714680-12727180 GCA_964035705.1 Porites rus
GGGGTGTCTCAGGCGTGTCTTGGCAAGTCCACATCTTTAATATAGGATTTTACGACATTCACACTATGGTCAATTGACAGCTGTCAAAACAGGATAGCCACTGAGCAGTATCCCATGACCCCGGGCTCATGTGTCAACTCATCGAGATGACGTGATTTATTTGGAAGCTGTCCGCTGACCAGTTAATTGTTTTACTAGATCGCGAACAATGTTCAATCTCATACTTTTACTAGTTAAACTGATAATGCACAATAATGCACACATATTGGACATCAATGTTTTGATCAATTGACAGCTGTCAAAACAGGGTACCCGCTGACCAGTGTCACTTGACCGTATCGCGGGCTCAGGTGTCGACCTATCGAGGTCACCTATTTTTTGAAGTTATCCGCTGACAAGTTACTAGTTTTCAAGTGATCGCAGGCTCAAGTTCAAGTTTTTTCTAAATTCATATGAAATATGTTGTGTTTATGTGCTACACAATTAAAATTTTGATTGCAAACTGACCTCGAACGCGAAAATTCAGCCAGCTGTTACAGGCAGGGAAGACAGTTGCTTTTGACTTTTCTCACCATGGTCACGCGTTGGTCACGCTCTACGTCCAATTTTTATGCTCTGATTGGTCAAAATTTGACAGGTGAGTTCATGCGGAAAATTTATGCAGCATCTTGAATCTTGTTTACTTTGACAGCTGAAGCTCACAGAGTTTTGTGTCAACTTGTGATTTTTTTAACTGTCTTTTTCCACTGGATGTGCAAAATGAAATTCAGCTGCTATCAGGAGTCCTCTGTTATTCATGGCTAGTTTGTTTATTGGGTTTTTGGTTGAGGAATACGTCGCTTGTCAAAGTCGGAAATCCGATTTCGGATGGCATCGTTTTCGTTTTCACCTTGCTTGATGCGTAAGAGGATTGCAAAGTCTGAAGCGATACTGGCTTTTCTTGATAACTTTCAGGAGCTGCATCTCGAATGGTAAGCCAGAGAAATTATTGTATTTGATGTTTGTTTTTTTGGATCTAATTTAATGAAGTCGAGCGGAGTTTATGCGGTCATTTAGTTTATGCACGTTTGTCAGATTTGAGACAATGATCTGACCGAGTATCAGCTTTGATAAGCTTACAAAACTTTAAAAAGCCTTTAGACAGTTTCCTTACCGCAGATAGAAAGAAAACGTTCCAAAGAATATTTAGTTATAATTCTGGCCGGAAAAGAAAGCTTTGAGCGATTTTCTTGCCTCGAGTTCGTCTTTGAAAAAAGCAAACACCGGGAAACCGGCTTAAAACATAAACTTAAGCTTGAAGCTTGAAGACTCAGGATTTTTAGGGATACTTTAATTGTCTTCCTGAATGACAATTGTTGTTTCTGTATATGTTACACCGAATTATATTTCTTTTATTGATTGTTAGTAGTCTCTCTTGTAATTTTAATCGCTGTGCCGATTGTTTTCAGTCGTTCAGGGAACATCGCTTTCAGGAGTACTCAAAATGCCGCGCGTTAATAAACCATTAAATAAAAAATAAACAGAATAAATCCTTTATAATGTTGGAGCGTAACTCTGTTAATGTTCATTCAAACACTCGCCACAGCTCGCACTACGAAAGTGAGAACCGGATGGCCGTATAGGTGATTTTGGAAATTTTTTTAACAGTTTATGAATATTGAATGAGTGCAATTTGTATTGTGAAATACTGCTTTCTGTCCGAGGTCTGCCGGTATGATAAAAACAGTAACTCATACTACTGTTTCACCTCAGATGTGATGTATAAGTGGTATAAAAGGTTGGTTTACACGCACCCAGATTTGTTGACAAGATTTTGCAAAGTAAACTTGTCGAACGCCAAAAAGTTGGCCTGATTTTTTTTCCACTGATTAATCTACGGTGATGAAGAGCCATTATGGCTCTTAAATGTGATCGACGATGATTACCAGTTTTTGGGTGTACATATGAGGCTATCAACTCGATGTAAGATTTGGTTCACTCTTGGGCTGTTTGCAAATTATTTTTCTCTAAAATCAGGTAGCCTTTCCCTCAAAAGTCACATAAATGTGCTCTAAAGTTAACTGAATTGTGGAATTCGAATACAAGTTTATTGTTTAATTTAAATTATAAATTTATTAATGGGAGCCTCGCTTTTAGCCCTGGCTAAATCTATATATTAAGTTTTTGTATTTTTAACATTATAGTCAATAGTTCCTTAGTCTTTTAGTCTTAGTATTTTAGTCTAGTTTTAAACACGATTCCTAGGAAGACCATGTAAAATGATACGATTTCGTGTATAAATAAAGATTGATGATGATGATGACAGTCCCTAAGGGACGGACCATTAGAAAAGTTATGGGGGGGGGGGGTGGGGAATTTTTTAGCCCCAGGAATTTTTTTTCGTTATCAAATTCCTTGTATGAATTTTTTTAGGCCGTAGCATGAATATTTTTTAGGGTTAATTGGCGTGCATGAATTTTTTTTCATTTAATTTTCCCTTGCGCGAATATTTTTTGTACTTCGCCCCCCCCCCCCCCCCACCTCTCCCATAAGTTTTCTAATGGTCCGTCCCTAAAGCGGAGTTTGACTGTATTAAACACTTAAATCTCAATTTTTCCCGAGACAAAGCTGATTTAGATTCGAGAGAAACAAAATTAATTGCTGGTTCTCAGTGTCACGCCATTCAAAAAAGATCAACATAAAAATCAAAACCGTTCGATAGATAATGTTTGGAATCTCGAAAATGAAAGGAGGTAAAGATACAAAGACCCTCGCCAAGATTCAGGCCAGAAGAGTATTCCGTGTAAGCGATATCCGAAGAAATGTTTTACTCAAAATTATAGATCAGGAGATTTGTATGGAGACGCCATGCTGGTACCCACCTGGATGGGCACCAACATGGGGGACGGAAACCAGCAAAAACATTACCGAGTTTTGGTACAAAAGCGTGAATTTATTCCTCGAGGAACTCATAAACATAAAAGTAATACTTTTTCTAATACATGAACTGTTTAGGTAGAAATTCCCCGAAATACGTCACTTTTTTATCCTACATGACAGCTCTCTCGGCCGTCATGTAAATGCTACGTCACGCAAAAGCTTAGAAATTCAAGCGTACTCTATCACAAAACCAAGAACCCTTTTGAAGCGAAAATTTGTATGAAAATTAGTTTTCAGTTGCTCTAATACATAATGAAAGTAAAGTCTCATTAGGATCGATAGTTTTGTAGTTTGAATTTTAGTGACGTTATGTGAGAACCGACAATTGTTTCCTGAGGGACAAGTTTTTAAGTGATTCGTTACATGTGTATAGCTAGAAGTTGAAGTTGGAAATTTATTAAACCTCGCTGTAAAGGCGGTCGTCGGTCAACTGTGCACGGTTACCCTCTGACGTCATAGATTTTGCAATGTTTCTTTGTTAGATGTCATGTGACTTCAAAGTAAACAGTGAGGGCGCGGGTTGTTGGGAAGAAATTTCCAGCAATATAACAATGCCAATTACGCTTCCTTGTACGTTGGGGACTTAACTTTAACTAACAAATTTCTTGTAACGAAAAAATATATCAAACATCAAAAACGACAAAAATGAACTTTGAAAAACTGTCAGGCAAACAAGTTTTTAAAAACCCACAATTTCAAACCATTTTAGGCCCAGTCCACACGTATCCGAATATTTTTGAATCCGCAACTTTTTCTTTCCGGATACGGCTTCCGTCCACACGTATCGGGTGAATCCGGCAGACGAATCTGCCCACCAAAGTGGAAATTTTTGAATACTTTATATGAATCCCGAATCGTGAGGACATGTTTCGCGATTTTGGGGCGAAAATAGTGGTGATTAAGGTCACGAAAAATAATGTTCCACTCAATTAATGGCGCGGAAGTTAACGCGACGGGTTAATTGGCTGACACTCCTCAAAGAGATTATAAAGGACTAAATGTAAGTAAAAAGACTGATATTTGTATAGTATATTATTTGTGCAAGGTAGCTCTAGGAAGGGAAAATGATTAGATATCGCATATGATATACTTTTAAAAAAAATCACGCAATACTCGCCTTCCCCACGTAGTTTCAACCATCAGCAAAAGGGGATATTATTGCCTTAAACAGAAACGTGATGTTAGCTACCTGTAAAGAAAACAATTGGACTGTTTGTCGATCAAACTGCTGAAAGGCTGAAAAAATAAACTCAACCTTTCCGCATTGAAATCATTTCTTCTCTTCCCCTTTTGAAAGTAGTTCTGACGTTGTAATAATAAGTCGGCAATGAAATGTCTTTGAGAAGGCTTACTTTCAACCTAGAACTCGGCTGGGTTTCTAGGGGAAAAACCCGGCCAAATAAGTCGCCGTTTCTTTTTTTTTGTTTTCAGGCGCAAATCATAGGGCGTGAGATTTTCATGAAATAATACGGTCTGGGCTAAAATAAGTAACGTTAAATGTCAGTCTTCTTCCTTATTTACTCCTCTAAGATCAGCTGGCATGTACATTGCAGATAAACATTCAGCAAAACGGACACACTCATGAAATAACGAGGTTAATCCGCAGGTTACTGTGGATTAGTTCCATGTACGCAGTCACGTACCTAAAAAAATTTTAAAACCAAATTAAAAAGAATTAAATTAAATACAGACGGTACACAGGTCATTGCAAAAGGGATCCTGGTGATGGCTGTAATAAGTACGTACTTCGCTCCTTATATTTCGAATTTTTATGGTACCACGTGACTGTTTGGAAACGCACGACTCGAAAACGCACGACACTCTGTTTTCCCACATTGCAAGAACCTTTTCCCTGTTTTGGCAATGTGCAGAAATGTGGTCTTGACCACTTCACATCCACGGATACCCCAACGGGATACTCAGGTCACAAGTGATTTGAAGATTCCCTTCCCAAATTACGACTGTTATGTATTACGACTTATACCCTGGGCATCCTGGGATACTCAGATCACTAGTGATTGGGGTATCCATCCTTTCTCATATTTCGTTAGCGTTTTGGATATCTCCAGATTCTTCCCGTTCACTGAGATCAAATGGTTAAGGTATTCCTTCCCCATTACGTTAGTACTTTGCCTATCTTCGGATACCCTCCTTGGTAATCAGATCCGAGAGAGATTTGAGTATCTCTTTTCGTATTTCGTTAGTGTTTTGGCTACTTCCGGATACCTTCCCCGGGGATATTATTTTCAGGCCGATTTGGATATTCCCCGTCACAGTGTGACTGATTAATTTGCTCGTCGATGATAGGTCTATCTGCATCTTCCATAAAAGCCGGGTCAAGATCAATAACCTGTCCTCAGTAAATTAGACGTTGTATTCGATTTTAAAATAAACGTTTGTATTTATTGACCTGATCCTGATACCTAAAGCGATAGATGTAATTGACGGTGCTTATGATTTGGAACCACTCTAACTTGTTTTTGTCAACATAAAAATGAATGAAACGAAAACAATAATTAGAAAAGCACTGAATGTGTCGAAGGAAAAATCTTTCAAATAAACCCTAAGCAATTTACTTACTCATGAAAATTACTTCCTTCAGCGAAGCGAACTTCATGATTCATGCGTGATGCGATTGTCTACCAGCAAGTGTTCCTTCATTTTACTTCCTCCAGGGTCCTAGGTGCAAGGCTCTCTTGCAAACTGCATGTTCGACATTTCGGTCGTTCAATCTATTACGCCTGTTCCTGATCCAGGTATTGAAATAGTGGGGAGAGTTTCCCCCAAACCTAAAACAGGCTGGTATTGAATTTATAACAAATGTATAGCTATCCATATTTGCCATATTGTCATGAATTTCATTGGCTTATGTATTTAAAACGTCGAGAAAAAAATTTGTATGGACCCCTGTGAATAAATTACCTGCTCAATTACGGACAAAGCCACGAACGGTCGACTCAGTACACGGGAAGTCTACATGTTGCAGATGTTGATTGGCTGTCATTAGAGTTTGTAGAAACTATAATTGCTAAACTTATATGCTCCGCACAGCAAATAGAATCTGATTTCAAATTCCTTGAGCTCAGAAATATAACTTCTCCACTGTGATCAGCAAGTATAGTGTTTGCATGCTCACAGCTGTTCATATTTCTCTTCAATTTTTAATGGAGAATGGGTATGGAGCAAACTGACCTCAGGGCTCAAAATAACGGTCGGTCAACGGACAATGTCCGGCCAGAATAGCGACTTGACTGGCCAAAAACTCCACTCGCCGGTCATGTTGACCGTCACGTACGAATACTAGGGTCCTTAAGATCCGCGGACCGCGACGGCGGTCAATCAATCTTCATCGCGGTTACTCCAAGTCACTAACTTTGTCAAATGTAGGCGAACCCTCCTAATGTTGAATTCCTAAGAACCATATCCAAGTTCAGAAAGAGCGAGGAAATTTCGTCCTCGCTTGTGTACTTCCTCTGTACAACGTGAAATTGACCACTCCAAAAAATACCACAGCATACCATAATGCTCTTTGTTTGTCACCCCCAAATTTTGCATAATCATTGTTTCCAGTTTCTCTTGGGGCCATTTTAACTCCCAAGAGAAACTGAAAACAATGCTTGTGCAAAATTTGAGGTGTCAAACAAAGAGCATTATGGTATGTTATGGTATTTTCTGGAGTGGTCAATTAGCCATTTTCACGTCGTAGTCGTGTAGTGACGGCAAAGAAATGTACAAAAAAGCGTGCAAAATTGTTGTTTTGCAAATTAAACCTATTGCTTTTGTGGCGTTCCCGTTGCCGTCGCCGTTGTCGGATCTTAATTAAGGTCCCTGATTATCGTCTCCAGATTGAGAGGCCCAACTACTAAGCTTTGCAGTCCACGAACAGCAGAGGAACAAGGTCGAATTCAGATACGCATAGCTAGTCAAATACGATATTACGATCCCTGGTGGGGGGGGGGGGGGTACTTTAGGAATTTCTGGGTGGGGATGTGCCGCTGGGACCCTGAAACCCTTAACCTATACCAGAGCTAGTTCAGCTGAATTTTGCAACCCTATACTAGAATAAACTCCCCAAATCCCCCCTATCCTAGAGTAGGTGTTTCCCTTGTCTAGATAAAATCTTCAACCATCTGATCGGTTTCCTGAAAAATGATACCCTATTCTAGACCCAAACGTTCTGATTTATATACCCTATCCTAGAGTAAACTGCTTGAAAACCATACCCTTCACAGCGGCACATACCCATATAGCCCATATGTGGCAGTACCCCCCGGGATTACGATCGGATACGTGGACATCCACGAAGAGGCTAGATAGATGTACATGGTCAGACACGTAATCATTAGACTTACATATACAGCAGATAAGTGTTTCGTTTGTTTGTTTGTTTGTTTGCTTGTTTTTTCCCTACATGTTGAAGCTTTAGTAGCAAAATTTAAAGTCCCTTGCAGCCCCGTTAGGGTTTAGAAACACTGTCAATTTGAGCATTGCCATAGTTCACACTCAGTACAGCCCAGTTTTAAATATCTCGTCCACTCAACATTAAAAAAGAATAAAAAGGATGATGGTTTAAGTCATTAAAACGAATAAATGATATTTTGGGGTAAATAGGCCGTCATTAGTTAATTTCCTTTTTCAATATTTTGTCCGGTCAGAAACGAGGGTGACGTGACCGAGCTGAAATTTCTTTGGCCGGCCACCGTCCGAAAATTACTTTGAGCCCTGGACCTTGATTTATTCGATCAACGACATGTTCACCAGTTAATTCTTATAAAATGGTGTGTGATTTCCTTCTCAGTTAATTCTAGCAAGTTGAACTATTAAACTGGCATCAGCGTACACCGGATCTTGTTGGCCGCTCTGTTTATGTCACGTTTTATGTAATTAATCCTTGTTTCTTCCTTCAGCATTAATGGCTGAAACTAATCATTTTAATCGAATATTTAAAAGCCTACATTATGCCGATACAGGAAAGGTTTGTCAGTCAAAGTGCTGAAACGGTGAAAATAAAAGAGTTTGCGAATTGCCTTTCGACAACCAGTTCAATCTCTTGTACCGTCCATTGAAGGGAAAAAAATGGTAAGTGAATGCATCTTCATCGTTTTCATTGATTACTTCACGGTTTCATTTTCAAATACCGCTATGCATAAACTGGTCTATGATAGTTTCGCCGGGCGACAATTTCTTATTCTTATACTTTAGTGGTTAAAGAGGCATGCCACTATTTGCTAAAATGTGCGATTGTCAATTGATTTCTCAAAATAATGGGCCAGTTTTGTTATTTTCTAAGGACGAATGAATTAAAACTTAAAAATAATAATGGTTAGTGCTTCCTGATGAAATTTGTTTGATATCTTCTTCTTAAACTCATTATAGTAATTCATAAAGAAAATACAAAGGCAATTAATGTTTAATGACTGTTTGGAAACCAGATTAAAAACTGCTCATTTTTGCATCCTTAATTTCTCCACCTAAATTCATTTCGTTTGAGAAGTAATATCAAGCATTCGACACAGTGTTTCATCACCAGATGAGACACTTCGAAATTCGTCAAAAATACTCCGCTACGCGTCGTATTTTCAACTCTCTTCTCGGTGTTTCATCTGGTGATGAAACACTGCGTCTCATGCTTGATCTGTTACTTCATAATTCTAGAGGAGCATTAGTTTTGTGTATGGGTAAAGGTACTTTGACACAGTCCTAAAACAGAAACTGATCCACGTGACATATCCCCTGAAAAGTAACCCCTTGAATGACCTTAAAATGAGCGGCCTTCGAAGTTACAGGGAAAAAAGGGGCTACCAGTTTTTTTTTTCTAGTTTATATACCACTCCGTTGTCCGTCAGCCTTAATAAATCGTTAAGGTCTGACACTCAACGCCGTGTGTGACGGACCCTCTTTCGACACTGACGTTAATTGCCGACCTTTTTTGCCAAAAAAAACGTTATGTACAATGTATAGTAATTATTATAACTATCCCTTAAATCATCCTTGGACATGAGAGACAAAACAAATATCCCATCATTTTCTTTCAGGCTTCTTCCTGTCAGCCAAAAATCCTGTCAAGTGTTCTCCTACTCTTCAGTATCTCATTCCAAGTGAATTGCATGGTGAGTGCTTTGACATCATGATTACGTTTTTTTCTTTTTTTTTTTTAAGACGTATTGAAATCTGTCACATATAACCAGCTTTTAATATGTGATTTTGTTCATCTGAATCTATGTTTGACCTTCAAGAAATGTCTAATTTCTTTCACTTCCACCTTTTCAACTTTTTAAACATTGCCTCGTGTACCTGACATTTGTTAGTTTGCTTTGGATATTTTTCAATAGGCTGAAAAGTATGCACTTCAGTTCACTGAGGAGAACGTATCTGTCAGGGAAGAAATAGATGTAGATGTTGACAACGGAACAGAAGTGATACGTGTACCTGGCCATAATAACCAAGCCCCAATGGAAGTGATGAATGACTTCGTTGCGGTAAGGATGATTCTTAGAACTTACGAACTTTCTGTTCTTTTCCTTTGTCAGTACTGTTGCTGTTTGTTTGAACTGCTTTTGACAAATGCATGCTGGAAATTTACAGTGGTGGAACCAGGTAAGGGACCCGCTCCCCTTATTTTAGGCCAAACTAAAACCAAAAGGCCGAAAAAAAACATTTTGTGACCACCCCTCCCACCCCCCCCCTCCCCCCCCCACCCTTATCTAAGGGTCTGGAAGACACCCCCCACCACACCCCTTTTGTGAAACTCATGATCCGCCACAATATTGCATAAATTGCATAACTTCTCAATATATCAAGTTTTCTTATGATTCAGTGCTCCATTCATTCAAGTCTTCAATGCCGACAACTAGACGAGTATTATACTTTCTCTCAGCTAGTTAATTTGTGTCTCGCCTGCCTTATCTTTTCAGGGTCTGACAGCTACTCGCCTTCCATTATCTAAAGAATGTTATGTGTCAAAGTTGGACCCAACTTTACCCACTCCACAGAAACTGAAGTTTGACTTGGATCTGGTACGTTTTGCTTGTTTTACATAATGATAATAATAATAATAGTAAAAATAGTAATGAAAATAATAATAATAATAATTATTATTATTATTATTATTATTATTATTATTATTATTATTATTATTAATAATTACCAGGGAGCAAAAGTAAAATGAAGCACACTTCTTAGCTTCCCTATGCAACTGGTTGTTGTCCGGAACCAATGAAAACCAGATTTAACACCTTTATCTGAGAGTATCAGCAATAATAATAATAATAATAATAATGATGATAATAACTTTTGGTATTTACCAAATCAGTGAATAGCAATTTTCGCGCGTTTTGATTGGCTACCTTAACTCGGAATATCCTTTGCTATTCACCGTTTGCGACCGAAGCCAAGAAAGCGTCTCGTTTCGAGAAATTTTCGGAAGACGAAATTTAAGCGATAAATGAAGGAGTCGTACAAACAAATACCAAGAAAGCGACGAACTTCAGCTTGCTGGTAGGTACAAAATTATTTTCTTGCTGAATTTGCAACAAAATGCAAAAACGCAGTTGACAAAATCCCTGAAACGTTTGTAAATTGTAAACAAACTTCCTACTAAATGACGTTTTTTTTTAACAAAAAAGTTTCTTTTTTTCATTTTTATCCACTTGATTTGGTAAATACTAAACAACTATTCACCTCTCCTTTTTTGGAATAGTTGTATAATATTTTACTTTGTTCATATAACAAGAGGCAAACAATGAAGAAGAGTCTGGTTGCATCTTTAAAATGACAAAGCAGTGAACTAGGAAGATTATGTCATTGCATAAAGAGAGTTCAGTAACGATGAAAGATTCTTCTGTATTTTCTTTTTTTGTTTAAACGTCTAAAAGGCAAGTAAGCAACCCTTTTCCGATGAGAAAATAATAAAAGAAACAGCCACAAGAGTCTTGGGCTTTGCAGACAGGTTGGCATTACCGCAGAGAATTCTGGACTTCTGTGGAAGTCTTCCAATCTACAACTTAGAAGAAGTGCCAGTGGAAGCAATGAACGCATCTCTGTTAGAGATGGAAGGTACTAAATAAAAGACTCCTAATTTGCGGTTAACAATTTTCATTTTTAACAATCATTGGATGAGGATAAGGAAGATCATTATGTAGATCGACCATCGAGATCTGAATAAATTAATATCATAAGAAAGCCAAATATTAAAGCACAGACAAGACACGTAAAAGTTTAGCCAGAAACGGTTTTTTGATGGCGCTCTTTTCACAAATACCGGCTGAAAAATGTTTTTATTCGTTTCTTCAAAAATTTACATCAACTTTGCCCGGTAAATTCAGTTGTTTCAGACTCAATTCGCTTCTGTAAGCGATTTTGACAATCTGAAGTAGTGGTTGCAACATTGCTGCAAGATTCACGATATTGTAGCGAGTCAGATACAGAATATGATAGTTGCCCGGTGTCTCCTTGCTCCTACAGCTGTATCTCGCAAAGCGTTCTTCCAAACACTTCTCCTGAGAGATGTAGCTAATTACCTTTATTGGGAATACTTTCGTTCTTTGTTAAATTTTTGTTTCTTTACTTCCATTTTAAAACTGAATATTACTGGGTGCGTTAATCAGTTGGTCATTATTCCAATGACAAGACTTTATTCACCATTTCCACATAGACTATAATACACCATAACCATTTTTTTCAATTTCTCGTGAGTATTACAGTCGTCCCAAGAGAATTTTTTTTTTCTTTTTGGAGCGGTGATGCATTATGGTCTAGGTGAAAATAGTGAATTATTCATAATTCCAGATTTCTTACTCCAAACATTCGTTATTCATTATTCATCAGTTTCATTTTTCATTATTCAGTATTCCGCTTCCACCTTTAACTCTCTGGGGCTCATCTTAGTTGACATCGTATTTATTTATTTAGCTAGAATGTTTTATGCTTTATTAGACCATGTTACAATTTTATACTTACCTAAGTACCCTGAGCTTGAGTGAAAGGAAGGTTGAAGGTGACTTTGGTTCGATAGAAATCTCAGTTAAAAAAGCACTGGCATTTATAGCAAAAATAAGTAAACGCCAACCTTGCTTGCAATCAAAGGCTGTAGGTTGCTTGCATGCAACTGCAAATTAGCCTATAGACGCGCAGAGCTCGCATTGTACATGCTGTGTGTTGTCAGTACTTGTTTTCAGTAGACTTGAAAGTAGAAGCAAAATTTTCCCAGTGTCATATAATGGTGTTTTGGTAATTCCATGGGTGGGGGACGGTACGGAGCTAAAGAGGCAAGTGCTTATGAAGCAGTGTAATCTCGGACAGAATAGAGAAATCTAGGATATAGTATGATTTATGAAAAATTGATGAGTGGTATCAGGAATCAGAGCTGTCTGGTTCATGTATACAGCTATTTCGAGAAAGTTGTCGGAAAAAATGTGCACGCGACAATCCCGAAAGATAATATGGGATATGTTCAATACACTGTTCCTGACACTGTAGCTGTCGAACCTACTTTTGTTGCTTTCCTTTAGCACTCACAGACACATGTCCACGGTCTCTCCTGCCATTCTTTCAAATTTCTTTGAAACACAGTGAACTCAAAA
>OZ037995.1:12734680-12749680 GCA_964035705.1 Porites rus
AAACTTTAAGTTCCTAGTGTTGGATTTTCATAAGCTGGTTTAGATCACAGAAAATTCGGCTTATATCAATTTCAAAGTTTTTTATTTATTGTTGTCATAGTAATATCGATTTTACTTAAAACTACATTTTGACAAATTTCAATCCATAGCCAATTACTGGTGACAATTTTATAGCGATCAGACAAGGAAAAAACCAGTTTTAAGGCGATTGAAAAATATCGGTATGGCCTTCGAAAAACTGTATCGAAACACCTTAAGAAATGGGTTCTTCCAAGAATAATAGGTTATGTAAATATCATGAAGTGTCCATTTTGGAGTAGCTTTGCCACTACCTATCAAAATAAGATACGAAACCTCATTTACTTTCGATAAAGTGGCGGAACAAATACACTAAACCGATAATTCAATTAAAATGTAGTAATGTTAAATATCCCAGCGCAAAGCAAGCCAGTATATATATATCGGTATTTGGTAGGACGCTAAGCGTGCTAAGTGGCAGACAAGGCGACTCTAAACCTGCGGCAGTCTCACGCGATAATAATGCCTTCCTGTGGACTCGATACTTTCAAAATCATGGGGGCGAGTCCAATTCACAGCCAACCCGGCTGTATTATTACTACTCTAAAGATAATTGTTTTATGTATTATAACTCTAAAATGCCGAGACTGTACTAGTCCAGCTAATTTATCGCCTGATGTGCTGTATATAGCCAACTCTCTCTTGACGGACATCTTTTATTTGGATCGGCGCTATTTATCCGTCGTAAAGAAATATTGTCGTATGAAGAGTCAACTAAAGGAGTGAAGAATGGCAGGGACTAATTCGAGGTGTCGCTTGCCGTTTTAGCGAGTTGTCCATCTTCTAGAAGTGTTAAAATAATATAATTACTGTTATTATTATAATATTATTATTTACAGATTTACATCTATTACGAGAAGGTCGTCGGAAAAAGTGCACGCGACAATCCCGAAAGTTATTGTAGTGGATGGTTTTGAGTTCAATGTTGTTCAAAACTGAATTTGAAACAATGGCAAAAGAGGCCATGGACGTATGTTTGCGAGTGCTAAAGGAAAGCAACAAAAGTAGATTCCATAGCTTCAGTGTCAGGAACAGTGTGAGGGTAATGATCATATCCCATGTTATCTTTCGAGATTGTCGCCTGCACATTCCGACAACCTTTCTCGAAATAGCTGTATATAAAACTGCAAGTTTATCAAATGGCTTTACTGACAAATGTAAACTAGACTTTAGGCCAATTTGGCCCAAGTGAGTAGAATTTCTGTGAATCTCATTTTACTTTAAATTGAAACTGAAGTACAGAACCAAAAAAATCCGCCTATTCCCGCTTTGTTCAAATCTACAACTATAGCTCTGTCACTAATATCCTTAAGTATCTTTGAACAAATGAGTTTGCCCACGTCAGGATCGAAGACCACCGTCTCTCTCGTGATTTCTTTCCCAGAAACCAAAATTACTCGCGGATAAGTAACTGAAGCACGCCTCTCAGTCTTCCATTGTTTCTCTTGGTCAGTCGTTACGGGTTTATTTTGAGGCACCGATCCTAAACCTGGGTGATCCTGAGAGACTTGGGTGGTTTGTTTTTCCAAAGCAGGGCTCTGTTTAGATGATTCTAAATCGTCAGGAAAAAAATAGCAAAAATAATTAAAGTAATAATAGTAATAAAAATTGTTATTATAATTATAATAAATTCTTTATTATTGATTACTATTTAAAAACACATATCTAATGTTGCAAAGTCGATAAGAGGAAAGTTATATAATATGAAGAAAAAACTAGTAAATGGACGAGAATAAGACAAAAACCTAATAAAATAATAAATTATCATCAAAAGGAGCTACAGTTAAAAAAAATGAGTCTTTTTATATAAATGTATTCTAAAAAAAACTCCTAATATGTTTCTTGGACATATTCTTCATGATTAACATAGGAGAATTCAAAAAGATACTAATCGTAATAATAATAATAATAATAATAATAATAATAATAATAATAAGGATAAGGATGATGATAAAGAAATGTTAACAATAATAATAATTATAATAATAATTAATAAATTATGTTATGGTGATAGACTGACAGGTGAGAATAGCGCTTAACACCATTTACAACTATTGGCAGCCCAACACCATACAATTAGGCCCATACCACGCTGAGAAAGAAGGGGTTACTGTGTTTACTCTTTTGTTTAAAACCAAATGCCCAACGGTTTAATTATTCAGTAAAAACGTCTGGCACCAATATCAATACGTAAAACTAAATCATGATACTAGCTTGAAATTCATCCGATTGCTTCGAGTCGTTTTCTCCTCTCAACAACGTCTGAATCGACCGGCCGTTAATGCCGTCCAGTGACGTCACTCACTACCTGAAAACCGGGTAGTGATTTTGATTGGTTGATGTGTCTAAACATTCGCCTAATTATGTATAATTATGAAAAATTTTAGCGGGATTGTCGCTTGATATTCAGCGGATCGCATCGCTGACATTCTTTCGTGTGGCTCAAACATTTCGACAAGCTTAATCTTTATCTTAAACAGCAAAATTGCCCTTGTCTTGGAAACTGAAATGCTAAATTGAGTTGCGAATGAAGAATCATTGCGGAGAGTCGGTAGGTTTTTCATTTGGAGCCGCTTTGTGGTTTCGGCTGCTGGTGATTTTGTTTTAATACGCGAAGTTTTCTGAGTTCAGTTTTATAATTTGACCTTCTTGCTGTTTTTGCCGTCAAGTGTAATGATTCTGTTAGCTATTCTTTCTGGTTTCCTTGTTTTTTTCTTCGTTAAGGACCAAATAGCTTCTTAGCTTCTAAGTGTTCCGTGTGTGTGTTTATTTCATTGCGTGATTGCAACCGAGTTTGATTCAGATTATAGAATTCAGTACAACCGGTTCAGAGTTGTACTGCATGCCGTTGATAGTTTGACCGTTAAACATGAACTAAGATCGACGATATTTCTCGGTTAGCCAAAATCGTGTTTTACTTTTTGCACGAATTAAAACCAAGGTCAAGGAGTAGTGACGTCACTGGACGGCATTAACGGCCGGTCGATTCAGACGTTACTGAGGGAGTAATAACGACTCGAAGTAATCGGATGAAATTCAGGCTATCATGATACGAGATGACACCGAAACGTCGTTGTTTCTTGTTTCTTGTTTTTTAACTTGTTTTTGTATTACTAAACCTTTTTTATTAATACTTAATGATAATTGGATAATAGAGAGCGTTTACCTAGTAATCATAAGTTTCGCGGTTTCTCTGCCCTCGCCCGCCTTTATTACTTAGCGCGCCCAACCAAAACCGCCATGCTACGCAGGCTAAGTTTTTTAATGTTCAAAGAGCTTTAAATGTTTATTTCTTTTCCTCTTTTCCCGTGCTCCACATATTAGTAAAAACAATCTAAGGCACACCCAGTTACGGAATTCCCATGCATATGTGCAAACCCATCCTGGGAGACCCAGGGGCAGATAGTGGGGACGAGGGAAAGTCTAAACGGGCAGGAAAAAAATTGGCGCGAAGAAAAGTAAAGAACATTCTTTACTTTTCTTCGCACCATTTTTTTTTCCCGCCCTTTTAGACTTTTCCTCGCCTCCACTATCTGCCCCTGGGTCTCCGAGGATGGTGCAAACCTGAATTCTCGGCCGTGAGGATCCGTTTTCCGTGTCGATACTCCTCCTCAGAAATGAACACTTTCAGCTTCACGTCATCCATACCAAGGATTTCTAAGACCTCGTGTGTCACCAGCGTTTCTTGAACCACTTGATTAAGGTGACCGCTGACGTAATCTTCCCACAATCCTTCAATGAAGGATTGTGAGCTACATTTCACAGTTATCAATAGACTTCCCAGTTCAATGTCTTCAATAAAGACATTCAAAGTATTTCCTAGATATCCAAAAAGTAACCTGAAAGGGTGCTCGAAAGCTACGATAACGTTCCATAAGTCTATACCTCTGCTGGAATTTCCTGTTGGTTTCTTTGCATTTCACCAGGGGCGACCACCACTCCATACTGAACGAACCTTTCGATGGCCATCCCAAGCCGAAGCATTGCTGTTGGAAAATCGATAGAGCCATTGATTAATCCTCAATGAGTACAGTTCGCTTTGAACATAATATACTTATGCGCAAACATTCATGGCAGCCATAAAGAAATTCATGTAACACTCAACTTCATTTCATAATGTCTTGAACTTATGGATTTTGCTACAAGTCGCCCAGTCAAGGGGTCCTAGTAGTTTTAGTATAACAATTTACCGCAAAGATTTGTTTGCTTTCATAGGAGACACCACTGAATGCCCGCCTGTTTGATTCGCATTTGCCGCTATTGCGACTTTCCGACAGACAGGCAATAAATCCCGCATCCCGCGCCCACATTTTTGATGTAGCAGTCAAATCCCGTTAAGATATTTTGTGCTGTCCCCAATCCCGCACCGTATGTTAGTCAAATCCCGGATTCCGAAAATGCCCTTCTAGACCCTGCGAAAGGGTTTTAGGTGAATAGCGAAATTGGCAGTGGAATTTTCCCAAAACTGATGGTAGTAAGCTTTTGTCTGCAACTCTGACAGGATCGGTTAGACTTTCCAAGATGAGGTATCTGATCAGTGCAAAGATCTACCTTTTCGTTTTAAAATTGCCAACTAAATCACTTATATGAAAGCAACGTCACTTGAGGAAAGCATAATATTAATCGTTCCATACAGACCCGAAATAACCCGACCCGTAGCCAAGGAGTAAAGATTAATTACTTAAGCGTTGAATCTTAAACTGACCGTCTTGCTGATCTCTTGTGTCCTTCCGCAGTTCTTTGACTTCCTGAACAAGTTCTCGTAACACTTTTGTGTTGTCGATGTCTTTTTGGTACCACAGCTCTAGTTCTTCGGCGTATCTTCCTTCCTCTGGCGTTAAAGGGTCACGTAGGAAATTCGCGATAGCATTTTTCCAGTTGCTTTGTTTTTCGGGGCAAAGGTGTGCTGCAATCCTCAAAAGCGCTTTGCTGATTTTCCCCCAGAGGTCAAGAAACTTTTCATCAGGAATTTCCAAATTGTTGCTGTGAGCATAAACTTCATTGCGATAATTTTTTATTCGTAACAGGTCCGCTCCAAGACTGTGGTCGAAGTCGTTTGGTAGGCTGTCCCATCCTGTGGGGGGAGTGGTCAAGTTGCATATTGTTCTTAGCACCTTGAAGATTAAACTGATATCACAATCACTCGACTTTCCGTATACCCCTGGGGAAAGGCTCAAACAATTCCACTCTGGACTGGTAAGTCTAGCTTCCCTCAGCTGTCTTTCTACGGAAGGGTCACTAAGCGTTGTGGGAAGGTTGGCGGGGCTGTGAATGGAGTCGAATACCTTTCTTAAAAGCACTGCACCACCGCACATCAGAAGCCGTGTCAAGCGCTGCAAATGAGATTTTTGCTTCGTTGATCGCAATACTTCTTCTGCCTCTGAAAGGGACGCCATGAATAGAAACGCCAGTTGGTCAACAGTTGGATATCATTCGTTATGATACAATTTCTGTAACACAAACAAATTTGGAACCTGATTAAGGACATTTATAACATGAATTTCAGTGCTGTGCGACCTTCAGTTCGAAATCACTTGCACTTGAAAACAGATTTTCGCCGAACAAGGAAGCCAAACAGCACCTTAACTGAAATGCAAACAGCGTTGCCTAAACACGGCTTCACATTTACGGCGAACATCCGTCAGCAAAAGCAAATATCAACTATCGTCACGAGGCTAGTTTCTATCCTGTTTTTTATATGCAACCCTTCTTCAGTTTTCAATAATACTTTACTTCGATACTCAAATTTTTAAAAGAGAATGGTACGAATAAGACCCACAATGTCTTAACCGCAGAATACCCTGCCACTTTAAAACAATCCCTTAAAACTAGACGGATATGCAGATACTAAAATCACTACATATCCGCGTATACATTTGGTAAATATCCTCTAAATAATAGTCAACGCGTATCCGCGTATCCACTTTGATATACACTTAAGACAGCATATTACGCTTATAGTATGTCTATTTGTCGTTCTTAAAGCCACTGAAGGTAGGGAAGTGCATAAAACGGGGGCACCCAACGTCAATTTTCGGAAAATATCTGTCCGGAAGATGATTTGAGATCTAGAATTTTCGAACATTTGTTGTATAATTTCTTGCTTGACTGCCTCTCCTAGGATTTTCGGATTTTTTTTAACGGATTTTTACCCCAAAAAGGTCACCGAGAATTTTCGGGAGTCTTTTTTCTGGCTGAAATTTTCGGAAAGTTAAGTTTTGATATCTATAATTTTCAGATCTCTAGACTTTCAGCTAGGAAATCCGAACTGATGAAAAAATTTTAGGGGATAAAAATATGCCTATATCTACCGTTTAAATACTAAAATACGTTTAACAATGCTATGTTTAAGTGGTTTTGAACTATGTTCTCGTTGGGTGCCCCTGATAAAAGCGATAACTGCGTATTCACGTATCCAGCTCTTTCAGAGATACAGCTTCGAAGTGGCAGGGTATTTTGCAGTTACTCCCCAACAATTAATCTGTAAATTATTCTAATTAACACGACAAGGTTCGCCCCTAATTTAGCAGTATCTTGCAATGAACGACATTAAAATGGTCCCTTGCTCATCTTTGTCGAGCTCTACCGTTGTAAAAAAAAAAAAAACAATACCGTACTTTTCTCGGAAGGCGCCACCTACAGACCCGTGGCTTTTCATGGGGGAGGTGACAGGGAGAGCTAATCGCGTGACGGCAGTAAATACAGTCTACTGGAGTCTACCGAAATAGCAAAACTTTCCAAATCCACTCAAACAGTTCAAGATGAAATATTTTCCCTAGAAAGCTATAATTTCCAAACTTCAAAAGAACAAACTGAACGGAGCTTTGATCTCTGAGTTTAGTTTACGCTCGATCGTACCGGATTGAGCGGTTCTACAGGACGCCTTATGGAATATTTTAATCAGAAACAGTTTTCAAACTTTCGCATCCACAGTGCACTCCTGGTGATAAAGCTACCTCTTAATTCAATCTTGATTTCGGAAAATACTCTAAAAAGGGGCAATATTACTCCCATCACACAAGAATCATGGGTTGTATTGCATTACGGCGACAAAACGAAATTAGCGATCAATTCCTTGAAGTCGTAGATCCCACATACCCTGACATACTGCCTCAGACAGTGATCAATTTCTGTGTTTAAGAGCAATTGCAATTTTATCTATAGTGAGTCAGTGTAAAACATAAATATCAAAGGATAGAGGCAATGCAAAAGTTACTCACCAAAGCTCTTCTTCTTTAGACATGTTTTTAACATCGTGGAAAGATGAATAAGGCTACAATGATTTCTGGGAAATTAGTTATCTAATAGGGGTAAGACGAACCTGTGGAACTGCAGACCGCGGAACCGGCGGAACCTAAAGAAATGACTGTTTATTACAACTCCCTTTGGCTAACGTGATAAAATAATTAGTAATTAAATTAGTAATTAATTAAATAATTAAAGCCGTCCGAGTATTTGCAACGGATTTTAGTAAAGCATTTGACTGTGTCAATCATGAACTCCTGTCATCTAAGCTTAGGCAGTTGCCATTGAATCCCCTTATTGTGAACTGGTATTTAAGCTTTCTCGAGAAACGCCAGCAGCGAGTAGTTTATAACGGTTTTGAGGGACAGTGGCGTGAGGTAAATAGGGGTACGACACAAGGTAGTGTCAGTGGGCCATATCTTTTTAACGTGTTTATTAATGACTTAGAAATCAATCTAGAAGGTCGCCCAGCCTTGTTTAAATATGCTGATGATTCTACAATTATCGTCCCTTTTTGGGGAAACGGCCAGTGTCGCACTGACTTGGTTGATCAGTTTCTTAGCTGGTCCAGCCGCAATCGCATGACATGCAATCCAACAAAATGCAAGGAGATTATTTTCCGTAAGAAAGGTTTCAGTCAGGACATCGCGCCAGTTAGTAATATACCGCAGTGCGTAGAGTTATCCATATTAGGTGTTACTTTCCAACAAAATTGTAAATACAGTAGTCACGTGCGCGCGAAGGTAATTAAGGCGAACAAGTCATTATTCGTATTAGGATCGTTACGTGAGGAAGGGATGTCCCAGGAGGAAGTAGATCACCTTTTTAACGCAATAGTTTTACCAAATTTTTCTTACGCTCTGCCGGTTTATGGTGCCTCAGATTCCGACCTTTCTGTAATACAGAATTTTTTAGACCGGTGTATGAAAAGAAAGTTTATGTCCAAGAATGTAAATATCAGGGACTTGCTAGAGAAGGCGGACAAGACACTCTACAAAAAAAGATCGAATGACCCCGAATGTACGTTCTTCCAGTTTTTACCTAAGGAAAAGAACACGAGGTACAATCTTTGAAATACGTCAGTCTCTGTCCCTAGAATCTACACTGACAGGTTTAAGAACGTTTTTAGTAACAGAATAATTTTTAGATATGATATGTAAATAGTTTTTTGAGTTTATATTGTAACTTAGGATATGTAATTTTATCTTAAGAAATAAAGATTATTATTATTATTATTATTATTATTATTATTATTATTATTAGTTACAATTAATTATTTTACAATGACTGAGCGATTTTTCGCCCGTGGATTGGTCAAGAGCTATTGTCGATAACAGTACAGACAACCGGAACACTGTTTTCGATTTCCGAAACAGAAAGTCCACGAGTGGCAGACTTCCGGCTTGTCAGCGGTCGTCGGAAGGAAACGAGGGGTATAGTCTTAAACCGGGATGAGAGAACGATGAGGGTATTATTGGCGCCTGAAGTTAACGTAAGTTATTCCACCTCTTACCTAAATACCTTTCATCCCACCATTAAAGGATTAAGATTATATCAATCAAACTGTTCATTCAAATTTTTCTCCTTTCTCTACGTCAAGGTATCGATCATTGAAATTGTTCTTTATAGTAAGTAAACTTATAGACGAACAACAGTACCTTTTACGCTCATCATGTCACCACTTACACACTAAACGAGCTTTTCCAGTCAGCCTTGCCCTGAGAAGACGAAGTATATATTCCTCCAACGAGACGTTCAAACTACATTATAACGAATTAACACAATCACAACAACCGTGAGTACCTTAACAGACGTGGGTACAATCTCGGTATCCTCAGCCAGGAGATACAACGTGTTCATACTATCACACACACCCACACAGGAAGGCTGGGAATTGATACTGGGGTGGGAAATGTGACACCATATAGGTGGGGTGGGGAATTGAAACAACAACAATTTTCTTGTTCTTGATACCCTGTTTTCGGGAGTTTTTTGGGGGGAGGAGGGGGGAAGAGAAGAAGTGCGCACAAAAGCCACTGGCGTAGAAAAGCGGACCTTTCAAAAATAATGGCAAGTAGAACATGCCAATCGGCCTTCGGTTCTTCCGTACACCAGCCGCTGTTCTGAAAAATGAGCGCGAACTCATCCCATCTTCGCAGAGAACTGAAAATAAATATTCTAAATATTCTATCATCTCAACTTGCCTAAACGAGAAAATACTGAGCCTATTATTTGAAATACCAGGCGAAATAAAAGCAATGAAACTAAAATGAAAGTGTACGACCTTCTTAAAATAGGGCTGGGAGAGGGCAATTAAGTCGCGCTCCCACTTAAACTCAAGACCTTAAACGCACACTTAATCCACAAGATTCAACATGGAGTCTTCATAATTACTTTTCCCCCAGAGAAAGAGAGAAAGAGAGCAAAGTACGGTATTACTTCCAAGGGAATAAAAAGCATTTGAATCTCTTGCATCCCTGGTGCTATCATTTGTCACCTCGTCCCCTGGAGCACGTCCTCGGGCGCACGTCCAATCTGCCCATAAACCCCGTCTTATTAACATTACCGAGGTAAGGGCGAGAGCTCCTACCTTTTGCGGTTGTGATTGTTTTATTTATTTTTTTTTTCAGTTTCTTTTTCGTTAATTATCTAGGATTTCGAACACTCATGATTATAGAAGAAGACCAAAACCTTTGAAGAAAATACATCAACTTTTTTTTAACGTTCACCTGTGTAAGACGGGGTAGGAGCTCTCTAAGACGAACACCTAGTGCTGGTCCCTGCAGTTTTTCAGTCATTATATTGTTCCTAAACTTTCTATTTGGAAATATTAAAAAATAATTATTTATCGTCAGTGCTCCATTCTTTTCAGTCAGATAGTCCCGAAAAAGTTGAAAAAAAAAAAAAGAAAAAAAAAAGCACTTTATTTGAGTGCTAATGTATTTGGCACTAAAGTGCTACTTGGGGACACTGGAGACGAGACCACCATTTTACGTGGTCATCCGAGCCACGCATAGGTCTAGCCATTTCTTAGTTATTTTAAGACCCTGAGTATTGGTCTGACCCCAGGAATCGAACCCGCGAGCTCCCGCTCTGCAGTCAAGCGTTCTACTGACTGAGCTAATCCTTCCGCGGTTAAACGAGTTAAAGTCTGACTATTTACAGACATTTCATGTCTTAAAAACAGGTCCATTCTTGCCATCCGTAGCAACAGACGACGAAAATGTTTCAATGCCTAAAATTAATATCGCCATAAAGAACAAAACTGTAAAAATATTTTTGTAATTCAATTGATGCGAGGACACGATTTCCGCGAAAGGAAGAATTTCTTTTAGCGGATGAAGAAGTATCCTAGTGATTCTAGTGATCCCGGTTTATAGCTGTGCCTCCCATAATAGACGAAACCAAAATCCTTCAAAATCCCTCAAAATTTATCACGAGAATACAAAGAGGGTAGACTGCCGTGAGTATAACCAGAAACGAGCGCCACGTCCTAATGACAACTGAGGGACATACGTATACAGTGGATCTTTGTTTCATTCAAAGGACACCCTGTAGTGCCCTTGCGCCAAAAGCCTGGTTAAACCAGGGTTTACCAGGATGCAAGCCTGGTTGAACCAACCATACTTTTCTGGTTTTCAAACCAGGCTTACCAGACTTTACCAATTGTGCAAAAAGCCTGGTTAACCAGGGTATTCCTGGTAAGCCTGGTAAGCCTGGTTATCCTTAGAACCAGGAAAACCAGACTTTAACCAGGCTCTTAAAGTTTTAAATGAACCAGGCTTACCAGACTTTACCACATGTGTAAAAAGCCTGGATAACCAGGGTATTCTGACCTACCAGGAAAACCAGACTTGAACCCACTGTGCAAGAAGCCTGGTTAACCAGGGTATTCCTGGTAAGTCTGGTAAGCCTGGTTATTCTAAGAACCAGGAAAACCAGACTTGAACCCAATGTGCAAATTCCTGGTAAGTCTGGTAAGCCTGGTTATTCTAAGAACCAGGAAAACCAGACTTAAATCAGGCTCATGAAATTCTGAATGAACCACACTTACCAGGCTATAACCATATGTGCAAAAAGCCTGGTTAACCAGGGTATTCCTGGTTAGCTTGGCAAGAATGGTAAACCAGGCTTTACCAGGTTCTTAAAGTAAGTCAATGAACAGAATAAACCAGGTTATCCTGGTATACCAGGGTTTTTCTGGCAAGCCTGGTTTCTCATTCAATAACCAGAAAAACCAGGCTAAACCTGGCTCTTGAAGAACTGAATTAGCAAGGGTTTAACCAGGCTTGAACCGATTGAGAAGAATTAGTCTGGTTAAACAGGGTATTCTTGACAAATCTGGTAAATACTGGTTCCCAGAATATCTTTGAGAAACAAGCTATTCCAGCCTAAAATGCAATATACATGTAAAGAAAGCCCGGTTATCTGCGGTATTTGTGTTTATCCTTTGAAAAAAACAGGCTTTAGTATGGTGCACTACAGTGTAAATCAGGCCATTATGACAAAAAAAGTGTCATTAAAATACAAAATTCTATAATTACGAAGCATGACATCAACAATACATACAAGTTATCTGGAATGCATGTACATACAAGTGGTACTGTATCTCCTATTCAGGCTGCAATCAGGATGTTCCAAATTTCACCATTGAAAATGAACAACAACTTTCAAGGGTTTCATCCTACATGTATTTAGTTTGGATAAGCTTCAATGAAATAAAAAGCTTATTTTCAAGATCAATGCAGATGTTTATTTGAGCTACAGCAATAGCAAATGAGCAGTACACAAATCATCTAAGTGTAGACTAAAGATGTTGTGTTACAAAACAAAACAAAATGTAAATCTTATCTTTGGCCACTGTTGTTGCTTCAGCCATCCTATCCATCTTGTAGGTACAATAATTGAAAAGCAGCAACATCTAAACAAAGTAAACAACAGAATACATATCCTTACTGGTAAATAATAAAACAACAGTTTCATATGTAATGATGCAAACCACACAAAAGGATTCATTTTTTAAAATAATTGATTCGTTAATGAAATATATGGGGGTAAGGAAACCAGTCTGATACGAACTCAGGCAGTGAAATTTTGAAAAAAGTTTAATCACTTCAAAAAAAGTTTGCATTTGAACAAGAAAAACATTTTGAAATTTTCATTCTTTAAGTCAAGTATGTGAAACTATTTGCCGGTACATACATAGACTAAAATAATTATTTAATAATTGAATAAACTGTAACTGTTGTAGTTGTTGGTACACCTCGAAGGAACAAAACTGTATCGAAACAACTTGTATATGAAAGGACTTTGTATCAAAACAGCCAGTAACCATAGGGGTATGCTTACCCAGGGATGATGCTAAGGAAAAGATAAGCAGGCCTTTTTAGTAGTCAAGCTCACTTTTTTCACTCGACTGCATCAGGGGTTCCCAGCGACAATTTCCTCCTAAATACATTGAAAACACTTTTTAGGCTATACAGAACACTTTTAGATCTCTAGAAATGTATTCTAAGTGACGCTAAAAAATTTTCATCTGTTCAGTCATCCTAGGGCAACTTGAATCTTTCCGAAATTTTAATGGCTTCAGTATTAGTCTAGTATTATTCTCCTGAAAATTTTAGCTGCAATTTAAAGTTTTACGAAAGTAAGAATTTTTCTGATTCCTCTCTGCATCGCATTTTTTATATCAAAAATTTTAGGTTTCGTTTCTAGCTCTTTCTCTACGAAAAATAGCTTAACTTGGGGAGTGAAATGGGAAAAATCAAAGTTCAGAAAATCTTAAAGAATTTATTAGATAAGCTTCAAAAATTGTACATTAAATTTCCTCAAGACATCACTGCTTACCCTGGCATGTCATTGTGATCAATCTGTTTAATACATAATATTTATAAATTATTTTCCATGGCTGTTGTCAGGTTTGTTGAAATGAATTTTGAACAGTTCCATCAGCAGAGCCAACCATATGCATTTAGGGTCCCGGAAAAATTTAGTACACTGTAATTCAACTTTTTTACCCTAGCTAAGCCAGCCAGCTAAAGTGGTGTAAACAAAGATCAACTTCTTCCCCTATTTAAAAAAACAAAATTCCCTACTTTGAGGGAAAATAGTATGCTCTAGTGCTTATTGATTAGAACATGGGACCATTAAACAATTTCAAGGTTAGAATAGTGAGATTTCCTGTGACAAACGCTACTTTCATTTTGGTTACATGCACATCCGAAGTCTAAACAATACGTCTTTTATTTATGTTCTGGTCAAGGTTCTGACCCCTATTGCTTTTTCCCAGTGAATCCGTTCGTGGAAGAGACTGATTTGTCGTTTGGAAAAAAAAAAAAGATCTTCATGCCCATCAAACATCATTTCGGTAAAAGCAGAAACTCATAAGGGGTTGAAACGTGTAATGCACCTATCAATGTAAACCCCGTGGGGGGGGGGAGTGCGGGCAAGGGGTGGGGATTTGACAAATTTTAAAATTTTTCGATCAAATTCCCCAGGGTGGGAAACGAAAGGTCAATCAAAAGTGTCAAAAAAGCCCCCACCCCAGGGGAAAAAATCTAAACAAACAATGCTATAATACTATATAAAACGAATAAAAGAACATTTCAAACACGTTGTTACTACTTTTATTTACGGTTAACGGAAGCTCCATTAAATTACTCGTTGTAATTAAGTATTTTCTCTCTCCACTAGCATCTCTTATCTTGAACAACAAAATCACTCCAGGAAGATTGACCGTGCTATATAATATTAATAAAACTTAAAATGCTTTATAACATCTGCTCAACATGTCGGAACAGGTCGGATCAGTGACCCATAAAAAATCCTCTGACTTTCGTGGTGGAATTCGATTTCAATCGAGTTTTACAATCAGATGGGAACTTGAAGATAAAAACTTTCTCAAAATAGACATTATCTGTTTAGATGACAGTTTAAAGTATCGGATTATGGCGATTAAAACAAATGAAAACTTCATACCTTTCTCCAACAGCGTGACTTTCAGGAAGCCTCGAGGGACGGACTTGGTAACTGCTTCTGAATTGATACCAGGCTTCTGTCGGTCAAAGTTAAATGTCCCGACCCCGGGGTCGCTTCGCACGATCAAAAGCCCGATAGCGGGGATAGTCCCAGGCATCAAATCCCTTCCCCTTGCCCGCACTCCCCCCCCCCCCCCCCCACGGGATTTACATTGATAGGTGCATAACTCTCATATGTTTGCTTTGTTCGATGCTATCGAAAGTACCATATTTGGAACGAGAAGAAGAGATAACTGACCAATCAAACTTCGTAAACAACGTGACGTAATTTTACTTCAGGTTCCCGCGCCCGCTTGAAACACTGAGCAGGATATTATTGCCTTACCACCCTTGCCAAACGTGACATTATGAAACCCATTGACGTCCTCGCAACTTCTTGAAGTTGTCACTTCAAAAACCGATGCCTCGTTGACCCTCTGCACAGTAAACTTATAACGCAAATAGGTTTTTAAAATTCTTATAGTAAAAGTCTAGAATAAACAGTAAAAAATATTTTTGAATAAAATTCATTAGCTGCGTATCGAAAAGTGTCCAAAACCTGAGCCTGACATCTTCGCAAAAAGAGATGCGTGTAATGAATGTGAGACGCAATTAAGCTTAAATTCAGCTTATATGTGGTAGTCACGATCGTGTTTTGAGC
>OZ037995.1:12754680-12792180 GCA_964035705.1 Porites rus
CAAATCACAAAAGCAGAATGTTTTCTCGACTTTATCACAGCCATAAGATGCACAACTGTTAGCCATTTTGGGCCTTTTTGTGTACACATTAAAATGACAGATTTCCCTACCATTTCATATATATTTCAACTAGTGAAATCCCTACCCTTTCAAGTACCTGAAAGTTCCTAGTGACGCCTAAAAAAGGTACCGCTTTCGGACGGAGCCTCCCCGTATAGGCCATAGGGAGTACCCCACACCCGGGTATACAACTGAGCTTACTGTACTTGTTATAGCTAAAATGAAGAGTTTGCAAAAGACCAGTTAAGCACATATTATGAAGTAGGTTTCATATTAAGTAGCTTGAATTATTTTTTTTCTTACTAATTGGAATTATACAAAGTTTACATGTACACTCTTTTTTACAAGGATGTTATTTTTCGGGCCCAGGCTGAATATTCTTATTTTTCTGCTCATTTTTTAGCCTGAAAATATTCTTACATTATTCGTAAATTATAGCTTAATGACTTTTCCTTTTTAATTGCAGTTAACGGCAAGTTTTTTTGTTTTGGTGACCATAGTTTTGCCGTTTAGAGAAAGGAATAGCATTAATTGTATTGTATTCGATTGGAACGTATTTACACATTTGCAAGCCAAATTATTATTTCAAAATTTCAGCATTGGGTTTATTCTTATCATATTGTTAAAATTTCGCAAATATCAGTCTACATATTCTATATAAAAAGAGTGTACTACGTGTAACACAAGTATAGCTTTAATACTTGGGAGACCAATCAACAAAGGATCGGTGTTCGCTTTGCTGACAACTAAGTGAGGATCGGCTGATTTTAAAATAAATGTTCTAAATTAAAATGATTGTACGGTCATATAATCTAAGAGACTTGGTAAGATTGTCGTTGATCGTTCAAATGTATTACAAAAGAAAACTCATTAAAATTTCTATCTGAATTTATAATACACTAATGCCAAAGGCAAGTGCAAATTTAAAGTTAATCATACTTTATTTTGTTCAGCTGAAGTTGGCTCATTCAAGAAAGAAAGGTAAATAGCTCAGAGAGAGCATAAATTAAAAAGTTAGGAATTACTGTAAGAATGTACTAAATAAATACTCAGTTGTTTACATTTGTTGTTTACATTTGTTTATATAGTAAAGCTGAACCTCCATGTGACGTTGGTAACGTCCAACTCGCAGATAGCAAATCTGTGATGTAAATGTTGGTTGATGTACGGAGCCTTGCATTCCGGCCTGTAAACCAATATTTATACAAGTTAAAGGGTTACCTTAATAAATATAGATTAGTGACAATATGTTTAATCAACAGTATCATCAATCCAGCCTCCAGAGAGGTCAAAAACAAACCTCGTTATGAATCAAATGCCATGTCTTTTACCTTATATTATGAGATGTGGGTTACAAATGCGATGAACGGTTACAGCGCGATAAATTAATCATACCCAAGATATTAACCCTACTAAGATCTGGTTTGTTTTGCTTCCTGCGACCGGGAGGGGCTCCTTCGGAATCCCCCCTCCACCCCCCCCTCCCCTTCCCACATCCCTCTTCAAACCTCTCGTGATACCGCCACAGCAGAATAATGAGCTCATCTGTTCCAACATCTAGGCAATGACGTGTTTGACGTCACCATGAAGTCAGTATCGTTAAAGTTGTTGGTAGACTGTTCGTCAGGCTTTCCAATACGGACCGGTTAAAGAGCTCGATCTCGACGATCTTACGAAAAAGTAGGGGACTCTGAACAGTCTAAGTTATTGGCAGAATCCAAATTGCATCAATTTTTTCCCTGAAAGCAAACTGGGATTGTGTCACGGCTGTCTGGTTCATTTGGATAATACATTGCCAATTACGCATCCTTGTGCGTTATGGGATTTACTGTTAAATAAGAAGTTTTTTGTAAACGACAAAATAGCATCAACAAATATGCCTCTCAAGTATTATATCAAAGTCAAAAGCAACAAAAATGAACTTTGAAAAACTATTAGGCTTACAAGTTTTTAAAAACCCACAATTTCCAACAATTTTAATCTCGTTCAACTTTGTACATCTGTGCCTTCTTTTCTGCTGAGTTTTTAAACCTAATCTTTTACTTTTTTTGATGTTTTGAGCGATTATTTTCTGTTTCACTAAATTTGGTGACAATTCTAACAATTAGATTTTGATAAATGTATGGCGCAGAAACAAACCCGGCTCTGACATTAACAAAAATCTTTGATGAAATTCGCGTTATTCGGCAGACAGCTCCTTCGGGGGGAGTTAGTTTATGAACCTGAATCGTAAGAAGGACTAAGAAGAAGGACCATAAACGCAAGACTAATATTTTTATAATATATTTTTGCGAGATAGCTCTAGGAAGAGGAAGTGGCTTTCAGTTCCCGTGTAAGAAGTATATTTTTGTTCCCTTCATCCCTTTAGGAGCACCTATTAACTACTGTTTTCTGTGAAATATCTGTTCGGAGAAGCAAAAATTGCTTAGAATTTTCCATAGCTTGGGGAAGGTTAAAAATTTCTAGATGACCGTTCCATTCATGTACAATTTTCGAAGCTTATCTGATAAATTCCCTACAATTTTCTGAAGTTTAATTTGTCCCATTTCACTCCCCAGGTTAAGCTATTTTTCGCAGCGAAAGGAAACCTAAAATTTTCGGAATCGAAAATGCGATGCAGAGAGGAATCAGAAATATTCTCATCTTCGTAAAACTTTAAATTGGAGCTAAAATTTTCGGGAAATAAATTAATACTGAAGCCCTTGTAATTTCGAAAAGACTTGAATTGCCCTCGGATGACTGAACAGATATAAATTTTTTAGCGCCACTTAGAATGCATTTCTAGAGATCTAAAAGTACTCTGGATAGCCTAAAAAGCGTTTTCAGTGCATTTAGGAGGAAACCGTCGTTAGGTGCCCCTGTCCCTTGGCCAAAATCACAAAATACTAAACGTTTTTGGAATGCAACCAGAGTAACAACATGCAGTGTCACAACAAGGAAGAAGTCGTTGTCGGTTGTTGCTTTTTTGAAAAAACAAACAAACAAAAACAAAACCAAAAAGGAATCAGTCAACCTGGAATGATTTTTTTGATGGTAAAAAATGTTTTACTACTATTACAAGAGAAGTCGAATAAATCGATAACCAATACTTAAAAAAAAATCACGCAATACTCGACTTCCCCATGTGCTTTCTTCCACCAGCAAAAGGGGATATCACTGACGGCATTTGCCAAAACCAGATACGTGCTGAGCTGCCTGTAACGAAAATAAATGGACTGTTTGTCGATCAAACTACAGCTGAAACGCTGGAAAAATAGGTCCAACACTGTGGTAATAACTCAGCAAAGATTGTCTTTGAGAAGGCTTACTTTTAACCTAGAACCCGGCTAGGTTTCAAGCGGAATAACCCGGCCAATTAAATCGGTCGCCATTTTTTTTTTTCAGGCGCGAATCAAATAGCGTGAGATTTTCATAAAATAATACGGGCTGTTTTACAGTCTGGGCTAAAATAAGTAACGTTAAACGTCAACCTTCTTCCCTATTTACTTCTCTAAGATCAGCTGGCATGTGCGTTACAGATAAACAGATTAAAAAATTCAGCAAAAATGACACACTCATGAAATAACCAGGTTAGTCCGCAGATTGTTGTGGCATAGTTCCATGTACGCACGTACGCGCGCGCTTTAACCAAAAAAATTTCGGAGGTTTTTAAAACACAAATTGAAAAGAAATAAATTAAATACAGACGGTATACAAGCCATCGCGAAAGGGATCCTGGTGATGTCTGTAATAAGCACGTACTGGCTGATTTTATATGTTACCACGTGACTGGTCGGATGGATCGCAGACTAGAAATGGGAAATTAGTAGTGTGGGGGGGGGGGGGGAGGAGGGAGGGGGGCACAGCAAAGGAAAAAACAACAGCGCTATTTTTCCCAACATTATATGTATTTTAACTTACTGGAGATAACACCCTGATTGCCGATTTTTCATTTACTTGAACTCGTTTGAAATTCAAGCAGCAAAACTGTAACTCCCGTCCTAGAAAAATGATGAATAGCCAAGTATATTCCTAGTTAGACGCGACAGGAGCCAATTCCGTCAGTACGTGCTAAAATTGCAATCAACTGATCTGTTAATTACTAAATAAGTGATATTTTGCGATCGACAAATCTTTTCAATCTAACAGCATCTTTCATAGAAATAAAACACTGGCATTTCTAGAAACAGGGTCGTAATAGGAATGCCAGTCAAAATGGGAGTGTTAATAAGATTCAAGGAGCGAGTGTTTTAGCCAGAAACGTGCAACAGCATAAGGTGTTTTCAGACGGCTTAAACGTGCCAGTGGAGTATGACTTCCCCTTCCCTAAACAAAAAGTATGAACACACGTTCGGTTCAGTACAACAAGAAAGGCTACAATTTACTACGCAACGATCCCAACCGTTCACACATGGCCTCACTATTCAAGATCAGAGCTAACAGAAAAGCAGGGCAAGGAATTTATTTTGCTGGAAACTGCCACATGATCATGTTCTGGCCATGCACCGATGCACACACTCTCTTTTATAACAATATATTGTACAGGAATATCGAGACTGAAATTCGCGAAATTTTAAGAATATTTGAGAATAAACCCGAGGCTTAGATTTTGGAAAGGATATAATTTGGTGTGTTAAAACTTAGAAATACGATTATATATTTTTTGTTTATCCGTATAAACCTAAGTTAGTAGAGGAGACTGGTTATGAAAGCCGGCAAACATCAAAGTTGAAAACAACGTTGCTGTAATTTATGTTGGAAGCTCCCTGAACATGCGCAATGTTTTGTTTTCTGTTCACAAATTGTGACTGCTGAGTAAATTAATGGGATTCTATTGGTCAGTAAGTTCAAAATGATATGAATGCTATGGAACGTTGTGTACGGTCAGGTCCAAAAAAGCTAACAAAAACATATAACAAAGGAGTCTAACGGGTTTCATAACCATTCATAACTATGTATAAACTTATTTCTTTCTCCAAACGGCAAAATTACAGCTTCCAAAACGGAACAAAATGTGCATTAGCTTTATAGCCAAATGTTTAATGCTTAATGACAGTTCGATGAACGGTACAAGTAATCATATTATGCACAGTATACAGCACACAAAAAATGATCTAAACCGCGAAAAGTATCAAAATAATTTTTTAATTCTTTATAAAATAGTATTAAATAATAATAATAATAATAACAACAATATTTTCAGTCTAAATTCGGCAAAAGAATAGACAAGTGTAATATAATGATCACATAATTAACAGTTGTTGTCGCTTCTTTGCGGGCTTCTTTGTTTGTGTCACGTACCGAGGTTCTCTGTTTCTGGACTCAGCATTAGCAGCAAAAACCTTTCCATCTATTATTTAGAGACTGCTTTTTTTAGATAGAGGAAAGGACTGTCATTCATACAAATTTCGGCTGAAATGGTGCAAATAAAAGAGATCGCAAACTGCCACTGCCTTTCAATAAACTCTTCTCGCAGTCCTCGACTGTCTGTACAGGTAACAAGACTCAGTAACAAGAGAACAGATCTTTCAGTTTCCATACAGAAAAAATGGTAAGTGTTAAATCTCGATTTTCTTCATTTTCTTAGTTAATGACGAAAATATTTTTGAAAAATTCTAGGAGAGAAAAACTGATAGTGCTTCAGTTGGAAACATTAAACATAAACTCATTTCACAATTATAAATTCCCGTAAGTATGTGCGTCCTCAAAGTTATTAGTTGAATTATGGGCCAAATTTATATAATCCCGCTTAAATTATCCTTGGAAATGTAAAGAGACCAGGGAGGATGATTACAAAAGGGATAAATTTCCGTTTGATTTTCTTTCTTTTAGACTACTTCTTGTCTGCCGAGAATCCTCTTCAGTGTACTTCTACTTTTCTACTTTAATCTGGAAGTGAACTGCACGGTAAGTATTCTATTCACATCGATATCATGCATGATCTACTCTCAAATTAAATGCATCGACGTTAGTTAGATCTCGTTTAACCATTATGCAACTTGTTCTCAATACATATATTTTTTATTTCAATAAGTATTTACTTTTCCTTTTTAAACTATACTCTGGGGTAGAGGCCACTGCCTCTTACCAATGCTGACAATCGTCTGTACTTGGCAGTGTTTGTTGAATTTGTGAACAGATTGAAGAGTTTGCGCTTCGCTTCACTGAGGAGGGTACAACTGTTAGGGAAGAAATAGACGTCGATGTTGAAGGCAAAACAGAAGTTATACGTGTACCTGCACATAACAACAAAGCACCAATGGATGTGATGAATGACTTCATCTCGGTAAGTAATATAATGTGTGTTAATGAGTCGTATGAACTTGTTAATATTCTGGCATGCAAAAAGACTTTACAATGGATATATTTTCCGTAAAATTCAAAGAAACAAATATTGTCTAGAAGTTTTGTATATATTGTAGCTTGAGGACCGCTAAAAATTTTCAGATGACCGTTCCTTTTATATTATGTTCGATTTTCCACGGCCTATATAATGTAAATACCCCACGATTTTCTAAAGGGGTAGTTTATCTTCATTTTCACATTTCTTCACTCCCCAGATTAAGCTAAATTTTTAAGAAAAAGAAATTCTACAATTTTCGGTTTCGAAAACTTGATCATAGGGAGAGAAATTAATAAATTCTAACCTTCGTAAATCTTTAAATTTCATCCAAATTTTTACTCAAAAAGGCTAAAAAAGACTGAAGTCTGCCCTACGGTGACCGAACAGGTACAAACTTTAAAGCGCAACTAGTACTCCGGATAGCCTAAAAAGTGTTTTCAATATATTTAGTAGGAACCCTAGTTGGTTACCCCTGACGAGATTAGGACTACGACTTTTTGAAAACTGGTTTCATGTGTATCAGATACCCCTTTAGTTTGAAACAAAATTTCAGCTACAACTTACATTTCCCTAATGGAATAAACGATTGCTACGCAATGCTCCGTAGAAGTGAAGATGTCAGGGCATTGAAAAACGGTTGTCAGTGTGAAAGACACGGGGTTAAAGGTTCTAGCGAGTTTTTAATGTCGCTAGAAAAGCTGGGAAATATAGAGTCGTCGACTCGTTCAATCGAACTCTGGCCTAATCAAAAAGTTGCTCTTCTTTCCGTTTTCTTTCTTTTTTTTAATCTGCTTAAAAATCTTCATCTATAATGGAGATTCAAGTTTTATAAGAAAATTAATCAAGTCGATTTGTCGACATAGATCAATCCGTTAACCATTTCGTTGTTTTTATTCTTTCAGGGTTTGACAGCTCGTCGTCTTCCATTATCTAAAGAATGCTATGTGTCTAAGTTGGACCCAACTTTACCCACCCCACAGAAACTGAAGCTTGACATGGAACTGGTACGTTTTGTTGTTTCGTACGTAGTGGCTACAATGTTTAACCATACACTCTAATCAAAGGGAAAAAGGGGAGACTATAGTATTGAGCCACGTCTCAAAACATTGCGCTGATCTGACTCTTGAACTGGCAAACTTCACTTCAAGGCAGCATGAGATATAGATTAACTTTTTTTTAAAAAATTAAAGTAACAAAGCTTGATTAATATATGGGGATGGACACTGAATTTGAACTGGAGTAACATACTAAAGTAAAGACAAACAATTAACACTAAATCTTTCGGATTTCAGTACTCTGTAATTTTCCGACTTGTCACGCGAGTTATCGAGGCTACAATTATAAAGAAACTCTCTTAAAACCGTCCCATAGAACTTCCTCTTTAAGTGTCTCCTTTTGAGTAAGGGTATCGGCTCAACACAGGTTTCATTGAATGCGTAGGACTGGCACGAGCGCTATTTCCGCGCTTTCAGCGCGCTTGAAAGCCGGCGAAATTTTCCTTTTTGCAAGCCGGAAATCCTATTTTCTTTCTGTAATTTCAGGCTTTAATGCTAAGTGCATAAATTCATTTCATAACAGTATTAATAAATAGTTTCATATGTTTATGTCTGTATACCTATAAGTCAAACCTGTTGGTCGTATAATGCCAAAATTTGAGATTAATTTGAAAGTGTTGAATGCCTCCTCCTTCCACTAAATATGACCTAATCGTCTTGGCCGTTTCATTTGCAAAAGCTTGACACTTCTTAACCTTAATTTTTACGTTTATTAAAGGTGGATAAATTTTATATAACATAACAAAAGATTAGTTGGATATATTTGGATATAGTGGCGTTCAATCTTTGCTTCTTGGGTGCAACGCGCCATGGTGATTCGGGCAATGCATCGCAAATCCTGTGACCGCATGTAAACAAGGTTTTTTAAGGTTTTTTCTCTGTTTTACTCTCGAAAACAAAACAAAGTAAACAGCAAAAACTGAGGGGAAACTAATTTTGAAGTTCCGAAGAAACAGAAAGACGTATGAGATGTTTTGTGCAAATAAAGAGAAGCGTGATGCTGATTAATTAACCTTGCACGAGTTGGACGACGGGTTGCACGCATTTATAAAATCACGTCATGTAGTTATGAAACGCCATCTGCTGTCTTAAATAATTATGCCATGGAGGAGGTTTTGCTTCGTGTTCTAGACAGTCTTTAGTTTCTTTTGGAAGAACATCGACAGGGGCGAGTGACAGAACGGAAAAATATTAATTGGTAAGGAGGCCGGTCATGGAAGAAAGCAGACAAGCCACTCATAATTTGATCCCAGTCCTCCGCATCACACCTTTTTGCTCGGACGCGCTCGTTTCACCGCCCAATCTTTATCCGCCCTGTTTTAAACGTGGAGGATCCGCTCCCAGTTCCGACCTTTTACACTTTAATGGTACACCCCTTACACATGCATGCCTACAGACATGAAATCTGCTTGTCAAAGTCATGTACCTTTCAACAAATTTTAAACAGCGTCTTTTAAGTTATTTTTAAAATATCTAAGTGAAAAAGCCAGAGACCCCTCCCCCTCCCCTGCATAAAGATTACTATAAAAAAGAATTGCTTAAAGAATTCCATGACTTAAATAGCTATTGATCAACACTCTTAAAGACCCAGTAATTGTGCAAACACAAATATTTGATTGTCCATTTAACAGAAATATATGCTAAATGAATCAATTCCGTCGGTAGATAAACTGTAGTCTACTGTATTTTTAACCTCAATTATTTTTTCTGATTTGAAAGGCAACAAAGCAACCTTTGTCCGATGAGAAAACAATAAAGGAAACAGCCATAAGGGTATTGGGCTTTGCAGACCGATTGGCATTGCCGCAGAAGATTCTGGACTTTTGTGGTAGTCTTCCAATCTACGAGGTCGAAGAAGTATCAGTAGAGGCCATGAACGCAATTCTTAACAGCAAGCAAGGTAAAGGAAAAAAAGCTTACAGCTCTCGTATATGACCATTACTCATCGGCTACAAAAGACTAATCGTATACTACTAAACGTATCTGCTTATTGTTGAAACCGGTTGTTCCGTTTCCAAAAAATTCGCATCCACACTTTTCAACCGTTTACGCCCAAAAACCACGAAACACTGAAACGATGGAAATACGAAAGCATCCCTTACAGAGCATGCGTAATGCTAACAGGATATGATTCTTGACTCATCCGGTCTTCTTCGTCTGCCCACACGTAAGCGAGAAGCCGGCATTTTAAAAACTCCCCCGGCTCAAGGGACCGTTAATGGAAATGCCTGCGCTATGGTGTCCTTACACGTTAATAACTTGTGGACGAAAGACTAAACGGGGGAAAATCCGTTTTCACATACAACTTTATACATGCTTATCCGGAAGAATAGACTCCCTTTCCTCTGAAAAGGGTAATATTATTAAGGCAAATACTGATTAGTCAGTACACAGTGCACTTTTGGTTTACCAGCCAAAGTGCAGCCAACGGCTATTACAGCGGGACCCTCGTACGTGTGGGGACTATAACGGGCAATATGGATTTAGCCTGTTCACAGACCTTCAATTTTCTCTTTTGGGATCGACTAGAGCACAAAGGGATGAGGAGCTGGGAGTGGATTTTTACGAGCTTGTCAGTATTGGTTAGGGTAGGCCATAACTGTTTTGCCGTAACCTCTTAAGACTCAGTAACCCATCCCTCCAGGGCATATATTATAGCGGAGCTCTCGCGCGCGAAGTGCGCGCAGCGGAGCACCGTGGGGAAGAAAATGAAGTAATCTACCCGTCTGAGAAAATATGAGAATTTACATAAATCACGTGACCGTACGCCCGCCCGCCCGACCGTCCGTCCGCACCACAGGCATACCAATGTAAAATAACTCAGTCAACAGGACGGCAACCCAAATGCAACTCGAGGTTATTTTGGCGGGAAATCGCATAGCCACCGACGTCTTGTAAAGCAGAGACAACTAAAGAGTCAATAAAGACGAAAACGGAAAGCGGAAATTGTTTCTGTATCCGTGTTGACTATGGTATTAAGCTTACATTAATTGTCATGTTCACAAATTTGGAATATAGAGCAAGAGAAGGGCAGAGAAAAAGAGAAAGTAGACGGCAGGCCAGCGAAGCTCAACGAGAAAAAGGGCGTCAGAGATCTAGAACGAGAGATAAAAAACAGAGGAGACAATATTTTGTTGGAAGATCAACATGAAAATTTTGTAGTGGCGGTGACAAAATGAGATATGTTAGCGGCCACCAATGCAAGGTAAATAGGAGCGGCAATGAAAAAAAGTGAACACGTACGACATTTCCTCAAAACGTGTAGCTAAGAAGTTTCTGGAAGTTTCACGTTGTAGTCGTGCAAAACAACTTACTGCAAAGAAGTGTACAAAAAAGTGTCCTGCAAGTGCAAAGTTGCTTTTATGATAATAAGAACTATTGCTGTGTTTCACCGTTCTCCGGCGTTGCCTTCGCCGCTTACAATTACACGATTTTATAGTTTGTTTGAACAAACTATAAATATTATCGAGAGCTTCGCTTTTAGCCCAGGCTAAATCTATATATATTATATATCGCTAAAATTGCCTGATATTGTGTAACAGTTATTTTGCATTGTATTTCATTTGTTTTCATTGAAGGTATGACCCGTCAGAAACGCTATCATGATATGTCTCCTCAATCATCATGCACAAACAGTCAGAGCTCGAGTGGAAGAATAGAGCAATGCATGGATAGACGCCTACGAGTTTATCCATATGATTGCCAATATACTAGAAGTACTTGTTATTACATCCTTTCTTGCACTAGTAGTCATTATTGTAGCTATTCCGGCCACGTGACCAGAAATTATTGCTGTTATTATCGCTGCTAGAAAGGAGCTGTAAGAAACTAAGCTTGCCAATAGCCCGTTCTAGGCTCTAAGATACTATTATACTACTATAGTAGGAAACTGAAAAGGATAGACTTCTTATTATATTGCATTATTATATTTTATACATGTCTAAGGGACTGTTTACATGAAGTGAGAAAGATCCTGACACCAATGATCCTAGAAGGCGAAACAACGTTCCGTTTGGGTTAACATGTAGAAATTTAGGTCTGCCTGGTTCAATAACAGTATAGAAGGAGTTAAGGATTACCGAAGGATTACCGAATGAATGACCGGAAACCATTTTTGTGTGGTTTTGTCCCTAGTACTATGATATTTCTAGCGAAAGCAGTTTGTGAGGGGATTTTCCCCCGGGGTCTTCCTTCTACTAAGATCTTCCTACATCTCATGGAAGCTAGGTAGATCAGTCCTACCGAGTACAGTGAAACCTTAAGCGGACACCCTTAGACTGCGAGCAATCCGTCTTTTCTCTTAAGATCCGTCGAGTTCTCAGACATGGTGCGTTTTGCACAGAAAACGCTTGGCTCGTCCGTCATACCCCAGCGGCTTTGAAGAAAATAAGAGACTGCTCGCAGTCTAGGACACCCTCGGGGAATGCAGTAGTGTCCGCTTAATACAGGGTGTCCGCCTCCGCCTAATACAGGTTTCGATAGATAACGTACGTTGTAGAAGGCCTAAAGGTAATAAATGACCCTAAATGTAATAAATTCCTAAATACAATAACATTTTGTCCTAAATGTAATAAAATCTTAAGTTGCAAATTACAGTAATTACTCAAATAAGCGCCGCATTTGAGGGTTTAATATGCACCGCAGCGCTTATTCGCGTAAATACGGTACTATGGTTTTAAGCGCCGCATTTTTGGAGAAAAAAAATTAAATAAGCTTCGGTACATTTCCTTATGCACTATGTAACTTGACGTTTACAAATAAATTGCTTGTAAAGGGACAAAATAAAAAAAAACTTGTAAGCCTGTTAAAGAAATTTACTGCAAAAACCGTGGACGAAGATCCTGTTGCTTGTCATCGTTGGATCTCTAGAAAAGAAATCCAATTAGCTAAGATATTAGGAACAAAAAACGAGAAGTCTAAGGGCCTGTTTACATGGAGGTGGGGGACCCCAGGTAGGTGAGGTAACCCGCTTTGGTGGGTAACCCTCCTCTTCACATAATCTCTCATTTTAATTTGATTACGTTTACATGATAGCCCTCTGCATGTTACCTCACCTATCTGGGGTCCCCCACCGAGAGATGTGTTTGCATGAGAGTATGTAAACATGTGTGGAGTCGAGATGTTTTGCTCTTCACGCGCTAATCAGAGGGTCTGGTTGAGGGGGGGGGGGTACAAATGTCAGTTGTCAGTTAAAATTTCGGCCATTTGTCAGTTTTCAGTTAAATTTTAGGCTTTTTGTCAGTTGTCAGTTAAATGGTTATTAATGATTAAGTATGAAACTTATTGGTATATTTTGGATGCGAAATTTGGCTTAAAAGGCACATATGATCTAAATAAAACATTAAATTCGAAAACTGATGCCATAGTACCTTAATTTTTATCAGCTTTGCTATTGTACATGTTGTAAGCATTTCAATTGGCCGTGCTTTTCTCAAGTCTTGTGTTACTCTCCTCCACTCGAACGTTTTTGCTGACCAGAGTCCAACATTGCCAACCATCAAGCCAATCAAAATTTATCCCTTCAGAATATTGTATACCGTATTTATTCGATTAACCGCCCTGGGCGCTTATTAAATTTTTGGACCTTGAGACTGGGCGCTTATTCGAGGTGGGCGCTTATTTGAGGCTGGGCGCTTATTAAATTTTCACCATTTTCAGCCAGTGAAGTATGTTTATTTTGCAACAAAACAATGAATGCTAATAACAAAAGGCGAAGAAGTAACAAAGCAAGGTTTCTGTAAAGTACTCTGAAGAAAACTCCGTCCTCGGGGAAGTCTCTTATTAGAATTTATTCACTCAAGTGGGTGGGGTGGGGGTGAGCGCTTATTTGAGTTTGATTGGGAGGAGGAGGGGGTGGGCGCTTATTCGAGACTGGGCGCTTATTAACTTTTTCTTCCTTTAGGATGGGCGCTTATTCGAGGTGGGCGCTAATTCGAGGTTGGGCGCTTATTCGAATAAATACCGTATGCATTATGCGTAAGTCTTTCGATCTAATAGGCGGATCCAGGGGAGGGGCCCGGGGGCCCCGGGTCCCCTCTTATTTTTGGACCAAACTGAGGCCCGAAGGGCCAAAAAACATTTTTTAAAAACCGCCCCCCCCCTCGCCTTATCTCAGGGTCTGGATGACCCCCTCTCCCCCTTCCCCCTTATCTGAAGGTCTGGATCCGCCACTGGTTCTCACGCCTGAGTCACAAATCCGGACAAAGTGTTCTTAACACAAGATGACTTTAAGTCCTTTTTTCTGTTCTAACGAAATCATATCAAAGCACGCTAAAGTGTCGTCTTTTATGTAGCTTCGGAAGTGCTCAAACGTCTTCGGGAACAGTCTGCAGACATCTAATTTTCGGCAACGTTCGGAAGTCTTCGGAAATTCGTCGGAAATCTTCGGAAGTCGCCGGGACGTTTCCGGAAATCTCGGTCATGACTAGCGCCATAATAGGACAGAGTGGGACTCTCAGGGCGTTGGCCGGGATATCTTAATTTCAAAAAAGTTATTTTTAGAACTATGCGGACCACGAGAAAACAGTTTCCGGTAAACTGGTTGACTTCTGGAAGATTCGCTTTCACGATTTCAGCGCGCCAAAGCGAGGCGGCGTCAACAAATAAAAAAATGGTGGCACAAGTGGAGGGACGATGTGGAGTTGATAAATTGGCCTTCTTCAACAAAGAACCTACCATGGAGACTGCTTAAAACTTCTACACGAAAGGGTCCTTTACAAGCAACGGTAGAAATCGGTTAAAGCGACCGCGTGACCATCGTTTTTGTTTGAACAGCTGGAAAGAGGACAAGTAGCATTGCGGTCCAGATAAGCGTTGAAGACAAAATGCGCGGGTCCTACAAAGACGACCGTACAAGCAACCATGTGGACGTATTTTCTATTGAAAGAGGAAGGAAAAGAACGTATAAAGGTTTCCAGTATTTTTGTCACGGACATGACCGGGAATCTTGTGGAACACACCTTTTCCTGCTTGACTGATATTTTCTTCGCACTTCACATTGGACAATTAGCAATTCCTTATTGAACACCAGGTTAATAGAAGGGAAGGTTAATGTTCCTTACAGTCGGTAAGGTCAGCACTCGTTAACATCCGTCGAAAGGCCCTCTTATCTTCGGTCGGATTTCGTAAACGTATGACGTCACACGCTCTGCACTTCGATCGTCTATATCGGACTTGTTTGATTTTTGGTGAGAGATTTTGTCCCACTTTTTCGATCATTCCTCGATTGATTCCAATCATTTCAAACAAGAAGATGCCACTGCCTCCGTTTACAGGATGTTTTGTTGTTTCAAGTCTCTTCTTACTCCGCGGGGAAAAGGACCTTTCAGTGGATGTTACTGAATAACATCCTTTGAATGGCCCCAGATCACCAGGCTGTGTATCTACAATAGGTGACAATTATACATTATCACTTTCCTTACTGAATACATGTACAGTGTAAAAATCGCCATACTTATATTTCACACTTGAGGAGAAGGATCAATATTGTTATTTATTATCCCACTATTATGTCATTTTACCATATAATGTCAAGAGACTGCGCAAAATATGAGGCGGTAATAATAATATTAATTAATTCGCGAAGCGAGGTTTATAATCTCGTCGCACGTGAAGCGCGCGTGTATCACTCAAGCATCGCAAGGCCAGCGTGATTTCCTCTTGGCTATAAATCTATCGAGTTTGGTTGGTGTCCGCCTTGAGGTCATCCAGAGTAGTGACGTCGAAGCGCATTATGGGTTTCGAGCCATCGACGACAAAGCTCTGGGATTTATTCATGACGGGTTTTTTCATCTGTGAATTATAACAATGTTTACGGTTGGTGAGTCACCACCCAATATCTTAGGTAAATAAAATAGAACAGCAAACTCAAGAACGGTGGATTCAACAAGTGGCTGGAAATCCTCGCTGGGAAAGATTTGCAAACAAAACCCCGCAAGAGCGAGGACGTGGACTTTAAATTCAGCGCGAGTATTACGGCACAGCGAAGGCAAACACTGTCAACTAGAGACAGAGGTTATACAGCGACCACGAATATGTAAGGAGTTAGTAACAAAATGCTACAGTTACACTGCAAAAGTATTCGGTCAATAGAATTCGCAAGGAGAGGCAAGTTTACAGTCAAAATTATCTTCTTCAATGCAACGATAGGAAGCAAGAATTACATCATCTGTAAAATCGACACGAGGAGTATCTTTTGCAACGGACTGAGGACAGCCGATCAGCCTTTTCATCGTTTTACAGTAAGCTTTATTTTACAATGAACAGTTTACAACACCTATAATGTGTGACGTGTAGGGAAGCGTTACATTTTGTAAACAAAATGTAAACAAAATCCTTACTGGGCAAAATTTTTCGTTTAAGCTTACAATTTTCATTCAATTTCCTTCACAAGTAAAGTATATTTTTACCTTGTTATATAAATTTACGTAGTTACGTATTTTTATTTATTAAATTTATATAACACCCTATGGCCAGCTGCTGATAATGATCCAATAAATGTATGTATAGCAAGCCTTATACATAAACCCAGCTGTGTCTTTTAAGTCAAACATGACAAAAATTTGTTATTGCTGGTCCCCTATATTTTTGTTCCTATATTATTCGAAAATAACATCAATATTTCGGATATGGTCAGAATATTAGTGTGTGACATGGTTGCCATGCCAGGAACGTTTTAAAATTCCTTTCGCTGTTAGGGATAATTTAACAGGTCACTCATAAAATTTCACTCTTTTAAAGAAGTCAGACAGAGGTGACATATTCACAGAAATAAAACATTTGTTCCATTGGCAGATGAAGATTGTTTCAAGAAATTAAACGACATGGAAGCAGATATTTATGTAGGGTTTCCCATAAGATCAATCCATCCTGCACTTAGCCTTTTTAAATGCATGTAATACAGGGAAAGTCAGTTCATTTGCCTCGTCTCAGTCTGGGAAATTAAAAATCTATGGCTCTGGCACTGTCTCAACAAGCTCATGCATGTTTAGAATTGAGACCAATGGGGAAACTGATCACCTTCAACATAACTTGTTTGTGGACATTTCATACAAATTCACTCTTGCATAGGGATTTGTTTCTCATGCATACTATGAACACTTGCCTTACTGGTAAAAAATTGGTACTTTTTACATGGATTCAGTTCTTTAAGGTGAATGCCCACACATACAATAATCATAAATCATGATCATTTTAGTAATTCTCATGAACTGCATCCTTAATGACATTGCTACTTGTAATTTTCTATTTCAGTGATTATGTTTGTACTTTACTGTTACAAACAATAGTTGTCAAGTGTGATTATGTACCAAAATAAGTGCACACACTTTTATAGCTGTAGTTCGTCGAACAATAAATTTTTCTCCAATTAGCAGCATTTAGTTGTTGTTTTCACTGCAGCATTATCTCCTAGAATTGCCATCCACTCACTTCTACTGACACATTTCACAAATAATTATTGCACTTAAAGGTGAGCTTTTATTAAGCAAATGCAACTGAATATTAGCCGGCAGTTATCCACTATCACCCCCATTTCCTTTTTACCATAATTACACACATGTAGGAGGGTCAAATGGAGTGAACATGGGGGGATGGGACCTATGCAGCATTCGCTAACAACAGCAACCCCATTTAAATCTGAAGATCCTTTTTAAAGCCTGAGCACTAGGTTCAAATTTAGTACATCTCAGCTCCAATATTAGATCCACCCTCCCCAGTTACTTGATTTACTTCATTTCTCTCCTGTCCTCCCACCCCTTATGGGCTCCCCCCCGATCTTCGCGAGGTTCTGCGATACACGTATTTCTAGTAGCCAAGAGGAAGTCACGCTGGCCTTGCGATGCTTGAGTGATACACGCGCGCTTCGCACGCGACGAGATTATAAACCACGCGCGCGGCTCGGCGCTTCGCGAGGAATAATGCGTTAGCTCGGTGTTTTGCCAATCTTTTTAGAACAAGAACCTTTCAGAATTCGGCAAAATCCTAGGGTCCATTTTTTTTTGAAGGTATAAAAGACTTCAAAGCATTCAAAAGAGCGTTTTCCGATCAACTTTACTGAGCAATATTTTTCGCTCGCTGGAATGTTGACAATTACAGTTTAAAAATGGAAGAGGTGGTTTTTGTAAACTCAACATTTCCTTCAAAAGCGAATTTTCCCCAGAAATCAAATTCAACTTTAACCAAAAAAAATAAAAGCAAATCTTTACGAAATTTCGAGATTTCAATGTCAAGAAAACTACAGAGAAACGGCTCCTTACCTCGAGCAACCGGGCCACCATTGTCTGCACTTATTAAAGAACAACACAAGCTGCACAAAAAAACTTTCTCCCTGACTTGGCGAGTCGACAGATGAAAACAAAGCTCTTCTTTTCTCCACAGGCTGGGAAGCAGAATTTAAAAGTTCTGGCGATTCCATATAACCCATTAGGCCATTGTTTGCGAAAGGATTTTTTAACTGTGATTTGATTTGCAATGTTTGAAAATTCTGTAAAGATCAAACTTTTGCACATACCGATTTTCACACATGAGTTGATCCGTCAAAACCGTCAATCAAACTGAACTTAAATGGTCTCCTTACTGATTTTCAATCTTGGTGAATAGTGGAATATTAACCTCGCCGCAAATATTCCGCTTCTATTTACCTCGTGTTCAAGAATATTAAAGTCGGTACAAAATATCAGTCAAAGCAGGAAAAGGTGTTTTCCACATGATTCCTAGCCATGTCCTTGAGAAAAATACTAGAAACTTTTATACGTTTTTCCCTTCCTTTTTCAACAGAAAATACGTCCACACGGTCGCTTGTACGGCCGTCTTTGTAGGACCCGCATTTTGTGTTCAACGCCTATCCGGGCCGCATTGCTACTTGTCCTCTATCCAGCTGTTGCAACAAAAACGATGGTCCACGCGGTCGCTTTAACTGTATTTCTACCGTTTCTTGTAAAGGATCCGTTTGAGTAGAAGTTTTAACCAATTTCTATGGTAGGTTCTTCGTTGAAGAATGACAACTTATCAAGTACACACCCTCCACATCGTCCCTCCGCTTAGGCAGCAATTTTTTTCATTTATTGACCCTGCCTCGCTTTGGCGCGCTGAATCTTCCGGAAGTCAACCAGTTTACCGGAAACTGTTTCCGCATGGTCCGCATATTTCTAAAAATACCTTTTTGAAACTATTAAAGATATCCTAAAGGCGTGACTGGGAGAGTCCCTCTCTGTCCTATTATGGCTCTTGGTCATGACAAGGTGAAAATCTCACGCATTTGACTCAGAAAAAGTTGGCAGGTATAATACTGGGACGAGGATCGTAAGACGACCAAGAAAAACCGTTCCTGAATCATTTCAGTAAAAGCTTGCAATTGCCTTTGTAACGCCCCAGTTCTGAGCAGCCATTCAGAGGAGCGTAAATTTGAGATCATATGTCATTTACAACAGATGGTACATGACACACCTGAGTTTTACAGTAAAACTAGAAATACGTATCTCGCAATACCCTCGAGAAACTCGGTTTGGTAACGGTACTCAAGTTAAGCCGTGTCGGTCGGGGTTAAGAACTGGATGGCTGACCAAACGCGAATATCGTCTTAAAGGTCCATACGTTGTTCTTTCTTTTCTTCTTCTTCTTTTTTGCGTATTATGTGGTGTAATTGTTAATGGTGTATTGAAAAGCAGATTGAGCATTATTTCGGCGTCCGGATTTAGAAAAAGACAAAAACAAAGAACAAATATGGCCCGGCGCAATTCGCCTGAAAATTATTTAGTTCGGGCTGTAATACAGAGCTGAAACTTTGCAGACTTTGATTTACATATATCGGCGGGGATGGGTTTTCGACAGTGAACGATCATAATGCCTCTGATTCCAATCTCCTGTTCCTCTATCTCTTGTTGTCGGTGTTGCCTTCGCTGTGCTATTCTGTGCGGCAGTTCTTGTTGATGTCTCCTCCTTCGTTTTTCACGCTGAATTTGAAGTCGGCGTTCTCGTTCCAGAGGAGTTTCGGTGGAAAATCTTCCTAGGCGACCATTTGGAGTCACTTGTTGTGCTTGTGTGTCATTTGCATGGGAAATTGTTCGTGATTCACCGATGGTGAACTTTGATTCACAGACGATAAATGCGCCTTGGTCATCGGCGGCGAAGTCTATGTTGCCTGGAAACGCAAAATACTCCATGACGTCATTGGCGGACGCCAAGCATATATTCAGAGAAAGAAAGATTTATTTATTTATTTATGAAGCCTCGAATTTCGCAGCTGGCTAAGACCACGCGCGGTTAGCAGACTGCGCGCGCGCTTCGCGCGCAACAAGATTATAAAGTCGCTACGCTTGGAATCACTGGGGACTTTACGAACCAGAACGCGACGCAGCCTGAAACGTCACCGGAAGTAATTTGCTCACAAAGTGCTTCACTGCGCATGCTTGGCGCTAAACTGCAACGCGTCTTCTTCACGTTCAGAACACGAGGTTGGCACTTGCAGCGTTTCCAGAAAACGTGAGTAGTTTCTACTGAATTTGACCTACAATTAAATTTTCTTTTGCTACCTTATAGGCAAAACTGTTTTTCTAAGTCCATGAAAATGTTATTTATTGTAAAAAAATACCAAACAAACATTTTAATTTGCGTTTTACTGCAGGTCAATTGGTTACCGCTATGACGAATGGACAACACGCAGACCCGCCGAGTTCGATACCAAAGTCGAAAACTGGCAAGTAAGTCCAATTTAGTTTATTAGAAGATTCAATTTCCTGTCCTGCTTAAATATAAGATTAAAATGAGTTTAAACTTTATATTTGTGTTCTTCATTGAAAACAAACTAAAACAGACTGTTCTTTTTTTCACGCAGTAATGTGATGTACTGCACAAGCGAGCACGATGTCCTGTTATGCAGATAGGTCGTTTCCGAGAATCCGTTCAAAACAAGAAAGGGTTCGACGCAAAGAAGCGAAATTTGGGATAGAATAGCCAACACTTTGAATACCTGTTCCAAGCCTGTCTTTGCTGTGGATAAAAGGTCCGTAAGGGATCATGTGGGTATTTTAATTAACCGAATCAAAAAGAAATTGAGAGCTGAGGAAAGGAGCTCGGGCATCGCGCCGCCCGAGCCCACAGAACTTGAAAACTTGGTGGAAGAAATTATGTCTCTCGAAGAAACAGCTGATGCAGAAATGAAAGAGGACGACGAAAGTGTGAAAGGAAAGACTGAAAAAGAGAAGGCAGAGGCCACAGATATGAGACTTAAAGCACTTGAGAAAGTGTCGGAGACGATGAAGAGACACTCCGGCGAAAATGATCAGGAAAAAGTAAAGAAAAGAGAACGGAGAAGTGGCAGCGAGACCTATACCTGCCAACTCTCACGCCTTAGGCGTGAGTCTCACGCCGGCGGGTTGAAAACTTTGATCTCACGCCGGCTCACGCTTGCGGGCCAATTTCTCACGCCTGATTGAAAAATGTGAGTTGTTGCCGTCTTACTTGACACAATTTCCAAAAATATGTTAACTCAGACCCATGTAAGGAACGAAAACCATGTGTAAAATGAATAAATGACAATACCTTCCTCGAGATCTCTGATTTTTGAAGTGAAAAGCACCGGGAGCGAGCTCGCGTTTATACGCGTCCTAAGACTGGGACTCGATAACTTCGCCTTCGGAAGACTTCGGACGTCTTCGGAAGTCCTCGGATTTCTTCGGAAGACTTCGGACTTCTTCGGGAATCTTCGGAAATGATTGTGTCGTCTTCAAAAATCCCAGCACTCCCAGGATAAAAATCTCACGCTTATATCTCAGAAAAAGTTGGCAGGTATAGAGACCATGTTGTTCCCGTCCAAAAAAGCGGAAAAAGACCAGGAACTTAAACTTGAGGAACTCCAGCTGAAAAAAGAGCAACACGATTTGGATGCAAAACGTCTACAGGCGAGCATTGATCAGCAACGCCAGTTTCAGCAACAACAAAGTGAAATGATGCGGCTAATACAAGAACAGCAACAACAGCAGCAACAGCAACTCTTGGTGTCACAACAACTGATGTTGAGACAGCAACAAGACCAAACTAAAGCACTGATGAGTTTGTTGGACAAACTTGTGAACAAATAGCTACCTAATTCACTTAAAATTCACCAGTATTGCTGGTATAGCTGTCGCTTGATTTTGAAAACCAGTTTGTATATTTTATTAACTATTGTCTTTGTTTTGACAAGAGTCACGACCAACGTTTTCTGTCAGCGATCAATGTTTGTATTTCAATAGTGGCACCGCATTTTTCTTGTGCCGAGGAGCCCGCCTTTTGTTATGTTCTATTATAATATAATTGCAGTTATCTCATTGGATGGTGACATATTAGAAAATATTTTTTGTCTAGAATAGTTGAATAATGTTTTGAAAATTTGCATTCTGTAGCGTAAACTGCAATAAAATTCTGTATTTACAGTCTGCTATAAAAGAAACTAGTGATACTTTGTGTGTTCGAAAACAGGTTTTAAAAACCTCCCTAGGATAAAAAGGGCTGGGGAATCTAGGGGAGGGGGTATGTTAAGGCCAAATATTAAGCTCGCATTTCTAATTTTAAAATCTCCCTTGTAGGGTTAACAGTACTCTTCACTAAAATCGCTTTAATGATTAAGACACAATCAAGTTGTATTGAGAAAATTGTGAGTTGTATTTCAGTCCTAAGGCTGTGGTCATTAATAATTACTAAAAAGCAGGATAAGGGGTAGGGGCGGGTGGTCAGTAGGTTGCAGGCATTACAATTTTATGTTATATATTGCATTAGACTCAATATATTTTTCAATGACTTTTCCTCCTTCCCCGTTGTGTTATAATGACCACAGTGCAAATGTATGGTTGTATAATTTTTTGAAAATGAGTAATAACTGCAGAATACATTGAACCTCAGAAACCTAGTTGAAATAGTCCTGGATTTGGGGTGGATCTATTCCAAAAAACTTCGAAGTACTTGATTGATAAAGACAACTGTGAGCGTTTCTCAAGAGCGCACACACAATGTACATTTTGCCAACAGGACTTAAGCCGATTTTTAAGTTTTTCTTGAAATCTAGGAATGCAAAGTAGTTAACAATGTCCCCAAATAGCCGTTCTACCGAAACTCTGACTTGGCTCATGGCCTTGTTGAACTGTTGCTCTGCTGGTGTCAAATGAGGGCCTTTGAAGGGCCCTTGTAAATGGACACGCAAAGGGTAGGCAGGGTCGCCATAAACGCATAAGGGTGTCCCGTCCGGTGCAAATAAGTGATGCGATAATTCTTGCAGAAGTCCTGAGTCGACTAGCATACCACTATCGTGTCTCCTGCCCCCTGGACTGGACTTGCGATAAGTCCATTTGGCGCAACTACGGACTGAAACTTTATCCCATGCACCCTTTTATGTCCGTTATAGAGAATTCTTTGGTTTTCATCTGGCTTACATAAGGGTCTCACTGTTCCGTCTATGAAACCCCAACAGTTCTCGAGTGGAGCTCCTTTATCATGTATAGTGGCAGCAAAATGACGGAGACGGTCCCTGGAAAGCCATGGCTGATTTAAATCTGCGAGAAGGTGGCTATATTCATCGAATAAATAGTCCATCATTCGGTTTGTAATCATGCAAAGTTGTGGAACTGGTCTCCCGAATCGAGGAACCATATCTGCAAATCGACATGGGTATGCAAAACTCTTCAACAGCACAGTCAAAGCCTCCGTTCCGTCGACAAGAACGCCATTTTTTAATTAGGGCATTTCATTATTTCTGGAATATCAAGAACTTCTCCGAGTAAATAAATATCGTTCTTGATAAACCGAAACTCAGCCTTACACTCATCATCTGTCATAGAATCAAGATCGAAGCGACCATACTTCCAATGAGGAAATTCGAGATTTTCAGAAGAATTTAAATCGTACAACAGGGCAAACTCTGTATCATCAATGCTTCCATCTTGATAGGCAAACAATAAAGCTTCCCTTGCCGCTCTGAATGTTGCCATTTATGATTTATAACACCAGCTATAAAACGGAAATGTGTTTAGCCGAGTTTAAAAGATTTGCACAGCTCTGCCTCTGTCGTCGTCGCGTTCGCATCCGTAACTTTGTTTTTCCCGCGCTCGTGACGGCGTTCTCGCCCCGGACCCTTCTCGGTTTCGGTGTTTTCAAACTGTGTCGCGTTCTGGTTCGTAAAGTCCCTACTAACGAAATATGACTCTTAAGCGACTTGCTGCTACGATTACCCCTAAAAACGCACATTTGATCACATTGTCTGATGAAAAGAGTAGAACAATGCTATTTTAAGGCCTTAAAAACGGGTTTTGTAGAAAATAAGGGACTATCAGGTCCTTTGACCGCTGACAGTAAAACCCAAGGCAAATGTCAGTTGTCAGTTAAATTTTCGGCCATTTGTCAGTTGTCAGTTAAAATTTTGGCCATTTGTCAGTTGTCAGTTAACCCCATCCAGACCCTCTAATCACACAAGCACGAATTTAAAAAAAGTTTTTGGGTTGAAAACTCGACAAATTTACTTTATTTACCCATTCCCTCGTAGGATGAAACTTGGAAAATCTTTACAAACATGCTGTGACAATTTTTTTTTGCTTAAGCTGACATTTTAAGCGAGAAAAATGTTTTTTTGGAAGCATCTTTATTGCAAAACCGCAGAACAAATATACTCAAACAAGATCTTAGAAATAAAATACTAGGGGTACTTTCCGGCAAGTGCCAACGAGGCGAATTCGTTTATCTTTTGTGAAATGTGCCTATTCAGATCTTCGCGATATATATAGGTGGTTTTCATGCAGTCTCGGGAGACACAAATAACAATGGTGAAATGAACAAATCAGGCGTCCACCAGCATGGCGGCGATGACGTAACGTGAAAACCACCTATATATTTTTTTCATAATTTTAGAGGTTTAAAATGGATTCCGCTTTAGAAAAGGATGGCACCCAACTTCAAAACAACAACTTTGGCACATTGTACGCTTTCACTTTTTAATTATTATAAAACAATAACAACATGGCTTGAACCTTTGTTGGTAAATATGAGCAAGTTAGTACTTATGTTTCATGGAAAATTCAAATGTATCAAAACTATAAACGTTAGAAAGAAAGATATACTTCAAATGAGGCCTGTTGAAATTATAAACAATATTTAAATTCCGAGAAATAGCGTCATCAGGGATAAGAAATTAAAATGTTTCGCGAGGTAATGTACGTAAGAAAAAATTGGTGTAAAGTAAAATGTGTGAAAAGCGCAAGAATGGGGCGGAATGAATCAAAGGTATAAAAATAAAAACTTGAATAAAATACAAAGATCTAATTAGCGAATGTCACAGGACAAAGAGTATATTGAAAGGCATAATGATAGTCTTCAAAACAAAAGGTCCGCGAATTCGTTGCATTCCTCACGCGAGTTTTGGGCTGTCTCGATGTAAAAAAAACATGCTGGTTGACACATTCTAAAATAAAAGGTCCGCAAATACGTTGCATTCCTCACGGGAGGTGAGGACTGGCTCAATGTAAATCAACCTGCCAAGAACACGCTGGTTCTGATAAAAGTTTTGAGAATATAACCCTATCTATATGCCTTGATCAACTACCGCTTAAAATTCAATTCACAAAGGAAAAGAGAACACTGAAAACCCTGGTTCTGAGTCGAGAAGCAAACACGCTACCTCAATGTAAATCGAGCTGCAAAGAGCAAGCTGGCTCTGACAAAATTTGAGCATAAAACCCTATTTTTTAAAGCTGCTGCTTTAAACGCAATTTATAAAGCAAACCAGAGCGCTGAATTGCCCTTTCAAACTAGAAATCGTATTAAAGCTTGCTCACCTGTTAGGTCCTCTTGAACAGACAACGAACAGCTGCAGACCACGCGCGAGTTGTAAATACAAGACCATGACGTCACTACCCAAATATGGGGTCTTACTTACACCCGAATATGGTCAAAAATGCAAATTTTAGAGGGTAACGCAGAATTTGAGAGTTTTTGCCTACATTGCGCGGCGTTATAATTCTGCTGCCGAGTCAACCTCGCTTCTTAGCTCGGTTGCCTCGTTGGCTATAATATGGTTAAATATCCCAACTGGCCGTGCAAAGGAAACCGGTTGGCTATTTATAAGAGCGTCAAAAACTTAACTCGGGAAAACTAAGAGCCAAATCCAGGCAATGTGGGACTTTGAAAATAATAGTTAAAAAGAAAATCCTTTTTCATAGAGAAAACTGAGTGCAGCTAGCACTCTACTCAAATAATTTCAAACAAATAATCAAATTAGAACATTTGGTAGGAGCCAAAGCGTGGCAGAGGATCTGAACTCGGGACGACCTGCTGAAAAGTTTAAATAATCATAATGCTTCCTAGCGAGTCAACTAAATGTCGCAGTAAAGAAAGGGAGAATGTGTTTGACTAAAGAGCGCGATATTTGCTGTACTGTACTGTACTATTCCTTGTAACAGATAATAAATGATGTTAAACTTAAGCTAAACTACAGAAACAAAAAAAATCCACCTATTCCTGCTTTGTTCATATCTACAACTATAGCTCTGTCACTAATATCCTTAAGTATCTTTGAACAAATGAGTTTCCCCACGTCAGGATCAAAGACCACCCTTTCTCTTGTGATTTCTTTCCCAGAAACCAAAATTACTTGCGGACAAGTAATTGAGGCACGCCTTTCAGGCGTCCTTTGCTTCTCTTGGTCAGTTGTTATGGGTTCAGTTGGAGGAACCGATCCTAAACCTGGGCGATCCTTGACTTGAGTGTTTTTATCTTCCAAAGCAGGGCTCTGTTCAGATGATTCTAAATCGTCATGAAAAAAATAACAAAAATAATAAAAGTAATAATAGTAATAATAATCATTATTATAATTATAATAAATTCTTCATTATTGATTACTAGATAAAAACACATATCTAATGTTAAAAAGTCGCCAAGAGGTATATAAAATGGAGAAAAAAAACTAGTAAATGGAAGAGAATAAGTCAATATAAATAATCTACAAAAGGAGTTACATTTAAAAAAACTGAGCCTTTTTAAATAGATGTATTCTTAAAAAGTTCCGAATGTTTCTTGGACTTATTCTTAATTGACACAGGGGAAGAATTTTAAAAAGATACCAAACGTAATAATAATAATAATGTTGAATAATACTTTATTAAACTCTTCTCAAGTTGAAAATTAAATACAAATTTAGTATAACTATAGTTAAAAAAGATTTCTTCGTTGTCTGGTGGTTTCAACAGAGCAAATGTAAACAACTGTCCATAAACTAAAAAATGAAAATGTCTATGTACATCCCAATAATAAGGTATCTATAGCTATTGTTGTTAGAGTCTACAATTATTAATAATAATAATAATAATGATAATGATGATGATGATGATGATGATGTTATGGTGATCGACTTACAAGTGAGAATAGCGCCCAACACCATTTACAACTATTGGCAGCCCAACAGCATACAATTACGCCCATACCACGCTGAGAAAGAAGGGGTTGATGTGTTTGCATTTTTGTTTAAAACCAAATGCCCAACGGTTTAATTATTCAGTAATAACATCTGGAGGCAACAATACTAATACGTAAGACTAAGTTATGATAAAATACTTAATGTTAATTGAATAATAGAGGGCGTTTATCTAGAAAAAAATCATACGTTTACTGGTAACTGTCTGTTGCGAGCCACCACGAATCAAGCGCCATGCAAATCCTTGTCCATTCTATTACTCTATCGGTCGACTCCAGAGGAAGTTCTCTTCCCTTCATTTATAAGGTCTCTAGGGCAAATTCTATCTTTGAACAATTTCAAAGAAGTTTGAGTCCGTCTGCATTACTGAAAATTATTATAGCGATTTTACATGTTGAAAGGGCTTTAAACGTCTGTTTCTTTCCTCTTTTCCCGTGCTCCTCATATTACTTAAAACAATCTAAAGGTCACGCCCAGTTACGGAATTCCCATGCATATGTGCAAACCCATCCTCGGAGACCCAGGGGCAGATAGTGGGGGAAAGTGAAAGTCTATAAACGGGCAGGAAAAAATGGCGGGAAGAAAAGTAAAGAACATTCTTTACTTTTCTTCGCACCAATTTCTTCCGCCCGTTTAGACTTTTCCTCGCTTCCACTATCTGCCCCTGGGTCTCCGAAGATAGTGCAAACCTGAATTTTCGGCCGTGAGGATCCGTTTTCCGTTTCGATACTCCTCCTCAGAAATGAACACTTTCAGCTTCACGTCATCGAGGCCAAGGTTTTCCAAGACCTCATTTGTCACCAGCGTTTCTTGAACCACTTGATTAAGGTGACCGCTGACGTAATCTTCCCACAATCCTTCAAGGATCTGCAGTGAGCTACATTTAACAGTTATCGATAGACTTCCCAGTTCAATGTCTTCAATAAAGGCACTCAAAGTATTCCCTAGATATCCAAAAAGTAATCTGAAAGGGTGTTCGAAAGCTACGATAACGTTCCATAAGTCTACCTCTGCTGGAATTTCCTGTTGGTTTCTGTGCATTTCACGAGGGGCGACCACCACTCCATACTGAACGAAGCTTTCGATGACCATCCCAAGCCGAAGCATTGCTGTTGGAAAATCGATAGAGCCATTGATTAATCTTCAATGAGTACAGTTCGCTTTGAACATAAGATACTTATGCGCAAACATTCATGGCAGCCATAAATAAAGAAATTCATGTAACACTCAACTTCATTTCATGTCTTGAACTTATGGATTTTGCTACAAGTCGCCCAGTCAAGGGGTCCTAGTAGTGCTAATATAACAATTTACCGCAAAGATTTAGACTGCATTCCTCTTTTATTGCTCTCGATCTTTCCTAAATTTCTTCTTTTCTCTATCAAGTTTTGTTGTTTGCTTTCATAGGAGACACCACTGAATGCTCACCTGTTTGATTCGCATTTGCCGCCAGTGCGACTTCCCGACAGACTGGCAATAAATCCCGCATCCTGCGCCCACATTTTGATGTAGCATTCAAATCCCGTTAAGATATTTTGCGCTGTCGCCAATCCCGCAGCGAATGTTAGTCAAATTCCGGGTGCCGAAAATGTACTTCCAGACCCTGCGAAAGGGTATTAGGTGAATAGCGAAATTGGCAGTGGGATTTTCCCAAAAGTGATATTAGTAAACTTTTGTCTGCAAATCTGACAGGATCGGTTAGACTTTCCAAGATGAGGTATCTGATGTGCAAAGATCTAACTTTTCGTTAATTGCGAACTAAATCACTTACATGAAAACAAAGTCGCTTGAGAAAAGCATTGATTAATATTACTCGTTCAATATTTACCCGAAATCAGATTTGACCCGTAGCCAAGGCGAAAAGATTAATAACTTAAACGTTGAATCTTAAACTGACCGTCTTGCTGATCTCTTGTGTCCTCCCGTAGTTCTCTGACTTCCTGAACAAGTTCTCGTAACACTTTTGTGTTGTCGATGTCTTTTTGGTACCATAGCTCTAGTTCTTCGGCGTATCTTTCTTCCTCTGGCGTTAAAGGGTCACGTAGGAATTTCTCCATGGCATCTTTCCAGTTGTTTTGTTTTTCGTGGCAAAGGTGTGCTGCAATCCTCAACAGCGCTTCACTGATTTTCCCCCAGAGGTCAAGAAACTGTTCATCAGGAATTTCCAAATTGTTGCTGTGACCATAAACTTCATTGCGATAATATTTTATTCGTGCCAGGTCTGCTCCAAGGCTATGGTCGGAGTCGTTTGGTAGGCTGTCCCATCCTGTGGGGGGAGAGGTCAAGTTGCATATTGTTCTCAGCAGCTTGAAGATTAAACTGATATCAAAATCACTCGACTTTCCGTATACCCCTGGGGAAGGGCTCAAACAATTCCGCTCTGGACTGGTAAGTCTAGCTCTCCTCAGCTGTCTTTGTACTGAAGGGTCACTAAGCGTTGTGGGCAGGTTGTCGGGGCTGTGAATGGAGTCGAATACCTCTCTTAAAAGCACTGCACCACCGCGCATCAGAAGCCGTGTCAAGCGCTGAAAATTAGATTTTTGCTTCGTTGATCGCAATGCTTCTTCTGCCTCTGAAAGGGACGCCATGAATACGAACACCAGTTGGCCAGCAGTTGGATACCATTCGTTACGATACAATTTCTGTAAAACAAACAAATTTGGAACCTGATTAAGGACATTTATAACATGAATTTCAGTGCTATGCGACCTTCAGTTCGAAATCACTTGCCCTTGAAAACAGATTTTCTCCAAACAAGGAAGCCAAACAGCACTTTAACTTAAATGCAAACGGCGTTGCCTAAACAGGGCTTCACATTTACGGCGAACATCCGTCAGCAAAAGCAAATATCAACTATCGTCACGAGGCTAGTTTCTATCCTGTTTTTCATATGCAGCCCTCCTTCAGTTTTCAATAAATAAATATTTCACTTCGATACGCAAATGTTTAAAAGAAAATAGTACGAATAACAATGACTTAACAGCAGAATATCTTCCCACTTTAAAGCAACCGCTACCCCTAAAAACAGGCAGATAGGCGGATACTACAATCACTAGGTATCCGCGTATACACTTAGTAAATATCTTCTAAATGATAGTCATCGCGTATCCACTTCGATATACAAGACAGCATATAACTCTTATAGTATGTCTGTTTGTCGTTCTTAAAGCCACTGAAGGTAGAGAAGCACATAAACTAGCGATAACTGTGTATTCACGTATCCAGCTCTTTTAAGGATTCAGCTTCGAAGCAGCAGAGTATTCTGCAGTTACTACCCAACAATTAATCTGTAAATTATTCTAATTACTGACAGGTTTCGCCCCTATTTTAGCAGTGCAGTATCTTGCAATGATCGACATTAAAATGGTTGCTTGTCCATGTTTGTCGAGCCCTACCGTTTCGGTGTAAAAAAAAAAACAAACAATACCGTACTTTTCTCGGAAGCGCTACCTACCGAACTGTGACTTTTCATGGGGGAGGTGACGGGGAGAGTTGATCGCGTGACGGCAGTAAATACAGTCTACTGGAGTCTACCGAAATAGCAAAACTTTCCAAATCCACTCAAACAGTTCAAGATCAAATATTTCCCCTAAAAAGCTATAATTACCAAACTTCTAAAGAACAAACTGAACGGAGCTTTAATCTCTGAGTTTAGTTTACGCTCGATCGTATCTCTTGTTAACATGATTGAGCGACTCTAGAGGACGCCTTATGGAATATTTTAATCAAAACCAGTTTTCAAACTTTCGCATCCACAGTGCACTCCTGGTGATAAAGCTACCTCTTAATTCAATCTTGATTTCGGAAAATACTTTTAAAAGGGGCAATATTACTCCCATCACACGAGAATCATGGGTTGTATTGCATTACTATGCGGCGACACTAAAACGAAAGTAGCGATCAATTCCGTGAAGTCGTAAATCCCACATACCCTGACATACTGCATCAGACAGTGATTAATTTATGTGTGTAAGAGCAATTGCAATTTTATCTATAGTGAGTCAGTGTAAAACATAAATATCAAAGGATAGAGGCAATGCAAAAGTTACTCACCAAAGCTCTTCTTCTTTAGACATGTTTTTAACATCGTGGAAAGATGAATAAGTCTACAATGATTTCTGGGAAATTAGATAGGGGTAAGACGAACTTGTGGAACTGCAGACCGCGGAACCAGCGGAACCTAAAGAAATAACTGTTTTATTACAACTCCCTTTGGCTAACGGGATAAAATAATTAGTTACAATTATTTTTTTACAAAGACTGAGCGATTTCTCGCCCGTGGATTGGTCGAGCTATTGACGATAACAGTACATACCACTGAACACTGTTTTCGATTTCCGAAACAGGAAGTCCAAGAATCGCAGACTTCCGGCTTGTTAGTGGTCGTCGAAAGGAAACGAGAGGTATAGTCTTAAACCGGGATGAGAGAACGATGAGCGTATACTATTATTGGCGCCTGAAGTTAACGCGTTAACCGACGTATTATTCCATTCCTTACCTAAATACCTTTCATCCCACTACAGTCAAACCTCTTTAATACGGACACCAAAGGGACAGAACTAATTGTCCGCTTTACAGAGGTGTCCGTATTATAGAGGTAGGGAATGTATGATTTTTGGCATTTCTGGGACCAAACGAACTGTCCCTAATAGAGAGGTGTCCGTATTACAGAGGTGTCCGTAAGGAGAGGTTAGACTGTATTAAATTAATATCAAACTGCTCATTCAAATCTTTCTCCTTTCCCTTGGTCAAGGTGTCCCCCAATGATGGTATCGATCATTGAAATTGTTCTTTATAGTTAACACTACGGACGAACATCAGTACCTTTTTACGCTCATCATGTCACCCCTTTTCACGCTAAAGGAGCTTTTCCAGTCAGCCTTTCCCTGAGAATATTCCTCCAACGAGACGTTCAAACTGCGTTGTAACGAATTAACACAAGCACAATAACAATACCTTAACAGATGTGGATACAATCGCGGTCTCCTCAGCCAGGAGACACAAGCGACTCACCCACACGTATCATTCTAGTTGTCGGATACCACCCAGCCACTCGCTCGATATCTTCTATTTTTCACAAACACACATTCTCTCATCCTCCCAACTTTGTGCTGCTTTTAAAATATATACCTCTCGTTGGTCCCTTATTTTCCGCAAGAGAACGAGAACGAGCCCTGCAGGGGGCCATCTTGACAGGGTCTAGCTTGAACTACTTAAAGCGAACCCCGAGGCCCGCCCTCTCCGCGGTACATTTGAATCCAATTATATTTTACAAAATGGCTGCAGTGAAGGTGAGCGCTCGAGTCGACGATCTTAAGGACAAATAGGGGACTGTGAACAGTGTATCAATGTTATAATTGATTGTAACGAATTATTTTATCATGTTAGCCAAGGGGAATTGTAATAAAACAGTCATTTCTTTAGGTTCGGAAGGTTCCGCCGGTTCTGCAGCTTCCGCTGTTTCGCGGAATGCAGTTCCGCAGATTAGTCTTACCCACCTAATAGTAGGTAGCAGCTGCTCGAGACCCCAAACAATACTAAAACAATTGGAGGAATGATATGTCATTCATTGTTTCCTGAGACCAATTAGGAGAGACCTTTCGAGCAGCTCCTTTTTGTTCGCTAAATCTATAGAGCGTCAGGTTCACTCACGTGGCCAGTATCTATGCAAATTTATTGGGACAGAAGAAAGCATTTACATAAGAAAAGGTTTCGACTCCCAGAGGATTTTCCAGGTACACCATCATGGCCGCCGTTTCATTGTTTTGGAACACTAATATGGCCGCCGTGACGTCATGTGAAAACGCTCTATTGCTTTTTTAATGTTTATTTTTATTTGCGTGGCTTCTCGCACAAGTTCTCGATTTCGTGTTATATTTCGTGTAGTTTCTTAAAGTTTTCTGGATATCAGTTTCAGTTAAAAATACTCTGTTAGGTGTTGAATAAGAATTCATTTAGAAGTATCAGAACAAACGTCAAAATCGGGATTTTTCTCATCCCGATCTCATATTGGTCTGGATTCGGGATTTTCAAGCAAATTCGAGGGAATCCCGACGAAATCGGGATGGTTGGACAGTACGTCTGAAAACGTGATTGCAAAACTCTCTATCTGTAGTTAGTGCCTGTGTGTATATCCATTGAATAAAGACCTGACGGACGTCTCTCAAGTTATCATCGTCGCTTCTTGTGAGTGCCTTCTTCAAATGATGGTAGGATAGGTCGTTTTAGAGGCGTTGAAGCTTAATTAAACCGCTTAATAAGTGTTTTCTCTCCCAAAATGTGAAGGCAAAATTTCTCCCTTTTCACTGCAATTCTCTCTCTGCGTGTGAAAAGTCATTCCTTGTCGGAAACTGATGCTCATTGTAAATCGCCGCGTCAAATGGAAAAATATTCACCTGGATTGTCCAAAAAGGCTTTAAACACAACATCAGACAAAAACAAAGCTAAAACGTTATTTGCTTTGTAAAGGAAACTACTGCTATATAACAAAATTTTTAGACAGTAAAAGTTGACTCTGTCATGTCACGTTTTATTAACGTATAGCCTGCGAAAACAGCCGTTTCTCCTCGCTCGTCGCCGCTGGGGAGGTTTCGCTGGGGTTAAAATGAATGTTCTACCATTTCAACTTATCTAAATGAAAAAAGACTGAGTCAATTATTTGAAATACCTGGTGAAATAAAAGCAATGAAACTGGGACAAAAAGTGTAAACCTTCTTAGATTAAGGCTTGGATAGGGCATTAAAGTGCTACTGAAACGAAAAATCAGTCTAGCAAAAAATAGCAACAATTATTAGTTTGATGTCTAATTAACCGGGAAAAATGGTTTTGACGGCATAAAAATGATCTTATCGGTATTTTTTTCCAACGCGAACTTGGCCAAATTGCCGCAGAAAGTGCGTCCAACGGCTCCTTAATTAAATATGCATATGACGTCACATGGTTGACACATCGTTCGCGGGGAAATTTCTCTTCACACAAACGACTGCAATGGCGAAGCACGGAGCAAAGACATATGCGGGCGGTACCTGGGAAAAATACGCCGTAAAAACAACACTTATATTCACCTAAGATTTCTATGCATATATATAAACCTAAAAAACTCAATGAGTGAAATTTGTGCGGACTCAGAGACTGGATTTTCAGCTCACCGAGTACAGCTATCTGTGCTCCGAAGCTTGCTTCAGATCGACTGAGGTTAAGGACTTAAATGCCTGTCAATAAAAGGGAAGAAAGTGGCTTTAACTCTAAGGAATCAAGCAGCAGGGAGTTAAAGGAGCGAGTTTTAGTATGAGGATCAGTTCCGACTGTTCACTTTGCAAATGGACCCAAATGATCGAGATCAAAGGACACAGATTGAAAGTGGTGAGTGTCAAATCATGTCTTGTTATGTTGTCTTCACTGCATGCTCTTGTCGTTTAATACTTCTTCATCGTTATTATAAGAGAAAATCATCTAAATTATTGGACATGTTGAAGTGTATTAATATCCAGATTTCAGCAATTCCCTTTGATTTTCGGAAATTCTCATTGTACAACCCTGTAAAGGTTTTTTTAAAAATATTAAATCCCTCTAACTTTTATGCCGATTATCGCCCGTTGAAGGCTGCTGTACCTTGACGAAATACATGTAAGTTTCCTTCCTTCATTAAAGAGAGAAATAACAGCAATTCCCGCCCCCCCCCCCCCCCCCCCCGCTAAAAATCTGGAGGACATGGTCTATAATGTATTTTTCCAGGTAATATCTATACATCCCCAGCTCAAAAATGGTTTGAAGATACTCCCTTACCCTACCCCTCAAAGGATCCGAGTCTAACTCTAGACAATTTCATATAAAGGGAGTGTGAATTATTCCTGAAAAACTTAGCAACCATTTCCTCTGGTAAAAAAAGAAAGACTGACATAAGAAACAACTGTATACCCTTCAGGTGAGGTTACAAGAAAGGCCAGCCTAGCAAGTAATGATAACATAGGCATGTCCGCAGTCACCCCCTTAAACTATGGTCATTGACTCAGGTTTTTTTTAAAATAAGGTTTGTAAAACTAGGTAACTAGGTAAAAAATATACCCCCTCTGCCCACACAACTCCCCAAGAAATGCAAGTAGCTTAGTTTATTAGTGTAATGAATGTTTTGGTTGCAGTTGATGTTCAAGTTGTGTCATCCAGCAATGCCAACAAGCAGGAAAACCACAGCAGAGACAGATGTGCTGATTGCAGTAACGCCCAAATGCAGCTTGGGTGTACAAAAAAATCGCATTTCAAAAGGATTGAAACTTTTGACAATAAATCTCAGAAAATTATCACACGCATTTCAGAAATAGATCTCCACCAGTATAGCTTAATAGTTTTACTTCTTTTTTTGGTCATGGTGTAAAATATAAATGCATGAATCTAGGACAAAGATATTGCACTCTTAAAATGCAGGAAATTATAAGCAATTGGCCCCTCAGAAATTGACATTTAATGGTAGTAGTTACAGGGTCATGTAATGTGGAGCTATAGCCAAACAAAATAACAGTCTTTTCTTTAAAATGCAGAAGCTGTTGTTAAGGCTTAATATTCCAATGACTACACTGAAGCTCCTTATTGGACACCCAATGAAGTCTTGTCTTTTTTACCCAAGCCATTGCCCTAGTACTTTTCCTGAATTTGTTCATTTGACACAGTATAATAAGAGAAAAGTACAGTTTGTATAGATTAGTAAAAAATGGCCAAACAATCCAAGGTCTGTGTTCAAAAATTATTAATAGTAGCACAAAGATAATAAAAATATATTACTAAATATTACAGTTGTGGAAAGGAACTGTCACTCATTGAGGTCATAGTTTTCATAAAGCTGTTGGCTCCAACAAGAGCGGTTTGGTTGTTTGTTTGCTCATAGAGCTATCTTGTGTCGGCTTTGCCCTTCCTTTACTCTGCTGAATTGCAACCTCTGGTGGTCCCAGTCAGAAATTTTGTCAGAATTTGTGGTACACAAAGCCTGAAAATGGTCTACTGTCAGCCCGTCCCGGCGGTCCAAATATCCACCTCATTAAAATAGGCAGTGGTGGCTTATCCATAAAGGATAAAACAAAATTTGGGGGTTCAGGAAAAAACAATATCATATGATACTGAATTATAATAAATACATAGTACACTGGCATGTCAGGTGTATTTGGCTAAATTCTTATAAAAAAAAGTTCAGGCTTTCAAATTTTATTGCTGACAAAATTGTTATTTATTATTACTTACTGTTCAAGAGGAATAAAAACTCATCGCATTTCCTGTAAAGGATTTTAATAGTGATACTTATATTGAGTTGATCCAGACTTTCGATCAAATTATTAGTCAGGCCAAGGGGCTGTTTACGTGGAGGGAGGAAGATCCTAGAAGGCGAATCATCCTTGCACCATGTGTTTTCTGTATTCTTTTGACAAGCAAAAAGTTGTACATGTACTTGTCCCTAGTACTAGCATCTTTCTGAGCTTAGTGGCAGGAAGATCCTAGAACTAGGCAGATCCCAGCACCATGTAAACTGCCTTTGCTAGGAATATCCTAGAACCAGGGACGAACAGAATAATAATGCAGCAAGCTTTAATCTTTAATTCCTTCTGTACTATTAACCACAGAGACCCGGAAATTTCTGCATATAAACTAGGACTTTCTTAGTGCTATGATATTTTTTATTTCCTCTCTCCAAGTAAACAGCCCTCAAAGAAGATTTCGAGTTCATAGCTTTTTGCCCTTTAAGAAGGCGAAATTGTGCCAGCACAGTCGCTATTGTTTTAAAACACATGAGCAGAATACAATTCACTTCGATTCCATCGAGTGGCATGAAGTTTTCACATGGCCGCCGTGACTTTCTTACAGCAACGACAATGCAACTCCAGGGCATTGGAAGGCAGCTAAGCTCCGTCTAGCAGTTTCTTCATTAGCACCTTTATTTACAAGAATAAATTGAGAAGAAAGGTGTAAGTTAATAAAGTTAAGCTTTATAGTAGTGGAAGGCGAAATGTAAACAAGCGGGACCTGAAGATACGCCGTTAAAAATCTCACTTACCTTGTATCAAGAGTTATCTGATAGTCAGATCTTGCCTTTAAAACGACGAGAGCTTGTATAGTAGCCTGTCTTGTTCGTCTGGTTCATTCAAAATAAAGGCCTTCCTCGCAACGGGCTCGGACCGATACGGCTCCACATGATAAGGACACAAACTACGCCAGAATCTCTCTCGCGTTCTCTGTTCCTTTCTCCGGAAACACACTTATCGCTTGTGTTAGTATCTGGATCGTCTGAACTAGACATTTTTCCGTGAAGAATGATATAAACAATTGCAATTGATGTTTACTGTAACCTCGAAAGAGACCTTCGCTACTTTGATGTCAACCATGTGACGTCACTCGCATGGTCCTCCGCTGAAAATTTCGCAGGCTCAATATTTCTTTTTTTGACGCACTTACCTACCTCACTTTTCGCCCCGATAACAACAACTTTTGATGGAAAATAAGCATTTTTATTGACAATTAGAGTTAATCTAAGATTGATAAAACGTTTTCAGTGCAAAATAGCCAATTTGATTTTTCGGTTCAGTAGCACTTTAAAGACCTCCCCCCTCCCGCTTAAACACATGACGTTAAACACAAGATTCAACTTGAAGTCT
>OZ037995.1:12794680-12904680 GCA_964035705.1 Porites rus
GAGAGCACTCGCCTCCCACCAATGTGGTCCGGGTTCTAATCCCGGCGTGGACACCATATGTGGGTTGAGTTTGTTGTTGGTTCTCTCCTTTTCTCCGAAAGGTTTTTCTCCGGGTGCTCCGGTTTTCCCCTCTCCTTAAAAACCAACAATTTCAAATTCCAATTCGACCAGGAATCAAGTAGACGAAGAACCACTGTGTGGATGTGCTACCTCCAAATCATTATTTATTTATTTATTTATTTATTTTACCCTGGAAAGTTCTTACGTGGCGGGGTTTAGACCCCAGAAGGTCTTTCCGTTTGTTAATATCATGAGAATCTGCTCGTTTCGTTGCGACTATTCCACTCAAAGTTGCAACAGCAGAAATCTCCTTCTGCAGCAGTTTAAGACACGTGACACGTAGAGACACATACTTGAATCTACGCTCTGAAGATGTTGCACTACTCTGTGTAGGTAACATCTTCGGAGGGAGGCCGGATTCCTGCCCATGTTGCTTCACTGTTCCTCTTGCTAACTAGGATCATATCCATTATCTCAGAGCTGCAGCTAAGAGATTCAGTGCTGTAGATGTGATAACGCGAATATTGGCCATGGTTTTCGGTACACCATCATCTAGTTATCACACCTCGAATTGAGACGTTTAATCGTGTGAACACTCAGGGTCTTCAAATGTTGGTTCACGCGGTATCTTGCTCAATGGGATCTTGTTCAAAACTTGGAGGAGTCTCTGGAAGTGCTGTGGAAAGGTCACTTTGATAAAGCTGTTCGTTTGATGTATCACTTGAATTATTTGGTAAATTTTGTCCGTCTTCTATTTCGAAAGGTTCTGTTTTTGTTATCAAGCATTCCTTCTTTTCTTCTTTAAATATTTCTTGGGCACCACTAGTTTTGAGTTTCTTTTGTGGTACTTCATCTATGTCTTCTTTACTTTTCTTTAAGTCATCTTCACAAACATCCAAGAAAGAGTATTGCAGATCCAAGAAGGACTGAAAGATAACCGTTATTTTTTGTTTGTTATTTAGAAATGACAGTACTTAGAAACGAAATTAGGAATAATGTTTTTTTTTCTGATTAATACTAGGTTTTAAAAATTTTAAGAAAGAATGTGATATAAAAAGTCAATTCAAAGAAACATTTCACGAACTTTGCTTGACACAGTAATACAAACATTTCAGTTGTCAAGTTGTACTAAGTCGTATTATCACTGGACATCTCTTCTTATCATAACGCCCAATGTGAGGTAATCCAAGACAGTCTTCGAGTCCCGATTCCACGCTGTGGAATCCGGATTCCTTGTCAGTGGAATTGGATTCCGGATTCCAACTATTAGTGGTATTCCGGAATCCTTAAGCTGTATTCCGGATTCCAAAGCCCAGGATTCCAGATCCTACAAGAAAACTTCTCGTATTCCGGATTCCACAAGAAAAAATTTTCCGAACTCCGGTTCACCTTATTTGGGATGAATCATACGGGTTTAAACACTAAAAGAAAAGAAATGATACACTCGTATAAAACCGTAAGATATTTTGGAATGTGTTTGGTCGTCATGTCGCCATACTCACTTTAGTGTAAAGTCCATATATCTGGGATATTTCTTTCATCGTAAGCGAGTCGCTTAGAAGCTCATCAGAACGGATGAGTTCAGCCTGCAAAATAAAGCATTGTTCAAATGAGGCAACCAACTAATCAAAAAGTTAGGTCAACAATGAGTTAATCAAACTATTCTTAAGCTAGATAGTTAGATGCTATTTTGATCACTCATAGTAACTTAGGAAGTCCGTCCTCCAGCCAGCTGGTCAGTAAGTCAGTCGCCGATGTTATAGTAATCTCTCATCCAGTCATATGGTCAGTCCGTCAGTTCGTCAGTCAGTCACAATCAGTCAGTCAGACAGGCTGATTCAGTTAATCAGGCAGCCAGCCAATCATTTAGAAAGTCAGTCAGTGAGCAGTTACTCAGTAGCCAGTTTGCCAGCCAGTTGGTCGAGTAAGTCTGTCAGCTTGCCAGCACAACCGTCAGTCAGTAAGTCATTAAACCAGTCCTTCACTAATCCAGTTTGTCAGCAGTAAGTCGGCATCAAGTGATTCAGTACTTAGTCACCTAGCCAGTTGGACAGTCAGTCGTTCGACTAAGGTCAGAGGTAATTCATTATTAACAATCATTTAGAATTCACGTAAACAGTAGTAGATAAAGAAAGCAGTCTGTCACTCAGTGCACCAACAGTCAACAGTCGGTAGTATGTTAGAGCATAATTAAGTTTAAGGCTTCGTTTTAGTCAGAAGGCGGTCGGTCGGTTATACCTGATGAGTGTTAGGAATTGCGAACTTCATCTTCAGAAATTTTTTCAACACATTAACAGTAACTGCGGATGGGCATCGGAGATAACGAGTCGGGAATATCTAGTTAAACAACAAAGATAACATAAATGATGCTTCAGTGTAAGAACTACAATATACCCGCTCACTATTATACGACTAAATAAATAAATACCCAACAACAGGAGCAGCTAGGAGCCTATGACCCGGCAACAAAAATTACTTTTACTGTTGGCCAATCCAAAGGTCCTTTGTCTACCATAATATATAGATTTAGCCAGGGCTAAAAGCAAAGCTCTCGATAATATTTATAGTTTGCTCAAACAAAATATAGAATCGTGTAATGCTAAGCGGCGAAAGCAACGAGAAAGGTGAACAAACAACAATAGGTTTAATTAGCAAAAGATCAACTCTGCACGTGCAGCACAATTTCTTTGCCGTTGTTTTGCACGACTACAACGTGAAACTTCCAGAAACTTTCTAGTAAAAGGTTTATGGAGGAAACGTCGTAGGAATTCTTGTTCACTTTTTTTTTTCACTGCCGCTCATTTCACCTCGCTGGCCGCTAGCATTTCCCATTTTCTCCCCGCCGCTACAAAATTTTCACGTTGTTCTTTCAACAAAAAACGTCTCCCTTGTTTTTTATCTCTCTTGCTAGCTCTCTGTCGCTCTTTTTTCTCGTTAAGCTTCGCTGGCCTGTCGCCTACTTTCTCTTTTTCTCTGCCTTTCTCTTTCTCTATTTCCAAATTTGTGGACATAACAATTAATATAAGCTTAATACTCGAGACAACACGGATACAGAAACAATTTCCTCTTTCTGTTTTCGTCTTTATTGACTCTTTAGTTGTCTCGGCTTCACAAGACGCGGGTGGCTATGCGATTTCCCGCCAAATTAACCTCGAGTTGCATTTGGGTTGCCATACCTGTTGATTGAGCTATTTTACATTGGTATGGCTGTGGTGCGGACGGACAGTGGGCGGGCGGACGGTCAAGTGATTACCAAAATTTATCAGATGGGTAGATTAGCACATTTTCTTAGGAATGGGGCTACGCTCGCCCGCGCTTCGCGCGCTTAGAGCTCCGCCGGCTATTTCTAATAATTATCTTGATGGAGTTACATAACTTCACGCTAACTGTGCTTTTCACTTTTACATTATTATTAATGACATTATCATTATTTTTATAATAATAATAATTATTATTATTAACTTCATCATCATCATCATCATCATTACTGCTACCATCATTATTATTATTTTGTCAAATCATATAGAGCGTTCTCACTCAAAGAAGCCATGGAAATGTATTGGAAAAATTGTTCAAATGAGGAAAGAGTTCAACAATTGGTACCGCGCCGTTTCGCGTGACTTTACGCGAAAGCGCTCTATGGATACGTTGGAATGACCAAGAGGATATCTTAATGAGAAAAACACTAACATCGCTTATTTACCCTTTTATTAGTTCCAACGATGTATTGGAGCTCAGGATAGTTGGAACTGATGTTTTCGAGTGATACAACAGCAAAAGCCGCCTTTTGAACAAAAGACACTCTCTCACAACTGGTAAATGCGCATCAAGATCAGAGCAGAGGTTAGGAACAGCAAGAGTAAATAATATGATGTGTTGCGCTTTGCAAGTCAGTCAACAAAAAATCGATAGATGTGTGGTGTTTAAGGAAACTTACCTGACGTTCATTCCAGTTCCTTTTCCTCCTATAAACAACGATCCATGGTTACAAAGTGACAAATTTAGGCGAGGATATTCTTGGTCAGTAACCATGTGACATGGCGACCATGTTAGTTAACGAAATCCATCGTTTTAATTCATAAAATGTGCTTGTATAAAGCGTTTAGTTCCCAGGGCCGGGGTACGCTTTTGTACCTGGTCTTGTCATCCAACATGGCCGCCGTGTCGACAGATGCACGCCAGCAATGTTCACCCAAGGAAATAAGCTAAAAAAACGGTGAAAGATATCCGGGCATATATTGCCTGTTGACGAATCTCTTTACGGTATGTTGCACTATGGGATCGGCACGAAATACAATGAGGAAAATCTACTTTTCGCCATGACACGAAAAGCGGGAACGGTTTGAGAAGCCATGAGTACCCAAGCGTGCTTGTGCCATATCCTTTGAGCTAAGAACAGTCTCACTTTAAGCAAGGTAATTTATAAGACTGGCCATTAGCCGGCGAACAAGCTCTCCACGGCGGTCTTGCCTCCCATCCCCGTGCCCCTGAGGAGAGTGGCTTGTTTGCAGGCTAACTGGCCAGTCTAATAAATCCTTTTGCTTATTTGACTACTTACACCGCGCATCCAATCGTCAATAAGACTGAGTTCTGAGATATGAACGTAAAAAGACGAACTGATACGAAAAATACCTCCAATTAACACTACTCGAGCTGAGATAGCGCCTAACATACTAACCTGTAGTATTCTAGGGTGATGCATATTGGATCTTCCATGCTCGCCTCAACACGGTTTTTCTTTTTCGTTCCAGTATCATTAGGCATTTCTGGTGTAGGTTCATCTGTGAGAAAAAAAGACGAGGAGGACGTGAAACAAAACAAAATCTTTTAAGTCTTACGTTTTTATAGCGTAAAAAATATTTAAACAAGACAAATGTTACATAGCTACAAAAAAAATATAATAATACCTACTACACTGAATGAGAGAACGAATGGGAAAGAGAGTGACGTTACCGATCCCTGCAGTGGCGAGGAATTCTCCCCTTTCTTTTGAAAAATTCTCAATAATTTCAAAAGAAAACATTATCGTGTGGAGGCTATGCCGGAAAACGATTAACTTTTCCTGGGGATCTTTCCTATAACCATGGAGCGACATTGATAAAGTGATAACTTCATTTCTTTTTTTGTCTTTTCACTCGTTATCTTGTGCGTATTCTTTCTTATGCGTACTCTTGCCAGCAGGCGAAAGAATAGAGCCGGATAAAGACAATGTCGTGTTTCACAGCAGCCAACAGAAAAAAGACATTCAGGTCACCTTAAAATCTAGAAAGTCTGATTGAGTTTAAATGGGTATACAGCTATTTCGAGAAAGGTTGTCGGAAAAAGTGCACGCCACAATCCCGAAAGGCATTGTGGATGGTTTTTAGTTCACTGTTTTTCAAAGAAATTTTAAAGAATGGCAAGAGAGACCATGGACGTATGTTTACATGGGCTAAAGGAAAGTAACAAAGGTTAAACAGCCACAGTGTCAGGAACAGTGTATTGATCATATCCCATATTACCTTTCGGGATTGTCGCGTGCACAGTTTTTCCGACGACCTTTCTCGAAATAACTGTATACAGGTTGGAGTAAAATGGAAAATATTTACCACGCGCCACTGTGGTAATACATGATGCCAGTTCTATAAGAACTACTTTCAAATACCTCCTTCTAGAAAGCAAATGCCAAGCTCGCGTTGTTAAATTATAAAAAATGTATTTAATGTATTGTATTTTTTTTCGAGTAGAACAGACTTTTGACCTGTGTTTTCTTCATCTTTCACTTTATCTGTCTTCTCTTGAAATTCCTGACGGCGATTGAGTTCGTCTGAAAAAGAAAACAGATATCAACCTCGCCTTTTTTCACTTCAATCTACTTGCGTTATATTACCCTGCTCTACATCAGGTCTATTGACGAATTAACACCTTTATATGTTTTGTTTCATCTTCATCTATCATTAACACCTCTAGTTAGTGAGACTATTCATATGAACGGTGTCAAAAAAATTCCCTCGTTTGGTACTTGACCGTACAGTACAAAACGATTCTAGCTTTTAAATCTGTTAGAGTTAGTATTTTGTTTTATTAAATGTAAACGTTTTTTCTATGTTTTATTTTTTCTCTACAAAAATCTCAAGGTCATAATTCATAAAAGAGTGATTTGAAAGTGTGGCCATTCAATGCCGGCATGGATGACATTTTACTCTAACCTAACCTTGTACCTTCATCCGTTTTTAAGACAAAATGAGCCAATGTTTGTGACCTTTTTAATCAATTTTAATCACTTTAGTTTGAGGGCAGTATAGAACCAAATGGACCAAATGGTTGTTTAAACCATTTATTGAATCTAGAAACGGTGGAAAAGCCAAGAATCAGTGCTTTTCGTATCCGGCAAGTCAAGACTAGATGGTGATAACACAAAAATACGATATACCCAGGTACTTTAAATTGTTTTTTACACGTACCAAACACCATCCCTGGAACAAGTTTGTTGACAATGTCTTGAAGAGGGCGGTCGGGTCTTAAGAAAAAACAAAAAATGATAAGTTGATTATAGATATGAAAATCGAAAGTTTTGCGGTTTGAATTTCGTTTTTCTGCCTAAAGCAACGCTTTCAACCTCAGTTCATGCAGTAAGGGAAAACTAAAGAATCTTTGCTTCCGGGTCATTGGGACCTATCTCCCGATCTCCCGCGCATAACGATCAAGAATTAATCATCGTTTACGTTCTTTCAGAATCCTGATTTGCATAACTCCTTCAAGCATCGACTTTCCTGCACCCGAGGGCTATAATGGACAATACATGTCGTAAACTTGTTAAGATTCACATTCTGGTCAGCTTAACGCAAACAACAAAATTGTCATCGTTTACTCGCTACCCTAAGCTTAGTTTGTTCATTTTGTTTTTTCCTTTTTTTATTTAACTTCAACTTGAACTTTCGTGTGAATTAAGACATTCTTACTACAGTGAAACCTCGATATAACGAACCTCTATATAACAAAGTCCTCTATATAACGAAACCTCTTTATAGCGAACAGATTTTGCCATGCAGTCCCTTGAGCCTTCGTTATATCGAGGTTCCACTGTATAATAAAGTTTGGAATGTTTTAGCGGCCCCGGATTTGTTAACTTCCGCGTTCGTTATATTTAGAATATAGTTAGTTGACAATAGTCGGTGGGAATTTCGGGAGAAGCCTGCAATTTTACCGCCGGGTCAACTTACGACTCTAGCACTTCTATTTTAAGTAGTATGACTGCAAAGAACGCAGTCTTGCATTCTATTTCCTTTGTCACGGCCACCTTTTCTAAAACATCAGATGGTTTGATTTACCGTGACGCCATTAACAAACTTACTTTCGTACATGATTGATCCCATATATTAACAAAAAACAATTCGACGTACATAAGTAGTCATTCTAAACTCACCGAATGTGTAAAAGAGGTTTGGTTTTGTGGACTTCAGCATCACAAACAGGGCAGTGAAACGACGTTTGAAGATATTTTACGATACAACTGCGACAAACTGTAGGAGAATCGACATTAAACAAAAAATTTTAAGATGCTATTTTTTGAATAAAATTATCAGCCTTGATTATATAATAATACAGTTATTCGAGGCTGAACGTTGAGTAGCTTCCTTTAATCAACTTGACTACTACAAAAATTACCAAAATATGGAGATGAACTCCTTTTTTTCGCTAAACGGCAAAGCGCTGCGCCCCCTCAACACAGTCTCACAACCATACGTTGAGGTGATTCGATATCTGACTGCAAATGCTTCCCGAAAATTCTTTGCTTTGGCCAGTTATCAGTTTCAACGAAGAGCTAACTAAAAAAGCAAATTTGTTCGAGTTCTCTTTTTAACCAAATAATCCTACAGAGCACGCATTTCACGTTGACAAAATCATGTAAATAAATAGTTATAAATCGCACTAGAAACACACTCAACACAAGTAGCAACAAGTTTGGATTGAAATGCTTTACAGGATTAACAGCGCCAACAGACACAGCTCTTGATCATCGTTTTTAGTTCGTCTTGGCGAAATACAAGCGTACACTTACAAGAATGAAGGCATTCGATGATGGTCGTGGCGTCCACTAAATATCCACCACACAACACACACATGATATGAGGATTGAGTTGTTGTAAGGGCATCTTAAGAAGCGACATAGCTGGTGATGCAATGGAGGATCACGGAAGTGAAACCTTTTATGATGATGCTTAAAGCCTACTTCCGTCTGTCTCAGATGCGCAGGAAGCTAATGATAACTGAAAATGGAAGCAAAATAACCGTAAGAAGTAGAAAAATTCAGCCTGCAATTGCCATGCAAGGAAAGTAGGATAAATATAAAGACACTGACCTGAAATTTCAAAGAAACATATAGGGTACTTTACTAAAGGGAAGGGTCGATAGTTAATCAACACTAAAAATACGAAGTAAAGGACAGTGTGGCCTGGCGAGTCCAAGGTCCGGTTCTTCTCACGTGTTGAGATTTGCAGGCCTGTGAAACATTCGCAGGCGCTCAGATAGAAATGGAAGTTTACGCGAAAATTGTGCTTGAAAAGATTTCTCCACGCCGCAACCATTTCTAAACGACTCTTCGCGCAATCTTGTTAAAGTAAGCGGTAAGTTATTTAGAAGACACCTATATTTAACACAATAAATATATCTGTAAAAACAATACTATCACCACGGATCTAAAACTATTGAAAACTAAGAGATATATGCCGGCCGCTCACGGCGATGTTCTTGCTCCAAGAACCATACTTTTTCGTTTGCTTCCTCATAATATGTTGTTGTGCATTTTTTCCTGTGCGTGTTACCTTGGAAACTAGGCGTCATAAACATCCCACTACATGCCAAGCTTGCTATGACACTGAGCGACTGCAAAACGGGAAAGCCTTGTAGTACTGTAAAGCGGTTTTTCCCACACTGGCGAAGGGACATAAACCCGAAACGTTTGGGTTGTTTTAAAAACATTTGACACTTTTTGAAAATCACCTCATCAGCTATCCAAGCCTTGTTTAAGCCTACTCTAACTGTGTTCACAACTTCGCTTCAGTATACATGCAATTAACTCTCTTAAGTTTCCGTCGGAGACAGGAGCGTTTGAATTATCGGGAATCAAACGAAAAGACAAAACAAGTGCAGGGATCAACACCAGATGTCTGTTTTAGGGGAGTGTTCGTCTTGATGAGGATGTCTTAAGAGAGAGAGTTAAAAACTCACGCCGGCGAATACCTGTGAAATAGTTCGCTTTTGGCAGTGTTGGTTCTTCATTTATCATCCATCCCAAGGTAGTAACAGGAGCGATAATAAATTATCAAACGGCTTTGGGAAAAAAATTTTGACGAATAAATGCCCAGAAAAGAAATACGAAAAATTTATATAGCATTTCTTTTAAATGCGAGGCCCTTTTTGAGTTTTCGCTTGCAAGTATGAAGGATACTAAATAATAGTATTTAGCTTCATGTAGAAATGTAAGGAAATATTTTTGTGGGATTGGATTGTTAAAAAAAGGTTTAAAGGTTTGTTTATAGTGGAAAGTGCTCCTAGCTTATCCAGCTAGTTTACAGGCATTCCACCCAAATAATTCTGAAACAAGTAATGCAAACATAACAGATTTTGTAGAAAGAGTTTGTAACAGCGAACAACAGTTATAAATGCACGTGTCTAACAAGCAAGAGCTATGCAAAAGAAGCACTCATGCGTTGGAATTAGACAACAGCTAACAATCATATCAACTAGTAAACTTAATTACATTTAAGTTTGGCCCGATATTGTGGAAAAATGTTGGAGAAAAACAGAGCCAAACCGGGTACATTTAAGCGTGTAAAAATAGCCAATTTTCCTCTTTAGTCTTCCGTCGTGGTTTCTAGCCGACGTTAACGTTTGGTTCTAATCTTAGTTTACCGGCTAAATTTCTAAAGGTTCTTCTCGTACATCTTTCACTTCAACTTTTCAGCGGGAGTGTCTTCAGATTGTACTAGAAGAGCTGCTTTGTGCCGAGAACGGGAAATATGTTTATTGCGTCTCAGTGCGCTAAACTATGTCCGTTTATTTTTTTATGATTCTCCTTTTCAAGATGAATTCCTTAACCTCTTGAAACATTTGGTAATAGAATTAGATCGTCATCGTTAAAATATCCTGAAAATATTTTCAACCTAAACTTTACCGTGGGTCATCACAAAAGCACGCGATAATTGATCAGCCGAACACCAAGACTGATTAACTTTAAAAGAAAGCGGACTATTTTCACTGCGTATTGGTCATCTAAGTTCAAAAGATTTTCCACTGTAATGTATTTCTTTGGTTACAGCTTTCAATATCCCAGCCTCTCCACAGTAAATGTTGAATTTCTAGTCGATTACTTGTTTTATTTAAACTATACAGTGAACTGGTGTAACGAAAACTTCAAATACCGGCTGGTGGTGTTCGATGTTTTCCGACCAGCGCTTAGAAAATAACTCCGTTCGCTTAATTCTCTGACTAATATAATAGAAAGCCAGAATTTCTAGAATATATAGAAGACCAAGGCAAATAAATGGTTCAAGTCTGGTATGTAAATTTATCACAACGATATCCTGCGATGATATGCTCAAATGGTCACGTTGTCAGTAATAGCTTGAAATGCATGCCGTTAAAGAAATCGCCTGGTTTCGTGAAGTATTCCGGTAAAATTAAGGTTGAATTCGTCATGATTTTCTGTAAGTGGTAAGATAAATCTATTATCTAACGTAGGACAACAAATCAAAATTAAATAAGGGGAACAACATGTACAAATTACCTCATATTCGTGGCGGGCATTGTCAGAGCACACCGTCAAAGAGTTTCACGATGATGGTAATTATGCGACTGTCACGTGACAGCTCGTCCCAGCCTCTCCCGAATTCTTTTTTGCACATGGCGAAAATCATTGAAAACTAAATGCTTCTAACCTGAAATCAGGCTCTATTTTCGTTTATGGAAGCTGCTAAAATAGGGCCTGATCTCAGGTTCTCATGGCCCTAAGTAGCTGGTAAGAGGGCAGTTTAATTCTGTGAGTTTTACAACACTTAACAGTGAATTTGAAATAACAGAAACAAGTCATCCCGTGACAGCAAACCTATCTGTTGAAGGTTATTATAGGAGTGAAAATAGGAGCTTAGGAGAGTAGGTTCGACATGTTTTTTAGGTGTACAGGTAGCACGTAGTTGAGGGGGAAGGGTGGTTGCGATATAGATAAATATGATTATGGCATATTTTGCACGGAAGGGTTGCGTACAGCGAAACCTCTATTTAAACTGTTTATCATTATAAGAAGGTTTTGAAAAGATATCGTATTGTTCGGTGTCAAGTGCTTGTAATCGGAGGAGAAATTGGTTAGAGTGCATCGGGCGTGTAAATAGAACATCTTATTTTACTGGCGCGATTACAGGGCGCAGTTTTAATACTCAAAGGCCGGTTAGTGCTTAACCCGGGATTCTTTTTCTTTCTTCAAAAACTTTTCTTCGGATAATTTTCTCTGTTATTTTTAAGAGCATCCAATCATCAACTTGTTGACAAAATGAATTAAATTTAAAAGCTTTCACATCTGAATTCAAACTTCGCACAAACCCTGTCAAAGCCTTCAATGGAATGTGTGTGCGGCTCACGTCAATAACTTTTCCAGTAATTTGGTCGAGCGTGTTGATTTCAGTGACTCGAGAGTGGCGCTACTGTGGGCTGGTTTATAAGTTTTTCCTAATAAATAACATAGAGTTGAAGTGTTCGTTTGTCCAGTGCCGCAAATATCACGAGTCATGATCAAATGGCGCCGCCGAGCTTCACATCTCGGTAGATTTACTTCGTGGCACAACGGTTGACGAGCTACACAACTCCGGGTAGATTTACTTTGTGACACATTGGCCGCCGAGCTACACAACTCGGTAAATTTACCTTGTGGTACAATAGACTGCTTGCAGTCCTCCTCCTCTCTTTTAAATCTGTCTAGTTCTTATCTCATCCAGCGCGATTGCAAACCACGACGTTATTATTAGTGGGGAGGGACAGGGGGCGGGAGCCCGGGAGAACAGGGGGCGGGAGGGTATGGGAGACGGGAGAAGAAAGGGCGGGAAGCGGGAGAGAAATTCAAAAGGGCAAGCTTTCGTTATTTGTTACTGCTTATCATCCAGTCAAAGAAACGAACCCAAAAACGTTTCTTGACTTCCATTTATCGTTCTCTGTGGCTTAAAGCAAAATTTTGTATGGAAAAAAAGTCAAAAAACAAAATTCGTACTCGGTTTACTTCCAGTGAAATTGGAAACCTTTCCAAGTCATAGGTCATGAACGAGATGGAATGACACATGTACACGTGTGTCGACGGTGTCAGTCGTGTCAGTGTCTCGTCTGTCTCGCTAAAGGGCGGGGGTCGAGAGCGAAAGGGACAAAAAGGTACGGGAGGCGGGAAAACGGGGTACGGGAAGCGGGAGGTTGTGACCACCCTGTCCCCCTCCCCTCCCCCCCCCTTATTACTAAAGGGAATTAGACTTTTTCTTCTCAGGCTTACGCCCTCGTTTCTCGCGGCTCGCGGCTTTGCTGCTCGCGTGCTTGGGTTACGCGTGCAGTAACTTTGCTCGCAGTCTAGTGGTACAACGGCCGCCGAACTAAACCCGGTTTGATGCATGCACCAGGAGTCGCAGACATTTTCCAAAGACAGTGACGAACCATGCTGAAAAATATGAAGGCTTAATCAAAAGTAAACTTTTACAGTAAACTTCTGAAAGATGAACGCTTTGGACGATTCAGCAAACAAAGATAGATGTACGCTTTACGAAGATTCAGCAAACGTTTTAAAAGATGAACGCTTTACGAAAAATATCAGACTTTGGCAAACCGCTTTGAAAGATGAACGCCGCGGACGCAAGAATCACCAAGTGAGTTAGCGCGTCAAAGTGAGGCAAATCGTAAGCAAGCGCCTCAAAGCGAGGCAAATGTGTGTCGACGACGAAAATGCATTGACTATTTTCCAATTGCCCATAATACACTCTGTTTGCCCCCCAAATTTTGCATAACTTATTGTCTTAAAATGCTCTTGGGAAAATGCAAAACTCCCAGGAGCATTTAAAAACAATGGTTTATGCAGAATTTGGGGGGCAAACAGAGTGTATTATGGGCAATTGGAAAATAGAGAATTCTCAAAAAAATCTCCCTTATTAATTGCACAGGACACCCAATAATGCACAGAACACCCAACACAAATTAGGGGTTGCGTTCTCGTACCTCGAACGCGAACGCAATTAAAGCTGGTAAAACGTCAGGTTTAATCATGCTTTGTTTTAAGACGGAATCCATTAGGAAATTGAGTAATTTTAATTTCTTTCCGCAAAGCGGGGTTTGACCGATATTGAACATTTTTACCGAGACCACATTGCATTGTTTTTACACTTTTCAAGGGCTAAAGATATAATGAGCTAAATGAAATAATTCCAAAGAAAAGGTTCTTATGGGTCAAGTTATGGGAGCCCGAGAGAAGAAAAACTTCCAAAGCCTTCACAAAATGAAATCTTGCCCATGACGATTTCACTTGTGTTTTCGTCTCAATTCCTGTAGAATTTGAAATTTATTTTCTCATGCTCCTATAAGAAACTTTCTTCATGATGTTTCATTTAGCGCATTACATCTATAGCCCTTAAAAAGTATAAAAAAAGAATTCGACATGGTCTCGGTGAAAAAGTTCTATATCGGGTCAAACCCCTTCCTCGCACCCAGACGTGGTAGACGTCTCTCGCTCGATTTAAATTTGCGCCCAAAGGAAGGCGGAAGGGAGAAAACGGGCCCTGCGCTTCAGCTCACCAGTCAGTCGCGTTTCGCGCTCGCCTCTAGGCGAAACAATGTGCGCAACCATGTGAAAAAAGCAGCGCCTGAGTGGGAGGCTGGGTCAAACCCCGCTTTGCGGACACCCGTACGGACACCTCATCCTTACACACAACCTCGTCCCCAGGGCTTTTCCCTTAAAAAATGAGTCATTTTTTGAGGGAAAAGCCCTGGGGACGAGGTTGCCTTACACACAGTTACCTTCGTACCTGGGGAAAGTAAGCCCTTACATTTTCTCATCCCCCACAGTGTCCGTATTAACGTTTAACGAGGTTTGACTGTATCTCAACAGGTAAGGTGCATTAAAATCGTCAATAGGTCTCAGTATTTAATAAATGCATACCTTACCTGAAAGCGCTCGTGTTTTTCTCCTTTCCCTTACATCCACTTTCGTGACAAACAGTGCACGGTTGGTTTTTGTTCGCTCCAACTTTTTCAACAACAAATTAATAAAAAAAGAGAGGTGACCCCCCCAAAATGAAGCGGGTGGGAATGAGAAACATTTTTTTGTTTGTTTTGTTGTTGTTATTGTTATTTTTTTTAACTTGGCCTAACGTGTTTTCTAGCGGCTCACATCGAAAAGAAAATCTTGCTACCCTTAAAAATGAGACCCCTTAAAGGAGGGTTTCAGAGACAAGAGTGTGACTCTTTTGGTGCTTGTGCATGTTTTTGTGCATGTTCTCACAGCAGTAACATCTACATAAGCATAAGCACAGAAAGAACAGAAGATAAATCATGCTACGTTATTTATGTTCAATTTGTGTTCAGCGTTCGTGTTGTGCTTTAAGTAACGTAAAACGGGCGACAAAAACATGCAGCTTGTTTGGCAACATTGCTTAAAAACGAGTTGAATAGCGATGTTGCGCATTTTACCACCCACGTTCAAACCTGTCTTGCAACAAATATGTTGTCGCAGAAAGTCGAGTTCTACTTTTTGCAACAACTTCTGTTACGCAGCAAGTGACGTAACTTCCGTGAATGGCGTGATTCGCGCGTAGTTTTATCCAATCAGAAGTCAGTATCCACGCAACTTGCAGGAACCTAATTTGTAGCGGGACGCGCTGCATCGCTTTTCAATTCGTTTTAAGGCAATGTTTCGATTTTGTTGCCCCTTTTACGAGGACCACGCCTGATCTTCTACCAAGAGGAAGCTCGGCTCCATCAACATGCGATCTGGCTAAGAAATTAGACCAGGCATAGATCTTCAGTTGAGCGGTACTTTCAGCCTCGTTCTCGGGCGTCCTCGGCGATTTTGAATGTGACGCCACCTGTCATGTATGTCAGAAGAATTCGCGCTCGGCTCCAAGCCCCCTCCCGCTTTCTCGAATAGCGCGAACAGGCCTAAGGACGAGGCTGCGGTGCTTCCTTCGAACTTTTTTAGTTCAGTGTCAGCGTTACTATATCACATCAATCATTACTAAATTCAGGCATGCAAGGAATAGCACCATAACTTTATTATAAAACTTCACGCGAAAGAAAAGAAGCACTTCTCATGGCTTTATACATTAAATCTACAGTTTTTTTATCGTTAATAACGCCTTGATTTGAGCAACCTCAGTTATTAGTTACTTTTATGTAAACACGAAAGAAATTTTTGAGAAATAGCGAATTTGAGAGTACTAGCCAAGTTTTCATAACCATAACCATAAAACTCCTTTCAAAACGAAATCGTGTGAAGTAGATACGTCCACAGAGACGCTTCGTTTCTCCCAAACGCGAGTTCGCTGTGGGTAGACAAAATTCGCTAGGGTCTTCGCTCAGACCCAATGAAAGACAAATGAAATCAATTTTTGACTGACAAGTACAGGATAATTCTACAAAAGGAACGTGCTAGTTTCCCAAGAAAACGAAGGAATAACTATTTGCATAACTTTTATAACCTAGTTTTCTTATTCCATATGAATATGAAAATATTTACTTCACAAGAAACATATTAACATCCCTCCATTGGATAAAGGATAGCACATGCATTGGTAGCTCTCTCCGCTGAAGTTTAGTGAAGGTGTTACCAAATAGAGTGACGTAAAAACGGGAGTAACCAAACTTAAGGGCCAGATATTTAACGGAGTTTAGCCAGCGTTTAACAAAACCGCGTTCCAAGCCGTTTTCAGTTTGCCGAACGCTTCTATGTAAACACCATCTATCGTGAACAGTTTCATGAAAACATGTAGTGTTGACTAGAAAAGCATTTGTCTTTTTAAAATAACCCACTAAGGAGGAGATCTATCTGTCAAAAGATTTCCTAAACCGCGGTCCAAGTTAGACTTCGTTTAAATAACCGACCCAAAAAATCCAAAATAATTTTTTTTTCACAACCTGCGACCACGTTGGGGCGGTTATCGTCTGAACTTTCGCCTTAAGTCACTTTCCCGTTATTTTATGTATTTTTCTTCTGTCTCAAGTTTTCCATCATGCAAGTATTCCCCTTTATAAACTGTTGTCGAGATTTTACCCTTCAATTCTCCCCCTCCCACTTTAAAACACACCTCGTTAACACGACTCCCGTTTTGCAGTATTTCACCTTTAGTTGAGGAGGGGGGAAGAAGAAGAAGAGGAAAAGGGTAAAAAGTAGCAGCCTCCTGCTTCCCAACACTTTTGACGATGACTGTAGTAATCAATTGTTGAGGAATGTTATTAGACGTTCCAATTTTCGAGTCGATGCTAAAATTCATTGGTCTGCCCATTCAAATTTGGGCGAAGTTTTAACATCGAGCATCTCACTTTGCTGCATTTTACCAAATGAAACTTACTAGGGTCAGTTTCTATAACGCTGTCATCAGAACCATACGAAAGAGCTAGTATGCGAAGCATAAATTATAATAATAATAATAATTATTATATAGACACCGATGAAATACCAGGATATTTCCAGTGACGAAAATTTGGTATCCAGTGAAGATGCAATTTTTATCCTTCACATGTGAAGATATCACGGTTGTCATGGCTACTTTAGTCTCAGCCAATAGGAAAAGAGCATCACAGCATCTCGCCATCGGTGTCTATATAATAAACAGAATATTACATGCCCGCTTGTGGATACAAATTTTATCTTCTCGTGTTCAACTCGATATCTCACGAGTGAGCACAAATCTATTTATCAAACAACTACGAAATAATGCTCTGAGATGCATATCCCTATCTAAGTACCCACATATGCTCAAAAATTTATCTTAAACGGTGATCAAGCTACCAACCGCATCGCTAAGGATAAATATATCTCAGTGGTCTACAATATGGAAATACAAGTTTAATGCGGTCGTTACTAAAAAAAAGTAGCCCCTAACAATACCATATAATCACTGTCAGTCTGTTGCTCAATAGATAGTGGCTAACAATTGCCTTCTAGCCTCACCCCATATCAAAAACCCTAATTAGAATTTAAAATATTTCTATTTTTTTTTTCTCCTCCTTTCTCTGTATGAAAGTCTGGAGGAAGGTAATTAATAACAAGTCGCCTCCCTACACGCGCGCAAAACAAGTGGATTCTAATGGATTTAACACTTCAAATAGACGAATTTTTACAGGAGCTCAGTTTTACATGCAGTATTTCAACAACGAAACAAGTACGAAGGTGGTCTAATTCTTCAAATCTTCGACAGAAACTAGAAACGAGACTTTTGAAACATCAAGTAGTGCAACGTATAGCCTAACGACTACTATATGCGTATATGAGTAAAAGGTTTAAAATTCAATTATAATCCTAGCAAAGCCTTGTGATTAGAAATAATTAGATGTAAACATACTTATATATTTGTCGTAATTTTTATGCTTTCTTCTGCGATACACATTAAGCCACAAAGGAAACTTTTGTCCTCACTAAAACTGCTATTACTATACGAATGTTGAGACAAAACAATACAGGACACGTAGGCCCCAAAATTAAGGTATTTCAAAGAAGAAACCCTTTGGAGATTAAATACACTTGACAGCCAAATGTTGTCCCTAGCTTTTTTTTAACCAAGGATGAACAGAGAGCTGTAGTAATGTTTTGTTTAGCAAAAATGAATAAATGTCATTTCTGTTACTACGCAGAAAAGTAAACAAGAGAAAAAAACTATTTTCGTGCCTTTGGCTTTGATGTTAGCGCTTTACCGGCGACATCTTTATCAGGAACGAAGGTGACTTGGGTGGAGGAACGCACAGAGGATCTTGTTGGGGTTTTTCGACGTTTTCTCGGGGGGCTTCCATCTTCGTTGTCTGATGCTTCTGAAAGAAACAAGGGACTTGCTTCAATTCATGATTTACCCTGAGCCTATGTATAAGCCCCACCCACAACAAGCAAACCAAATTTACAGCTTGGTGTTAAGAAAAACAAAAGAAAAAAAATAGACAGAAAATAATAGGACAATGATGGGGTGATGATAAAGATGGCGGGTGGAGAGCATAACCTCCACCCACTTGTAACCGCTCTGTGGTAGTAGCCAACTCGAAAGATTGGCTCCTTTGGCTGCTACGCTTTTTTTTTCTTTTGTTATATTTAATTTAATGTATGTTTAGCTCTATTTTTACTTCTTTTTTTTCTTCTTATTGTTGTATTGTAATTGAATAATTGTGAATAAATGAACTTGAACTTGTTCAACTTATCCTAGGTAAGCCTATGGGGAGTGCTTTAAGCTGGATCCTCAAAAGCGAAACGGGGCGCTTTACTGATTTTAATCAAACGACCAGAACATGAAATCAATCGTCAATAACGAACTAGAAAGCAAAGTGGAAAAGCTCAAGCGCATGAAGCTGGAGGTCATGCAGCCAAAGATAAAAAAAATTCCAACTACCAGTACCTGAATAAACCTTACCGGAGCAGTTCGCACGAAGTAATTAAGTGGGGATTAATTAAACATACACTCTTTCATTATTAATTTGGTTGTGAAGAATATTCAGTAAGGAAAGGGGGATGGGGGTGGGGGAAGGGAGAGGACTGAACCTTTTTCCTCTGAAAAAAGGGGGGACTTATTAGAGAGGGGAGGGCAAGGTAAATTTTATATAAACACTGTAACTCCTTCAGGTACAATTACCTTCTATTTAAGGAAGCCATGTGTGAAGTTACACAACGCTATTGAATTAAGTAATAATCACTATCAAACTTGAGCTTCTTTAACATACATGAATGTCGATTGTCTGACCTCCAAAGGCAAGCTGTTCCACATCACACCACCACTATAAAAAAGGCTTCTTTCGTAAAACTCAGTGCGGGGTTGTGGATAAACGAACTGACATCCACTCTCTGTTAGCAATAGGATATGTGGGGAGTTGGGGCAGGGGGGGGGGGGGATTTAAGTCTTCTGAACCTACAGGTTCAAGTTTAAACGTACCTGATGTATTGGGAGATGAAGTTTCTGCTAAAGAACTCACTGGTGTTAACTTGGTGGCAGAAGGACCCCGCCTGGGAGACTGTCTCCTGGTAGCGAGGTTATTATCATCACCAACAGTGCTACCCTGGCTACTGCTTCTGGTCTCGGTATCAGAGTCACAGGCTGCACCTTGCACTGTGGTGGTTACAGCATCATCAGTGACAGTAGCACTGGACTCATCCGGCAACTCTCCAAAACTACTAATGACTTCAGATATATCGAGAGGCGACATGGCACTGGCTTCACCACCTGAACCATTGCCTGCCCCGTCCTTGAGAAGATGATCTAATGTCATATCGCTGGGTAATAAGCTTGATCTTAGGAAATCCAACCCACCAGTCTCCTCACTGTCCATTGAATCTGCGCTCACAGTAGTACCGCTAGCCTGAGTTTTTCCACAGGGGTCAGTGGGTGTGTTAGTGTCTCCAGAAGATAAAGCAGCTGATTCTGTTCTTTCAGTGGACTCTTTCAACTCAGGCTCAGCATCTTCTGAACTTTTCCCTTGACTTTGATTAACCTCGTCAGGCACAGAGCTTGGGTGACCTGTGGTATCCTCCCCTGAAGAATCTTTGGCTGAAGAACCCAGAGCTGAAGTGTTATTAACAACAGACACTAAACTCTTGACACTTGTATCTGGTGATTCTCCATCCGGATGAGAAACGTTTGTTGTTACCTCTTTGCTGGGATCTGTTGCTGTTGTACCTGTGTTGCTGTCACTTTCCTGTGTACTCATGATTGGTGAAGTAATTGACTGCACAGCGGAATCAGGCCTCTGTTGATCTCCTACACAATGCAATGAACAGAATTACTTCACAGGTAAATTAGGAACAAAAAAAGAAGCACTTTTTTCAGTGTCAATTTATTTAGCACAAAAGTACTAATTGGGGACACTATTTTTTCACCTACTGGAGACAGAACTGCCATTTTATTCATCCGAGCCATGCAAAGGTCTAGCCATTTGCAAGGCAAATCAGAAATGCAATACCTTCATTTGTCAGTTAATTTCAGACCCTGAGTATTGGTACAGGCCCGAGAACCCAACCTACAACCTCCCACTCTGCAGTCAAGTGCTCTACTGAATGGGGCTAATTCTGCCAAAGGAAGGCAATAATTTTTATTCTAAAGGGAACCTTCACTGTTTTAATGAACTGATGTCAACTTCGCAGAAACAAACTCTAAATTCTGCGAAATAACAATGTAAAATATGAAGCTTTGTTTAAAGTACAAGTGCAATCAACTGCTCTAGTTAGTTAAGAGGAACTCAAGGCCCTGTTCAGACGTTGACCTTTTCATGTATTGAACTTAATAGCTATTTGGGTCAACCCAAATGATACAAGTTCAGTGGCTGATTCAGACATTGAACTTAATTCAATTCAATTCATTTTCACAATGTACAATGGTCTAAAATGTTTATCAGTGAAAATAAAATAATTTGGTTTGGCTCATGAAAGGTTCAATGTGTGAAACAAAGTCACTCCTTAGTTAAAAATTCCCATTCGGGCAACTCGAACTAAATTCATGGGTCGACCCAAATTAAATATGTCACACTTAATTGATTCAAACGTTGATCTTTTAATGTACTTCTTCGTGGGGATTACGCTGTTTCCACATTTCCCATAATGCACCTTATTTGCTCCCCAAAACTTTGCATAAGCATTGTTTTCAATTTCTCTTGGGGCGGCTGTAATACCCAGGAGAAATGAAAAACAAAGTTTACGCAAAATTTTGGGGGGCAAATAAGGTGTATTATGGGAAATGTGGAAGTGGCATATGAAAAGTTTGAAGTTTGAACAGAGCCTAACTTGAATACTTTGAAAAAAAATACAAGTGTAAGTAACAGGATCAAAAACTGTGAACTGGCAGGAAGCAACCAGATGGCTATAATTTACAGGCACGCCTGAGGGTTTTAAACTCTGGATCACCCAGAAAAAAGTTCACCTAATGCTCAAAGGACTCCAAGCTGCAACATTTTTGTCCCTATGGCTAGTAGAAAAGAAAAATAATGACTAAAACTGTTAATTGCAGCAAAAGCCACTAACTTGACAACCTGTGTTTTTCATTAATGCTGCGAAACAATAGTGTTTTAAATAGTTAGAGTTTATGGTCCTTCTTGTGCAAGAGCATGACAAACATTTGGATGAATATTGTTTACCGTGTTTTACACTCAATTTTTTTTTCTTACTTTGCCTCTTTCACATGAGTGTCCAGGTTTTTTAATACATGGACACAGGCATTAAGAGGCTATTTCCTGCTGCAAACATTTGGATGTAGCAGTTTGGCAACCGTTTTGATTCATTAAATCTTTCATGCAATATACATAATTATTTTATAATTTATAAGACCAATATCATTTTTAAGTCTGGCTATCATTTTATAACTTTAGGTTGCCAAAAAGTGACTTTTAAAAAAGTTGAGCTTTGAACACTAGCTCTGGCTGGGACTGTGGTAAAAGGTACATGTAAAACGTTATAATCTCATACCTGCTGAAGAAGCACTTGTGGTTGTCATGCTCTGCTTCGCAGCCGACTGTGCAGTGCTTGTATTTTCACGTGACGACATCACTGTAATCAACATTTTTCTTCGCACAGTAGGTGACTGGCTGGCCATAGTTTTGGGCACCTTATCTGCCGGCAGCAACAGCAGTGGCTTCTTATCCCCGCTACCCTCCAGCTGTTCTTCAGAAGTCAGCGTCTGTATGGTAGGACTCCCACTGGGGTTGGACGGCGGAATCAGGACAAACACCTGAGAGCCTTGCTTTGCCTGTTTAGGTTTCTTAGTGCTGCTAGAGCTCCGCGTCTTGACACCATCTCCTTTGGCTTGGTTGAGGAATTGTTCAACAAGTTTGGGAGCAAGTTTTTCCACAGGAACCAGGTATAATGGTGAACCTTTTGCAGAAGAGAGGGGTAATGGAGAACCTCCTGCCTTACTGGTTTCATTAGTGTAGATTGTTGCCTTTTTTGGTATGATCAGAGGTGGACTTGAAGTGGTAGATGGCTTACTTTGGGAAGATGAAGCTGTTGCGCCTAGCAAAAAATCAATAGAATATGTGAAGGAGGGTGGATTTGGAAGCACAGAGGGAAGCCCACAACTACATTTTAGATTTTAAATGTCTAAATGAATTACAGTTGAACCTCTTCACAACAGCCACCTTGGGGACAGAAGAAAGTGGCTATTGTAAAGAGGTTTATAAAACAAGAGTCAATGTATGGACTGTCCACCAAAAGAAGTTGCTGTTTGGTTGTAGAGAGGTGGCCATTGTGGAGAGGTGACCGTTAGTGGAGGGTCGACTGTAGTTCTATATTATTTTGTTGGATTATTTCATTAGAAAATTGCACAGTTTACACTAATGAGACCAGATGAAGTTGAGGGAATGTATACATGAATTTTATACATTGTACCATGGAATGAAAAATTAAATGCAAAGAGGATCCTCACAAATTCGAACACAACTTATGCAGCTGCAAAAAGAAAACCTGAAAAGGAAAAAATTAGGCTCACTGGGATTAGAGCCCTGGCCTCTGTGATAACAGTACAGACCTCTAACCAATTGAGCTAGCAAACCAAGGTTTGCAGACTCAGATGTCAGCGTTTGAATCTTGGCAAGCCTGGTCTTTTTCACTCTTTCTTTTTGCAAATGCATAAGTTAGGTTATAAACTGAGAGGAATCCTTTTTGCATTTATTACAGAAGTAACAACATTCACTTACCAAACTAAAGTTAATGCTAAGAAAAACAACCTGATTGTTAAGATAATCAGGCAAATTTCTTTTTAATAACTTACCCAGATCAATAAAAGATACATGGCTGACCATTTGTCAGAACCTTTTTTAACCATAAAATAATTTTTCTTATTACTATACTCACTCTTATTTCTCTATTTTGAATTGGATTCGAAATGCTAAATAGAGACATTTCAAACCCAGTGATTTTGTTACCTCTGCGTCCTGCATGCCTGACCCATAAAAATCCCCAAAGACACTAAATAATTCATGGCATGCATCCTGTAGGACGCAAGGAACGATCAATCTGAACATGTGTTTTTGTAGAAATATTCTGTTCGTCTAATTACTGTGGCAGTTATTATGGCTGTTGTCTGATTTAATGATGCATATTTCTTGTAGCTTATGTTGTGCTTTAAAGTAAAAGGACTATGTTCTAATTTCAGTATACTATAGTACAGAGTTTGGAGTCTGTCTTCAGATTAACTGTCTGGTTAAATAAAGGCGCACACATTTTAAATTTTCGGCTCATTGCTTTTTGAACGGGGACTTAATGGTTCTGGACTGGGACTCAAGAAGAGTCCTGTGACTCGGCACTACTATTTGTAACAAAATCACTGACACCCTCTTTAAAACTTGAGACCCTGAAAGCCATACCCTGTTGTTGGCACCCACCTGTTTGGACCATATAAGAAAGTGCCCCACCCAGGGTGCAAAGAAAGTCAGTTTTACAGCTTGCCAATCAGGCAGGCTGTAGCTGGAATGTACTACCTCAAGAGTCACTTTAACTAGACCCCCAATTTTTTTTTTTTTTTAAATGAGTGGGATTGATTACAGTTCTTCTGTAATTTGACATTCCCCCCAAAATGTTACCTGCCTGTCGGGCAAGTTGAGAACAGAATTCACTAGCCCAGTAGCAAAATCCACTAGCCCCGAGCTATCAGACACCACTTTCTTTGCACACTGGAAACACAACTCCTGAGGTTGTACAGTAAAACCTCCACTAATGGCCACCTCTTCACAGAAAAATAATTTATACATTAACTCTTGTTTACACTCAAGGCAGGTCAAGCGTACCTTCCAAGATTGCATTAATAAATTGCTCATTTGGAAAATTAATACATTATGCACCTATCAATGTAAATCCCGTGGCGGGGGAGTGCGGGCAAGGGGCAAGGATTTGATGCCTGAGACTATCCCCATGTCGGGCTTTTGATCATGCGAAGCGACCCCGGAGTCGGGACATTTGACTTATAGAAGCCTGGCATCAATTCAGAAGTGGTTACCAAGTCGGTCCCTCGACGCTTTCTGAAAGTCACTCTGTTGGAGAAAGGTATGAAGTTTTCATTTGTTTTAATCACCATAATCCGATACTGTACACTGTCATCTAAACAGATAATGTCTATTTTGAGAAAGTTTTTATCTTCCGGTTCCCATCTGATTGTAAACCTCACTTGAAATCGAATTCTACCATGAAAGTCAGAGGATTTTTTACAGGTCACTGATCTGACATGTTGAGCCGATGTTATAAAGCATTTTAGGTTTCATTAATATAATAGCACGGTGGAGTGATTATGTTGTTCAAAATAAGAGATGCTAGTGGAGAGATAACATAATTAATTGACGGCAAGTAATTTAACAGAGCTTACATTAACCTTAAATAAAAGTAGTAAGAACGTACTTTTGAAATGTTATTTTATTCGTTTCATATAGTATTATAGTATTGTTTGTTTAGATTTTTCACCTGGGGCGGGGGCTTTTTTGACACTTTTGATTGACCTTTTGTTTCCCACCCTGTGGAATTTAATCAAAAAATTTTAAAATTTGTCAAATCCCCACCCCTTGCCCGCACTCCCCCCCACCCTTCCTCACGGGGTTTACATTGATAGGTGCATTAGTTGTTGCCACAACCAGTCTCAAATTTAAATCTGCATTCCTGCATGCGTAATGAGCAGTGAACTTCTTCACGATAACTCCTCTGTATTCAGTCAGATTGAAATATCTTTGAATGCATAAAAAATTAATTGTTTTAACCCTTTATGCCCCAGTATCAACATACAAATTCTCCAAACTGATCTCTATACATTTCCTTCAAGAATAAGTAGAGAGAATTTGATAAAAGATCACGGCATTTTCTCTTGTGTGATCATTTTATTAACTCTTAACTCTTGACAGTGTATGGATATTGTTTGGAGAAATTTGATCTTGGTCACTACTGGGACTTAAAAGAGATTTACATCAAATTCAAGAAAACTGAGCTGGCAGAAATTTCATGACTACCTCGCGTGTGAATTCACTGCTTATTAAGTATGCAGGAGTGCAAAGATGAAACTGAAAGCTACAACTACCAATGGATTCAACCATCTTGGGGGGTACTCTTGACCTGCCCTAACTGTAAGCCTCTCTACACAATCTCTTTATGACAGCTCAACACCTCTTTATGACAGCCACTTTCTTCTCTCCTCAAGGTGGCTGTTGTGGAAATGTTGAACTGCTTTAAGATAATGGAACAACTTACCACTTGTACTGCTCACAGCCGGTTCTTTTTGGGATGCACCTGTTGAACTTGAAGATCCTCTCCCACTATCTCCAGATCCTATAACAACAAGACAGGGAAAATCACATGAGGGAACAAACAGTTAACCTTGGAATAAAGACCCTCTTCAGGCCAAGGGAGTTCAAGTTAAAGCTTCTGCCGTACTTCACTCATGACAACAGTGTTACTTCACCCATGCAGACTGCTGCAACATGGTTCATACAGCTCCAGACAAACAAATTTCAAGGATTTTTTAAGGACAAATTACATGTTTCAAGGACTAAGATTTATTCAATAAATCAGCATTCTCTAACCCCCTTTTGAACACATTATTGCTAAGACGTACATGGAGTCATTTGCGATTTTTATTTCTTCAGCCATTGTTGATCATATTACTCTGTACAACTCTCCACAACAACGTTTTGTAAAATGACTGGGTATGACTTGCAATTGCACCTGAGGTACAGAAACAGCATTTAAAATAAAGAAACAGAAGAAGATATTGCTCATGCACAAAATTCAAAATGTTTTTAGACAAGATCGTGATTTCAAGGATTTTTCAAGACCTAATAAAGAATTCAAGTACTTTTCAACGACCTTCACCAAATTCAAGGACTTTTCACGACAATTACTAAAATTCAAGACCTTTTCAAGATTGTATGAACCATGCTGCAAGTATGTCCCTCGTTTTCAAGGTTACATCAAAGCAAACTCTCAGGGTTTACAGTTAACAATCGTAACCTAATGAAATAGCTCAATTTGCAGTGCAAACATTTATAGGAATTTAGCTACAATAGGGGGATACAAAAGCCAATATCAGGGATTTTACCACTACAAACAATGTAAATTAGTGAAAATACAGGCAAGCTACTATTGATTCCAAGGACTGTTCCACAGTCCCTTTACTAGCCTGAGGGAACAGCTGACATTTATTCAGTAAACCCGTGGCCTTTCTGTAGGTTTATGCATTCCTCTACACCCGTATGTGGGGAAAGCACATTGTCACATAACAAAAGTAATTACTTTGCACCTTACCGGATCATTACTTATACAGCAAAAGCCCTAACTTGCACAAGAAAGCAAACCCCAGAAGGATTCTGGTAGAAGTAGTAAAATGGCCCCATCATGCACATGGCCAATAAGAAGCACTATTCACGTCAGGTATTGACACACCATCAGTATGAAATTTCTGTACTCACTCCCAAGATGTCATTTTGCGGGGAAATCATTGATGCCTTCAGGGCTGTCACTAAGATCTGAAGTTGCCAGGTAAATACAACAAGTAGGTGGGGAATCAAACAGCTAGGGATTTCTTTTGGTTCTATTTTTCTTCTATTTTCCTATGAAAGTAGCCCGGGGCCATATTCTTAGAAACCAGGGGAAATCCCCACCTCCCGCCTCTTAATGAGAGCCCTGTGGAATTGTGAATGTCTGTTGTTTTCTCAGGCTGACTCCGCACTGATTTGGGACAATCAGAAACAATAAATTATCTGCAAAAATACATGCCCGTCTTCCAATAATATTGAGGATTTACTCTGTGTAATATATCACATTTGTTGCTTATTAAAAATAATGAGAACTTAAGTTTCAAGGATAAGAAATTGAGCATGCAAGGTGCAAAGAAAGACAGTTTTACAGCTTGCCATTCCGGTAAGCTGCAGCTAACCTGTACTAGCCCAAATTCATTTCAACCTGCCCGAAAAATTGTTTGATGAGCAAGATTGATTACAATTCTTCTGTAATTCGAACTCCCCAAAACACCTCACTTGCCCATCAGGCAAGTTATGAACAGAATTTACTAGCCTGATAGCAAAATTCACTAGCCCCAGGCTAACGGACATTACTCTCTCTGCGCGCTGAACATGGAAACTTTCTACTCATTTACATGTACAAACCATTTGAATGGATGTTATTAATTGGCAGACAAAATAATATTCAAACCTTTCAACCAGTCGTCAATTGCTTTGAATAGATTTTTTAAAGCTTTAGAAAGGATAACACACAGATACACTGTAGTGATCAGTTTTCCCCTTGACACAGATAACCATGAGTGTCCTTTTCACCTTTAACAGTCATATTCAAGGTTGTGCCATTGCAGTGCTTGGTGGACCCTGGTAACTAACTTTTGCTCCAAAGCAACTAAAAAATCTTAGTTTTTTCTCATAGAAATCATATGCTGGGCAGCCTAGATTTCACAGGTTCAGAGCACTGGAATCGTTTCAATTTTTCTGAGAGCAAAGCTTGCAATTTTTAAGATTAATTATCAATTAATAAATCAATAAATGCATCAAACTCATCAATTTCTCCAAACTCAAATTACCTGTTATTATTTATATTCATGAATAATTAGGGCTGGGGGACAGCAATTCCTGCTTCAAACCAGGCTAGGTTGAGACCATTTTAACAAAATTTTATCTTTTATCATAATGGTAACAAAATTCTCAAATATGATTGGCTATCAACAGTCCTGATTTCAGCACTAATAGGACAGTGTAATAGGACAGTACGCGCCATCACACACACACACTTAAATGGCTTTTTATACTGCTAACAAGAACACTTTGGGAATTTGTGTTTTAATTAAAAAAAGCTTAAAATATCGCAAATTTTGTTATAGTTATGATCAATTGGTAACAGAACTTTGTGTCATCCAATTCGGTCTGTAATCATACTCGCGATTAAACAAATCAGACGCCAGCTATGCGGTCGTCTGATTTTGTGAATCACTCGTATGATTACACACTGAATTGGACTCCACTCAGTCCTATTGCCATTATTAATTAGACTGAATGTACAACATCAAAGGTACGCTAGTACGTGTAATAACCAAAGGTAAGGGAGTGTGGGTGAGATCAAAACAAAAGCTCTTGCTCCAGCGATGTGCTTTGCATACCATTCATTCTTAGTGGAAGTCCAAATGAATCCTAGCCACACATGAAAGAACAACTTGGAGATTAGGATCACGGGCAACAAGAGAAGCTCACAATAATAATTATTACTTGGGACCTTCAAGCAGTGAGAACATTGACATCCCCAACATTAAAAAATAGCAACCGAAAGTTGATATTTTCTCTCTTTCCATGCTGTGACTCAAAAACTTCATACAGCAGGAGTTAAAACAAAGGCATTCATGATGTCCAGGGTTGTCAAAAGTAGCCGGCTGCTGGCGAAAATCACAGCCTACTTGGTTAGTATCAGCCGGCTACTCTGCATGACATTTCTTTACAGATAGCACTTTTTAAATAAAATATCCCTGGACTGGCCGGTTACTTTGACAACCCAGCCGTCTATTTCAAACCTTTTTGACAACCCTGGATGTCTGGAATGTCAGCTTTCATGAGGGCTCACAATTATGCATGTACCATACATGCAAACTGCTTCACATACCTTTCTCTGCTGCTGGTTTTTCAGATGCTGACTGTCCATTTTGACCCTTGTTTGATTCAGCTGGCTGGTTTTTACTGTCTGACTGCTGTTCCTTCCCTGTACTTGTACTATCTGTGCTGTCAGGCTTCTGCCTCTTCTCAGTGCTGTTAGGCTGAGGTACAATTCTCGCAGAAGAGTCATTCTGAGCTTTGCTTGTTTCAGTGGTATCTTTTGGGGCATCTATTGTATTGAAAATTCCATGTAAATCAGAATTTAGAAATAATAATCAAATGTCAGAATATAAAATCTCAGACATAATTACCCATAACCTACGAATACAGCTGTCTTTGCTCACTCATTTCTGCTAATAAGTTTCCCACAAGCTGTAATTCTGTGTAATATGCAAGGCTGGCTCTAAGAGCAAAGTTCTCTGAACCTGTAAAATCTCAGGTGCCTAGCATATGACTTGTATGAAAAAAACTGAAGATTTCTTGTCCCCTGAAAGCAAAAGATGGGCACCAGGAGCCACCCGGCTCTGCTACAGCACAGCCTTGAAATACATTGCTTGGTTGCCACTATCATCAAGAACTGATAAATTACATATATTTTCTGTTGCACAATTCACACCAATGACAGCAAGCGAAACTTAGCATATACAAAGGAAAACTGAAAGGAGTATCTGGCAGTCATGCAGGCTTTTTTCCACGCCTTCCTTCAACACTTGTCATAATTTACTTACTCAAAAAAGCCAAGCACTAGAAAATTAAAAGCAAAAAAGGGAAATTTCTGTATGTGGTTTGTGACTATACTATAAAGTCTTCTACTCAATTGAAATAAATTCACTTTTCTTACAACAGTTGAGGTTCCCTTAATAGTAATAATCCACCCCATTACATGACAACAAAAAAAATGAAAAAAACAGGTGCATAGGAAAAATCTGAAAAAATTGTGAAACAGAGGGAAAATTGGACGTTACATCAAGTTGCCAAGGAACTTATCCTACACACCCTAAATTGGCTCTACCTGTGTCTTGACAGTAAAAAAAATACAGTTTTAACCCTTTAAACAACATACAAATTTGCTAGACTAATCTTCTGAAAATCTAAAAACAGATCAAAGCATTTCCCCCTAGGTGATCATTTTATAAATTCTCATAACCTTTTCTCTGGATTAGGCATTGGTATTGTAAGGAGAAAACTGATTTTTATCACTATTGAGACTAAGTTTTAAGTACCTGAGGTATCCAGTCTTGGTCTCTTGTTGTTATCATTAAGCTCATTTCCAGGTGGACCTAGTCTCTTGAAGGTGTCATTCACTCTGGTCACTGCATTCTGCACATTGGTTGCTGTGCGACAAACCACGGTAGTGGTAGGTGCTGGTTCATCCTCATCGTCAGGAACATCTCGACCATCCTCAGGTCTAGGGATCAGCACCAGCGGTGTTTTCACAGTTCCTCCAGGTGGCAAATCCTTCACCATCTCCCATGTATCCATAATTCTTTTAAAAGTTGGGAAAATGTTTATTCCAACAATCTTTGCTAATTCAGGGCCAATGCTGGATCTAAGAACATCCACATATTTTTTCCTTGACAAGTTCAGTCCGCTTAGGATTTTCCTTCCAAACAGGCCAAAATCGTCAATATGCTTGTCTAGCAACGCTGGCATCACATACGCTCTGTAGAAACTTGGATGAGCATGGCAATCAGCACTTACAACAACATTTGCCGCATCCTTTGGTTTACTATAAATGAACTGTCTCATGTCTTGATCTGTATAATTTTCCCTCCTTGCTATTTTCCTGGCTTCCACTGTCTCAATTTTTTTGATAACTTTACCCCATTTTACTGCAAATGGAAGACCAAACTCCCAAAGGTTGTTTTCATTAATCCCTTCATCCTCGTCAATAGAGTACGCGATAAGCCTTCTTTTTAGTTCACTACGCAATGGTGTTTCACTTGCTTCCGTTTGCGTGTCTGAACTGCTGCTACCAGTCAAATCAGCATTGGAAGGTACTGTACAAGATGAACCGTGTTTCTCTTCCTCAATGCCTTTCTCGCTGGGTTCCTGAGATTGCATCTGTGAAGTGGACTGTTCATTTGATTCATTACTTTCCTCATTTGATTTTGAAACCTTGCTAGTCTCCTTTCCTCCGCTATCAATCTCTTTACATCCCTCTTCAACTACTTTTTCTTTGACAGAATTGTCTTTCGAATCTTTATCTGTTGTCAGGGAAACTTGTGGTGCCTTTTTGTTTCCACTGCCAGCCATATTTTTTTCAGTACTTTCAACTACTGTGACATCTTTAGTTTTGCACAGATTACTGCCTGAGTTTGAGTTATTGCCAAGATCTTTAACAGTGTTTACAGCTTTGTCATTTTCAGCTTGCATACTTTTTTCCTTCTCGGCTACCACAGATTGTTTCCCCACTGCTGTAGTCTCTCCTTTATGCTCTTCTTCAACACAAATTACTTGTTTTTCACTTACTCCCTGTGACTTTTCCTCTCCACTAGAGACTGCAGACTGCTTTTCATTTTCTGTTGAGACCTTCAATTTATTTTCATCTGCATTAAGCACTGGAGTCTTACTGCCAACCTTTCCATCAGCAGTGTCTTGTGAGGTTGTTTCCTTTCCTTTTCCTGTTAAAAGCAAATCTCTTTCTTTGTTCACAGGTTCTATTTTTTCCTCTGCATCCATCATTATAACATCTGTCGAAGGAGATTTCTGCTTTTCTTTTTCTGCAGTGCTAACTTCTTTTCTCTGAAGCTCATCAGTTTCCATTGGTTCTGATGTAGAGTTCTTGGTAACAGTAACACTGCTTTTGGTTTGGGTCACCTGTTCTGACTCTAACTGCTGATTGCTTGATTTTTCATCTGATGGCTTAGCACTGTTCACTGCTTCACTTCCTTCCTTAGCAGATTGTGCCAATGTATCTGATTGCCTTGACTTCTTGTTAGCAAGCTTCTTTTCACCAGATTCACTAGCTGAAGCATCTGATTTCTTCTCTACAGAAGTTGGGCCCTTGGTAGTCTTCTCCCCTTCACAAACATTAGGGGATATGCCACTACAAATATCTTCTTGACTTGGACAAGGTTTAACAGCTGATGTACCATTCTTCAGTGATTCAGTTGTGGCAGCAACAGTGCTCTGTTTGCCTTCTGTATCATCAATGACAATTGTTTCTGCTTTCTTCTTTGTAACAGAGGAATTGCTTGAACTTGAATCAGAAACTGTCGGTGGTTGTTTGGGAGAGCTTTCTGGTTTGGTATCACTTTTAGCTGTGTTAACTGCAGGTGCATCCTTGCGAGCTTCTTTCTTCTTTTCAGTCACAAAGCCCCCTTTTCCCTGAGGCAACATAATCAGCTCCATTAACCTATTCTCCACCTCTTTTCTGAAACGTTCAAACTCGCTATACATTTTAAAAGCAGACACAGATACTTGACCACGAGCGGTATTAGCACGAACAGACTTCATTTCTAATAACTCAAAAAGTGAAAATGTCTTGGCAACACGAGGTAAGAAAATTTCTTTTAATTCTTCATTGGTGAGATGCTTTAAAAGTTCACGCAGTCTCGCACTGCGGTGACAGTTGGCAAGTTCAGAGGGTAGAAAATATTCCACTGAATTGGCTGCTTTTTCAACAGGAAACAGTGGTTTGTGAGTGGGGTGGTAATAGTGGTGCGTTCTGAGTCCTCGTAGAGTAGTGTACTCAGCGCCACATCCTTTATGGTTGCAGTCATAGGTATCTTTATCTGGTACAGGCATATTTTTGCAGTTTGAGCAACATCCGCAACCTGTAGGGGCAGGCTTGTTTCCTTTCCCTGTAGGCTTTTTGACATTGCTAATGCTCACAGGTTCAGGTGTTATATTGACTGGTAGAGAAATCTGCAAATTTACTGATGTGGTATTCAAAGCTGCCATGGGGGCTGCAGAGGGTACCAGCAGGGGATTGGGACCATTAACATTCTCTGCCTTTGAAGATGTTGCAATCTTTGCAGTAGGATTTACATTCATAGGGGTAATGGAGTCGTGTCTGTTTGATAGCTCTGGAGCTCTTCCACTGAAACTTGTGGAAGTATTCAATTGGTTTCCCTGTGGCAATGTAGACACCTTTTGTGAATCAAGAGCATCTGTATTGCTGCTGTTAGCAACTGTTGTTGTTAAGGGTGTAGCAACTGTTGTTGTTAGAGGTGTAGCAACTGTTGTTGTTAGAAGTGTAGCAACTGTTGTTGTTAGAGGTGTAGCAACTGATGTTGTTAGAGGTGTAGATCCAGTAAGGCTGCTATTAGAACATGATATTGCCTGACCAGTCTCATCTGTAGAAGAAACAGACACTGGTGGTACAGGAGATGATGGGGGTGAATACGAGTCCAAATCAAACGACTCTGCCTCAGCACTAGCAGATGTGACCGCAGATGATGCAAGACTTGCACTAGGAGGAGAAATGGTGCATGAGGCTGGACTGTTTAAAACTCGATTTTTCTGAAGAGCCTTGATAAGTGCATCTCTTGCTGAGCTCAAATTAGTGGACATACTAATACTTTCTGAACTTGACTGATTATCGCTAAGATTACGTTCCACTGGGAGAGAATTGTTACTAGCCTGTGTTACTGCTACCGCAGAGGCTACTGAAGCAGGTGGCAAACTAACTACAGAGGGGGGATCATTGCTACCATAGCTTGTCTCAACACGCATAACAGTCGGCTTTTGCGGTAATGGTGGCGGCTTTGGTGCTATTGTTTGCGGTTGCCTCTGTGTACCTCTTGGCAAATAAACAGCAGTTGGAGATAAAGTTGCCATCTTAACTTGGGAGATGGGTGCTGAATCTGTTCCAGCAGCAGCTAAAGAACTTTTAATGGCTTCTTGAAGTTGTTCTGGATTAAAAGCAACAGTAGATTTGGTGACAGAGGTCAATGCTGCCTGTATTGCTTGCTGCAACTGATTTGGTTCTATCACCTTTGTACTGCTAGCAACTGAAGCTAGAGTAGCCTGGAGAACTTGTTGAAATTGTTCCGTACTGAAAGGCACATTGGCAGGCAAAACAAATCGAATATTTACTGGTTTTGTACTCGGAATAACTGTCGTTTGTGCTGTAGTAGAAACTGGTGTGTTAGAATTAGGCACACTGGTAGCTGAATTTGCTGCACATCTTCGTGGATGCCCTGCATTGAGAGCTGAACCCATAGATATTTGATATTGGGCTGGGAGCATACCCCTGATTGGTACAGGTTGTTTGATAGGTGGTCTTGCCACTGATGCAAGGGATCGAACATCAACAATCTGGGGTCCATTTGTTCCTGGGGAGGAAAACACAGGAGTTGGGGCAGAGACAATTTGAGGACGCATCGCAACTGGCCTGCTGATTGGAGCGGGTTTGTTATCACTAATGGCTCTTGCAGATTTTAACGAACTTATGACATTTTCCAAGCTTTGCCTTGGTCGTCCTTGCGGAGACGGTGCTGGTTTGGCGGATTCCATAGGCTTCGGTTTAGACAAGGCAAGTGATGTAGGCGATTTCAGAGCCCTTCGTCGCGACGTTTTCTCAAAATCACATTCTTCAAGCAAGGAGCTAAGAGAATAACCACCTTCGTTGTCATCCTCTGATTCGGGTTCTTTTTTCACTGTAATAAATCCCATGTTTCGAACTCGAAGGTTCACGGTTTCCGATTGATTTCTTTCATTGTTTGTATTTGCCGCGAGGCGATTCGCGCCATTTTCATTCGCCGAACGCGAAGGGTTTCTTCTGTGAGCCCAGTTTGTCGACTCCAGATACAATCTACCACTTCTTGAGTTAAACATTTCCGAATGATCTCCACTACCGACCACATCGATCTCTGGCGAACCTGAACGCTCATTCATTTTGTAAAGAAATAGTTCTGTCGCACTTTACACAGCGGTTTCCTCGATCAAGCTTTCCCAGTTCTCACAAGCTTTTTGTTTCAATCCCGTCGTTAAACGTAGCGTATAACGTGGTAATAGACCAAAAAATGGTTTCGATGTCTGTTTTTCCTAAGTCCCGTGACATTCAACTTCATCGAAAGGTTTCTTCTCTGTCTGCATGACAGTGGTTCGCCATGTTGAACTTCACGCCACTTTCCCAGAGAAGAATTATGGGTCATGAGATTGCGTTCCTTACGTCACGATTCGCTGTCAATAAAAAACATGAAAGGCAACCAATGATAACGAGAATTCAGCACAAAATAAAAGTTCTCCTTCAACGCTCTTATAAGCTTTCCTTAAAGCCTTTCATTGTAATTATGAAAATAAGGACCAATACAGTTGGACTTGTAAGATGAATTCAACGGTCCATTGTCACAGTGCAATCGAAAACTTTGTAAATATCATATTGTCGAGTATTGCTCGCTCACACTACCGAAAGCATCCGAAAGGCTGGATTTGGTATCCCTAACTACGAGACCCTAACGAACGCATAAACAAGCTCTAGAATTCAACCATTCATTTGCTCTTTGGGTTGTTTTCACAATACAATACAGGAGTTTACTGATGCAAGCGAACTGGAAACCAGGAGACGACAGATTTTTAAAAATTTGCATACAAACCTCACGACACGACAAACTGCTGTTTTCGTTTGCTGGTTTTCTTTGCAGATCGCCGTAAAGAGAATGCGACAAAACGATTTCCTTCTATTCTTGAAGCAAATTGAATTATTTGACGCGCAACCTATCCCGAGAAATGTGCATATTCCTGCATATAATATTACAAAGAGAAACAAAAGCTCGAAGCTCGTTGGTTTGTTTTGCACACGCGCAGTAGACAGTTTGCTGTTTCGTTCCACTTTACTCGACACTAGGCGCATTTCACAGGCATACCCCAAATTAAAACCCTTGTTTTTGCGCATGTCTAGCTCTGTCTTGTTTCTTGTCTCACGAATTTTCTTCTCGTTTTCGGAACTTTTTTCTCTTCTTGAATTGCATGGTGACAGTGAGGTTAAACTGTTAGAATCGTGCTAACTAGCATTTGTTTAGTTATTTATTTTTGTTACTCGCGGTTGTATGGAAAGGTAAATGCTAAAGCCCGATCGATATATCGATCCAGCCAATTTTATGTCTACTCTCTTGTTCACATACACCCCCGCACAATATAGGGTTTACTTATCTGACAAAAGCTGAATTATTAAACCTTGTACATAAATTAAAACAGACGACAGACCAGACTTGCCACTAGTTGACCTCACGAGTAATACTTTCACTTTCACAGTTGAGAGCGAGCGGAGTGGAGCGAGCTTCCTATTCGTAAGGAGCGAGCGAAGCGGCCGAGCGTGCGACGAAGTCGCGAGAGGTCTTCGTCTCGCGGGCACATTAAATACTGAGGACGAAGGACTTTATCGAAAGTCTAACGACAGACGATCCTCTGCAGTAGCCAGCTACCGTGCTGTGGTACTGCATTCCTTTAGGAGCAAGCTGTGTTTTCGCGGGTTTCGTCAACAAGATCGGGTAATTAAAATTCCGGCTATGAAACTCTTTACAATCAGGGTTCGGAATAATTTTTGTTTATGCAGCCACGTACCAGAAGAACTATAAGCAGTAACAACACGGCATTGGTGTTGCTCGGCCCTGTCTGCAGATGTCTCAGTGAACAAAGGTTCGTCATTTATGATAATTCCTCGCCCAACCAGTCATTTAGCAGCTCAACAAACGATGTACTTACCAAGAGAAATCCGTGCTTCGGCAGTAATTATAATAACCAAATGTGCAACTCCAAGGCAGAACCACAGGAAAAAATAACGGATTCCCATTTTTGGATATTTTTGGGTATTTAAAGAATACCCACAAAAATCCCAAATTTGGAAGAGTGAGACAAGTCCCAATCTGGGAACTTGGTTGGGAGTTCCCTGGTTGGGACTTGTCTCACTTTGCCAAATTTGGGATTTTTATGGGTATTCTTTAAATACCCAAAAATATCCAAAAATGGGAATCCGCTATTTTTTCCTGTGAACCAAAGCTTCGATTCACTTGTCGAAACTAACAGATGCATCAAAACGAGGCCATTTAGCGTCCAAGCGAACTCTGTGCTTTGATCAATATAGTTGCTCGGTGTAAAGTCGCCAAGCCTCTCTTGGTCGACGTGCGTGCGCTTCGGTGACAAACTCGGTTGCCCCTGGCCGCACGGAATAATGAAACCTAGGGACTAGGGACTATTGTAGACAAGTATCTCCTAATCACTTATCCAACGAAGTGCGCGATTTAAGAGTCTGTTTCAGTTATTATGTGCTTCGTATCAAAAGAAAAGTACTTATTCGAGATAAATTAATTCAAAAAATGTAAAAAATGGAACTGTAAAAGGAACGTTAAACATTGCATTTATTCTGTCAGTTTCACGTGATTTTTAAAAGTATTGCACTGGTCTCAACTTGGGAAGAGATTGGGTTTTTTGAGCTGTCTAGGCCCAAGAGAGAATAATGTTGATTATTCTCTCTTGACACACCTCAAGTCTTGTGAAAGGACGCGGGCAAATAACTTTAACATTTTCAACCCAGGCCAAATGATTGACATTGCAATCCATAGGCGCCTTTTTTTATTTTACCACGGTCAACTCATTAGGACTTTAAAACATTATTTTGGAAAGTTCAAGTAAACGTCGACTAGGTTATTCAAAACAAGAAACAACGTACGTAACCGGTTGGATTGGGACGTCTATTTTTTGTCCGCACTCCCTGGTCCCCCCCCCCCCCACCCCCCTATGGAAGGCTATCCTATATATATATTCTTGTTGTCTGCACTATTGAAGATTGCATCCGAGGGGTACAAAAAGTTTTCAGCGTCTTAAAAAAAGACAGAGGCCGCCTTTTATTGCTTATTGGGTGGGGGGAGGGGTGGGGGTGGCGGAAAAAATGAATGATCCAATTTTATTTCCCCTTCCCACTCCCCCCCCCCCCCCACTTTTTATTTCGCTCTGCCGCCGCTGCAATCCCAACGCTTCCAAAATTTAGAACATAAGATAGTTAGGGAGAATAAGGCAGAAATACTTCCCACCAAAGTATTTTGATTTCCGAATGGGAAAAGGGTCAAATAATCACATCCTGGCAAAAAAAGCTGGCATTCAGTTGCCACTAAAAATAAAGCCTTTGTTAATTAAAAGAATAGAATAGAATAGAATAATTCTTTATTTAAACACGGTAAAATTCATCAGGAGTATGAAAAAAATAATAAAATAAAATAAAAAAAGTTAAATTTCCGACCTTGTCCCCAGGGCGCTTTTCCCTGGCTTTGGAAAAGCGCCCTGGGGACGAGGTTGTTAAATTTCAGGCCATTTGACGTTTGACGTTAAAATATTTTAGAACGACCGCTCAAAAGGGAATTTGCGCCCCCAGATTGGCATTGATTTGTCCATTTAAGGCTGATCAAACGATGTTTTTGTGCATACGCCACTTGCACATCTCCCATAATGCACCTTATTTGCTCGCCAAAATTTTGCTTAGCCTTTGTTTTTCATTTTTCCTAGGTATTAACAGCCGTCCCAGCTTTTGGGGGACAAATTAAATAAGGTGCATTATGGGAGATGTGCAAGTGGTATATGACTGGGACAAACAATTCGTTTCATCCCTAGTCAGTCACCAATCTCTTTTCTTCTGTTTGGCCAAAGAGCGAATCATGTAAAGGACACTCCTCACGCCATCTTTACATAACCCACGAGGGACTAAGAAAGAATTATTACTGCAAGCAAAGGCATTTTCGAGCGACGCACATGAACCGGAAGTGGTCTTTTTCCTTCTAATATAAAATTCCTTGCACGAAAATTTGGGCAATGGAAAAAGTTTACTTCCGGTAGGCGTGCGTAGCTCAAAGACGGCTTACCGGTTTTGTTTAAGCAAAACCAAACCAGCTATTTCAATAAACGTTATTGGAAGAAAAGTAAACAAGCCTGAAAGCAGAGAAGGCAAGGTAAAATGTTTTTTTTTTTTTTTTTTTTTATAGAGGAGCTCTCGCGAGCACGAAGCAGGGGAGCAACATGTGTAGTACGTAAAATCTGATTATCTATGCAACCAAAAGAGAATAATCACAACCAAGGAATAAATATATTGTCCGTCGGAGCGCCCCTACGGCACCCGTTCATTGAGGAATTGATTGATTGCACATTGATGGCACTTAACAGTGCACAAATGTAAGAAAGCAAGATGCACGTTTTGATTATCCTCACGTTAACAAGGCACCGGGACGAATTTTCAACCGACTGAAAAATTTGATCGGACACTTTGTTCAAATGGAACCGTTCAACATTTTCACTCCGTCCACAAGGAACTAAACTGAACTGAACTGAACTGACACAAGAACAGGTTGCATTTTAACTTTTGTCAGAGGTTTTACCATCGCCCTTGCGCAGAACGATACTTTAACAATCCAAAATGGCGTCTCCCATATGAGTTACCACGAATCCCGCTTGTGGCCACGCCTTTGCTGTGGTTATGGTGTTCACACCGCACCGTTCAAATTCTCGACCGTACCGGCTAAAGATGAGTTGCGGTTAGCCGGGGTGATTCAGTATCAACAGAACACCTAAAAGCACAAATTTTAAACCTGTCGAAAATTCGTCCCATGCCGTGTGAATGTAGTTTAAACCTATATTGCTTTTTTGACGCTCTCGTTGCTAGGGTTCTTTGACACGTCTGCATGGGAGGTTATGTGGTGCACGAAGTAGTAGCCACGGCCCTACTACCCTGGTCCCAGAGGTTTTTCTATATTTTTTTTTCGTGAAAGAGAGAGCGAGTCTTGAAGCGGCGACAATGAAGAGAAAATTTCTGAGCTATGGAAAACTGAAGCCAGAGTTGGTTCGGAAGGACTTCAAACAGTAAGGAACGACGGCGATGATCAGACGTCCGCAAAGTTTCCCGATTTTGTTGAGCTATATCATAGTTAATTCCCAGCAAATCACTCTCAAACCAAGGAAATTTTACTAACAGTTTTAAGGTGTTTCCCCAAAGTACCCTGAGAGACCAGTCGAGGCGCCGCGAAATGTCGGTTGTTTTGCAGTGTTTTCTAAGGCTATATCAAAAGTAAAAAAAAAAAACCGTGTATAAGAGTGTACTATAATCGGCTCATGTTCCAATTAATTGCTCTTTTATTCAGGCTAAAAAGCATTTGGAAAGCGGTATTTAATTACTAGTTTTATTATGAACAAAGTTCTCTTAAAATCACGATTCCGAACATATGATTTAGTGGCCGCCATTTTATCTTTCACATTCTTTGAGGGGTAGCCCTGGGCACGAGTTTGTTTTTAAAAATTAGACCCTCGATAATTGATTAAGGAGGCTTTGCAGAGGTTCGAGATAGGCACAGGCGTGGGCAATTTGTGTTAGGTCAAATTGACAGGATCTTTTCAAAGTTTAAAAAGCTCACAAAGTTCTTTTTTCGTAGCGAATATAAACCTTTTTTTGAACTCGGATGGTAAAATCTCCAAATCCCACACATCCCGCTTATAATATTACATTCCCGAATCTTTTTCCTTTTTCCTCTAAAATCCCCAATCCCACCGCTGAACATTATTGACAAAAAAAATTCAAACGATTACACAACGCAACATTCCCAGATTTTAATCAATTTTCTTAATGAACCTTCAAAGTCAACTTGTAACTTACAGATAGCTCAATTGGGCTATGGCATATCTGACAGAGAAATCACACAGAATTATGGTATTTACACTATCTATCATATATATGGTAAATGCTAGTTAACTCTGGCTTTTTTTTGCCTGAATTTCTCCTTTAAGCAAATTTCTCAAAACAGCCAATCAATGCAAACTCATCTAAATTCAGTGAAAAAAGCTTGGTTAAGAAATAAAAGTGCATTTAGTTCAGTTCCTTGAAGGATGTCAACAGAACGTTTACAGTGGCGGATCCACACCTTCAAATAAGGGGGGGGGGGAGGGGGGGGGTGGTCATCCAGACCCTGAATATAAGGGGAGCCAGGTCTCCAAACAATTTTTTTTAGGCCCTTAGGGCCTCAGTTTGGTCTAAAAATAAGGGTGAGGGGGGGGGGGGGTACATTCCTCCCCTGGATCTGCCACTGGTTTAATTGTCAACCTCCAGTCACTAACACTTGCCTCTACTGAACATAAACAAGGCAGAAAATATGAACATTTAATTCTTCTTAAATCTTTAAGCCAATTTTTAGTTCTTATCGATTACTTACTTACTTAAATATTTATTTACTTTAATAAGGGACCCAAAGACCATGGCAACATGGTATTATTATTATTACATATATTATTAGTAGTATATTTATGCCTGGATTTTTGAAACCGGGTTAGCAAAAATATCACCTCATCTCTTCTACTTGGCAATTTAAAACAATAAAACTCATTCAAAGGCCTTTATCTGACACCGGGCAGTAACTTAATGGTCCCCAGAAGCATTCCAATGACTCCAAATTTAAAATGACACAAATTTTAGAACATTTATCATTCAGTAAACTGACTTCACGAAGTTTCAAACCAGTGTCATTTCAGTCTAGAAATTTTTAAATTGAGTGAACTGCAGCAAAAGAGTGCCTGGTTAAGGCTTACATGACAACCTCTTAAATAGTTAGCAAAACACTACTTTTTTCGCAGTTCGATAAACAACAGGATTCCGCATGGAATAGACAACAAACTGAATGAAATGTAGTGCACAAATTATCACATTCTTATCTATAAAAATCGGCCTATGGTTCAATGCCATTAGAGCCCACTGAAACCAGACCTAGATCCAATTTTCCTGAGTCGAGAGTCGCTTTTCCAAGGTGCAATGAGCTAAGCTAAAGACCAACGAAACAACATATATAAATGGCTGGCATAGAATATTTTGGCCAAACCGCAGTTCAACCACGCGATCACATACCTGTCAACACCATGCGGAAATCACACAATTACACACTTTCGCAGCACTGATAAGACTATCCACAACCACGCATAATCTTCTCACATTTAACATAAGTGAAATATCATTGAATAACTCGAAAAACTCAGCCTCTTGCCAGATATAAACCTCTGGACTTTTCTCGGCGGATCACCTTAGCCTTGTTTTCACACCAGAAAAAAAAACTAAGTCTGGCCCGGGTCAAAGTTCACCTGCAATTTTGCTCTCACCTAATTCATTTGACTCCTAAGAGCCTGTTCCCGAGGCCAAAGACTTAGTGGTCACCTAAGAAAAGCGAACAATATCGTACCTTTCTGTATCAGCCGGATCTGCAGGGTAATTGATCTGTTTAGCCAAATGAAAGGGGAATATAATACGATACTGTAATAACTTTGTCCCATCTAAGAGCTTTACATGATACTCTCTGGGGAACTTTTCTCAAGGTGACTAATATCTAAAACTAAACTGCTAAACAGCACCGAAACCAGCTTTAGGCGCGCACTGATTTCAAATAACTGTCACTTGTGTTAAACACAAGGGAGGAGGGGGGATAAGATACCAGTTCTGTCTACATCCACTTCTACACAAATCCCTGACCACAAACCAAGCAAAAATAATTTTTAAAAAAAACCAACATAAGCAAAACAACACAGTAAATGAGCTTTTAGCCCAGGGGAAGTTGAGAAAAATCACATAATGTTTACTAACCACTTTTCATAACTCCAGGTATATTTTATATTATTAAAAACTGAATCATTTGATAATGCAATTCTAGTGTTTTGATTGGCTTAGCCATTATTGTATATGAGCCATTATACCATACTCTGCATATATGGTTGGTGTACGCATCAGTTTAAAATTGGAAGCTAGCTGAGATTTTTTTTCAGCGAAGGATAGAATGGCACCCGAAGCAAATTGCTTTAATTCATTCCTTAGAATATTAGAAAATGCAATTTCACCGGGAAAATAACAAACAAACAAAAAAGCCACAAGAGCTTGTTTGAAAGTTTATCGAAAAACACACGAAAATACATGGAAGTAAAGTACCTTGACTAACTATGAAAGAAGACAAGTGTTGTTTCTTCATGATTGCGAAGTCACTCGCCGGAGTTAATTAAAATAATTTATACAAGACCCGTAAATATATGGCTAGTGTGCTATCGCTGCTTGCACAGGTTACATTTATACCAAAATTGCTTACAGCCATCACATCAATGATAAGCATTTTTGGCAATCAAACACTAGGGGAGAAAACAGTTGCCATGGAAACACCAAACAGCTACAGCAGCCAAATATTCAAGGTATTGCATGGTGTTGCTATTATTAGTTCAATGAATTTAAAATGAGTTACAAACGTTTTCCAAAGTCTGCTAGAAAAGTCCTTCTTTTCGTGCCAATAGATTCTGTAAAAGCTCCAATTAGACCGTTACTCAGCAGAGAAAGAGCTATGGATTGCAATTGTGGATTAGGGAAGGGGACCTGAAAGGCTCTCTGGTCTCCCATCTATTTAATAGTAGTGACAAATACACAACAAGATGGAAGAGGATAGAAGACAGCAAACCTTGGGTGATAAGCGTGACAATAATTTTGTTCAAAATAACTTTTCACCAAACTATAAACCTCCATTAAACAGACCTTTCTGTAAAAGACCAGAGAGAATTAACGTTACAGGAAGATCACGACAAAGCTCAAAAGTATAATGGCCCTGTCATGTTTGTCACGCAAAAGCGTTTTGCTGTTCTCTTCTTCCTGCAATCCTGTTGTGTAAACTCACTATTTAAACATGAAGTGAGGCCTGCCAATACAGCTGTCCCCACCCTACAAGAGCTCCCTGCCCATTCCCTCGGGGGAGGGGGGGGTACTCCCTAATATAAGCTATATAGGTATGTGCTGCCCCATCAGGAGGGGTTTTTGCACTGTCTTGGTCTGAAAATTGCAAAACACTTTACTCATTTTGGTCTGGAATAGGCCGGTTTTCGAGGGAACTGTAGGAGTATATGAACCTATTTATCACTTTAATTCCAAATGAGTAAGAAAGAAAGAGAAATATGCTAATTCGAAATGGACTTGAAGGATTTTTTTGTTTGCGAACTAATCTAAGTAATGATAACATTATTTCTGCCTAAAGGCTGAAAATGGGTATGGATTTTAGAGGTATGGTCTGAAAATGGGTGAGGAAAATTACCTGTTTTGGTCTGAAATAGGGTCAGGATTTGGAGAACCGGGCAGCACACACCCCCACTAAGAATTCCCAGGAGCACCTCCCCCGCCCCCTTCTGGGCTCTCTCCACCCATTAATTACCTTAATGTCTGGATCTGCCACTGGATTATGAGTTATATTCAAATAACCAGCACCTTGTAATCAAGTTCAGTCTCAATAAAAGCACCAGCAGGTGTGATAAAGCTATTGTTAGCAGGGTTGTTTGATTCTTTCCTTAGAAACCCCACGAGGAAACCAACACGTCCTGTGTTAGCCATCGTAATGCCTCTTAAGCGGTCAAGCCCTTCTACCTCAATCTGGATGCGGCGTACAATATTCCGGCCATCATCTGTGAAGATAAGCAAGTGTAGACAGGACTGCTCTGCTTCTTGACAAGCAACAATGACTTGTTGATTTGTATGGTTGAATGCAATGTCTGCAAAAGCAAAGCTTCCTTCTACTTTAAATTTAAACTCATGTTTCCCTTCCTCATTAAACACACGGATATAGCGGGAGCCATTAAACTCATCTTGCACCAAAACTCTGCCATTATTAGCAACAGTAATAGCCTTTGGTTTCCTTAATTTTCCAGCTCCAATAGTGCGCACATACCAAACTTCGCCATGTTCAGTTAGTTTTGTGTTGTATACATCAATCACTTCTTGTTTCTCTTGTTGCAGCAATTTTCCCAAGACCAGAACTTGGTTGCTATTAGTAACAGCCAGACATGGTAGATCCCATCTGCCTGGACTGAACTGTTCTCTAAGGAGAATCTCTTCACACCGCCCATCAACGGTTTTCAAGCACACGCCATACTTTGATTCACCAGGTTGGTTCCTTTCGAAAAGAGCATAAATATTGCCTTCCTTGTCTGTAGCTACATCATAAATCTTCACTTCTGTCACGCCATCATCTGATGGATGACGGAAGGAGGACAGAAACTGGCCACGAGCATCAAACACTTTCACGTCACGGTCTCTGTTGTCTGCAAGAATAAAATTACCATTCTTGGCGCTAGCGATGCGCCAAGGTGCCTTAAGTTTGTGCTCATCCTTTCCCTCTTGTCCAAATGACCTTGGTGTAACGCAAAAGTGTTCCATGCCTTGTTTACGAAGCACCTTACTCACTCTTGCATCACGCAATGGATCAATCTTATCTTCTCCTATGTCAACGAACGGCCAGCTCCAGAGGAAAACATCTTCACCAGAAAGATGCTTGATGTCATAGATTACACGATTTATTAGACAGACTGTAGAAATGATATCTCTCCTTGCCTCTTCATTCAAGAGTTTTCCAGTTATTTCGTCTTTGAAACTACCACGAACTGCTGGAAGAGAGTGTAATTCATCGAGGCAATGAACACATTCTGGTAAAGCATCGGCGGGTTCGCCTGAATCCTTCAAGACGGCCTCAAATAGTGTCGCCACCACGCGGTATCGAAAAGCTGTGAGGCAATGTTTATCGTCTAAAGCTTCATGAGTTGAAGCCTTTGTTGCGTATTTACGAGCTTCCTTGAACCTTTCTCTAGCATTAGATAATGCTGTCTCAGCTCTTTCATCCACTTTGCTTGAGCTAATATTTTTGATCGACTCGGCGAGAGACACTGTATCTGAGGAGTAAGCGCCATTGGCAAGCAAGTTCAATGAACCAATATCGATGCTGTCTGCACTCTCGGCATCATCTGTTTGTGTCGCCGGCGATGACTCTTTCTGTTTGTCTCCGTCCCTTTTCTCATCGATTGCTTTGCATAAGAATTTGAAGCCTACTTTAAAAGTGTCTATAGATGACATAAGATCATTACTTGCTATTCCTTTCAAAGCTGATTTGATTTCATGGCTTTCGCGTTCGACTACTTTACCAATTGTCTGTTTCGTCAGACCACCTTTCTTGAGTTTTTCGGTGGCGGCATCCCTGCATTTGTTGAAAACTAGCAGAATTGCGCTGGAAATGACTTTATCAATCGACTCCATTATTGACTGATGCAACGAGTCATTCAAAATGAGAGAAAAATCTACCTCGTGCTTCGTCGGTGTAGTACTAGCGTGATAATGCAAACTTCCTGGAATCCACTCCCTTTCCTGTCATCTGACTCCACGTGCGCAAGCGGAAAATATTGAAGGGGAGAATTGTGGACTGGACTGTAAGATAAGTGCAGAAATCGAACTGGGTGTTCAAGTATAACTGGTGTTCTAGTAAGGGCGCAATCTCTGAAAACACTCATGTTTTTCTTTCGCCAGGCTCCTTCTAATGTGGGCAACACTGTGCCATCACGTAATGGGCTGGAACTCCACAAGTGAAACTCGTTTTGTTAATCACATGTTTAATACTTGTAACATTAACCATGGAAAGTTCTCTACATGGCACAGTTTTTACAACCGCTGCTATTTACACTATATAGGTGAAACTAATTATAAGCCAAGGGTAAACCAGGGGTAAACGTCAAGGACAGATTTAACTACACGTACAGCCGACAAAAATATAACACTTAAATCTAAACCCCTTTACTAGTCCCCATTTTTCCTCAGGGATAGAGCGAGCGAGACGCGAGCGCGCGTGAAAATCACTCCTCGCGAGGGGTGATTTTCACGCGCGCTCGCGTTTCGCTCGCTCTACGATCCCTGATCGAGAAAAATGGGGACTACTCGTAGTCTAAATCCCACTACTCAGGGGCACCCAACGGCAATTTTCGCGAAAATATCTGTTCGGAAGACGATTTGAGAACTAGAATTTTCGGAACATTTGTTGTAAAATTTCTTGATTCCCTGCCTCTCCTAGGATTTTCGAACATCTACAAAATGGTATAATTACCCATTTTAAACGGATATTTACCCTAAAAAAGGCCACCTAGAATTTTCGGGAGCCTTTTCCTGGCTGAAATTTTCGAAAAGGTAAGTTTTGATCTCTATAATTTTCGGATCACTAGACTTTCAGCTAGGAAATCCGAAAAGATAAAAAGTTTTTAGGGGATAAAAATATGCCTATATCTACCGTTTAAATACTAAAATACGTTCAACAATGCTATGTGAAGTGGTTTTGAACTATATCCTCGTTGGGTGCCCCTGACTACTCTTTCCGAGAACTTTCTTTCTCATCCGATCTGATCGTTCTTACTGCCGATATGCGGCTAGCTAGAAATAGTGCATTCTTCATGTGCAGGCAAGGAAATCTCTTCTGACTCGATGAATTGTATCTATATCCATATTATTTTTTCTTTTTTTTTATGTTGTACGTTTTTTTAACCTGAAGCTAAGAAGACTGCTCTGGCGGCCAGCTGAAATATCGTGTGTTAACTAGTTGTTTCAGCTTTGCAGTAGTCGTTGGTGCTCTCGTCAGGTTCTTCAGTCAGATGATATGTTTCAGAGCTGATTACTTGCCTCCCGAGGCCAGCGTAGGCCGATTGTTAGCCTCTGTTCGGGAAAGAGAGAGCCGCAGAAATCTAGCCTAAGGCCAGCGTTGACGATCAGCTGTTCATTTAATTCTTGATCGTTTAAACCGTTACAGACACCTCCTAACACTATATTATTGAATGCGTTGAAAAAGTGTTGCAATCTTAAAGCAACTGGTTAACCAATAAGCTATAACTTTCAAACCACCGTTAAAACTATTTCTTTGTTTTCGATAACGTTGGAGCGTCCTAAGACCGTTTGAGCATACTGAACCTAGGCAGTAGATGTGTACACTCCCATTTTTTTCAAGGGGTAGAAACCTTGTACTCCGGCGACCGGCACTATTTATTTCATTGTCACTTCTTAGGCATACCCACAACTCTTTTCTCTTTTCTTAATTCTCTTTTGTCTTGTTTTTGTTTTTGTTTTGTTTCTTGTGTTTTCGTTTCTTTTTTTTCTTTCTTCACTCAAGGACATTTGCACACAATTTATACAGTAAAAAAGTAAAAAGAAAGGAACAAATAAACTATAACTCGCTTAAGCAATATTGGACCGAGGCTATAAACATGTACGAAGAGGTATGGTTCACATGTGTGCGGTGTGCAAAGTAGCAAGAGCTCTTCTGTAGTTGAACATCGTCTTGTTCAAGTAAACGGCAACAGAAACTCGGAATGTTATTAAATCGGTAAAATACAAGAAGCAATAAAATCAAATTTGATCCTTTAAGAGGTAGTAATTTACAGTGTTTCTTGAACTTTTATCTCTGTTTTTATGTAGGAGACACATTTGAGCTCAAGGGGCAATCGACATGTTGATTATATGTATGACTCTTACAAAAATGGTTTAAACTATTAAAATTAAACTATTACTAACTGTTATGTTGCATAGACCTGGTCACACAAATTCACACTTGAATTCACACATACCAAGTTTCTATTGTATAGGACAAATATCACGTGACTAATTTCTGTAATCAATATTCATCGCGAATGGACTCTTTTGGCCGGATTGACAACAACAATCGAAGCTTAACTTAACACGAAGGAGAAAGGTAAAATGGCCACCTTTTTGGTCCTAATTTTCAGTAAGTCCTAAAGAAATGTTAGAAAAATATATTTCCTTGTTAATCCTTTTGAAACGTCAAAGAATACTTGCCGTCTAAAGCAACGAGTTTATATCGCTTTTGCATTGAAGGTTAATTCCATCTGTCTCCTATTTGTTAAATGGTACCCGCTCGGCTCGTGGCTTTTATGACTCTCTTCATAGGTTTCCTCTGGTCAAATAAGCTGTGTAAGGTCTTTTCACTAAATGTGTTGGAATCCTTTTTCTCCTTCTGTGACCGAGGCGTTTTAAAATCAAATCATATTTTGTGGTCACATGAATGCTCCTCATGGCTGTTCGGAAGCGGCTCAGACCTTCTGGCCATGCAGTTGAGACGAACGTATTAAGCTTGTAAGTTATTATCACTCGACTTAAGAACTGATTTTTAAGGCATAGGTCATAAAAAACCTGGATAGCTTTTCTATGATTTTATGATACAAAATGCCTCCTTTAAACCTGAGCCGCTTTCACTGATACGGATTCTCCTTTACAACAGAGCCATTCCCTAAAGAGTCCATGCCCGAGATAAAACCTTACAAAAATCTAAATTCATGCGATTAGATCTTCTATTCAAGCCCGTCAAAAGCGAAAGTGAACTTAAAGTTGCTATTGCTTCGTGCGGCTTTGCGTTTCTGAGGAAATTTCCGTGCTGATTCCGTGGCATCAGGGAGAAAGAGTCTCTCCGTCGCAGCTCTTGAAGTTGAGTCGGGTGATCAGCAAAATCAACTAAAGATCTGATATCCGAGAACGCCTTTTTTACCGAGTATAGGTTGTGAGCTTCATGTACTCCTCAACTTGATTTTAGACGAGGGAGGAATATTTAGCCTGTGCACAACCGCCCCCTAGTTTCAGTTTAGTACACAGGCTAGGAATATTCAGCGACTTACTACAGTTTCTTTCTGGTCCTATTCTTATCTCCAATAGCCGTTTACGTTTTACGTTCCATTATATCTTCTAGACAACGATACTTCTTTTTCTTAAATTAAGAATGTGAGCCTGAACTGAATATAAAAAATAAAGGCTAAAATCGCCCTGACATTACGGGGTAGTGAAACTCCCTCGACGTAGTAAGCGTTCATACCAAAGTGTCAACCGGTCTTTGAAAAGAGTGAAACTTAAAATAGCCTTCTACGGCTTACAAATTTGAACAGAGTACGGAAGTCACTGAATACTTAGTTTTCTCAGTTGACACGATATTTCGCTTGATATAATGGACAGTCTAAAACTAACGATTTCATCAATATATTTTACTACAATATATATTGGGGCCAAATGACTTGACTTGGGAATACACTAGGAAATTATCAGGATAAAACTTGCAACTTTTGCCGTCGTTGGTGACTGACTTTGATCACAGTATACCTAATTTTATAATATCTAATAATTGTGCTTTACGCAATACCTTAAAAACACTGCGTATGAACGTGATTTAATATGTTCAGCTCCATGTCTGATCTGTGTTTGCTTCAATTTGTAGCTTATTGATCTTAAATAGTAATGTCACGGACGACACTAATTGAAGTGACCTCATCATTACGGGCCTCCATGTACATTATAAGTGAGATCCAATTTTAGAAACAGATTTATCGGTTGCCCATGTTGTGGTTAGATGAGAAAATCGTGTCAACGCCGTATCAACATTCCGAGATCGAGGACCTGACGAGAACATACAGTGAATTGAAACTATACTCTTTACTCGTTGGCTGTGTAGAGTCAGTTTAAAAAGTAGATAAATGCAAATTTTCTTTATATTCCGTGATTATAAATGAGTATAAACAAATACCTCTATTATGGAAAGTTGTCATTACTATTAGTAGTCTGTGAATGCCTGTCTTGTTGCTTGGCCCTGCTGGCTTGGTAAAAAAAAACATGCAGTTATAGAAGTAGGTTATAAGATTCCCGGGTTCAGTTCTGAAATGATGATGCTATGGCGAACACAAATTTAGATCGATTTACTCAAATCACAAACTAAGCAGGATTTGAGACTACAATACGTAAAACTGTCGCACTGTGGTTCTACAAGTTATTCTGGTTAAACAGTTTTTCCTTACACAGGAACTTACACTTTGTGCAAATGCTTTTAGTTCAACGTTCTGCATGATCCGCTCCGTCCCAACCAACTGCTGTTTTTGTTGCTGAAATCACTCAAACTCAAAGAAAATCAGAGACCATTGCGAAATTTCGACAATGCATTTTGTGTTTCCTTAAGTTGCTATCAGAAATCTTTAGAGCCTGCTTAAGTCCAGTTACAGAAGAGTTCAGTTTTCGAAAGACCCTTACGGGACTAACAACAAATTTAAAAGATATACCACTGTGACCATTAACACATCTACATGAGTTCGCACGTGGCGGTTATAGTAACAGTAGCATTTTAGTTGCAAGAGAATCATTCACGCTGTTAGATACCATTGTGTCTATCGAAGACATCCGTTCAGTGCAAGCACTTAGAGTTTCTTTTTGTTTAAATTCCCTTTTTGTCTGGGTTAGGTTTGTTTGTTTGGCTGTGCTGTCGCTTCGGGCTATATAGCGACGGGAACATAACATAATTATGCAACTAACGTACGTTCGTAATGTTTGTTTTTGTTTTTAGTAGTTTAGTTTAGTTGTCTCTTCTTTTCTTCTTTTTTCTTAAATAGAGATCTATCTCGTTACTGGCGACCTTTAAAGAACATAGTGCCAAACACACCACAAGCTATAAATAATCCGTTTATTAATCTACGTGAACAAAAGTGGATGGTCATGATTCTTGATTACACCAATAAGTGTTTCTTCCAGGGTCCAAGTGCCAAGTTTTCTTCCATTCAAAAATAAAAAGTGATAAAAGTGAGTCAAAGTTCTCACTCATAATAAGCTCTTTTGCACCTTAACTAGCAGGGTTCAATGGGGTGCTACGTACCCTTTTTTTGCAACATCCCTTTTGACGGCTGACGGCTAAATTTTAGGGCTTTTGACGGTTGACAGTTATTAGTAAAAATGAAGTCGAAGAAATAAAGTAAATGTTAAATTCTTTGTAAATTAATATTAACTGCTGTGTTTTGGAGGTTGCCTTGGCTTTTCACATTAGAGGCGGATCCATGAGGATTTTTTGATGAGGGTGGCTGATACCAATGGGCCACCAAACTATATGTTAATTTATTTTAAGTATACTTGTCCTACCTTTGTCCAAAAACATGGTGATTTGGAAAGGATGAAATGGAGACTGTAACACTGCAAACTCTTGAAAAGCCAAAAAAAAAAAATAGAAAAAATAGAAGCTAATAGAAATACCCTACTAGTCGGCCAAAAGTGAAGACGCCGTCATTCGTCTAGGGTGCAGCGCCAGAAATTTCTCACAAACTACACTTCTGTCGATGATTCTGCATTTGCATGGATGGCGATTGCACGTATTTCCGTTTTTTTCCGTGTATTAATTTTTTTTTAGGTGGGCTGTCCTAAAGGGGGTCAGGCTAGCCACCCAATCCACCCCCCTTGGATCCGCCCCTGCACATATAAAATTTCGAAATATTTTAAGATATAAGAAAGTTGTAAGGTATTGAAATGTTCAGAGAGAGCGTTTTTTGAGAACACGGCTCGTGGTTTTTCAGTCCAGTTCAGAGATTCTTAATTCAGGAGCCAAAAGTCTGCGAAGATCAGTTGAAAATAAAGAGATTTGAAATACATTGAAACGTTTTGACGGTTAATATTACTCTGCATTTCTGACGGTTGTAGGTGAAAAATAACCTTCCTTGACGGTCGATGGTTAAATTTTAGGCCCGTTTGACGGCTGACGGTCAACCTAACAACGGAGCACTGTGGTAGCTTGTGAACAAACCCCTCTCCCCTCAGGAAAAATTGGAGAAGGGGCCCCTTCTCCGATTTTTCCTGAGAGGAGGGGGGGTCTGTACACAGGCTACACTGTGGTGATGGAGAGAGGAGTACCTTCAACTTTACCTTGGCCCTGGCTAACAAAAACCCGGGGTACCCCCCCGGCCTTTGCGTCAGCTCGGGTGATGGACCATGCAGAAAAATCGGTACTTTTCCGGCAAGGATGTTGAAACAGCCCCGCACTACATGGTTGCTGAAGGTGCCGGAGAAAGTGTCGATTCACGTACTAAAGAGTAATGGACATCGTTAGATGTGTGAGACTCGTCAGATAATCGCCTATAGCCTTCTTCACCTGTGAAAATGTTTGTTTCGCAGCTAGTTAAACTTATGATTCACTGTCGTCACGTTCAGTCACACCTACGGCTCAGGGTTTTACTCCTCCCTTTTATAGCTTCGCGGTCTCGTGATATGCATCAGTACTTGTTACATCATCTTTCAAATGTTACGGAAATCCGAACGCGCATCGGAAATCTTAACGACCACAAAATCGCAATGTCACGAAAACTTCAAAGTGCGACCTGTTTTGCTGTACAGTTAAAGCTGTATGCGGACCCTCTCTTAGTGAGAGGACATTCCTTTGCAAACGTACACTAACGTCAGTAGAGATATTAAGATTCACGCTTACGACAAACAGCAGACGTAATTTACCACGTGACCAAGTTTTCCCCTTATTTTCTGTTTCACTCTACTCTTTATTGCTCCTACACAAAAGGTAAAGTAAAGTAAAGTAAAGTAAAGTAAAGTAAAGTAAAGTAAAGTAAAGTAAAGTAAAGTAAAACTTTATTTACACAGGGTAGCCAATTCAGCTCTAAGGCTGGTCTCCATAGGGGCCCTGTATCTTAAAGAGAACTACACTAAAAAGCCTAAAAATACAATGCACAATCACATTTAAAGCCTAAAATATAATAAAATATCAAAGTTATGATAAAAAGAAATGTCTTGCTCGGCGGCCGAACGTGTGAATGTTTTCACTCTTCACAATGTTTAAAGCGAGTTTGTTAAAAATTTTTGCGCCTGTAAAAAGAAAGGTCCTTTTCCCAAAATTCTGTTTAACGTTTGGTAGGGATAGCCTCATACTTTGCCTTGTGGAACAATTGAAAAAGTTCGAAAATCTAGTAAAATGTAATGAAAAACAACTAGGACTAATGAGTGAAGACAGAGAAAAACGAGTTTAGCCTTGTGGTAAGAGCGTCTGCTGGAAAGAGTCTATTACTAGTTTCATACTGTTTTAACCATAGAAATCGTTCGGGACTGTTTCTATCTGCTTATTTTCTATTCTGAGAAATTTTCAACTTGAGTCTGATCGACGTTTGCCGCGGCGGTAAACGTGAGTCTTAATCTCTCTAGTAAGTCCCACTTAACCAGCAGTTTTTAGCACTACAGATACTATTATGGTCCCGTACGTGTATGTTTGCTAAATGCAACAAGATACATTACACACTCTTTTTTCTGAGAAAACTTTAAATATCCTAGTTCATTATTGAGAGTTCAGTTACAATTATCATGACCTTGAGCTAGTTAGTGTACCTAGCCGTACCTCTGTCATTTCAATCATTTCAGGCAGATACTGCACTCTCCTAACGATAAGCTTATTTAGGACTGTTTTTTTTAAACTGATTGTAGAGAAGTTTTATGGCGGTTGATAAGTTTGTAGATCTTAACATCATCCATACATCTCACTGACCATGATTAAAATCGCTTTTACTTAGTAAGCGTCAACAAAACAATTTGGGCCTCGGTAGAGTTAGATAGCTGTTGAATCTTTTTTTGGGTCCACGGGTCGGTAAGTAGAACGAGGATGTACTCCCCTGAGTTGTGGGACTGGATGAGTAATACCTTGCTCTGCTTTGGCCAGACCTTCGTGCCCGGCAGGGGGGATTCCCTTATATAAGCCTTATCGGTAGACAAGACAACATAATATTTTATTTGGGGTTTATACCAGCCGGAACATAATAATTACAATTAATTAAAATTACAGTCTTCTATTGACAGACTGTGTCAAAGTATTAAACTTATTGACTGATAAATAACTCAGGATTCACCAGGATTTGAATTTGGATAATTATAATTATAATAATAAAATTGGAGTCCTGGAGCCCTGGAGCCATAAGCCCCTTTGGGACCCTGAACGAAGTGGATTTTAAGAAATCTTTTTGTTGGCATTCGAATCTCACCAATGATGACATAATTTCTGTTCTATGTAAACATGTATGTTGTGTTTTGTGACTAACTCCAGGTCTGAAAAACGGTAAGGACTTTAGAGGCCAGGTTTGAAAACGGGTGAGAAAAATGACATTTTTTGGTCTGAAATAGGGTCCGGATTTGGAGGACCGGGCGGCATACCCCCACCAAGACTTCCCAGGGGTACCCCCCTGGCCTTCGCGTAGCCCGGGTGATGGACCATGCTGAAAAATGGGTACTTTTCCGGCAAGGACGTTGAAACAGTGTCTCATTTCGCTACAAGTTTCTCCGCACTACATGGTTGCTGAAGGTGCCGGAGAAAGTGTCGATTCACTAAAGAGTAATGGACATCGTTAGACGTGTGAGATTCGTCTGATCGCTGATCGCCTATAGCCTTCCGTAGACCTGTGAAAAACTTATCTCATAATTTAATGCTTTTAAATTTCAAGTATCTTTTGCTATCTACCCGAGAAATCGCGTAGGTGGCTGGCGTCAGGTCCTGAACTGAGTACACTTCTGGTAAAACGTTTCCAAGAGCACTCATTCGATGATGTGCTTGAATTCACAAGTAGATTTAATTCTAACTACTTCAAGAAAATGAATATTACTTTTGCTAAATATATCCGCTGTTCAACACCTAAAGACTCCCGAGGATCCTATGAGACTTTGGGATATATTTTTTTTCTGGACCCTCAGTGCAACATTCTCCTGGGTATCATTCTCGATTCATTCGCCCGAAAATGTCAAATCGACGTAGCTGACGTTCGAAATATGGCGTGAGCTTTCCGTTAGAAAAAATTCCTGCGCGAATATTAACCGAGATCCACACAGATCGTGAAAAAGTTGAAAGGATCATAACCAGAGCACAACAGAAGAAACGCAAGGCGTTCATTGTCGAGCAGACCACATGGTATCTGATAGTAGCTCACTAAAACCTGTCTAACTGAGCGGAAGCACGTACGCGTGTGTTCCGATTCGTCTAAGGTAAGTATTCTGATCCTTGGAGTGAAGGTATTAGTGCTCGTGAAAATGCCCGATATTGGTCTAACTGAAGCCTAATTGAGGCCGTTACTTTTATTGTAGATTTATTTCACCATTTTTACATTGCCCCGTTCTGACTGGTTTGGCAGGTTTAGTTTTTACGGGGCTCAACATTATTGCAAGGAGTATATTGGCTTTGCTCACTGCTCCTTAACTTATAAAGGAAATAATTTATTCTGAGAATGTTGAACAAATTTACAAGTGGAATATTTATATTCAAATAAAGAATAAACGGCAATGAAGAACGTGTTGAAACTAAAAAGTTGGATCATGTTCAAAAGTATCGGCTGAGTTTCAGCATTTTTAGTTTCTCCCGAGAACCCTCAAAACTAATGATGACCAAAACAATGTTTAAAAAAATCTTTTACTTTGGGAAAATGTAACCCGTTTGCGAAAGTACTACCAAAGAAGATTCATTTAAATTATCAATCTCTATGTATTTCGGGCTACAGACTTATGGTTAGAACCAAATTGTTTTGCGTTCTGAGTGATGAGATTGTACAGCTGATTGTACGCGAGCAATTTTATGTACTTTAATTTCCTTCTAGCTTTTATTTGGAAAAAAAAAAAGATTTAACATCTGTTCGTAAGGCTGGCTATTTCAAGCCACAAACTTGCTCTTCAAGTTCTTTTCAACGTACTGATTTTGAAATGAATCGCAGTTATCATGCGGAACGGGTGGTTAACTTTGTCAAGGGTCTAAAAATTTCACATCACCGCAGTCATAACCACAAAAGATACGCTTCCTGCGCACGGTCTCGACTGGAAGACAAGTTTATGATCACTAGGAATATGAAAAGGCCACAGGCAACTGTTTTAACATCCTACAACGTACTAGATTCCTCCGAGCGTCCATAGTTGAATTGCATGGGTTCTAAGTCGCATGATGTTACGAGGTTTTGTAGTATAGCTTTCAATCCGGTACCGTAAAAAAGTGCCGGCGATTTTTTCTTGTGCTGTGTCAAGTGATTTAAAAACGGAGTTGTTTTTTAGGGTTTTATTTCCCTTTATTGCTGCGAGTTGAGTATTTGGGGGTCGTCTACCAGATGTAAATGACTCAAAACATAAATACACACTCGCGGCTTCCTTTGTTTTCGAGTTGACTGACAGATCACGTGATCGCTGTAATCAATACAACGCTACGCTCTGTGTCCTTTGCAAGATTGAAAACAACAATCCAGCCAGAACCACGAAGAAAAAAGGTAAAAATCTTATGTTCTTGTCCTTCGTTTCCTCTAGAATTTACACAAACGTTAGAAAAATATATTCTTTTGCTGTTCGTGTTGAATCGTTATCGGCTAAAGCTCTCATCGTGTTGAAATTTGTCTTCAAAGTTGTGTTGCTTCGTCGTTGATTTCGCAAGTCCGTTCGGCGTACAAGAGTATGCCCGTTGAATCTTGTGACTCAATGAACTGTAGTTGATATGATATTCATCTGCTTAGATTCACACAAACAGACTTCCTTTCTTGATATTTAACAAAAAGTACTCCAGCTATTCCCTTGGTTGTATTTGAAGCATATCCGTGTAAAGTTAAAGTTTGCCGTTGTATTGTGAAACAAGACGGGTTCACGAGGACACTGCTTTCGGCCCACTCTAATTCGCGTGGGGAAAATGTTATCTAAGTTCCTGGCACACGCTGATGTTAACACTTTCGATATCCAATAAATCATGTAATATCGGAATTTGCGGCTCAAATTTTTGAACTCTATATTTTGATTTTCCAGCGTACCCATACTGGGAAAGGGTCGGGTTGAATTGGTTTGAAACACTAAGGCATCACATGTATGTACATTGTAATGTAAAAGATAGGTTCGATCCGCGAAACAAGTTACCTTTCAGAGAAACCAGACGAAAGCGCGACGAACACTTAAATGGGTTTGAAATCTACCAAGCAATAAAAAATAAATGCGGATAAACTAACTTTGTACTAAAAACAGCACTTTCCACTTGGTCAACAGAAAAAGAAATACATTATTTTTCTTATCTATTTTTGCTCAAATGTATATATACACGAATGACTTTGACTATAAAGCACCCGTTGACGGCATTGGTAGCCCAAAGTGTTTCAAATCTCACCGGATTCGTAAATTAACTGTCTTTTATTGTAATTGCGGATTGATCAGAGACGGGAAGAAGTCATCAGTCAAATGTGGAGTCGAGCTCTTAAGGGCTGTGATATTTCTCGCAAATTCACTATGCCTTCACTCATACGCTATTCAAATGTCATGATACTTCTGAGTGCTTGGCAATTTTGAAAACCTTGCTGTGTCATCCGCCTACTACATCCCAACAGAAAGAGCTCAGATTGGGTGCCTTTTCCTCTGTTATAATTTCTGTTTCATACTACAGCACGCAAAATTTGAATGCTACGGCATTGAAACCTGTTCGGCTTCAACGTCAAATATTTGTTAATATGTCGCTGGGTTGAATGGCGAAGTTCGGGAGAAAGCAGACAAAAAATCGGAATGATTGGAACTTCTTAGTGAGCTTTCGTCGCTTGAAAACGATAAGAAAATCATCACACAAAAACTGTCCATCAAAAGTCCGATGATTTGACATAAACTTGGTCTTAAGTTAGAAGGAAAAAAAATTCGGATAGAGGAAGACTTCGCACTGTGGATCACTAGAATGACTAATCTCAACCTAATGCGTGACTATCGCGAACTGAACTTTGCTGGCCTTCCATTAAAAAAGACGCGATGTTAATATTTCAAGCCTTTATTCTCAACTCAACCGTCAGTAAAAGCCAAAAAGTAGAAATGGATTGAAGTTGCACTACAAATGCTATTTTGATCGCATGCGATCGGCAGCAACTTGGTTCGTTACATACAAAGACAGTTTTACACGCGAAAGGGTGATATGCATGCATTTATAGATGACAGCGCGTACTGTTTCTTATATCACCTTGTTCTTCTCATGTTAATATGCGATTTTTGCCAGTTAAGTTATGCGATTTCAACGTCAAATTTTTCCAGTTTGATTTCAGTTCACTGACGACCAAGTCCAAACGATTCCAGGACGTTAAAATGCTAAATTGACAATCTAAATCTTAATTAACCCAGAAGGAAGAATACTTTGCCATTCAGTCTCGGTGTTAAATGAAAAATAACATTGTATAAAATTTTCTCGGCGTCGTGAAATATATTCGTGTGTTTCTTGAAGTGATCAGCTGTCCGTGCCTGATTCCATTTTTTTTTTTGCTAAAATCTCACCTAAATTAACTATCCTGGAAAAGTGTAGATCCTAGCTTGCTCGGTTCTTACGACTAATCAGCCATAACCAAGTACTGATTTAGGCCTTTCATTGTAAGCGATTCTTTTGAATAGAAAAGCTACTAATTTGATAACCGAAATCTGTCTCATATCTACCTAGTATCTCTTGCGTTTTAGTCCCTTGTTTAAAATTGGCCTCTTTTTTTTCTGTGCTCTTAAAATTGGATGCTTGAATTGATGTATAAGCATTCAAACTTCGCGATATCAACTACCTTTCAACCGGTAAGGTTTTATAGTGGAGTTATAGTCGACAGTTCTTTTTATTAGAAAAAGGAAAGTATACCTTAAGCTTTGTTTAGTTCTTTAAACGCGATATTTTTAAAATCCAAATATAAGAATCAAATGTATTCATTCAGCTTGTCTGGACCGGCTCGATCCACATTTTAACTATAAGGGAGAGTTAAGAATCATCTTCTATTTGATGCATTAAAGAGCTGGTAAAACTCTGCGAAATATTTCTTCTTTTTGTTATTATTTTACAAAGGTCAGACGACAGATAATGGGCCCACAGTCATTTCAGTTTTATAACTGGCTTTCCTAGCAGTCATTGTAACGAAAGCGATGTTGAACGGTAGCTTTCCCTTTACGACGTTGCGATTCGATAACCTTTAACGTTTGTAATGCATTAATTTTTGTTACAAAGACGTTAATTATTGCTCATGATTTTAAGCAAAAAATGCTGCTGTCTAATTGAAGATTTTCGGAATGATCGTGGTTTCAGCTCCATGGGCGTTGCAAACTTTTGATGCACTTGTTTCGCCAACACGGTTTTTGAACAGTCTCCGTCTCAAACTCATTTTCCACGGATAATTAGACAATATTTTATGATCAAAAACTTTGTGATTCTGGTGCAGTTCTTGGCATTGAAAATACGCAGACTTTACTTCGTCAAATTAGCTCTTAATTTACTCGCAGTTAAGCTTTTAAAACTCAAGCGTCTCTAGGACGTCATGTAAAACGTTGCACGCAAAAATAGCATTCTGGATGCCCGAACACTTTGGTTCGATCAAGAAAGGGCTCTGGTTTTAAACTTTCCATTGTTCTCTATGATCAGATAATAGACTTGGTTGGGTCAAAAACCCGGCCCTAGCGAACTCATTTACCGCTTGGGAGTCATCATCCATCTTCAATCCTGAACAACTTTTCATACGGTACTCCCTATTGCTTATTTTTTTCCTTCGCTATTGAGATATCTATTTGTTTGTTATTTGTCTGATCTAATGCACCTTTATGAAAACTTCCGGTCACGGCGAATTCCTGAGACTTGTAGAAATAATGTTATTAACTTCTTGTTAAAATGTTATCTTTGCTTCAGCAATTATTAAGTGACTAGAGACTGGCGTGTTCGTGTTCGTTTTCTCCTGGGCAGAACTTGAGAGGAATAAAAAACCCCAATCTTCCTTGACAGTTTGTTTTTTTTTATGTTCTCCAGCCGGAAATGTGAACTGATGTTTTTAGAGCCCAATTAAAAGGAAGCTTGACCTTTTCGAGGGGAATATAAAAAGCTATTTGTGGTTCTCAGAAGTTATATTTTTTTCTTTATATAGAACTGAAGCAACACAAAATCGCAAGATGTCCTTGCGAATGATGCACCTTCAAGATCTCAATCCTCATCTTCTCTGCGTGTTATGTGGTGGATATCTTGTCGATGCTACTACGATCGTCGAGTGTCTCCACTCGTGTAAGTATCTGAAATCCCTTTTGGCGTTCCGAAGTATGGTGCGGCGCTTAATAAACTAAACAAATGCTACCTTCCGCCAGTCTGATCGTAGTATGAGAATTAGTTCATTAACTGGAATCATTTAGCGTCTGAGTGTTGTAAAAGACGGAGATTGGCTTCAACAACAACTTTGCACGTGTTGATTTCTTTTCCGTCACTTCACGATTACGACGTGAAGTGCCTAATTTCACGTTTTATGAAGGACGAATTTAAGCAAAAACGAAATCTTCTTTCTCTTTGTGAACTTGGATGACATGGTTCTTAGTAATTCAACTCCAGCAGAGTTAGTTACACTTGATATTAAAGGTGAGTGAGCTGGAATAATTGTGATGAGACTGCAACGAACGTGAATTCACTTTTAAACCGATGTTTTACGTCCTCGCATCTTAAGGTCCGAGGTTGATAAAGAAGCGGACGAAGGAGGCTAGGCCAACCGCTTTTCGTCACCGTGTTATGGTTTATCCATATCTGACATGTTTACTCTCCTTTAACTCTTTATAAGTCAAGGTTGCAAGGAATGTAAGGTTGCAATCTGGCCCCGGCGTTTGATCAAACCAAAAGAGAAATGAGACGGCCAAACGCAACATTTCCGGGCGTCGGCTACTTATACGAAAGACTCCGTTTTTGATTGAGTGCGAATGCAGGGTTAGAACGAAGTGGATCATTAGTGTGGATGGGTTCTAGCAATAACAACCAAAATACTGACATCAATATATCTTAATTTGCAGTTTGTCGCAGTTGTATCGTGAAGTATCTTCAAACCTCGTTTCACTGTCCTGTTTGTGACGTTGAAGTCCACAAAACCAAACCTCTTTTACACATTCGGTGAGTACAATTTTTGCCGGACACATTTCACCAACCCCCTCCTGTCTCAGGTGTGAGTGGAGGGTAGTGAAATATCATTCAAGAAGACAAGCCCAAAAAATTCGCTGGGTAGAATGCTAACAGTAAATCCTTTGAGAGTGATTCCAGTGCCAGCCCTCCGAAGAGTTTAAGTAACGTACTGCTTATAAGTCCCCCAGCTCATAACGGGGATAAGCCCCCCCTGGTTAGAGGGCCATCCACCTACCTTTGTTTTATTCCCTCTAAGCCTCTGAACCAAGAATGAATTCTGATACATCGAAATTGGTCCAATGAAAAACGTCTTTCGGTCAACAATGCTGTAGCTCGTTTGGAAACGCCTTTTTTTCAGGTTATAGGCTCCCTCGGATAGACACCTCCCCATTTATAGGCCCATCTAAAACCACTTAAGCAGTTGCATAAGCCCATGGCTTGTAAGGCGTAGTTGATCCCTAATCCACCATATTACAAGTCATCACAAGTCCCTCCAGCCCAGTGGAAAGTCGCGATCTGGTGAAGAACTTTACACATCTCTCTCGTTTTCTTGAATCACTTTCATCAACCCGGAATACCTTACGACAGAATGTTTTGTGGGCCCACCAAACGCCTAACCCCTCTCATCTGCTTATACATAATTTTTAAGTCAAAACCTGTACTTAAAATTTAATTCTTTTTATTTTGTCTTGACAGACCAGACAGGACTTTACAGGATATCGTGTACAAGATAGTACCCGGAATTTATCAAGGTATGATAAAACTCCTTAAATCGTTTCTCTTAATAATTGCCTATTTCAAAAGTGTCACTTGTCATTATTGGATGACAGAGATATATTAAACATGAGCATCACGAAAACTCACCAGTTTCTCCATGAACGTTTTATTTCACGAGGCGTTTGACCAGATAAAAGACAATGGAGGCCAATTTACGTCCACGACTGCGTAGCAGTTCCATTAATTTGTTCATCTTGTCTTTACACGCAGAAGAGTTAAATCGTCGCAAAGAATTTGAAACGAGTTTGAAAGAAAAGAGCGAAGAACCAGGTGTGCAATCACGTTATTTTCTTCCGTGTTATTTTTAACATTAAAAATGGAAAGTTGTTGGAAGACGGATAACACAACTTTGATTTTCTCCATAGAAACTAAAGAGGAGCCGCAGAATGCAGAGAAGGAGAAAGAGTCCTTGCCCTTTGAGGATCCTGTGTGCATTACTCTTGAATATTTCAGGTAGGAGTCTTGATATCTTCGTTCCAGAGCCTTGCACGTTTGGTTGTTAAGAAATAAGTGTTAAGTTTAGGCTCCCCTTCCAACGCTTTTCTCTTTCTTTTACGCAATCAGGAAAACAAGGAACCGCATGGAAAAGGAGGTAAGTAAGAATGTATACTGGTTTTCAATGAAAACTGAAATTTCAGTGCTCTGAGGGAGATAGCCTGCGTGGTAAGCCTTAAAATGGCAGGGGTGGGGGAGGGAAATGGGGATTTCGGGTGCGCGTGGAGCGCACGCGTGTTGCCCTCCCTCTCTCTCGCCCGAATTGTTTACGCCTGCTACGCAGGCTATGAGCGAGGTTTTCATTTCTGTTGCATAAACTTTCATAATCTCAATTTACTTTGTTTTTCTCGCACTGACCATTTATAAAGATTCCTTTTTGCCCTAAGCTTTTCTCTCATTGTCTGCTACACAGCTGTTCTTTGTGTCGTCACGCAACCCTCGCTCCCACAGGAGCGTTGTGTGACGATATTAAGAACGGCTGTGGAGCGGCTTTATTATATAAACACCAATGAAATACCAGGCGAGCTTTCGCGCGAAAACTTGATATCTTCACATGTGAAAATATCACCTTTGCTATGGTTACATAATAAAAAGCGCCTTTCACACCAAAAAACTATAAAAGTGAAATGGTTTGGTATTTCATTGGTGTTTATATAATAAATAGAACATTACATGGCCGCTTGGAGATACGAAATTTCTCTTCTCGTGTTGAAAAAATAACACTCGAAGAGAAATTTCGTATCTCCGCGCGGCCATGTAATATCCTCTATCTCTCACATTCTGTTATGATTCTGTTATGAATCAGCTTTGCAGTAGTCTTTGGACTCTTCTCGTCTTTGGTTCTCTCTCACAGTTGGCGCTCTCACCTTTTCAAATGTCGTCGGGAAGAAGCGAAAGCAAAAAGGGTTCCCCCCCGTAATTTGACATTTAATCATCCGGGTTCAAGTGTTCGAAGCTGGGTTAACATAACCTAGGGTTAGTGCGAAATTTGAACTCAGAATTGAGAGCTTAAAAATCAAATTCAGTTTAATTCTCATTGCCTGCAATTTGATGATCGGATACTCTAAAAAGAATAGAGAAAATTATTCGGGAGAGTGCATTTGACGTCGTTTTGTAACTTTATTTTTCAGATTTTTCCAACTCGTTATCTGCGTTGCTCCTCTACCGTGACAGTCAAAGTATTGAAGAAGTTTCTGGTTATGAAATTTGCCATCCCAGAAACCCACCTCGTAAGGCCACTGGAAATTTACTCGTTTTTACAAGAACTTTGCTCCATGCACTGTTGTGCATTGAATACTTTCAAGGGATTATCTGTCTCGTATTTTATGTGCTAAAAGTATTCTTTTGAATATCCGCTTTTTTTTTCGTAAATCAGTTAGCGCATGAACCGATTTATGATTATACAACATTTGCTTCGTTCTTCGCTCTTGTGGAATTTTACCCCCTTTAAAGAAAATGACAGGAAAAAAGACAACAACCGCGCGAGAACATCGTGGGTTTACTCGAGGCTTTGAGTTACCTTTTGGCCATGGAAAGTAGCTAAAACTCAGGACTGAGTGAGAGTTGCGAAGAACGGTTTCTTTTTTGTTTATTTTTCCTTATTATTCATTTTCCTACTTGTTGGATTACTATGTCCCCTGAGTCACATCTGATTAGTTGTTCTGTCTCTTCTATTCAGACGGAAATAATTCGCTCCGATGAAATTCTGGATGGTCACCTGACCATGAAGGAGGTGTGTCGGATATATGGTCTTTATTCCAAGGTAAATAACATGGCAGCGTTAGCACTGTCAGATTATCAGAAGTCTCATCGCATGTAAAGTAATCAGGATTCAAGAAATCCGGAACACAAACACGCGAACGCATAGATTATATATACAGCCGGCTTCCTGAAAAGCACACGAGCCGTGGCTGGAAAGAAGAAAAGGGAGTTTTAGCAACGACAACAGCGACGGGTGCAAAAATTTCGCTAGTTAAATGAATCCGCCCCACGTTTTTTTCAAGCTTTGTCGCGTTAATCTCATTAAAATGTGAAATGCAGGTTAACAATTGTTTATTGATATTATTGCCGGTGTCTTTTTTCATTTTTTTGCAGCCATTTGTGGATCTACAGTACGTGTTCCTTGAGAAGAACGATGACGACACCCCTGTAGAGAAACCAAAGCTTTTTGAAGTAAAAAAGAAAAGAATCAAGAAACGAAAAGGAAACAAAACCTTGCTGAAAAAGTGTCTCTCACCCGACGCACCCCGTCGAAAGAAAAAGAAGGGCATGAAGAAAGCCGCCACGCCTTCTGTCCAAGCCAGCGAAAATGTACAAGCGGTTGATATGGAACCCAGTCAAGCTCGGCCACTTGAGAACGAAAAGAAAGAGAATCTAGTACTCAGTCCTATTGATCTGTGCGCAAATGTGAAGAAAGAGATCATATCCAGCGAAGAACAACTTCGCGTTAAGGTTAAAGGAGAGCGTAGTCTTTCGGAAAATTTCAACAGCGTCGATAAAACGAACGTTAGTGGACTAGCGCCAAATATGGGCGATGAAATTGACGGGAATGTAAATGAAAACGAGGCACCGGGAATAAACAGAGTGATTGCGAGAAGTGTTCATGACGTCACGACGGAGCCCTTGTTTGACTCAGCAATTACTGAAAATGGCAATGCTTTGATCACCACGCCTGCGGTTAATGGTTTGATTCATGGTCCTTTGAGCGAAACAGACAGTGCCAAAAGAATGGACACAGGTTTATCTACCTATGACAGTGATGTGTATATGAATCACGTTTCTACAGATTTGGAGTCTTCAGCGTTACTTAATGGACTATTAGTGGAAAGTTCATAGCGGTAAAAGCTCTAGCTCAAGTAAGACACGAGGATTTCTCCGGAACTGCATCTTTCGTCGGAAAATAGAAACCAAACAGCAACCACCTGAACGGGACGTGGATTTTCGCTTTTTTTCATCATCCTTCAATAGTTATACCTGCTGAGTCTTATTTTCTTTGCTACTGCATTCTTGTGAAGTTTAAACGTTAGGGCAGAGCCCAAAGATTTTCTTCTCATGCACTGTCAATTACTTGGTCAGACAACGCAATGCGTTATGTGGCTGAAAGACGATGGTACAAAAATCTCGTATTTCCCCTTTCTGTAGATCTCCTTTCTTCTTGCATGAAATGTATTCTCTTGGTGTCATCGTATTTTCCTGTAGCCATGATATCCCGCAATAGCGCTCCAATCTTTCTGAGACTGTAAAAAGACAATTGGACTAATTCTAAGTAAAGTATTATTTATGAGACTGACGTAAGAGTTTTTTGATTGCAAGTATTAAAAAACAAGTACTTTTGTGTACGCGCGTGTATTGTCAACTAAAACGAAACAAGAAGAGAATGAGAAGGCGGGTGAACAAAATAGACCGTAACCAGCCACTCTTACCCACATATAAGCACTCTCGGTTATAGGCCCATCTACCTGGAAAAAAATTTACATGCGATTATAAGATTATAAGCGCCCCCCCCCCCCCCCCCCGCCGGGATATATCAAAGCCCCTCATTTTATAAACCCTCCTAAAACCCCTTAATTACGAAGATGTATAAACCCAAAGCTTATCAGCGGCAGTTTACTGTATCACAGATCCGAGTGATCATAACTTGCGCTCTAAGCGTGCCAGTCAATAGTTAAGCGCGGAAGCGGCAAAATTCGCGCACAACAACGGTTTTCACGCAGCGCTAAGGCACTTCCTCTGCCAAAATCTGAAGCTTTGTAACCTTGTGCAAAGTTAGCGATCGAAGTAGCTTGATAAACCCCACTGCTTAGAATAAGTGGCAGAGCGTCATCTTAAAATCTGACTCGATCAAATGAGAAAAAGGGAATTCTGTGATACAGTGGTACCTCTCCTTTGGAACACCTCCATCCAGGGAACACGAATATTTCGTCCAGGAAAAATGTTCAGATAACCTTTGTATCTGGGAAAGGAATAGTTTTTCTGGGCCCAGAAAACCGAGTTTAACCCAGTTTGGCGACACCGCTTTAGGGACCGGTCATTACCTATCGTTTGTAGGGGGGGGGGGGGGGGGGAGGCGCCGGGGAAGGATTTGAGGCTAAACAAGGTGAAATTTAGCCGATCCGGCCCCTTTGAATGTTACTTCACTGAAGTGATCCCCCCTAATAAGTTTTGATGACTTTCGCGACCCCCCCCCCCCCCCATGTCTTTATTTTCCAAGCAATGAGTGGGCCCCCTTCTGAATCCTTCCAAAGTTTACAGTGATCCCCCCTTTTGGGTTCTCAGTTAATTACTACTAATCCCTCCTTTTGTTCTCCTAAAAATCAAGTGATCCCCACCGAAGACCTCCGCCCCCCACCCCCAGGCGATAAATAATGACCGGTCCCTTAGTAATCAAAAAGCAACTGATCACAAAAACTATTGATAAGTTTAAGTGTACACTAGTCACAATAGTTACAGCTTTCAAAACAGGAACTACCGTATCTCACTGTGATAACTTAATCACCATTTTTTTATGCGTTATCAAGCTGCTTGAAATTATAATAACTGCAGCAGATTTCGAGGCAAAATAAAAGAAAAAATATATTTTGTTTCTTGGTTAATTATTAAACAAAACCCAGCCCAACCTCCATTCAGGGGACACTTTCCTTGGTTCCGAGGGTGTCCCCTGAACAGAGGTTCCAATCGGCCGGTTTGCCTTTGAACCCTGCGACCGTGTTTTCATTATTGAAAGGGTACGATGATTTTTTTCATTAACAATAAAGGCAGCGAAAACTCGTTAAGCTAAATGTAAGATGCTCTCTGCCCCCTGGCTAACTCTCACGCAACTCGCGTGATGTCTTGGGATGCATTATTGCTCGTTTGCATACCCACAATACTCTGCGCATTTTTTCGCGCTCCAGCGGAGCCTGGGGACAAGGTAGAGATGTCTTAATGGTTGTCGCTAGGATATCATAGTAGTCCCAGGCTCTTGTTGTCGCACCTGGTTTTAAAAGTTATATATACGGTTGATAACAAACCACACAGCTATTCTTCAACGGTTTCATTTCTTATATTTTGTTTAGTGCAAGAGCCAACATAGTTTCACCCAGTATTAATTTAACTGATACATTATGCAACTGCGCAAGTATTCCTCTCTAAATTACCGACAGTTTTTTTTATCGGTAGCCATAACTGATTTCACTGAGGAATAATCATTGGGAACACCACATTAAATGTAAAATACCTTATCTAATGACGATGATTTCAACGAAATGAATTTTTTCTTCTATATGAAAGTCACGCAAAGGCAGAATCTGTTCATGTTTGGGATGTCGAATTGAACTGAACCAGATCGGACTATATCTTTAAGGCTAGAGAAGACTAGACCACGTGTCGGTCAAACAGTCTGCCAAAAAGGACCATATGGTTTCGTTACTTGCACCACTTGCAGCGAGGGCAAATTAAACTGGCCGTTAATAATCGCTATTGAGTTCAGACAGCGATGCGAGCAAGTTTTCCAGGAAATTGTCCATCTGTCCTAGTTAGGTAGGGCCCCCCTTATTTTCTGATCCCTCCTTCCCGCTACTTTTTCATGTTAATCCCGCATCCCGCACTAGTTTTCATCGCTTTCCCTAATCCCGTTTTTTGCTTCCAAAAAACATACGTTAGAAAAGACTAATTTTCCTTCAAAAGCTTATGTAATATTTAGATTGGCCATTGCGATGCAAGGCCATTCCATAAATAAAAAAATCAAATCGCTTTTTATATCTCGATACGAAGATAGATCACCATATAACCGTGATAGGTTGTCCTGCACGTGTTCCTACTGGAATTAGTATCATATAGTTGGCATAGATTTCCCTGGATATATGTGTCAAACTCATATTGACATACATCTTGTGTTCTCATTGAGAAAAGTCTCTTAGGCCTCTACTCTTTGTGATTTCCTCTAGCGCCCTAAAGATTTTAAACTAATTCTGAAATCTCTCCTACAGCTCGTTGTGTTCGTTTTGTAGCGGAATAAAAAATTCTTCTTTGTGGGTCGCTGCGTTACTTCTGGTGCTAGCCCGATTCTAAGTGTTTACACACTGGAGAGTGGCGCAAGAGCAAAGGAGAAAACAATGGGAAAACGGATGTCTGAAAGTTGAAGCTGCCGCGTAGGGCGGGACGGGGAACACTGACTCCGGTGCGGCCCTGGCGGCTGCGAGGAAGACTAGTGTCTCCCGCCAGAAGCCTCAGGTTTCTTTTCTTTTGAACGGCAGTTCCCGGCCACGAACATACTAATTTTACTTTTTCTGTTTTGAATGGCAGTTCCGGCCATGAACATATTATTTTTCCTTTTTCTGTTTTTAATGGCAGTTCCCGGCCGTGAACAAATTAGTTTTACGTTGGCTTTTATCTCACTTTATTTTTATTTTCATTTCATAATAAAAATGTTTTGTTTTGTTTTGAAAATAAAAACAAAATGAATCTATTTCCAGTTCAAGGAAAAACAAAATAATTTTAAATGTTACTTTCACTTTATTTTCAATGCAAAACAAAGTTTAATCTACAATTAACAAATTTATGACGTTTTGACGAATGAACAATTACAGCAGGGCTTGTAGGATCCGTGGTCATCTAACGGCGCAGGGACACCTGAATGAACCAGAAAATAACAACAGTCGTAAGAAACATAGACTACGAGCAGTCTCTCCTGTTTCTTGGTCCGTCAAGCAAAACACTCGAGACACGCAAATGACCACGCGGGTTACTTAAGGTGCGAGACGGGAGACGCTCTTTTTTTCTTCTCGGGCTGCTGCCCTCGTTTCTCGTGTCTTCGCCGCTCGCGCGCGAGTGCACTCCCCCCACTAAATATGAAAAAAAAGGGAGACTGCTAGAAGTCTATAAGAAACAAAACTGATCGGAGAATTCTCCACTAGTCAGAAGTCAGGGCTAGATGTAAGGGAGACGACCCGATGGTCCACAGTCACTGCTAGCTCACGTGACTAGCCTGTGCAGGAATCGTTTTCCTTTAAGCCAAACAGGAGAAGCGCAAGAGACGATCCAGGGTGAGGTCTTCCTTGCGCGTCTCCCGGGCTTCTTCCGTGTGGCAAAAAGGGAGCAACACAGACTGCCCTCAGAACAAACTCGGACCAACTAACAGTCTGCCCGAAGGACGAGGAAACAGCTAACTCATCAACATTTCCAATGTGATCAGAAGGTTACGAAGAAAGAACAGGACTGTAAAAGCTTGGAAAGGTAAGTTACGTTATTACAGTGACAAAGACGACACTTACATCATCGTACATCGTAAGTTTTATTTTTAAGTAAAGCTATATTCTTAATTACATATTTTATTTATTTATTTATTATTTTTTATTTGCTATGTTTATATTTTTATTCTTTTAACTCTTCTTGATGTGTAATAGCGTTGAAGAGTATTAAAGTAGATGTAGATGTAGATGTACTGAAAAGTCGCCATTCCGTTCTGGGCAGTGTGGCTTCATTGTCCTGAGGAGAAACATCAAGGTCAGTAAAACTATGGTAAGAGTTTTACCTACAGCGAAACAACTGTTTAATTTTACAAAGGTAATTTATTTTCAGGCAACCTCTGAATAAAACGGACTATGGAAGCATGGCCTTGAATGCAAGCGATCCTATGAGATCTTTGCGCTAAGGCCGGTAGGACACGAGTGACAAATAAATAAAAAAAGTAAATAAAGTAAAGTAAAGTGAAGTGACGTGAAGTGAAGTGAAATGAAGGGAAGGGGAGTGAAGTGAGGTGAAGTAAAGTAAACAAATAGGTGAATAAAAACAGGAACGGAGGGATGGGGCAGGGTAGAAAACTAACGTTTGAAGCAAAACACCACAGTTTTTTTTAGCTTCTCCCTTCCCTACCCCTACTCACTCACTACCCCACTTTTGTACTTAGCTCGCCCAGTAACGTTTGATGTTTGATAAATAAGCGAACTAGCGCACAGACGGTTGGTATACCTTAAACATTCAACCAGTCACACTTCTTATCATTATTTATGAATTATTTTCCTTTTAGAAGTTCATGTTAAATTAGGGAGTTTAGCAATGACAAGGGCAACAGCAACGAGAACGTCATTAAAGCAAAAGTGACCTTCTTTAGGAAACGTACACTAACGATATTTCGTTACCGTTAGAAAACTAAGGGATAGCTAACGGCTTTTCTAACGCTCTAACGGTTTGTCCAAACGCTCTCACGATTTGTTCTAACGCTCTAACGGATTGCTCTTAGGATCTAACGGTTGACTTTAACTTTACTTGTAAGAGAATTGTGAAAATCACCAGTGATGAATCAGCGATCGCAGTTCTCAACAGGTCCCTTGTTTCTCCGGGCGATTTTCGCAATTTTCGCAAATTTTGTTAAGTCCGCAACTCGCTCTGGTTTAGTGGTTATTAACATGACAAAGAACAGCGAAAAATCGCGAGCAACGCAAAAAATCGTCAGACTAACGATTTTTCGCAAATTTTGTTACGTCCGCAACTCGCTCTGGTTTAGTGGTTATTATCAAGACAAAGAACAGCGAGAAATCGCCAGCAACGCAAAAAAAGTCAGACTAACGATTTTTGGCAACACACGAAAAATCGCAATTTTTGCTGCTGCATGCAAACCTGGACATAAGTGACAACTTTGCATGTGCATCGCTTTTGTGGAACATTTCTTTACCGTCAATGCACGACTACGACGTGAAAATGCTTAATTTCACGTTTCATGGAGAACGTAAACAAGCGATGACGAATTTTTCTTTCTAGGGGGCTGTTTACATGGAGGGGATTCCAGGACCAGGAAGATCCTAGAGGGCGGATCATCCTAGTGCCGCATGTTTTTCTGTATTCAGTTTACATGCAAAGGGTTGTACTTGTCCCTAGCGCTAGGATCTTCCTAGCTGAGAGGTAGGAAGATCCTAGCACCATGTAAACTGCTTTCGCTAGGAAGATCCTGGTACTATTATAGGGACACAAGCGACAAAAATGTCGGCGGGTCGTTCAGTGGCTTATTGCGGCAATAAAGGCCGACCATTTCGTTTGGAGTAATTCACGAGAAGAGTATTGTGTTAATTCAGCTGAAAGGTAGTGATTCACGCCAGTAGAGAGAGCAGAAGGACCCAAACTCCATTTTTGATTTTGTCGTCCGCAATTTTTAATTCCTTCTCTAACCTTCTCTACTTGGACAACTCACGGACCGAAATTTCTGCATGTAAAACTAACGTAAAGTTATGTAACAGCCCCAAAGAAATCAACTCCAAGGAAATTTGCCTACATTTACTTTTTCAGCGAATTGGAATAAACGCGACAAAGTTTGAAAAATCGCGATTTCATTTTAAAATTGGCGTTTTCGATGCCGTCGCCGTCCTTAAAGCTCCCTAGTGAATGTTCTCCAACGATTTCATTACTTAAAGTAAACATTACTTAGAAACTACGAGGGAATGCTTCAAGATTTGGAGGCCAGAACCTTCTGAAGCAGCCACTTTTTGACGGATAAAAGAGCTTCGACTTTCCCCTTGCAAATTTTTGGTCAGATTTTTACAGCCAGGTTTGTGAGATAGCTACTGCTCCTATCCTTTTCCCCTTTATTTAATGTTTATGTACAAACAAAAGCGGTAAACTTAAATGTTGTCCGCCCTCAGACACCAGAACAAAGAAAGATTTTGCTCGGTTTGTTCGCCCAACTCAACCAGTATAAAACTGAACTTGGTAAAATAAAGGATTGAAAACGATGTATAAACCCAACCAAAGGCCGGAAAGGGACTTGAACCTAGCCTGTGTACAGCCGTTTCCTCCCCTTCCCTCCCCTCCCCTCAAACCAAAAGGGAGCTTAAGAAGCGACGACGGCATGCAATGGCAGCTAAAACGTCACCCAGAAAGTGAATTCGTGCTATTTCAAACTTCATCCACGGTTCGTACAACTTCAGACAAACAAATTTCAAGGAGCTTTTAAGGAATTTTCAAGGACAAATAACAGTTTTCAAGGACTAAGATTTATTTGATAAATCGGCAGTCTTTACTCCCCTTTGATCACCCTATTGGCTAAAATACGTAATGGGGTCTTTACGATTTTTAATTCTTCGGCCATCGTTGATCACATTATTTTATGCTACTTTCCTTAACAAGACTTTGCAAAATGACATGGGTATGACTTGCAATAGCATCTGAGGTACAGAAATAGCATAATTTGAAATAAAGAAACTGAAGTAAAATATTTTTTCTTACACAAAAATGTTCTTACGTTACCCGTGATTTTTACAGGTTCTTACACCGAGAATGAGCCAAATTTTCCTCGGCAAAATAATCTAATTATAGAGAAAAAGCTAGAAAAAGGGGTCTGGCGTACACAGGGTTTTTAGTTTCGAGGACTTTTCAAGACCTAATAAAGAAATCAAGTACTTTTCAAGGACCTAAAGCGAACTCAAGGCCTTTTCAAGACGACAACTAAAATTCAAGACCTTTTCAAGATTGTACAAGCCACGTTCATCGCTCTTATTCCAACACTTTTAATTTGTCAAATGTTGGCGATTTTGTGTTCACGTCCTCCATAAAACGTGAAATTAGGCTGTTTCAAGCCGTAGTCGTGCAGCGACGACAAAGAAATGTACAAAGAAGCGTGGTGCACGTGGTAAGTTGTTGTTTTGCCAATCTAAGGACTGTTTACATAGAGGTGGGGTACCCTCGGTAGGTGAGGTAACCCGCCTGCCCACATAATCTCTCGTTTTACTTTGATCCCGTTTGCATGATACATGCAGGTGGGGTGACCATATGACAGATTATATGGACAGGCGGGTTACCCCACCTAAGCGGGTTATCTCAACTACATGGGGTCCCCCACCTTCGTGTACATGTAAACCGACCCTAAACCTATTGCTTAGGATCGCTACAAGTCGACCTCACAAGTTTCACAGCAGAAAACCTGTAAAGGAAGCGGAACAAGGTTTTCAGGCCGCGTAGACGCGAGCGAGCAACGGTTTCGCGACAGGTCCCATGCAAGGGCCTATTCTACAAAGGACGAAGGACTTTTTCGAAGTGTAGACTCCGAGGAGCCCATCACTCAGCCAGACATTTTGCGTCTTCACATACCTGTTGAGGACTTTAGATGCACACGGCAGGCTACGAAATTATCAAAGCTGATTCGGTTATCAGTAGAGTATTGCGCGAAAAGGCTGTTGAAGGTGTTTGGATTCCAACCATAACCTGACGAAGACAAATAAGAATCATACAATTTAACACTCAAAGGTGCGGTGCTCATGTTTCAAGTGTTAGCAAAAAAAAAGGTTCCACTTGAACTTAAGTCATCTTTGAGGTTCTCGTTTTGAAGAGAGCAGTTAGCTTGAATGTATTCACAGAAGAGAGAAGCCCTTGTGGCTCTTTATGCGGCTTTACCAAAAAATCGCACGAACAGAAACAAAAAAAACCGTGCTAAACGGTGAACATGCGACGTTCACCTTAATTATTTTTGATTGAATACTGTTGTTAAGAGTTGATTGGGTACACTAAACACGGCGAATTACTTTCGATACCACTACATAGACACTCAGGACTTTACCCGCAAAGCCAGTCCTGAGAGCAGCGTCAAACTCAAGTGGTTCTAGTGGTTGTATAGTTCCCGATTCGTCAGGCCGGCCATGCTCCATAAAAGTACCCTACGGAAACAATGCATTTTATTATTTACAAATAAATCGCTAAAAAAGTCTACAACACGTCAAAGTCACTACCACCAAAACCACACCTGTTGTCTTTGGTTATGTTTATACTAAACCATATAGCTTTTCATGCCGACACGAAAGGCTATCTCTGGTGTAGTGTGGACACCTATATGATATGTGACTCACCAATCTAGCAATCGGCGCTACGCAGCTTGACTCCGTTAAAGAAATCGCGCTAAAGTCACAATTATTCTTATTTGTGAACAGAGGCCCTATCTTGTATGGTGTTAGTGCCGGCGGCGCAAAAGATACCCGGTTTAGTGTGAACATAGTTCCCAGGTGATTATTTTGAAGAAATGCAGTAATAATCTGTGTTAAGGTTACCTCCCACTGTTTCAGTAGTACCAACAATCCCTGGAATTCATTGAAACCAATGTTGCCGCTGGAGTGTCGCTACTCAGTTGTTAAGAAAGCCATTTTATATTATATACAAAATATGAAATATAGTACCGATAATACTCCCACAATATACTTTTATGCATTGCCGTGAAAACTCAAAAAGAATGGAAGGAAAAATAGAGGCCAACTTGACCACTGGAAAGCTTTCTTCCTTTTTGTTTAGATCATTGGCATGAGTGGTTTCACACTGGTTTCATAAGAACTAAATGATCATGGCAGTTCCCATATTTTCACATTTCCATTGTTGTTGTTTTTTGTTGTTATCTATTGTTTGCGTTTCTAATCAATTTTGTTATGTTTCGTATCACATCCATTCTTTGGTTTTAAATAAAAGTCCCAGTCCCCTCTCTTTGTTAAACAACAAGTAAGGCATTTACACGTATTCAAGCAAAGACAGTATTTATCCCCATGACAAAATATTATTATGCTTACATGTATGCTGAAATGACATCCATCACTTTGCCCCACCCCCCAAAAGTAGCAAGGTGAAGAGACAGATGATGACATTTTAGACAAGCTTAAATGATGTGTATAGAAAATTTAATTCAGAATTCAAGGATACATTCAACATGTCAATCATCAAACTGTCAAAAGTAAAATGTAATAAAATTAAAATAATGAAATAAAATTACCCTAAACATTCTAAGTAAATGATGTGATCATTAAAGTAAGATTATTCCTGGCAGTCGATCAGCAAAAATACAGTATGCACTTATCTAAAGCTGCTGTCTAGAAGATAATAAAGAACCTTAATTTGTTGCTCACAAGAATTGATGTGGTATAAAGATAGTGAAAGCAGTAATCAGTTGGCCATGTAAGGAACTAATGAGTGAGGTTGGGGTTTTAACGATGGGCAATGCAATATTGCTGACGGTTAGCAGAATTCTTGGAAATAGGCTGAAAACAGATTTTTTAACAAACATGACATTTTTGCACTAGTTGAAACATATGCAACTGATCTGAATGTAGCAACTTCAAAACATAATCAAAACATTCAGCATTTTAACTTTGCTTTCCTGGGGGTATATTACAAACCCATTTAATTACCACCTCCCAGTTGGCGTGTTAACTTAATTGGCTGAACGCTGCACCAGTAACACAGAGATTAGGGTTCGAATCCGCGCAAACCTGAATTTTTCATGCTTTTTTTTTTTTGCAACTACTTAAGTTGCACCTTTACCTCTAATGATATTCATTGCATTTATTTCAAAACATTTTGTTAAGTGTCGTCATACAAAGATCATACAAACCCGCAAGTCTCCAAGCTGAATACTGAGCATTGAAATAACATAAAAAGGAAGAAAAATAGACATGATTACCACTAATATGGAAAACTAACTACAATACAGTGTGCGTGTACATGGATCACTTGATCTATTCAAGGAACTCATTTTTTTAAGTGTCCAGGTTTAGACATACAGGGTGCGCCAGTTGTCTGATGGCTGATTTGAATTCAAATTTGGCACTGACACTGGGTTATCTTAACCCAGCTTTGGACAACCTGGCCCAGGAGTAATCCAAATCAATGCAACTGGCAATATTGACATACATAACAGCTACACTAAACCACTGAGGACACTAGAACTCTTCAAAAAATAAAACAAAATCAACTTCTATTTAAACTTATTGTTTATTTGTTTGTTGTTTTTTTTTAAAGAATAAAATGCAGTATTTTTCTACTGAGGTTAGCCTGTGAATGCAGTTGTACAAATGTATTTCAGGCCGTTGCTTCTCTCCACCAGTCTTTTCTGAGGTACCGGTACTGTACTGTGGGCCCCTCTTTCAACTTAACACATTATAAAATAAATAGAAAGAGTATAATTTGATAGGTATATTTCTTACAACCTTGTCAAGGCTAAAACAAATTACCAGTATATATTTAATAATGAAAGTTAACTTTAATTTATCGTGGTTCATGTAATATAGGGCCCAATTTATCATATTAATTTTTGTCTCTGGATAGTAACTGAAAATAATAATATTAAGTCTAATGTCCACCTCTACTTTTCCCATTTCTTTGCCTGGCTCAAAAAGGAACAAACCTGGCCACATTTTTGCCAATATCTGCTTGTGTGGGGGCAAGATTCAACAGAAATAAACTGAATATTATCAAACAAAATCAATGCATGAAATACATAAAATCATACTTACGATAGTAACTTCCTAAAAATCCTGATCTTGATAAATATCCCTGCAGTTTGTTGGCATTAATTCGCTGATCCTTTACATAATAATGCATTTAAAAGTAATGTATATGTAAATGCATAACCATTAATCTTTGAAGAATCAAAGGCAAAATTAAGGGGATGTACATTTCTATTTTTTGCTGTATGTTCTCTGGTAATTTTTTGAAAGGCTAAAAAACATAATGTCACAGTTTTTTTAAAAGGATTTATAGCGGCTATTCAAGATCATAATAAATTACTGCAATCTCTTTTTGATATATGCCATCACATGCAACACAAGTAAAAGTACATACCTTCACACATTATGCTAAAAAATAAACACATTTTTGATTGTGCAAAAGATAGACTTTATATTAGCCTGTGTAACAAACGTTTCTGTGTGGTCTAGGAGCAAAAAACGAGGAACAAGAGTCAAAGACCACACGAAAAATGGCGCAAGTCAAGGAGCAGGGAGAGGGTGGGGAAAAAGGAAGGAAATGCTTGCCGACCAACCCCAGGAGTTTGAAAACCACCCAATTGGCTGTCATGCCTGAGTTTGCGCACTGACATTTGATAAGCACTGTCATCAGCTGTCAAAATTGACCAATAAAATGTTTGGCCTCCCATGAAACGGAAATGAACTTTAGAGGACGCGTGTGTGAAAACGAAATTTTTTTTTTTGCTTTTTGGTATGCGTGGACGGTGTTAATGTTGAAATCTCAATGAATCCGAACAATCAATGCAGGCCTTGTACATTTGTCTTATCAATCTGTCTAAAAGGAAGGACCGCAAGAGTGAAGTTTTGAAGTTTCAAAAGAAGATCAAAACCTCCAGAAAGTTTGATTTGAAGTGTTAAAATGTGACAAGCATTCAACTCTAGTGTTTTTGATCCGTGACGCATATTTGTACAAGGTCAAAGCTCTTCCAGACCTAACGGCTTACCGTTCTTGCCACGGCACTAGAGTTGCTCTTATAAAAGCATCTAAGAACAAAGCTAACCCGGCCACTGATGAAGTTCGCGTGGAGAATCCGAGATAAAAACAGGAAACGCAAGGTTCCATGCACAGTTTCAGTTCGATTTACATGGAACCTTGCATTTCCTGTGTTTATCTCACCTATTGTATGGAATATGTGTGAAAATCTTCATTATGAATCGGTGTAATTCAAAGAACTACACAACGACCAAGAACGCTATTGACCGACAATATACAGAGCGGGGACAGCTGTAGTGTCAACTGTTACTAGTATTATTATATTATTATTATTATATTATTATATTAAAACTTTCAATGTTTTCTGGATAAGAAAAGACTGCACATGTAGGTCACCTGCAACTATTGCTAGTTTTCAGTGTCACACCATTCAAAATAGATCAAAATAAAAATCTAAACCGTTCAATGGATAAAGTCCAGAATCTGGAAAATGAAAGGAGGTACATACAAAGACACTCGCCAAGATTCAGCGCAGAGAAATATTTCGTATACGAGATATCCGAAGAAATGTTTTATCCAAACTTATAGAGATTTGTATGGAGCCACCATGTTGGTGCTCACCTGGATGAGCTCCAACATGGCGGACGGAAACCAACAGAAACATCTGTTATCGAGTTTTGCTACAAAAGCGTAAATTTGTTCTTTGAGAAACTCATAAACATTAAGTAATTCTTTTTCTAATACATGAACTGTTTGGATGGCAAAATTTCCTGAAATAAGTCATTTTTTTAACCTACATGACTGCTCTCTTGGCTGTCATGTAAATGCTGCGTAATGCAATAAGCCCCTCAAGAAGGGAATTTTACGGTATTATGCGATGGTGCGATTTCGCACAATTGACCTCAAATCGCATCCGATCGCACAATTTGAGGAAAATCGCATAATTCGTAAAAAAATGCTAAATTCAAGTAAAGTAAAAAATGAATTCTAACTTAAATTAAACAATTTCCCAATCTTAATGTTATTTAAGGTGATTTACCACTAAAGAAAGCCTTGCAAGGCATCTGAAACCTTCGATCGCGGTATCTGGGCAGCCATGTTGATTTCAGAGACAAGTAGAGTGGTCAGCGGTGTAACAGTGTCATGTAATATTAAGCAAGTGTCCTTTTTCTTTTCCGGGTCAATTTCAAAATAGATGTTTTATTATTCCTTTACATTCAAATTGTCTGTTACTCAACATTAAAGTGGTTTTTCTCCTTTGAAACTTGGTGAAACAATGTAAATTAACCCTGAAAAAATCGCATAATAGGACAATTGCACGATGACGATATTTGAATACAGCTACCAGCAGGGCGGATAAATGTTGGGCGGTGAAACGAGCGGTCCGCTCTTCATTTAATGTGTGATGCGGAGTAAGACTGGCACGAGCGCTCTTTCCGCGCTTCCGGTGCGCTTGAAGGCCGGCGAAATTTTCCTTTTTGCAAACCGGAAATCCTATTTTCTTTCTGCAATTTCAGGCTACAACGTTAAATAGATAAATTCGTTTCATAACAATATCAATAAACAGTTTCAATAAACAGTTTCATATGTTTGTGTCTGTATGCCTATAAGCCAAACTTGTTGGTGGTATAATGCCAAAATTTGAGTTTAATTTGAAAATGTTGAATACGTCCTCATTCCACTAAATATCACCTAATCGTCTTTCGCCGTTTCGTTTGCAAAAGCTTAACACTTCTTAACCTCAATTTTTACATATGTTAAATGGAGATAAATTTTATATAACATAATAAAAAATTAGATTGATATATTTTGATATAGTGGCGTTGTACTGCTTCAAACTTTGCTTCTCGATCGCGTGCAACGCACCATGGTGATTCGCGCAATGCGTCGCAAATCCGGCAACCGCATGTAGACAAAATTTATTGAGGTTAGTTGTAAGGTTTTTTCTCCCTTTTTCTCTCTAAAACAAAACCAGCTAAACAGTAAAAAGTGAGGGAAAACTAATTTTGAAGTTTCGAAGAAACAAAAAGACGTATAAGGTGTTTTTTTCAAAAGATGGTGATTGAAATTAGCATAATTTCACCTTGCACGAGCTACACGCATTTATAAAATACACGTCATCTAGTTATGAAACACGATCTGCTGTCTTTTAGTTTTGCCATGGATGACATGAATGAGATTTTCCTTCGTGTTTTAGACAGTACTTAGTTGTTTTTGTTTTGGAATAACATCGACATTGGCGAGTAATAGAACGAAAATATAATTCAGTGGTAGTGTCATAGAAGTAATAAGAGAAACCCTTTGAAAGAGATGTTTGTTTACTCCAATTAACCTTCCGCAAAACGGCAACATTTGCCTCTCGGAGACAGCGTACCAGCAAAAAGGAACGAGGAAGAAGACCAAGAAAACAAATCAAGCCGCCATAATACAGTGACAGCGGCAGTGTCTAGTGGACAAACCACATCATATCGCAAGCCCTGACCGAAGTCGAAAACAAGCGACATTTCTAAGCGGAGTTCCAGTCCACTGCATCACACCTTTTTGTTCGGACGCGCTCGTTTCACCGCCCAACCTTTATCCGCCCTGGCTACCAGAATTCATTCCGGTTTACCCTGCGAGCAGAGGCTGCATTTTCGCGGTATGATGAGCTGGCGTAAGCGTGCGCACGCCACTCATACCGCGAAAGTGTAGCCTCTGCTCGCAGGGTAATTCCGGTTTTGCTTTGTTATTTAAATTTGTCAATCCCACTGAGGATTAAAGAACAATAGCCTTAATTTGCACAAGAAAACAACAAACTCAAGGATTCTGGTAGTTGTAGTAAAATGACGTCATCGTGCAATTGTCCTATTTATCGCATAATAGCGGAGCTCTCGCGCGCGAAGCGCGCGCAACGGAGCACCATGGGTAAAAAAATGTGGTAATCTACCCATCCAGGTCCCCATCCTCCATAAAAAAAAGGTTTCTGGGAGTTTCACGTTGTAGTCGTGCAAAAAAAAAAGGCAAAGAAATGTACAAAAAAAGTGTGTTACAAGTGCAAAGTTGCTTTTTTGCTAATAGACCTTGTCACGGTTTTCGACGCCATCTTGACGAGTGGGCAAATGTGTGAGAAATTCAGCAGTGTTTGTATGAGAATCTAATGTCAAATAATTTCCACAAAACGGCTGGTCTAAAAAAAAAACATCAATTTTAAACTAAAGCTACAAAGCAAAGGATTGTCCTAAACAATTACCTGTGCTTAAATTTCTCTAGAGACTTTCTTTAGATTTTCCATATATTTCTCTGTGATTTTGCCGGGACTTTCTTACCGACAAATGTATAGAAAATTTTAAAAAGTGGTTGTAGGTCTTCTAGTGCATGTAACGCCCTTAACTTTTTTCAGTAGAATCCTTAGGAGCGAAGCTTTAGTTTAAAAATCATATTTTTTTCAGAAGAGCCGTCTTAAGGAAATTATTCGACATTAGATTCTCATACAAACACTGTAATTTCTCACGCGTTTGCCTACTCGTCAAGATGGCGTCGAAAAACGTGACAAGGTCTATTTATAGACCTATTGTTGTTTTTGCACCGTTCTCCGATCTCCGGCGTTGCCTTCGCCGCTTAGCATTACACGATTTGATATTTTGTTTGAACAAGCTATAGATATTATCCAGAGCTTCGCTTTTAGCCCTGGCTAAATCTATATATTAGTCCTATCTTATCGCACAATCTACCCTGAAAATATCGCACAATTTCTGATTTTTTATCGCAACCTATCAGATGGCCTGTTATAGGCTTACTACATCCTATAAGCATGAAATTTTTTTTTTGTTGTTGAAGTAAATAGTGTGGGTAGGTGGGTCGTTGTGGGTAGCTGGGTCGTGGGTAAGTGCGTCGTAGGTAGCGGGTCATAAGTCGTGGGCCGTGCGTCGTGAGTCACGGGCGACGGTCCTGCGTCTTACAGCTGTACGTGTTTTAACACCTAAAAGTCCACACGCAATTTTTGAATAAAGCGAGACCCCTCCATCTCTTTTCCTCCGAATATCAAAACGGTTTGCTGTCTGTGAAAAGTAAGTCAGAGAGTATCCAACCTTCACCTACATTCTATATGGTATGCCTATGGCCACAATATCATCCCTTTCTTGCAAAATTTCTTTCCATTTGAAAAAATATATATAATTTTATTATATAAACACCAATGAAATACCAGGTGAGCGCGCGAAAACTTGATTTCTTCACATGTGAAAATAACATGTTATCTTCACATGTGAAAATATCACCTTTGCTATGGCTACATAATAAATCGCGCCTTTCACACCAAAAAACTATTAAAGTGAAATGGTTTGGTATTTCATTGGTGATTATATAATAAATAGAATATTACATGGCCGCTTGGAGATCTCGTGTTGAAAAAATATTTCACGAGTGAGCGCAGCGAACGAGTGAAATATTTTTCAACACTCGAAGAGAAATTTCGTATCTCCGCGCGGCCATGTAATATCCTCTATATAAGCAACAACCAGAGCGTAATAGACTCTCTCCTCGTTTGTCAACTGAATCAAAGTACTTTGTATCTGGCCTTCAGAATAAATTACTATCGCTTATCTTACTTACTGTATACCTTCCAACTTTTTTAAATTTATAGGCATGACGTTTTTATTTTAAAAATGCCAGGGTTTTTCGTTGGGGTCCGATAATATCCGAAGATGTTCCAAAGAGTTTCGTCTAACACAAACAACAAGGTTTACACCGGTTGGCGCTACTTGTCTAGTTCGCTACGTTCGAGTTCGCTACATGCCGAATTCGCTGTTTTAATTTCTCTTTTCACCATAAAGCACAAGCAATATCTGTAATTTATACTCCCAAATTCAGCGTTAACCCTGTTGCCGTAAAACGATGAAACTTTTGAAAGCTAATAATATTTACTTCGGCAATCAAGGTACGGCTTAATAAAAAAAACTTCGTTCCACTTATTACTTTTTGATCGGTGACTGATCGGCAGCTTCTAGACGTTCGTAATAAGAATGATCAGCGCTAGGATTAAGAGGAAGAGAACTGAGAATCCCAGGGGTGGGGAAGGGGAGACTCCACATATGAAAGGGTTGGGGATTCTCGTCGTCTTGCTTAGGGGTGTAAATTTCCGATTTTGATCTCACTTAGGGTGTTCTGGGCAAAACGCCATCATATTTAGCCGTGAAGGTCTCGTTTAGGGTTGCAAGTCAAAAAAATATAAAAATATATATATTGTTTGTGTTTTAACATGGTTTCTTTTAGGGGTCAAAAAAAGCTTGGGCCACGCCCAGACCGGTCTCCTTTAGGGGTTTCATTCAAAATTTCCGACGAGCATCCCCACCCCTTTCATATGCGGATCCCACCCCCCCCCCCCCCCGGGCTGAGAATATGTTGACCCGGTTGCGTTGCAAATCAACGATTGCCGTTTTTAGGAGTTACTTTAATAAACTGATCATATGCAAATTGCCTTCTAGTTTTAACCGCTTCGATTTTTGTGATTGTTGCGAGGTTGCGTTTCACCACAGGTAACCCAGCCTCTGAGATAGTACCACAGTACGGTTCTAGTAAAATTACAGTGTTTGTATGGGGTAAAAATACGATCCTAAAATTTGTACGAAATACTAAATATAAGTCAATGAAACTTACCCTGCAGTTAGTTGTTTTTGTCCTTATTGCTTCAACGAAGTTTCGTGATAATTTGTTCAAATTCACTCTGTATACAATTATAATATACAAGGTGGGAGACAAGAGATGCCATATTCGCCGCCATGCTCTCATTCAACACAACTTTTTCCACGAAATTCGAACTCCAGAAGAAAATAAACATGCCAGGATCGTAGTAATAGGATAGTAGCAGATATAGAAACCAATGAAGCTTTCCCAGATAGAAAAACGAATCCCACAGACTTTGACAAACTCGAAGGATGTAATCCAAAAAGGCCGAGAATATGCTCGCCGAAGTAGCCCGGCCAGATCAACTCGCGGCCAAGAAAATGAGGCCTGGGCACTGTACAATAAAAATCCATCCCGGGTGGCCTGGTTGCCCTTTCTAGGGACCGATACATAGCTTTACCAAAGTTAGCCACCCCTGCTGGAAAAACATTTGGTCGAGGGCTATTGTTCACTTGAGATAAATACGACTCGCCCAAGCAAACTACATGTTCCAATGCACGCGTCAAAATGAGAAAAAAGGAAACATGTAAAAGGTGATGTTTGCTTTTTGCAATTTTTTTAACTCTCGGAAAATTCCTCTTTTCAAAGCGCAAAAACTTAATTGACCATGACGACAGCGACAAACAAATACCAATTTCATAGATTAGCAAAACATCAGCTTGGAATCAGTGCATCACACCATCACACTTAATTTGATTGTTTATTTAAAAAAAGCGTGATGCATGTGCTTTTTTTCTCACTTTGACCTGGTACTGGAACGTGTAGTTTGCTTGGGCGAGTCGTATTTGTCTCAAGTGAACAATAGCCCTCGAGCAAGTGTATTTCCAGCAGGGGTGGCTAACTTTGGTAAAGCTATGTATCGGTCCCTGGAAAGGTCAATCCAGGCCACCCGGGATGGTTTTTTTGTACAGTGCCCAGGCCTCATTTTCTTGGCCGCGAGTTGATCTGGCTCGGCTACTTCGGCGAGCAAATTCTCGGCCTTTTTGGATTACATCCTTCGAGTTTGTCAAAGTCTGCGGGATTCGTTTTTCTATCTGGGAAAGCTTCATTGGTTTCTACATCTGCTGTTATCCTATTACTACGATCCCGGCATGTTTATTTTCTGTTGGAGTTCAATTTCGTGGAAAAAGTTGTGTTGAATGAGAGCATGGCAGCGAATATGGCATCTCGTGTCTCCTACCTTGTATAATACAATTGTATACAGAATGAATTTGAACAAATTATCTCGAAACTTCGTTGGAGCAATAAGGACAACAAGAACTAACTGCAGGGTAACTTTCATTGACTTGTATTAAGTATTTCCTACAAATTTTAGGATCGTATTTTTACCCTATACAAACACTGTAATTTTACTAGAACCGTACTGTGGTACTATCACAGAGCCTGGGTTACCTGTGGTTTCACAAGTAAACTTGATTCTAAACTTGTTAAGTGATCGTGTTGACGGCAAATGTAGTCAATCCCTTCTGTTTGTTCACTATTCGATTCACTTTTTGGGTCTGGTAATAGGTCATGACGCCCGAAAGGTTACACAAAAAATTTTGAATGAACTATATAAAGAGAAACAATCTTCGGCAAGGCAAATTAACATAAAATCGAGATTGTAATTCGAAACTTGCGTTGTTTCAAAATTTGCATGTTCAAGATTGTAATTCGAAACTGTCTTTGTATAAAAGTATTTACCCGAACTCGAGATACGCTTTAATAGCGCTTCGGAATACTTTCATAACGGCGCCGCATAGCTTTTACTGTGTTACGTTCGAATCGAGTTTGTTCAGTTTGTTGCTGGATCGAAACGACTCTACATTTATTAATTGACAACGCTTTCACATCAAGCCAGACTTTAGACTCTAGTTTTGATCGAAACGACTTGGATCGCAACAGAACCCGAACTCAGCTAAAACATGGCGCCCATTTGATGTTGAGCAATGCAGACTTATTTAAAACAAGATGTTTGCTCTAAAAGATCATGGAAGTAGGATGACAGAATAAAGTAGCGAATTCGGCATGTTATATATATATTAGTAGCGAACATGTAGCGAACTCGAACGTAGCGAACTAGACAAGTAGCGAAACTTGGATGTTATCGAAAGCGAGGAAGTAAAAGCCTTATATGTCGCAAATACATTTTCTGTGACGAAGTCAATGGGACCCAAATATAATATACAGAAGGTTCCAATCAAATGGCTTCCATTTGTAGCTATTTGTTCAAGCCACTGAGGCTTTGATTTGTACGACCCAATAAATATCTAACTAGCTTCTTACTTACCCCACCATATCCACCAGCAGGTGGAGCCCAATAGCTTGCACAAGTCATGCCTTTGTACTGCAAACTAGAGCCGAAAAAACGAATGCTCGCGCAAGCTAGTTAATTTCGCCCGCCGAAACAAACCGTCTTCTTCGAAACGGCAACCAAGAAAAATTTCCGTTACAGCTGTTAGTGACCAATCACAAGTTACCAAGTAAGGAGTATTATGGGATGCCCAGGGGCACTCGAGCATTTACGCGCGCTTTTCGAGCAAGGGCGATCGCTATTACATCCAAACACGGCAAAACTTAAACGATCTTTCTTTCCTATTACAATCTTTATCTACGAAAACTGAAAGAAAAATTGGCCCGGGTAGTCGTGCAGTTGATGGCAAAGAAATGTACAAAAAAGCGTGATTGCATGTGCAAAGTTGTTGTTTAAGGCCTTGTCAAGCTATTGCTTATTTGACTTTCTCATTGCCGCCGCGTCTTAAACTTCCTATTATTTACGATAAATTGTGATCCTTCAAAAACAGAATATTCTGGGGGCAAATTCAATTGCTCCTGCTGATAGCATCCCAAACGTTTTTTAGACTCATCCGTAGTTCCTTCGTTTCTGGTTAGGAAAGTAGAAAATAAAATAAAAGTTTCCCCTGCAAGCACAAGCTTGGTGAACAAACCGGGCAAGTGTGGCAAGGATGATAGCAGTCATGTACGAACTCACGAAAAGAACTCAGGAGAAACTGTTCGCTGATTGGGCACAATAATACAAAGCCTTTTTTGTGCCCGGCATCCACTTGAATTTTTGGAAATAGTTTGGTGAGAGTTGGTACCCAGGGCCTGTTCTGCCATTACTTGAAAACTTTCATGCGGCCTTTTCTCCCCACCCGAGTGACTGCCCCTGTGTCTCCGAGGATGGCTATCAGCATTCCAGTCTTAGCAACATGGAGGATGTTTGTCACACGTACCTAAAGCTAAAAGGCATAATAAGCTTTCCAATACAGTTGACTTCCGGTAACTCAAACCCTCCCTAATTTATAACTACTAGAACCTCGCACTAACTCAAAGTAATTTTTGTTTCACTTCAGATCATACCCTTGACAACTCGAACCATGTTATATTAAAGTTTGTGACAAGTTGGTAAAAAAACCATGTGCTGATCGAAGTCCGAAACTTTAAAATTATTTATTTTAAAACAGCCATGTCACTCCAGTTCAAATTCAGTGTCCATCCCCAAGTCTGCTGCCTAACCAGCACCCGGTCGCCAGAGGCACCTAGGTGATCAAAATTTCAAACAAGGAGCCTGCATGGGCGCCTAAAACTTGTGATTCTCTCGCCAAGTTCCAGTCAACTAACAACAAAATTTCCTCTTTATTCTGCACTAATCGTGAAACGAAAATGTAAAACGTTCGGTTGTCAGCCAAAGGCAAAAAATATTCATGCGGATAAAACATAAACAATCAAGCACTTGTCTTAAAATTCGCTTCTGTGACTTCCACTCCCGTGGTCTTCCACTGCAGCGCAGTTGAGGTGATCTTGAATAAATTCAATAGTCTTAGTAAGAAAAACATTTGGTATTAAAATCTTGTCTTTTTCCCCAGCATTTTGCTTTTAGAAACGTTAAATCACTGTTGTATGCTTTAAAAAGTAGCAATGTGTGTAAAACCAAGAGGTTTCAAGTTACACACGAGAGCAGAGTATTCATTAGACATCAAAGATCGGAGAATTCTCCATTTACCACACAGAATTCCCCGGCTAGCATTTGATGGCCTATGATTATTTTTATTCAGACGTAGAGCCTCTTTCAATTAATATTCTTCTGTAAAGTTACAGCTTTCTCCTGCTACTAGAATTCTTAACGAAAACCCTGTGAGAGATTTTTTTATCGTTTTTTTAGCCCTATCTATACCTCTCTACTTTTTGCTGTACACTCTGTGGTAATTTTTTAAAGGCCTGCAAAAACATGACATTTTTATAAAAGGCAGCTATTCAAGATCATATTCCAATCTCTTTTTAATACATGTGGTTCCACGCGATGCACGTAAAAGTACATACCTTCACACATTATGCTTCAACAATAAACACATTTTTGATAGTTCGAAAAATAGACTTTACACAAATTATATTGAGTCAATTTTCCAAACTTCAAGATAAAAACCTTTTCTCGGTACTTTTTTATCACATAAAAACTTAAACTTAACTTTGATTGAATTGTACATGCAGTGCTGTTGGTCTGTGCGTTCACGGTAGGTGCAAATAGTTATTGTTATTTTTCTTGAGAAATGAATTGTTTCTCAAAATCCTCTCGAGTGATCAATATCAAAAATGTTTGCCCAAGACTTCTGCATTTCCGCAAATTTTAAAACTCAATTCATTCGAGTTTCAGGTGGTCTTCCTTGCAACCATTTTTATCTTGTTGAACTATGCTAAGGAGCATTGGGTGACGAGACAAAAACAGCTGCAAGGGAGTTTCAAGAACACTATCTATAAGGTCATCCTGAGGAACTAATTAAAACTAGGTTCAGTTACCCTGGCTGCAGATTTCCATTCTTGAAATACAATAAAGTAAAAAAAAAAAAAGCTCTAGCAACCTGGGTAAGGTTTAGGGACAAGAAATTAAAAAAGGATATTGGCCATTGAATGTTAGCTGACCTTTGCTATGCTATTATTTGTGCCCTTTGGTTGGATAAAGAGTAAAATTTGAAGCTTATTGATGAACTGATTAGTACACCACTTGCTGTGTGCTGGAAGTTTGACATGATAATAGAGTTATTATTTTTCCTTTTAATGGGCTCCTGGAAATAAGGCTCAACATCCTAACTTTTTATTTTAGGAGCGGGCTCCCAAAAATCTTTTTAGGCAGCAGCCACACCTCACTGTATACTTTGTTGCTTAATTGCATTCCCTCCCCATCCATTTGCTTATTTCCTTACTTCTGGATATTTCCTTTAAACTGCTGCTAACTAAAACTTTTTTCGTTTCCCTAGAAGGTTCGAGTTATCAGGAGTCGCCTGTAGCTCAGTGATAGGGGAACTATACAGTGACCAGAAAGTCACAGGTTTGACTCCTCAGATTGTTTCTTCTGAGTCATCTGTATTATTGACTTAAACACAAGACTCCTCATATTATATAGGTATTTACCAACCTTAAAAATTCCACACCACATTAAATTCACCAAATAAAAAACTTAATTTTATCACAGAAGGGTCTTAAACAGAATTAGTATTAATATTATAATCAAAACTTTTGATGTATTGTGGATAAGAAAAGACAGTACTGTACATGTAGGTCACCTGCAACTATTCAAACCTGAATTTCATTTTTAACTCCAACATAACATGTTAAAAACAGCTGTAACTCATTTGAATAATATTATGACTTACCGCTCCAGCAAGATCAAGAAAGTCAGGATAAAGAGGATCTTGCATCATTGCACCTAGGAAACCTGTATAGCCCTATTAAAAATGAAACAATAGTAATAAACACTTAATGACTGGTCCCGAGGAAAACTAGACTGTTCACAGTCCCCTATTTTTCTTTAAGATCATCGAGATCGAGCGCTTTGCGTTACGGGCTGCCATCTTGCATGAGTGTCAAAACTACTTAGGGGGAGGGGACGGTTTGGGAGGAGGCGCGAAAAATAGTCGCTAGAGCTATAATCCCCGACGCCTGCCCCCTCGGTACATTTGAAAATCAAGATAGCTGTGACGGTAAGACGCGGTATGGTACATCTAAACGATCTCACGAAAAAATAGGGGACTGTGTACAGTCTAGAGGAAAACAGTAGTTTTGTTTCCTGAGAATCTCAATGTTTCTAAAATTGTTGCATAATTGCCACAGAGGCACTAACTACTAACACAAAATAACAAGGCTGTGCTTCGGCAGAGCCTGGTGGCCTGTGGTGCCTAACTAGAAACACTTGGCACCCTAGCTGGATTTCACAAGTTCAGAGCACTGGGGTCCCTTCAGATTTTCTTAGAGCACAGAAGAATCAATCTGTTCATTTAATGTTCTTTGACGCAGTTGAAGAGATCTAGGCTACACAGTCTTTAGAATTCAGTATGCATGTACGTGCACCGGAAGACATGCAGTGTCCTAGCTCAATTACACTTTTTGATCTATTGAATAATTATTTTCTGCACATAACAATGACCCTTCTGATGCAGATCGGCCCAGTCTGAGTCACTTGCAAGGCGAATAAATTAAATACAAATGAGAGATGAAGATATTTCACTGACCATAACATACGGAGTGTATCGTTACTTTGCGAGCTTTCCGATGCAGGATCTTTTTTCTTTTTTAGCATACACTGATTTCAATCTTTTACAAAAGTTACGAACTCGATACTTCTAGGGGAAAAAACGTTAGAAAATTACTCGCTATCAAGAAAGTAAACATGATACTGATGGTCTAAAATGTAAACTAGAAAGCCTTCTGTCGTTTCGAATGTTAAGGAAAGTGGGAAAATAAAAGCCTTATATGTCGCAAATACATTTTCTGTGACGAAGTCAATGGGACCCAAATATAATATACAGAAGGTTCCAATCAAATGGCTTCCATTTGTAGCTATTTGTTCAAGCCACTGAGGCTTTGATTTGTACGACCCAATAAATATCTAACAAGCTCCTTACTTACCCCAACATATCCACCAGGAGGTAGAGCCCCATAGCCTGGATAAGCCATACCTTTTTACTGCAAACTAGAGCCGAAAAAAAGGAATGCTCTTGTAAGCTAGCTTATTTCGCCCGCCGAAAAAAACCGTCTTCGAAACCGCAACCGAGACTAATTTCCGGGACGTCATGCTGGTAGTGACCAATCACAATAGACCTTTTTACCGAGTAAGGAGTATAATGGGATGCCTAGGGGCACTCGCTCAGCATTTACGCGCGCTTTTCTAGCAAAAAGAGAACTTCAATGTATATTTCTCGGCAAAAGGCGATCAGTATTACATCCAAACACCCCACGATCTTTTTTCCCATTCTTAATCTACGAAAACTGAAAGAAAAATTGGCCCGAATAGCGCGCGTAAATACTGATGCGAGTCAGTTTCGGATCGTGCTCATGCCCCCTGGGCATCCCATAAGACTCCTCAAATCCAATTAATTCCATATAACCACCGTATCGGTAAAAGGTCTAATCGAAGAAGGAACCCGCGAGTTTTCGGGTGGATCTCGCGCAAACGCGTGGGAAATTATGGCGGAAGATGCGTTGAGGAAAGACTGGGAAGTTTTCGGGTTTGAAAGACTCAACAAGCATCAAGAGGAAGCCTTGCGACTTGTTGTTGAATCAAAGAGCGATGTTTTCGTGAATCTTCCCACTGGTTTTGGAAAGTCTGTAGTATTTCAGGTTTTGTCTGTTCAGGGGCACCCAGCGACTGTTTTCTGTAAAATAAAATATCTCAGTCGGAGAAGCAAATATTGCCTAGAATTATCTATTACTTGAGCCACTTGAGGACGGCTGAAAATTTCTAGACGACTGCTCCACTCATGTACAATTTTCGAAGCTCAAATAATAAATTCCCTACAATTTTCTGAAGTTTAATTTGTAACATTTCACTCCCCTGGTTAGCCTATTTTTCGTAGAAAAAAGGAAACCTAAAATTTTCGGATTCAAAAATAAGATGGAAAAGGAATCAGAAAAATTCTATCCTTCGTAAAGCCCTTGAAATTTCGAAAAGACTCAAGTTGCCCTGATGACCGAACACATACAAATTTTACAGCGCCGCTTAGAATGCATTTCTAGATATCTAAAAGTACTCTGGATAGCCTAAAAAGAGTTTTCAATGTATTTAGGAGGAAACCGTCGTTGGGTGCCCCTGTCTTTTGTGTATTCTTATGTGGAACCAACAAACTAGTGCCGAAAAACCGGATGCTCTCGCAGGCTATAGCCTGTGTACAGCCGCTCTTTTTCTAGTCTGGGAACCGCAGAAGAATGTTTTTTTCCTCAGAACGACGCGTTTACGGATCGTGGGACTGATTGATGAAATAAGCACCAGGAGGATTCATACTGAAGAAAAGATTAGGGGACATTTTATTACTTGTGGATTACGCGTAGCGTAAGGAACAAGTTATTTATTGTGGGCACTGCGATATGCAAATGTGTCACTAGGGTGTAGACACCGTTTGGAATTAGTCGGCTCCGCCCGAAAGCGCCCAATATCAAATCGACAATTGTCGTAGATCGATCGTTCCCGTTCCGCGTGCATTGTGCCCAATGGTCTGGTCTGAAAAATAGTGTCAGGATTTGGAGAAACGGGCGGCACCCCCAACCACCACCAAAAATTCCCAGGGAGGTCTGTACACAGGCTACAATCAAAGCTAAGATGATTTTATCAGTACCGTCAGATCGATATTGGCAAACAAAGGTGAAATAAACGATCATGCGGCAAATTAAACAAACCAGAGTTAATGAAATTTAAGTGCAATCACTGAATTCTGGCGGCTTGAGTTGTTTTCTTGCACTTCTTCCTCGTTCCTTTGTGCTGGTACGCTGTCTCCGAGAGGCAAATGTTGCTAATTTTTTTGCGGGAGGTTAAGTTGGAGTGGACAAACATCTTAATTTCAAAATGGTTTCTGGTTACTTCCATGACTCTACCACTGAATTATATTTTCGTTCTATTACTCGCCAATGTCGATGTTATTCCAAAACAAAAACAACTAAATACTGTCTAAAACACGAAGGAAAATCTCATCCATGTCATCCATGACAAAACTAAAAGACAGCAGATGGTGTTTCATAACTAGATGACGTGTATTTTATAAATGCGTGCAGCTCGTGCAAGGTGTAATTATGCTAATTTCAATCACCATCATCCTTATTTTTAATTTTGAAAAAGACATTTCATACGTCTTTCTGTTTCTGCGGAACTTCAAAATTAGTTTCCCCTCAGTTTTTACTGTTTCCTTTGTTTTGTTTGAGAGAGAAAAACGGAGAAAAAACCTTTCAATTAACCTCAATAAATTTGGTTTGCATGCGGTTGCCGGATTTGTGACGCATTGCGCGAATCGCCATGGCGCTGATGGCGCGTTGCACCCGAGAACTAATAGAAAGTTACGAAACTACGACGGCGACGGCGAGGAGAACGTCAAAAAAGCAATAGGTTTAATGAGCAAAACAACGACTCTGCACGTGCATCACGCTCTTTTGTACTTTTCTTCGCTGTCCCTGCACAACAACGACGTGAAATGACCACATTTTAAGTTTACTTTATTACGGGAACAGCAAGATGATAAATTCTAGATCTACCATTCCTGTCTGAACTCGGGCGCGGTCCCCTCTCTTCAGCTCCAACCAAAATTCCCTTCTTTTAAGTAACAGGGCGAATAGGGATAATCGCGAAAACGTTTAAAAGGATGCGAAGTCTATTTCTCAGCGACGTTTTTATGGACGTCGCCGTTGTCGGATCGTAAGGTCCCTAACGTTTGAAGTAGTACAACGCCACTATATCAAAAGGCAGCGAGAACCCGTTAAGCTAAACGTAACATGCCCTCAGCCGCCTGGCTAACTCTCAGGCAACCCACGTGGTGTCTTGAGATGCATTATTGTTTGTTTGCATACCCATAATACTCTGCGCATTTTTTCGCGCTCTAGCGGGGCCTGGGGACAAGGTAGAGATGTCTTAATGGTTGTCGCACATGGTTTTAAAAGTTATAAGTTGACAATAAACCACACAGCTATTCTTCAACGGTTTCGTTTCTTATATTTTGTCTAGTGCAAGAGCCAACATAGTTTGACTCAGTATTAATTTAAGTGATACATTATGCAACAACGCAGGTATTGTTCTCTAAATTACCGACAACTTTTTATCGGTAGCCATAACTTATTTCACTGGGGAAATCTCATTGGGAAAACCACATTAAAAGTAAAAGTAAAATACCTTATCTAATGACGATTATTTCACCGAAATGAATTTATTCTTCTATATGACAGTCATGCAAAGACGAAATCTGTTCATGTTTGGGATGTCGAGTTGTACTGAACCAGATCGAAGATAGTTTTAAGGCTAGAGAAGACTTAGACCACATGTCGGTCAAAAAGTGTGCCAAAAAGGACCATATCGTCTCGTGTCTTGCATCACTTGCAGCAAAGGGAAATTAAAGTGGCCGCTATAATTGCTATACAGTCCAGACAGCGACGCGAGCAAGTTTTCCAGGAAACTGTCCATCTGTCCTTGTTAGATATTTCTAGCTTAAAGGCAGTCGACAAATTTGCATAATTTTCCTTATCATAAAATAATGTACGAATCAAATTAAGTTTTGGTAAACACTTACGAATACAGGTAGGCCAAAAAAGTTTAACACAACGTTTCGATGTCACATTGACATCATTATCAAGTGACAAAGATAAAAACTAAAAATTGACCTAATATATATGGTTTAAAGTGACAAAATAAACTGGAGAGCAAAAGTAACATGTTTGCACGTGTAGATGAAAATATGTTACAAACAGTTTTGCTAGGATGGAATCTGATTGCGTGTTTAAGCTTGGTTTCTTGTCTTTAACAAAAAGCAGTTCGTAAATCAGACAGTCTAATTTTCCATTGCACTTCTTGAGTAGCAACCAGAGCAGCAACTTTTCTAGCCGTGGGAGATTGGGCCGAGTGATGGCGGAGTAGGAGCACCCAAAAAGCCGTCCGCCTTCCAAAAGTTCTTTATGGCCGAAAAACTGTCTAACTATATCAGAAAACGCAGAAATCGATCATCGACAAGCTCCGGAGGTGAGACCTCGCCATTTCAAGAGGCAAAAAAGCCCAGAGATCTAACAGAAACAGAAGACGAAAGCACAGGTAGCGACCACGAGACAAATGACGAAGTCATGGCGGCTCTCGACAAAATAGAACACATCGGAGAAAAACTTAACTCCATCATTGATAGACTGAGTAAACTTGACTCAATCGAAAGCACAGTAAGAAATATAGAAACCAATTTGGCGAATCTCAAGACAAGAACAGCAAAGCTCGAAGAGTTTCAAGCAACGGCCAAGACTGACATAGCTGATCTAAAGAAGTCTTGCAGTTTCAATACTGACAAATGTAAGGAATATCGAGATGATTTAAAAGAGAAGATTGACAAGCAGAATGAAAGAATTACCTCTCTGATTGAGAGTGAGAAGAAACTCAACCACCAAATGGACGAGATCATATCCAAGAACCTTTATCTCGAAGCTTACTCTAGGAGAGAGAATATTAAATTTTTTAATATCCCTGAAGCACGAGAAGAAGATACCGAAGAAGTTCTAAGAAATTTCATGGAGAGAGATCTCGGATATCGTAATGGCCGCAGCGTGGAAATCCAACGCGTACACCGTCTATCAAACCGACGTAATGCCAACACAGCTCCACGTCCTATAATCGCCAGATTTCTTCGATATAAAGATGTCGAGGAAATTTTCTCCTTGGGCCGACGTCTAGAGGGGACCGATTTCCAAATGTTCCGCGATCTTCCATTGGAAATCATCAAGCGCCGAAAAGATCAAATGGCAGTTTTCAAACAAGCACGACGACAAGGTATGAGAGCATCTTTCAGCAAGAGCCAGCCCGACAAGCTGTTTATAAACGGCAGTTTCTGGCCTCCGGGCAAGGGCCTCGATACAACAGAAGCAGCTGAGTAACTGTTTTTTCATGATTGTACCTCAGAACTTTACTCTCCTTATTTATAAATCTAGGGTGGCGGGCGGCTTAGCTGTCCCGACCGGTAATAACTACTCGACCAGGTTTTTTGCTTTCCTTTACGCGCCCGCTAGCCACTCGAAACCCCAAACTGATAAGGTTTTTTTTATAGTTAAATTGTTTATGTTTTGTTGTGTTATTTTTGGTTACTTTAGTTGTTTTATATGTAATTGTTTGTGTTTCCGCGTCACCAGTTTGCTTTTCGTATTAGTACAACGCTGTTTTGTCGATTCCAGTGTGCATAGCTTTATAAACTACATCGATAAAATTATACCTACAGCTTTCGGATGCAATTTCTTCTTTCAAAGCTTAAAAATTACAATTTCTGAGCTGTATGCAAAACATTTTCGCTCGGCCATAACGCTGTTATTGTCGATTAATCAAACAGTGCATATATCTGTTATATCTCCTTTTTTATATATACAAAATAGATAACAATACTATCACGGTAGCTTCTCTCAATGTACGGGGCCTTGGGAATAACGCTAAAAGAAGAGAAATTTTAATTGGCTCAGATCTAAGAAATACTCGATTTACATGCTGCAAGAAGTACATTGTTCGCAAGAAAATTCACACCTATGGGCTGCTGAATGGGGGTACAAAAGCCTTTTCAGCTCATTTTCCAGCAGCAAAGCTGGGGTAAGCATTCTTTTCAACAATAATTTCGATCTTCAAATTATGAAAACTTTCATCGATGACTCAGGGCGCCTTATCTTGTGTGACTTAAAAACAAATGGAAAAAGTATAACCTTAGCAAATATTTACGCGCCAAACGAAGATGATCCAGCTTTTTTTAAGAATCTCCTTGATCACCTTGAACATTTCGAAGGAGAGGAAATTATTATTGGAGGCGATTTCAATCTCGTCCTTGATGTAGAGAAAGATAAAAAAGGTGGCCTGCCCAGAACACATCACAATGCGCAAAAAACCAGTTATGAGATATGCGATAACCTCGAGCTTGTTGATGCTTGGAGAATATTGAACCCCGAAGAAAGAAGGTATACATGGCGCCAAACACAGCCTACTGTCCACTGCAGACTAGATTTCTTTTTAACAAGTCAGAGCTTTCTGGGTAGCATTACCTCCGCAAACATTCTACCGGGCTTTAAGACAGACCACTCAATGATCACATTAAACATATCTCTGCATTCAAACCCAAGAGGACCTGGGGCCCGTTTCTCGAAAGTCCCGGTAACTTAACGGGCCCGGAATCATATTTTTAAATCAAAGTCTCAAGAAAAGTCAGAAAAGTAGGGTGTGTTCTGACCTCTAATGAAGTCCATTTTGTTTCGTTAGCTAATAACTGTACTGTATAATTTTCAAAACTTTTAAAACTCCCTTCTAAAATGGAAAACAAAACAGCTTAACGGGCCCAGTAATTACCGGGAGCTTCGAGAAACGGGCCCCTGGTTTTTGGAAACTCAACACATCGCTTCTGGCCGATAAGGATTATATCGATTTGATAAGGTTAACTATCCAGGAAACAGAGAACGAATACGCAAATGATAAGTCGATAAACCCTGCGCTCCTTTGGGATATGACCAAACTTAAAATTCGAGAGAAATCTCTTAGCTTCGCTACTGCCAAAAAGCGTAAAACTTCACATAAACAGCATGAGCTAGAAGAAAAAATCGCCTTACTAGAAAAAGAACTTGAAGAGCCTTCTGTCAGCGAAACGTAAAAAACAAATAAAACAGAACAACTTGAGCTATCCAAAAGTGAATTAGAAGAGATAATTAAAGAACGTACCCAAGGGGCAATCTTGAGATGTAAAATTAAATGGTACAATGAAGGCGAAAAAAACACTAAATATTTTCTAAACCTTGAGAAAAGACATTTCAAACTGAGTACAATAAGCCAGCTTAAAATCACCGATCAAAAATTTATCACATCTGATAAGGAAATTCTTGCTGAATGCGAAACCTTTTTTACAAAGAGCTCTACACATCCCAGGAAAATGTGATACCAACAGACAGCGATTTTTTTCAACCTGAAAACGAAACGTTTCTGGACGACAACGAGGCAACGAGTTGCGAAGGATATTTAACCGAGCAAGAGTGCCTTAAAGCTTTAAGAAGCATGGATCGAGATAAAACCCCTGGAACTGATGGACTCCCTGCTGAATTCTACAAAATTTTTTGGAAAGACTTATCTCCTCTTTTAATAAGTGCACTCAACTATTCATATGATAAAGGAGCCCTTTCGATCACACAGAGACGCGGAATCATTAAACTCATACCAAAAAAAGACGCAGAACCGCACTTCATTAAAAACTGGCGGCCCCTTACTCTCCTCAACTGCGACTACAAAATAACTGCGAAAGCTATCGCAAACCGAATAAAATCTGTTATCCCAAAACTTATCAATAACGACCAGACCGGTTTCCTAAAAGGAAGATTTATTGGAGAAAACATTAGATTGATAGATAACATTATAAACTACGCTTCTCAACAAAATATCCCTGGGCTATTGCTCTTTGTAGATTTTGAAAAAGCCTTTGATTCGCTTGAATGGTCTTTTATTGAGCGCACGCTCCAGCACTTTGGTTTCGGCTCTTCTTTGATAACCTGGGTTCAAACATTTTACAAGAACATCGAAAGCTGTGTCCTAAACAATGGCTGGACGAGTTGTTTTTTCCAACCACAAAGAGGTGTTAGGCAAGGTTGCCCTCTTTCGCCGTACCTATTTATACTATCTGCTGAAATTTTAGCTAAAGCAACCAGATCGAACAAGAACATTAAAGGAATATCTGTAAACAACTCAGAAATTAAAATTAGCCAGTACGCAGATGACACAACTTTCATTCTTAACGGCACTAGAGATTCATTATCCGCCACACTTAAGATGATCGAGACTTTTAGCAGTATGTCTGGTCTCAGACTCAACAGTAAAAAGACTGAAGCTCTATGGATTGGATCAATGGCAGGAAATAAGGAAAAACTTCTTCCCGAGAAGAATTTTAAATGGCCAGAAAACAAAGTTAAGGTCCTTGGCGTTTGGCTTTCTACCGATCCTGATATCACATTAAGCTTAAACTATGGGGAAAAAGCGGACAAAATTAAAAACATATTAAGCAATTGGAAATATAGGCGGCTAACGTTACTCGGCAAAATCTCAACTTACGTATATTTTAGCTCCGCTGCCGACAAATCATAAAATTATCAAAGAAATAAACGATCTTTTCTTCAGCTTTCTTTGGAACAATAAGTGCGATAAGATTAAGCGAAGTGTCATGACAAACGACTATAACAATGGAGAGTTAAAAATGATTGACATCGCTTCATTTACCAAATCGCTCGAGACTGTTTGGATCAAAAAATACCTTGACGACTCTAACCGCGGAAAATGGAAATACTTTTTTGAAGTAGAACTTAAGAAGTACGGCGGCAAACTAGTCTTCACATGTAATTTACACAAACGTGACATTTCAAAGTCGATATCGGTCCAAGACCCATTTCTACAAGAAATTTTAGAAATATGGTCAGAAATTAATTTTGATGCTAAAATCAAAACCGAGCAGCAATTCCTTGAACAACATATATGGCATAATTCGCTGATTAGGATCGAAAACAGACCGGTCTTCTACAAACATCTTTTCCTTCATGGAATCACTAAGGTAGCCCACTTAATGACAGACTCGCGGAATTTTCTCCCCCTAACAGATTTTATCAGCACTTACAAAATACAAATACAACCCATAAAGTACTTCGGCTTAATTTCTGCCCTTCGACACCATTATAAGACTAACTTTCTTAGTAAAGAACCCAGTAGCACAGACATTCCAAATACCTCCTCCGAGACCTTCTCCGAGACTTTTTTCAAGAACGATAAAGTGAACAGAGTTGTATACCAGAAGCTCCTCTCTTCCAAAAGCACCGTACCTGTTAAGAGCCAAGAGAAATGGAATGACAGCATTAAATCCGACCAAAGATGCTCTGCTGACTGGACCAGCGCCTATTGTCTGGCAGCTAGGTGCACAAAAAGCACAAAACTTGTAAACTTTCAATTTAGACTCCTTCACCGAATTTTACCAACGAACCTTTTCCTAACAAAAATTGATATAAAGCAGGACCCGAACTGCTCTTTCTGTACCATCCATCCCAAAAACCTAATCCACCTCTTCTGGAACTGTACAATAGTAGCCACCTTTTGGGAAAATTTGACTGAAAAACTAAAGCAGATCAATCTTATAACGATAGATTATCCAAAATACACTGCTGTATATCTGGGCCTGAAACCAGACACCACTAAGTTTTCACTTCAACTAAATTTCTGCTTTCTCCTGGCAAGATATTATATATGGAGCTGCAGGGTCAACCAGAAAATTCCGAATTTAACAACTTTTCTTATGTCCCTTAAATCGCATTTTTACATAGAGTCCAACAACATTGATGCAACTTCTAAGAAATGGAATCCTTTACGTCCACTTCTCAACATTACATAGCTTTTGGTAAAATAAAAGCTTTCCTATTTATCCATTTTCTCTAAATGAACCAAGGCCAAAGTGCAATTGAGAGCTAGACATACCGCCAATATTTCTTAATTAAAGTATCTATTTCACATATCTTTCCGCACTGTTTATTAATCATCTTATTAATCATCTAATTATACATATTTATGATTTATAATTAATATTAGCAATTGTTGTCAATGTTATCTCAAGTAGTTATTGCTAAAAACCGTTATTAGGCAGAGGAGTCGCCTTTTTTCTTTCTTTCTTTTCATTTATTTATTTATTGTCTTTAGTAGTCCTTTTCTTTTTGTTGTAAACTAGTTTTAGGTATTTTAATGTAAGTAAGTAGCAAACAAGTAAGTAGTAAAGCTGTAACGTAAGTAAATTTTGTAGTCTTGTTGTAAGTAAGTACCGTATTTGTATTTTAAGTTGTGTAGCTGTATTGTAAGTGAATGCCAAGTGTGATTATAAACTAAAAAAATAAAAAATAAAAAATAAATAAATAAATAAATAAATAAATAAATAAAAAAAACTTTTCTATCCGTACTCAAGAAGGCGACATCGAAATTGTTGTGTTGAACTTTTTTCGCTTATCTTTATTCTCAAGTGTTTAATAAAATAATTTGAGTTGATTTATATTTTGGACAAGGAAGTTGTTCAAATGGTCATCACGTCCTTCTTGATACAGGGGCACCCAACGTCAATTTTCGGAAAAATATCTGTTCGGAAGACGATTTGAGATCTAGAATTTTCGGAACATTTGTTGGAAAATTTCTTGCTTACTTACCTCCCCTAGCATTTTCGAACATCTAAAAAATGGTATAATAGCCCATTTTAACGGATTTTTTACCCTAAATGGGTCACCTAGAATTTTCGGAGCCTTTTTTCTGACTGAAATTTTCGAAAGGGTTAGTTTTGATCCCTATAATTTTTGGATCACTACACTTTCAGCTAGGAAATCCGAACAGATGAAAAATTTTTAGGGGATAAAAATATGCCTATATCTACCGTTTGAATACTAAAATACGTTTAACAATGCTATGTTTAAGTAGTTTTGAACTATATTCTCGTTGGGTGCCCCTGTTGATAACGTTATAGCTTCCATAAACTACAGCTTGCTACGGCAAGGTTTACTGAGCAACAATTTATAAGTAAAACTTACTCGACGGCAGTTATTTGAATCTGTTCTGTAGTAATGGTTGTACTTAGGAAAGTACGTATTTGTCTTCAAAAGTTATTAACTTGAGAAAAATAGATCTTTAAGGGCCTTCATACACACTAAGTAAATTCTGCAATGTGAAAACACGCTTTTTCACTTAAACACCAGTGTGGAAACAGGTTTTGCCTTCACAAAAAGGGTAAACTGACGGACGGGGAAAAACTCTAAAACTCTCTGGGAAAGGCCTTTTCCTGGGGACACTCGCTGGCTGAGGGAAGGCACGGAATCTCCTACGCCTGCTGAATACCCTTGAGACAATGATCACAATAGAACTTGGCTCCAATGTAGAGGTTTAATCCAAGACTATACTGCGGGTACGGTCAAAACATAACCAAAGAAAATCTTACAAAACATCGGTGTAAATACTCTAAGTTGATGACGCGATACAGATTAGGTCATGTACTAGCGAGGTAAATTACAGAACACAACAATAATAACTTATTTCTATAGCGCTCTTATCCTATGTTCAAGGCGCTTAACAATCATTTCTACAAGACTATTGGTAGAACCCTAAGCTTGTTTTAAAACATTAATTACTTCCAAAAGCTACAAAGGTGGATAACGGCTTCTTACAGGTTGATTACAGTTTGAAGACTAAATACAATTATGACTTGACAAATAAGTTTACGCTCAATAAATCAATAGGTTGTTTGCGGCTTAAAGAAGTTAAGACTAAAGAATAAATGATTTCTACATTGGCTTTTCATATTTTTATCAGCGAAAGCAAAATAACTAAACAACAGTAAATCCTCTCTTCACAGCAACAACGAACTGTTCGGACTTGAAAGTTTAGGCAACATAAACTTTGGACGAGTTTAATCGTACTTTTGGGTGGAGACTCGTTTGACTCTCGTTAACAAGTTAAATCTTTTGTTAATGGAATTAAACAGGTATTAAAAAGTTTTCTTAGACTAAAACGCATCTTTCAATTGCTTTCCTTCAGACGGCAAACTGCCCAGACATTGCCCGTAGTTTGAAAGTTTATTTTTCCGAAAATTTCACTTCAGTCCGTGAACCCTTGCTTTTGAGGTTTTACACACTCTCGACGGGTTTTAAAAAATGTAATCGCAAAAAAGAAAAGATTGTCTGATATTAATTAACATATTAAAGATGAAACAACAACAACATGATATTAATTTTGAGGAGGACTCGGAAAAAAAAAAAAAAAAAAAAAAAATCCGAGTCCACAAATTGGCCCTTGCTCACCATAGAGTCTCCAGTAGCTCAAGTGGTTAGAGCATCCGACTAGATCACGGAGGGTCGTGGGTTCAAATCCCATCTGGGACTCGGATTTTTTTTCCGAGTCCTCCTCAAAATTAATTAACATAGTTTTTAAATTACGAGTTTAAAACTAATGATTGGCAACAATGACAGCAAAGCTTGTAGGATCCGTGGTCATCTCACATCACATGGACGCCTGGATGAACTAGAAAATAACAACAGTCGTAAGAAACAAAACTGATCGGAGAATTCTCTACTAGTCAGAACTCAGGGCTAGATGTAAGGAAGACGACCCGACACTTACATCATCGTACTAATTTCACAAAGGTGATTTATTTCTCTTAGACAACCCCTGAATAAAACGGACTATGGAAGGATGGCCAAGCGATCTTATGAGATCCTTGCGCTAAAGCCGGTAAGACACGAGTGACAAGTCAGTCAGTCAGTCAGTCAGTCAGTCAGTCAGTCAGTAAGTCAAGTTAAGTCAAGAGTCAAGTCAGTAAGTCAACAAATAAATGAATGAAAAAATAAAAACAGGAACGAAGGGGTGGGACGGGTGGAAAACCAACGCTTCAAGCAAAACACCACGGTTTCTTGTCTTCTCCCTTCCCTACCCCTACTCACAACCTTACTCACTCACTACCCGACTCTTGTACTTAACTCGCCCAGTAACGTTTGATGTTTGATAAATAAGCGAACTAGCGCAGAGACGGTTGGTAAATTTATCTCAAAACATTCAACCAGTCACACTTCTTATCATCATTTATGAATTATTTTCCTTTTAGAAGTTCATGTTAAATTAGGGAGTTTAACAATGACAAGGGCAACAGCAACGAGAACGTCATTAACGCAAAAGTGACCTTCTTTAAAAAACGTACACCGGCGTCGCTAAAACGAGGGTAAGGGTAACACAAAGGGTAAGGGTAAGGGTGGGGGTGGGAATTGTTGTGGGAATTCCAATTTAGATTTTCATCCAAAATTTCTCCCCCCAAAAATTGTCTTCTTTATACTTTATATTTCTTTGAATTTTACAATTCGTACGTCTTGGACTTGGCGCGGTTTGAAGACCATACATTTGCCTTTTTTAAGGGAAAGTGTTAGATGTACAGTTTGCTCGTCTCCAAATGTAACATATCTGAAAGATTATCGGCATATTTTTGTAAGATTAAAGATTGTGGACGTTCGAAGATTGCATGAAAAGGTGGTTTGCCTTTTAACCCTTTTGCGGATCACCTCGCCAACCCAGGGTCCCACATCCCCATATAAACAGTCCTTTAGTGTACAGAGAACGATCGAAGACTATTAATCCATGCCTTTATTCAAGCCTTTCAAGAGCAAAAACTTAATTTGCGCTCACGTTGTTGGAAATACTTAACTGCAACAGAAACGCGAAAGCTAGCCAAACCTTGAAATTAGAACGGCCCTGGACCAGCCTTTCATTTTAAAGAGCACCGTTTTCCAATAATATGCCAGATGATGCTTAATGACAGGGAATTAATGACAATATGCCTTCTTAACAGTCACCCTTACCCTTACCCTTACCCTCACCCCCACCCTTACCCTTGGTGTTACCCTTACCCTCGTTTTAGCAACGCCGCACGTACACTAACGATATTTCGTTACCGTTAGAAAACTAACGGCTTTTCTAACGCTCTAACGGTTTGTCCAAACGCTCTCACGATTTGTTCTAACGCTCTAACGGATTGCTCTTACGATCTAACGGTTGAGTTTAACTTTACCTGTAAGAGAATTGTGAAAATCACCAGTGATGAATCAGCGATCGCAGTTCTTAGCAGGTCCCTTGCTTCTGTGGGAATAAATTTTAGCGCATCGATTAACAATAATTTCTTTATGTCGATGATGTATCTAGATTGCGGACACGATTGCAGATTAGTCTGATAAAAACTTAAGCTAACCGAGAACAAACGTTGTCTATCTCGGCGCTATTTCTCAAGCTTCTTGTAAACAACTTTATGCAAATTTCTGTTGACATTTGAGCCCATCGCGACAAAGCGGTGCCTGACGACCAAATAAGAGCTTTGCCGTATTTTATTGACTTCTAATAAAGTACCGTAGACGTCTTGCTGTTTGTCGAACATCGAAATAGATCATGTTTCACCGATGTTCATTTCTAATCATCAATGCAAATATGCGGGGACGCAAAACGAATGTTTGCAGATTTTGTTCTTTAATAGCCCAAATGAGTGTTTTTGCAATTCCAAAAAAATTTGTTTCACTGCAAGTGTATTTCATTTCATGAAGCTTGAATAACTGTTTCAGGAAATTCACTCGTCACTATTTATCTTCCTCCCTCCATGTAAACACCCCCAAAGAAATCAACTCCAAGGAAATTTGCCTACATTTGACTTTTTCAGCGAATTGGAATAAACGCGACAAAGTTTGAAAAATCGCGAATTCATTTTAAAATTGACGTTTTCGCTGCCGTCGCCGTCGTTAAAGCTCCCTAGTGAATGTTCTCCAACGATTTCATTACTTAAAGTAAACATTACTTAGAAACTACGAGGGAATGCTTCAAGATTTGGAGGCCAGAACCTTCTGAAGCTGCCACTTTTTGACGGAAAAAGAGCTTTGACTTTCCCCTTGCAAATTTTTGGTCAGATTTTTACAGCCAGGTTTGTGAGATAGCTACTGCTCCTATCCTTTTCCCCTTTATTTCATGTTTATGTACAAACAAGAGCGGTACATTTAAATGTTCTCCGCCCTCAGACACCAAGGCAATGACAGGAGGACAAAGAAAGATTTTGCTCGGTTTGGTTGCTCAACTCAACCAGTATAAAACTGAACTTTGCAAAAAAAAAAAAAGGGTTGAAAACGATGCCTAAACCCAACCAAAGGCCGGAAAGGGGCTTGAACCTAGCCTGTGTACAGCCGTTCCCTCCCCTCCCCTCCCCTCAAACCAAAAGGGAGCTTAAGCAGCGACGACGGCATGTAATGACAGCTAAAACGTCACCCAGAAAGTGACTTCGTGCTATTTCAAACTTCATCCATGGTTCGTACAACTTCAGACACAAATTTCAAGGACTTTGCAAGGACAAATTACAGATTTCAAGGACTAAGATTTATTTGACAAACCGGCATTCTTTAACCCCCTTTGATCACCCAATTGGCTAAAACCCGTCATGGAGTTATTTACGATTTTTACTTCTTCGGCCAACTTTGATCACATAATTTTATTCTACTTTCCTTAACAAGACTTTGCAAAATGACTGGGTATGACTTGCAATTGCATCTGAGGTACAGAAACAGCACTTGAAATAAAGAAACAGAAATAAAATATTGTTCTTACACAAAAATGTTCTTACGTTAACCGTGAGCTTTACAGATTCTTACAACGAGAATGAGCGAAATTTTTCCTCGGCAAAATAATCTAATTTTACAGAAAAAAGGTGTCTGGCGTAGACAGGGTTTTTAATTTCAAAGACTTTTCAAGACCTAATAAAGAAATCAAGTACTTTTCAAGGACCTAAACCGAATTCAAGGACTTTTCAAGACGACTAATAAAATTCAAGACCTTTTCAAGATTGTACGAACCCCGTTCATCGCTCTTATTCCAACACTTTTAATTTGTCAATGTTGGCGATTTTCTGTTCACGTCCTCCATAAAACGTGAAATTAGGATGCTTCAAGTCGTAGTCGTACAGCGACGACAAAGAAATGTACAAAAAAGCGTGGTGCACGTGGTAAGTTAATGTTTTGCCAATCTAAGGGCCTGTTTACATAGAGGTGGGGTACCCCCGGTAGGTGAGGTAACCGGCCTGCCCATATAATCTCTCGTTTCGTTTTGATCCCGTTTACATGATACATGTAGGTGGGGTGACCATACGACAGATTCTATGGACAGGCGGGTTACCCCACCTAAGCGGGTTACCTCAACTACATGGGGTCCCCAACCTCTATGTACATGTAAACCGACCCTAAACCTATTGCTTAGACTTGCTACAAGTCTACAAGTTTCACAGTAGAAAAGCTGTAAAGGAAGCGGAACAAGGTTTTTAGGCCGCGTAGACGCGAGCGAGCAATGGTGTCGCGACAGGTCCCATGCAAGGGCGTATTCTACAAAGGACGAAGGACTTTTTCGAACTGTAGACTCCGAGGAGCCGATCACTCAGCCAGGCATTTCGTGTCTGCACATACCTGTTGAGGGCTTGAGATGCACACACCAGGCTACGAATTCGTCAAAGGTGATTGGGTAATCAGTAGGGTATCGGTTGACAATCATGTCCACGTCGTAAAGACTCAAACGATAACCTGACGAAGACAAATAAGAATCCTACAATTTATTACGCAAAGGTGCGGTGCTCATGTTCCAAGTGTTAGCAAAAAAAAGGTTTCACTTGAACTTAAGTCATCTTTGAGGTTCTGTTTTTGAAGAGAGCAGTTAGCTTGAATGCATACACAGAAGAGAGAAGCCCATGTGGCTCTTTATGCGGCTTTGCCAAAAAATCGCACGAACAGAAAAAAAAACCTTGCTACACGGTGAACATGCGACGTTCACCTTAATTATTTTTGATTGGGTACACTATACATGGCAAATTATAGTTTTTTTATCACTACATAGAGCTACGTATAAATTGTCACTAAGGCACCTTACCAAGGCTAGACAGAGCAGCGCGAAACTCATCTCGTCCTAAAGTTCCCGATTGGTCAGTGCTACATTCGATAAAAGTACCCTACGGAAACAATGCATTTTATTGTTTACAAATAAATCGCTAAAAAAGTCTACAACACGTCAAAGTCACTACCACCAAAACAACACCTGTTGTCTAAGGTTATGTTTACACTAAACCATATAGCTTTTCATGCCGACACGAAAAGCTATCTAGTGTAGTGTGGACACCTATATGATATGTGACTCACCAATCTAGAGATTGGCGCTACGCAGCTTGACTCATTAAAGAAATCGCGCCGAAGTCATAATATTCTTATTTGTGAACAGAAGCCCTATGGTGTTAGTGCCGGCGGCGCAAAAGATACCCGGTTTAGTGTGAACATAGTTCCCAAATGATTATTTTGAAGAAAATTTCAAATGCAGTAATAATCTGTGTTAAGGTTACCTGCCACTGCTTCAGTAGTATCAACAATCCCTTGAATTCATAGAAACCAATTTTGCCGCTGAAGTGTTGCTACTCAGTTGTTAAGAAAGCCATTTTATATTATAGACAAAATATGAAATATAGTACCGATAATACTCCCACAATATACTCTTATGCATTGCCGTGAAAACTAAAAAAGAATGGCAGGAAAAAAAGAGGCCTACTTGACCACTGGAAAGCTTTCTTCCTTTTCGTTTAGATCACTGACATGAGTGGTTTCACACTGGTCTCGTAAGAACTAAATGATCATGGCAGTTCCCATATTTTCACATTTCTTTTTTTGGTTGTTTTTTGTTGTTATCTTTGTTTGCTTTTTTAATCAATTTTGTTATGTTTCGTATCACATAAATTTTTCGGTTTTAAATAAAAGTCCTAGTCCCCTCTCTTTGGTCAACAACAAGTAAGGCACTTACATGTATTCAAGCAAAGACAGTATTTATCCTGATGACAAAATATTATTATGCTTACATGTACGCTGAAATGACATCCATCACTTTGCCCCACCCCGGCCCCAAAAGCGGCAAGGCGACGAGACAGATGATGACCTTTTAGACAAGCTTACACAATGTGTATAGAAAATTTAATTTAGTATTCAAGGATACATCCAACATGGCAATCATTGACCTGCCAAAAGTAAAATGAAATAAAATTACCCTGAACTTTCTAAGTAAATGATGTGATCATTAAAGCAAGATTATTCCTGACAGTCAGCAAAAATACAGTATGCACTTATCTAAGAGCTGCTGTCTAGAAGATAATAAAGAACCTTAATTTGTTGCTCACAAGAATTGATGTGGTATAAAGATAGTGAAAGCAGTAATCAGTTGGCCATGTAAGGACTTCATGAGTGAGGTTGGGGTTTTAAGGATGGGCAATGCAATATTGCTGACGGTTAGCAGAATTCTTGGAAATAGGCTGAAAACAGATTTTTAAAGAAAAATTAAATTAGCAAACATGACATTTTTGCATTAATTTAGTTGAAATATATGCAACTTCCGCAAGTGATCTAAATGTAAACAACTTCAAAACATAATCAAAACATTCATCATTTCAACTTTCCTGGGGGTACATTACAAACCAATTTAATGACCACATCCTAGTTGGCATGTCAGCTTAATGGGCTGAACGCTGCACTAGTAACACAGAGATTAGGGTTCGAATCCCTGCGAACCTGAATTTTTTCATGCTTTTTTTTTGCAACTGCTTAAGTTGCATCTTTACCTCTAATGATATTCATTGCATTTATTTCAGAACATTTTGCTAAGTGTCATCATACAAACCTGCAAGTCTGCAAGCAGAATGCTGAGCATTGAAACAACATAAAAAGGAAGAAAATTAGCCATGATTATCACTAATATGGAAAACCAACTACAATACAATGTGCATGTACATGGATCACTTGATCTATTCAAGGAACTCATTAAAGTGTCCAGGATTAGACATACAGAGCGCGCCAGTCGTCTGATGGCCGATTTGAATTCAAATTTGGCATGGACACTGGTTTATGTTAACCCAGTTTTGGACAACCCGGCCCAGGAGTAATGCAATCCAATGCAACTGGCAATATTGACATACATGTATCCTAACAGCAAAATCAACCTCTTTTTAAAATTATTGTTTATTTGTTAAGGTTTTTTTAAAGAATAAAATGCAGTATTTTTCTACTGAGGTTAGCCTGCGAATGCAGTTGTACAAATGTATTTCAGGCCGTTGCTTCTCTCCACCAGTCTTTTCTAAGGTACTGTGTGGGCTCCTCTTTCAACTTAACACATTATAAAATAAATAGAAAGAGCTCAAGTGGTTAGAGCATCCGACTAGATCACGGAGGGTCGTGGGTTCAAATCCCATCTGGGACTCGGATTTTTTTTCCGAGTCCTCCTCAAAATTAATATCATGTTGTTGTTGTTTCATCTTTAATATACTCACTTTGGAGGTTGGTTGGCCGCATCTTTGATATGCTTTAAGGTGACAGCGCGATGCTGTTAGTGAGTTCTTGTGTGCCAGTCATTACTTGGCTGTGTAGCCGCGTGATGCGGTTCCAGTCGAGACCCACAAATTGGCCCTTGCTCACCATAGAGTCTCCAGTAGCTCAAGTGGTTAGAGCATCCGACTAGATCACGGAGGGTCGTGGGTTCAAATCCCATCTGGGACTCGGATTTTTTTTCCGAGTCCTCCTCAAAATTAATATCATGTTGTTGTTGTTGTTTCATCTTTAAAAACCTTGTCAAGACTAAAAAAATTATATATTTAATAATGACAGTTAACTTTAATTTATGGTGGTTCATGTAATATAGGGCACAATTTATCGTATTAATTTTTGTCTCTGGAGAGTAACTGAAAATAAAAATATTATGTCTAATCTCCACCTCTACTTTTCCCATTTCTTTGCCTGGCTCAAAAAACAACAAACCTGGCCACATTTTTGCCAATATCTGCTTGTGTGGGGGCAAGAATTAACAGAAATAAATATTATCAAACAAAGTCAATGCATGAAATACATACTTACAATAGCAACTTCCAAAAAATCCTGGGCTTTTTAAATATTCCATCAGTTGGTTGGCATCAATTTGCTGATCATGTACATAATAATGCATTTTCAGTAATGTACAATTGTAAATGCATAACCTTAATTTTTGAAGAATCAAAGGTAAAATTAAGGGGATTTACATGTACATGCAGG
>OZ037995.1:12909680-12966206 GCA_964035705.1 Porites rus
ATCTCGTAGCTAAATTCAGAAAACTTCAATGCTGACTTACTTCTGTGGCGGGTCGTTACAACAATCGCACTTCACAGGTTAGCAAATTCTTTTAACAGATTCTTCATGTAAGCGGATTTATAGACAGACTGTAAATTGTTTTCTTTCTCACTTCGATTCTACTGAAAAACTGGTTTGAAACACAATAAGCTAATACAATTCTTGTCATCAAATAAATCTATCCAATAACAAACAGGCAACGCTTGTTTGATAAACGGAACAGAGGGGAGACCTCGCGTACCTTGCATTTCCATTTCCACCGTTTTATTCCTCGGCTTCATACCCTTAACTGGTACAAAATTTCCAATTTTCTATAATTTTCCTTCTTCGCCCACCTCTCACCCCTTCATAATTTCCTCCTATTGTCCTCTTATTTCCCGCCTTCTGTATCCCTCTAACCCCTTAATCCTTCGAGCTACCCCATCCCTGTCGTCGTTTTCTAGGTCGTCGTTTTCTAGGTCGTCATTTTCTAGGTCGTTGTTTTCTTGGTCGTTGTTTTCTAGGTCCTCGTTTTCTAGGTCCTTGTTTTCTAGGATAGGTCGTCGTTTTCTAGGTCGTTGTTTTCTAGGTCATCGTTTTCTAGGTCGTAGGTCTTCGTTTTCTAGACACCCTTCAATTAATATTCTTCTGTAAAGTTACAGCTTTCTGCTGCTACTAGAATTCTTAACAAAAACCCTGTGAGAGATTTCTTTTATCATTTTTTCAGCCCTATCTATACCTCTCTACTTTTTGCTGTACACTCTGTGGTAATTTTTTAAAGGCCTGCAAAAACATGACATTTTTATAAAAGGCAGCTATTCAAGATCATATTCCAATCTCTTTTTAATATATGTGGTCCCGCGCGATGCACATAAAAGTACATACCTTCACACATTATGCTTCAACAATCAACACATTTTTGATAGTTCGAAAAACAGACTTTACACAAAAATATTGAGTCAATTTTCCAAACTTCAAGATAAAAACCTTTTCTTGGTACTTTTTTATCACATAAAAACTTAAACTTAACTTTGATTAAATTGTGCATGCAGTGCTGTTGGTCTGTGCGTTCACAGTAGGTGCAAATGGTTATTGTTATTTTTCTTGAGAAATAAATTGTTTCTCAAAATCCTCTCGAGTGATCAATATCAAAAATGCTCACCCAAGACTTCTGCATTTCCGCAAATTTTAAAACTCAATTCATTCGAGTTTCAGGTGGTCTTCCTCGCAACCATTTTTATCTTGTTGAACAATGCTAAGGAGCATTGCCTGACGAGACAAAAACGGCTGCAAGGGAGTTTCAAGAACACTATCTATAAGGTCATCCTGAGGAACTAATTAAAACTAGGTTCAGTTACCCTGGCTGCAGATTTCCATTCTCGAAATACAATAAAGTAAAAGAAAAAAAACCTCTAGCAACCTGGGTGAGGTTTAAGGACAAGAAATGGAAAAAGGAGATTGGCCCTTCAATGTTAGCTGACCTTTGCTATGCTACTATTTGTGCCCTTAGGTTGGATAAAGAGTAACATTTGAAGCTTATTGATGAACCGATTAGTACACCTCTTGTCGTGTGCTAGAAGTTTGACATGTCAATAAACTTATTATTTTTCCTTTTAATGGGCTCCTGGAAATAAGGCTCAACATCCTAACTTTTTATTTTAGGAGCGGGCTCCCAAAAATCTTTTAAGGCAGCAGCCACACCTCACTGTATACTTTGTTGCTTAATTGCATTCCTCCCCATCCATTTGCTTATTTCCTTACTTCTGGATATTTGCTTTAAACTCCCGCTAACTAAAACTTTTTTTGTTTCCCTAGAAGGTTCGAGTTATCAGGAGTCGCGTGTAGCTCAGTGATAGGGGAACTACAGTGACCAGAAAGTCACAGGTTTGACTCCTCAGATTGTTTCTTCTGAATCGTCTGTATTACTGACTTAAACACAAGACTCCTCATATTATATAGGTATTTACCAACCTTAAAAATTCCACACCACATTAAATTCACTAAATAAAAAACTTAATTTTATCACAGAAGGGTCTTAGACAGAATTAGTATTAATATTATAATCAAAACTTTTGATGTATTGTGGATAAGAAAAGACAGTACTGTACATGTAGGTCACCTGCAACTATTCAAACCTGAATTTCATTTTTAACTCCAACATAACATGTTAAAAACAGCTGTAACTCATTTGAATAATATTATGACTTACCGCTCCAGCAAGAAAGTCGGGAGAAAGAGGATCTTCTATCATTGCACCTAGGAAATCTGGATAGCCCTGTTAAAAATGAAACAATAGTAATAAACACTTAATGACTGGTCCCGAGGAAAACTAGACTGTTCACAGTCCCCTATTTTTCTTTAAGATCATCGAGATCGAGCGCTTTGCATTACGGGTTGCCATCTTGCATGAGTGTCAAAACTACTTAAAGGGGGAGGGGACGGTTTGGGAGGAGGCGAGAAAAATAGCCGCTAGAGCTATAATCCCCAATGCCTGCCCCCTCGGTACATTTGAAAATCAAGATAGCTGTGACGGTAAGACGTGGTATTGGTACATCTAAACAATCTCACGAAAAAATAGGGGACTGTGAACAGTCTACAGGAAAACAGTAGTTTTGTTTCCTGAGAATCTCAATGTTTCTAAAATTGTTGCATAATTGCCACAGAGGCACTAACTACTAACACAAAATAACAAGGCTGTGCTTCGGCAGTGCCTGGTGGCCTGTGGTGCCTAACTAGAAACACTTGGCACCCTAGCTGGATTTCACAAGTTCAGAGCACTGGGGTCCCTTCAGATTTTCTTAGAGCACAGAAGAATCAATCTGTTCATTTAATGTTCTTTGACGCAGTTGAAGAGATCTAGGCTACACAGTCTTTAGAATTCAGTATGCATGTACGTGCACAGGAAGACATGCAACTGGTGTCCTAGCTCAACTACACTATATGATGTATTGAATAAATTATTTTCTGTACATATCAAATTTTTTTTGTCTAACCATGCATTAAACCCTTCTGATACAGATCGGCCCAGTCACTTGTAAGGCGAATAAATTAAATACAAATGAGAGATGAAGATATTTCACTGACCATAAGATACGGTAAATCGAACCCTTCCTAATTTATAACTACTAGAACCTCGCACTAACTCAAAGTAATTTTTGTTTCACTTCAGATCATACCCTTGACAACTCAAACCATGTTATATTCAAGTAAGTGACAATTTGATAAAAAAAACCATGTGCTGATCGAAGTCCGAAACTTCAAAACAGCCATGTCACTCCAGTTCAAATTCAGTGTCCATCCCCAAGCCTGCTGCCTAACTGGCACCCGGTCGCCAGAGGCACCTATGATTTGCCCACCTAGGTGATAAAAATATCAAACAAGGAGCCTGCATGGGTGCCTAAAACTTGTGATTCTCTCGCCAACTTCCAGTCAACTAACAACAAAATTTCCTGTTTATTCTGCACTAATTGTGAAACGAAAAAGTAAAATGTTCAGTTGCCAGCCAAAGGCAAAAAATATTTATGCCGATAAAACGTAAACAAGCAAGCACTTGTCTTGAAATTCGCTTCTGTGACTTCCACTCCCTTGGTCTTCCACTGCAGCGCAGTTGAGGTGATCTCGAATAAATTCAATAGTCTTAGTAAGAAAAACATTTGGTATTAAAATCTTGACTTTTTCCCCAGTATTTTGCTTTTAGAAATGTTAAATCACTGTTGTATGCTTTAAAAAGTAGCAATGCGTGTTAAACCAACAGGTTTCAAGTTACACACGAGAGCAGAGTATTCATTAAACATCAAAGATCGGAGAATTCTCCATTTACCACACAGAATTCTCCGGCTAGCATTCGATGGCCTATGATTATTTTTATTCAGACGTGGAGCCTCTTTCAATTAATATTCTTCTGTAAAGTTACAGCTTTCTGCTGCTACTAGAATTCTTAACAAAAACCCTGTGAGAGATTTCTTTTATCATTTTTTCAGCCCTATCTATACCTCTCTACTTTTTGCTGTACACTCTGTGGTAATTTTTTAAAGGCCTGCAAAAACATGACATTTTTATAAAAGGCAGCTATTCAAGATCATATTCCAATCTCTTTTTAATATATGTGGTCCCGTGCGATGCACATAAAAGTACATACCTTCACACATTATGCTTCAACAATCAACACATTTTTGATAGTTTGAAAAATAGACTTTACACAAAAATATTGAGTCAATTTTCCAAACTTCAAGATAAAAACCTTTTCTTGGTACTTTTTTATCACATAAAAACTTAAACTTAACTTTGATTAAATTGTGCATGCAGTGCTGTTGGTCTGTGCGTTCACAGTAGGTGCAAATGGTTATTGTTATTTTTCTTGAGAAATAAATTGTTTCTCAAAATCCTCTCGAGTGATCAATATCAAAAATGCTCACCCAAGACTTCTGCATTTCCGCAAATTTTAAAACTCAATTCATTCGAGTTTCAGGTGGTCTTCCTCGCAACCATTTTTATCTTGTTGAACAATGCTAAGGAGCATTGCCTGACGAGACAAAAACGGCTGCAAGGGAGTTTCAAGAACACTATCTATAAGGTCATCCTGAGGAACTAATTAAAACTAGGTTCAGTTACCCTGGCTGCAGATTTCCATTCTCGAAATACAATAAAGTAAAAGAAAAAAAACCTCTAGCAACCTGGGTGAGGTTTAGGGACAAGAAATGGAAAAAGGAGATTAGCCCTTCAATGTTAGCTGACCTTTGCTATGCTACTATTTGTGCCCTTGGTTGGATAAAGACTAAAATTTGAAGCTTATTGATGAACCGATTAGCACACCTCTTGTCGTGTGCTAGAAGTTTGACATGTCAATAAACTTATTATTTTTCCTTTTAATGGGCTCCTGGAAATAAGGCTCAACATCCTAACTTTTTATTTTAGGAGCGGGCTCCCAAAAATCTTTTTAGGCAGCAGCCACACCTCACTGTATACTTTGTTGCTTAATTGCATTCCTCCCCATCCATTTGCTTATTTCCTTACTTCTGGATATTTGCTTTAAACTCCCGCTAACTAAAACTTTTTTCATTTGCTTAGAAGGTTCGAGTTATCAGGAGTCGCCTGTAGCTCAGTAATAGGGGAACTACAGTGACCAGAAAGTCACAGGTTTGACTCCTCAGATTGTTTCTTCTGAATCGTCTGTATTACTGACTTAAACACAAGACTCCTCATATTATATAGGTATTTACCAACCTTAAAAATTCCACACCACATTAAATTCACTAAATAAAAAACTTAATTTTATCACAGAAGGGTCTTAGACAGAATTAGTATTAATATTATAATCAAAACTTTTGATGTATTGTGGATAAGAAAAGACAGTACTGTACATGTAGGTCACCTGCAACTATTCAAACCTGAATTTCATTTTTAACTCCAACATAACATGTTAAAAACAGCTGTAAATCATTAATTTGAATAATATTATGGCTTACCGCTCGAGCAAGATCAAGAAAGTCGCGATAAAGAGGATCTTGTATCATTGCACCTAGGAAACGTGGATAGCCCTATTAAAAATGAAACAATAGTAATAAACACTTAATGACTGGTCCCGAGGAAAACTAGACTGTTCACAGTCCCCTATTTTTCTTTAAGATCATCGAGATCGAGCGCTTTGCGTTACGGGTTGCCATCTTGCATGAGTGTCAAAACTACTTAAAGGGGGAGGGGACGGTTTGGGAGGAGGCGAGAAAAATAGCCGCTAGAGCTATAATCCCCGACGCCTGCCCCCTCAGTACATTTGAAAATCAAGATAGCTGTGACGGTAAGACGTGGTATTGGTACATCTAAACAATCTCACGAAAAAATAGGGGACTGTGAACAGTCTACAGGAAAACAGTAGTTTTGTTTCCTGAGAATCTCAATGTTTCTAAAATTGTTGCATAATTGCCACAGAGGCACTAACTTAACTAACACAAAATAACAAGGCTGTGCTTTGGCAGTGCCTGGTGGCCTGTGGTGCCTGACTAGAAACACTTGGCACCCTAGCTGGATTTCACAAGTTCAGAGCACTGGGGTCCCTTTAGATTTTCTTAGAGCACAGAAGAATCAATCTGTTCATTTAATGTTCTTTGACGCAGTTGAAGAGATCTAGGCTACACAGTCTTTAGAATTCAGTATGCATGTACGTGCACAGGAAGACATGCAGTGTCCTAGCTCAATTACACTTTTTGATCTATTGAATAATTATTTTCTGCAGATAACAATGACCCTTCTGATGCAGATCGGCCCAGTCTGAGTCACTTGCAAGGCGAATAAATTAAATACAAATGAGAGATGAAGATATTTCACTGACCATAACATACGGAGTGTATCGTTACTTTGCGAGCTTTCCGATACAGGATCTTTTTTCTTTTTTAGCATACATTGATTTCAATCTTTTACAAAAGTTACGAACTCGATACTTCCAGGGGAAAAAACGTTAGAAAATTACTCGCTATCAAGAAAGTAAACATGATACTGATGGTCTAAAATGCAAACTAGAAAGCCTTCTGTCGGTTCGAATGTTGAGGAAAGGAAATAAAAGCCTTATATGTCGCAAATACATTTTCTGTGACGAAGTCACTGGGACCCAAATATAATATACAGAAGGTTCCAATGAAATGACTTCCATTTGTAGCTATTTGTGCAAGCCACTGAGGTTTTGATTTGTACGACCCAATAAATATCTAACAAGCTCCTTACTTACCCCACTATATCCACCAGCAGGTGGAGCCCAATAGCTTGCACAAGTCATGCCTTTGTACTGCAAACTAGAGCCGAAAAAACGAACACTTTTGCAAGCTAGTTAATTTCGCCCGCCGAAACAAACCGTCTTCTTCGAAACAAACCGCAACCAACAAAAATTTCCGTTACAGCTGTTAGTGACCAATCACAATTTACCAAGTAAGGAGTATTATAGGATGCCCAGGGGGCACTCGAGCATTTACGCGCGCTTTTCGAGCAAAAAGAGAACTTCAATGTTTATTCCTCGGCAAAGGGCGATCGCTATTACATCCAAACACGGCAAAACGATCTCTCTTTCCTATTACAATCTTTATCTACGAAAACTGAAAGAAAAATTGGCCCGAAAAGCACGCGTAAATACTGATGCGAGTATTTCGGATCGGTCGGCATATTATATTCTACCCACCAAAACCACATCGATCGAGAGGGACTGAGATTGAATTTTTGAAAACCTTGTGAAATGTTATACCAAAGAAAGATGCCTACGATGTTTTGATGTATTCGCCTCTCGGGGATTCGCCTTTCTTTTACTTTGAGCTTTATTATATTTGGGAGATCGCGTTCTCGCCAACAAAGGATGAATATAACGAGTATAACTGTATTTCGGCAAATGTTGTACATGAAGTTTTAAAACATGTTTCAGACATTTCATGGGGCTACGTGATTCACATCTAGCCCCGAACACTGTTGGTGGTTGTTGGTGGTTTTGGTGGATGTTGAAGTCTACATCCACCAAAACCACTCGACCTGTCCAGACCGCACATATGAGCCTTTACCTACAACCATTGTTAAATCTCCAAAGAGGCAAGGGTTTTAATTTTTTTAGGCGCATAGTTACGCTTCTGCAAAGTACTGACGGACTTTTTAAGACCATACTCATAAAGCATAATAATTATTGACACAATGAAACTTTTAATCATGGTTTTTACAAGTTGTTATTGTTTACACATACAAAATTTTTATTTTTTTACTTTTATCCCCGAAAACAAACAAGAAGATCATGGCGGGAATTTTAAGTTATGAACCCGCGTTCGATAGGAAAATTGCTGAGAACTCATCGCAGAGTTTGAAACGAGATCGACGACCAAGTTTTCCTGCTTCAAAGTGGACAAAGATTTTGGGAACTTTGGTGTGTATCTAAGGGCGCGATCCATTCAACCAAAATTTCCTGAAATTTCGGTCCAAAACTCAATGGATCGGTTTGGTCCAACCGGAAAAGTTTCGAAAAAACGGGTCCACCTTTTGAGGTGGACCCAGGGTTGTCATTAAGAGCCGGGGGCCGGGGATTTTCCCCGGCTACCAAGAGAGTGGCCCCCGGCTACTTTTATTGGAAAATAGAAGAAAAATCGAACCAAAGGAAATCGCTATATATTTGATTCCCCGTCTACTTGTTGTATTTACCCGGCAACTTGAAATCTTAGTGACAACCCTGTGGACCACTTTTCCCGGTCGGACCAGTTGGAATTTTGGTTGAATGGATCGCGCCCTAGGTTCATCCATTACTGCGCTTTTCACAAACATGCCAATTCTGAAGTTCAAAAGCCAACTGACGAGTGCGTTTTTTGCTGCCGTCAATCATCTTAACGGACCTCTCAGAAAACAAAACTTTACTTTAACGGGTTCAAAAGGTCAAGGTTTGTGATTGGTGGATTTCGATCCGTTTTGTGTGTTTGTGTGTTGGTGTGTTTCAAGGTTCGTTGCTTGTGATCGTAATTATGAAACGACAGCGAAAAGCGTAATTGTGAATGTACATTCAGAAGTCTTACAAATTGAGAATTTTGGAAGTCAGTCATAAATAATTTTGGAAGTCAATATAGTCGATAAAATCCATGCCGGAAAGAATCCTTTTCTTGCAGTTAGGGGTGGGGGGATATAAATAAAACTCGCTGTAATTTACACCTAGCTACCCTGGTTCCAGAGGTTGTTCTTGATTTTTCTCCGCGTGAGAAAGAACGAGCACTTACCAGCGAGCTTCGCGATTCGTTCTCGCCGCTTTGCTTGTTTCCAACATCTTACTAACATCTCAGTCATTATGCATGAAACTGTACCCCCCTGATATATTTTCTGCACCCCCACAACTGTGAAATGGACGCAGTCTTTCTCGAGCCTTTCTCTTTCTTTCAGCTCCCAGGACAGAAGTGTAGTACACTCTGCTGGTATAGTAGAATTCCGACCTCACTAACAAAAGAGCCCTGGTGGTTCAGTGGTTAGAACGTCCGATCTAGTATTCGGATGTTCGGTTGTTCGTGCATATCATCCGTACATTTTCCGAGAATCTTCGGTTACGACTTTTAAGTTATTCAAAATTCAATCTCAGTCCCTCTCGATCGATGTGGTTTTGGTGGGTAGAATAGGGAACTTAAGAACCACGACGAAGTTCACGACGACGACGTCTGTTGACCGGGAAAGGACTGGAACGAGAAGGTCAGTTTCGGCGGGAAAAAGGAAACTTAAGATTCAGTCGATCGGTAGGTCGACGACGACGACACTGAATGTAAACAAACAAGTAGAAGTAGTAGAACTGTGTTGTACGTTCGCGACAAAGTTTTTTCGCAGAGGCGTCTTTTAAAACGATGCAAGATCTTATTTTATAAGCCGTACGTCTACTTTCATTGACGATGAAGAATTTTTAGGAATGTCTGACCTTTTCGAGTGGAAAAATCTCTGCTTCCCGTACGAAGATTATTCAACTTTCAACCTGAATGAGATGACCGAGTGCGAGTGTCTGTCAGAGGTTAGTTTTGGAAAAAGAGACATTCCGATGCGATAGCTGTTTTCCGAATAAAGTTCATTTCCTCTATATTAAAGATATATGATTTGCCTTTCCTAAATACGTACAACTAAGTTTATCACTTACGAGTTCGCTCGCTCGGCCTCCACAGCTCAGTGTTGTCTTCGAAGTAAACACAATTCATCAGTCGAATTTTCAATCAACATCGCTTCTAAGGAGAAAAAAGAAAGGATACCTGGATTTACGAAGATAAAAAATACAAAGCCCTTGAAAAATCGCTTAAAACAAGGAGTTATACCTGCCAAAGCTTGTGGATTGCAGGACGACGTGACTCTACTGTGTTTGGCGTCGTCCACGACACCACGACGACGAAATTTGCTAAACGCGCTTGCGCAGTGCACGGTATCTCACTTCCGGTCGTCGTCGACAAAGTCGTCGTCGTGGTTCTTAAGTTCCCTAATATAATGGTCGTGACTAGAATGGATACTCCAAAATCAGGTATCCGCTTGGAGACTGGAACTGAATAAAATTATTTTTCGGCAAATCGCTCCGACTCTTTACGACCTTGTTGTGTTGAAACACTAAGTATACAAAGACTGAAGAAGGCTAAGATGAGAATGGTTACTCCAAAATATGGATCAAAGCCTACATAGAGGTTAGTTGTTTTTCACGTTCTTTTTGTAAGAATTTAGTGCAAGGAGCAAACAATGTCTGTTTAATTACAGTACCACTACCGCGACTGCCGTGTATTAAAAGCTTATTCATAGCAAAGTATCTGTTTGGATAGCTCAGAATAAGGTGGATACTTAAGAATAAGAATGGCCAAAATATGGAAGTTTTGGCCATCTGGATTATTATTACTGAACTTCCCAATACAAACATGATTGTTACGTTTACAAAGAGGGTACAAATACAGTCAACCATTGTGTAATTATGGCTCAGTTAATTCGAAGCTTGCTTATAGGATAGCAGCCCGGTGTAGGGGTGGGGGGTTGGGAGGGGTACTCGACCAATATTTGGGTGTAGGTGAGCCGCTGAGGGTTTGAAACCCATACCCTGTTTAGGGTAACACCCTCAACTTTAGTACCGAGATAGAACAACTCCCTCAGATGGGGACAAGGTTATCAAGCACACCTGTCAACTTGTACTTATCTTATTTAGACACGGGTGCCAAGAACAATAACATTTATATTTATTCCAGTAAATGCTTTGGGTGATGACGTACTAAATATCTGCAAACATTTGCACTAAGACGAAATCGATCATGCATGAAACACCCTGTTTATAATTAGAACAGACTCGCACAAATCATGCACACTGTTTAGGACAGACTTGCAGGAAATTGTATACCCTGTTTAGGACAGACTTGTGCCAAACTATATACCCTGTTCAGCACAGAGAGGACAAAAACCATACCCTGTCCAGCGGCACATCCCCATGGAGGCCATATAAGGGAGTACCCCCCCCCCCCCCCCAGGGATAGCAGACAGTTGTTGAATTTATGGTTCAACATAAACTATTTCTGTTTTCTTATATATTATGGTTGATTTTTTTTTTCACTTTTAAGTGGTAAGTTGCTGTTTAGTTTAGTGTGAGAAGAATGGGTACTTTATGAGATTATAAAAACCAAAGTGACCCTCACAACCTGTGGGATACTCGGGTCAACCTTTTGGTGCGCTGGGTATCTGGCACAATTAGCCAACCAGAACCCAAATCCTTTTACAGTCTTTTCTATGACCAAAAGGCCCAATGTTAGCTACTTTTGGCAAATGTAAACTATGTGATTCCAAGTTAGTCATTTTGTATTCCTGAATCTGCTGTGTGAACCTTTGTAATTTCCAGTCACATTGAAGGTGTTGAAAATGCAGCCCCTTTATTGTCCATCCTGTCATGAAATGTTGCCCCATCCACAGGTAGCCCAAACTCTGAAGGAGTTTGTTGGACTTTGAATTTATAAGAGAATGTATGACAATAAACAAAATACGTCCTAAATTCCATTTTTTGACAAAAATAGAAATGAGAATGACTTACCTTGTGTTTTTGTTTTGTTAAGCTAAAACGGCCTGGATATACCCTACTTCAATAATTATTATTTATTTATCAGTATTTTAGTTATTCATTTTGATATTAGGCAGGTACCACAAGGAAATGATTTGGTTGTTCCTTTTTAATTTAGATGATAGATAACTTTGTAGGTGATAATTATTTGTAATGCACTGAACTGGGGGCCTTTCTCTGCTACCAAAAGAAAATCTTTAACTTTTAAAACAAAAGGGTCAAGGCTTCTTTGCTGAATCAAAGCACTGTATCGTGGAACACAGTGCTTTTTAGAATTACCGCCAAAGTAGCAGCTTTATTTCCTGAAAGAATGATTATAATGGAAGCTTTATTTAATGCATGGCTAATTTCAAATTTTCAGGTGACTTTCCACCCCAGGTATAGAGGGTACATAAAAGTACATTGTGGAAGTGGAGAAAGAGTAAGACGAAAGTAAAACAGAGGAAAGAATTGTGGGAAAAGGAAGAAATGAAAAAATGGTTGTAGAATTGTAAACAAACAACTTTATTTTTATAAAAGTAATAAACAATTTTTTGTACACATTTTATCAAATTCTTAGAGTGGTTTGTTTGTGGTTTTGAGAATTTTATTAACCAAATGGTCAAGCTACCCAGACATGCAACTGAGCAGCCAACTGCTTGGCCTCAATGAAAATTTTTTTTTCCTGTTTTCTTTTTTCTTTTTTTTTTTTTCATTTTATTTGCTATTTCTCTTGAAGCCTTCTCCAATTTTCTTCATTTCTTTCTCCAACTGGTTTCTTTGTTCCTCACAAGCATTTGACTGCAACACCCTCCGGACCTCCAACTCCTCCTCCTGTTACAGCTGCAACATGGATATACGTTGTAGTTAATTTTTTATCTCAGTTAATTTTTATTTTTCCATTGTTTTTGGGTATGGTAATGTATGCTAATGATTTTGAAACAAAGGAAAAACAAAAATTACCTGAAATAAAAATATTAACTGCAACATATACCTGCATGATCATTTTTATTCCATTTTAAATTTATGATAAGCTCACCATACTGAGTGAAAAACAAAAAAATAGCCCATAACCAGCTTAATGCTGAAGGTCTTGTCTCATCAGGAGCTCAGAAGGCAATCAAGGAAATAGGTAATAGGTCACAGGGAGGGGAAGGAAAACACCTTCCCCCCCTCCTCCCTTGAGTGGAGGAAGGGGGAAGAAAAAGAAAAATAATTCATCCCAGGATCAACAGGATCTATTTCCACACTTTTCAACACCATGATGGTACCACTTGGCTGAGGACTGTTGTCAGAAAGTTCAGTGTGGAATAGGGTATGGAAGGCAGAGAGTTTTGGTGACAATAAGGCTCCTAGGATTTGAAAAAACAAAAAAACAAAATACAAGTGCAAAAAAGCAACTATAAATAATTTTGCAAAAATCATAATATTTAGGATAAATAATTTGAATTGATACTAGAGTTTCTTGTAAATGTAAAAAGATAGCAAGTGAATATGGGCGGGCTGGCAGAGGCCAGCAGTAGATCTAGGGAGGTCCCCGGCCCTCAATATTTCTAGATCAAATTGAGGACAACAGTGCCATGAAAATTCTTTTCTAGATTGAGCTCCTCCATACCTTAAGGTCTGAAAGAGTGGTTCCTTCCTGCCACCTTAAGGTCTGGTGAGAACCCCCCGGCCCACCCCTCTTCTTATCTGAAGGTTCCGATCTGCCACTGTAGGCTCCAGGTCCTATATCAGAGCTATACAGAGACACTACACTAATACAATCTGCAGGACCATTTTTTTTTTTGTAACTTGAGCATATGTCTGCCTGCGCTTGTAATAGTGATCACCAAGCTACAAGAAGTATGACCTGAAGTAAATTAGGGACCTGTCATTTATTAGAGGTGGGGCAGGGCTGGTGCAATTCTTTTTTCCCAAGTGAATTTTTTTTATGCCCTCCCCCAATTCCCTGCAGAAAAAAATGTAACCCTCCCCCTTGTATGGCCCAAAATAGTTATGACCCTCCCCACACTAAATTACCCTGTGATGAAGGGAGGCGCCAATACAACATTCAGGAACAGGTATCTAAGATCACCTCATGCATTGAAGCAATATTGAGCACAAACAAGCCTGGTGCTGCTGGAAAATTTTACACGACCGATTATGTTCTTGTCCCAGCTGATTAGTTAATATTGAGGGCGAACATTATGAAGCTCAGTGAGTTACTAGAGAACATATTAGATATGGATAGACGCATTAAAGCTCACCTTAACACCCTGTTTCACTCAAAGACTGGTAATTTTATACGAGGAGAAGAGTATTCTAAATCGTTTGATGAAGCTGTTATTACAAGGCTTGATGAAGCTAAAAAAAGAGTAAACAGTGAATTGAAATATCTTAATGAGAAACTTGATCAATGCAAAGACATGTTTCGCAGTGTGTTGCTGTTGAAAACCAAATCAAGAAAAAGACGTACATGTAGGGTTGTTGGGTAGTTCAGGTTGATCATTATGAAAGTTTAAAATGCTTACTGTGCAAGGGACTTGTTTGTTAAATAATATATTTTATTTGTTGATTTATTTTTATTTTAAGTGAACAGCAATGTTTGCTAAAAATGGTATGGCCCTCCCCAAAGCCCAGCTTAAATTTTTGCTGATCCTCCCCTTTTTGGCTACATAAAATTTAATGACCCTCCCCCCAATTGCACCAGCCCTCCCCCGCCTCTAATAAATGACAGGTCCCTTATGTTTTTTTTTTTTTTTACTATTGTTAACACTTGGAATCAACTAACCCATAAAGATGGTTAACTGACCTTAACTGTATTTGTACCCTCTTTGTAAACGTAACAATCATGTTTGTATTGGGAAGTTCAGTAATAATAATCCAGATGGCCAAAACTTCCATATTTTGGCCATTCTTATTCTGAAGTATCCACCTTATTCTGAGCTATCCAAACAGATACTTTGCTATGAATAAGCTTTTAATACACGGCAGTCGCGGTAGTGGTACTGTAATTAAACAGACATTGTTTGCTCCTTGCACTAAATTCTTACAAAAAGAACGTGAAAAACAACTAACCTCTATGTAGGCTTTGATCCATATTTTGGAGTAACCATTCTCATCTTAGCCTTCTTCAGTCTTTGTATACTTAGTGTTTCAACACAACAAGGTCGTAAAGAGTCGGAGCGATTTGCCGAAAAATAATTTTATTCAGTTCCAGTCTCCGAGCGGATACCTGATTTTGGAGTATCCATTCTAGTCACGACCCTAATATAATGCCGACCTTTCGGATCGGGCTTATGCCCCTTGGACATCCCATAATACTCCTCAAATCGAACTGAATTCAATATGGCCGCCGTATCGGTAATAGCGGAGCTCCCGCGCGCGCGCAGCGCGCGCGCAGCGGAGCACCATGGGTAAGAAAATTTGGTAAACTATCCATCCCAGAAAATTTGGTTATGACGTAGCGTACGCCCGTCCGTACACACACTTCATGTAAGCCGATGTCAAATGTCACAATAGATCTTGCACAACTTGACTAGCCTCCTAGTTATGTAAGCCATCCGTATGAGTACGATTAGATTGACAGCTGTCAAAATCAGACATCCGCTGACAATTATCACATGACCGTCTCGCGGGCTCAGATAAAAGACCAGTCGTTTTGCCCCTATATATAAGCTGATATAATATGTCACACTTACCAATTCAACATAAAAAGGAAACTACGCCGGGCAAGGCTGTCAGTTGGCTGACAGTAGTTTAAAGTTACATTGGCAGGCCAAATTAAGGTCAATTGACAGCTGTCCAAATAGGACATGTGCAGACCTCTATCAGAAAACTAATAACGAGGGCTCAGGTTCGGTCAGGTACACGATCTGGCATTTTCCACTACATGCCGGACGGAAATGTCCTACTCACACTAGTAGTCTGTTAATTCGAATATTCGCCATTCTAATGAAGGTTAATTGACAGCTGTCAAACTAAAGTACACGCTGACCATCATCACCTGAGTGGATCGCGGGCTCATTTTTCTATCTATTGAGGTCACGTAGTGTTTAAAGTTTTGCGCTGATATTTTATTTGATCACGGGCTCAATTCGAAGTCCCATAGCTAAGGAAATCTACCCATCCCAGAAAATTTGGTAATCACATGACCGAGCGACCGAGCGACCGAGCGACCGACCGTCCGTCCGCACCACAGGCATACCAATGTTTACTCTCACACTTTCTAGGTACTTTGGGAGCCCAGGAGAAAGCTGATTGCACATCAATGTTGTCATCAATTGACAGCTGTCAAAACAGGGTATCCGCTGACCACTATCACCTGACCGAATCGCGGGCTCAGGTGTCGACCCATCGAGGTTGAGTATTTTTTTGAACTTATCCGCTGACAATTTACTGGTTTTCAAATGATCGCAGGTTCACGTTTACTTTTGTTTTAAATTCATATCAAATATGTTGTGTTTATGTCAGTATCGCCCCGCACTATTATGATTTTGATTTCAAACTGACTTCAGACGCAAAAATTCAGCCAGTTTTTTTAAAATACAGGCGGGGAAGACCTTTTCTTACCATGGTCACGTGTTGGTCACGCTCCACGTCCAATTTTTATGCTCTGATTGGTTAAAATTTGACAGGTGAGTTCATGCGTAAAATTTATGCAGCATCTTGAAAGTTGTTTACTTTGACAGCTGAAGCTGACAAAGTTTTGAGTCAACTTGTGATGTTTTTAGCTGTCTTTTTCCACTGGATGTACGAAATGAAATACAGCTGCTATCAAGAGTGTTCTCTTATTCATGGCTGGTTTGTTTATTGGGTTTTTGGTTGAAAAATGCGTCGCTTGTCAAAGCCGATAATCCGATTTCGGATGGCATCGTTTTTGTTTTTCACCTTGCTGGATGCGTACGAGAATTATAAAGGCTCAAGCGATCCTTGCCTTATTTGATAGCTTTCAGGAGCTGCATCTCGAAATATGGTAAGCCTGAGTAATTATTGTATTTAATCTAATTTCATGGAGTCCAGCTGCTCCGTTTATGAAGCTAGTTTATGCACGTTTGTAGTAAGATTTGACTGAGACACTGATCTGACCTCGTATGAAGTTTGATATAGGCTTAAGCTTACAGAACTTTAAAAAGCCTTTAGTCGATATTAATTCACCTTAAATAGAAAGAAAAAACTTTCCGAAGAATATTTAGTTATAATTTTGGCTGTAGAAAGAAAGCTTTGAACGATTTTCTTTTCGTGAGTTCATCTTTGAAAACAGCCAACACCGGAAAACCGGCGGCTTAAAACACAAACATTAAGCTTACTAGTAAAGACTTGAGGATTCTTAGACACACTTAAATACTCATTTGTTTTCGTGAATGAAAATTGTTGTCTCTAAAAATGTTCTATCGAATTATTTTTCTTTATTGATTTTTGGTAGTCTCAAAAGTGTAATTTTCATCGCTTTGCCGTTTGTTTTCAGGCGTTCATAAACATCGCTCGCAGGAGTACTCAAAATGCCAAGCGTATCAAACGCTTTTTAAGATTACACATCGTTATAAAACCGTTAATAAAAAATAGACTCAATAAATTCTTTATCACGTTGAAGCGTAACTCTTTTAAAATTTCTTCGCAAATTTGACGCTTGTCAAAAGTTAGAACCGGCTGGCCGTATAGGTGATTTTGGAAATTCTTTGAACGGTTTCGCTAATTAAAAGTCCACGCGTGCCTCTGTGGTCCTGAATATTGAATGAATGCAATTTGTCTTGAAGTATTGTGAAATACTGCATTTTGTACGAGGTCTGTATGATAAAAACAGCGCCTCATAGTACTTTTTCTCCTCAGATGTGGTGTATAAAAAAAATAAAAGATTGGTTTGCACGCACCCAGATTTATTTGCAAGAATTTGTAAACTTGTCGAACGCAAAAAATTCGGTCTGATTTGTTTTCCAAGAATTTGTTTTGCACGCCTTATCTACTGTGATCAAGAGCCATCATTGCTGTTAAATGTGACCGAAGACTATTTTTTGGGTGTACATATAAGGCTATATCAACTCGATACAAAATTTGTTTCACTCCAAAATCACTTAGCTTTTCCCTCAAAAGTCACATGAATGTGCCCTTACGTTAACTGATTTGTGGAATACAAAATTATTGTTTGATTTAAGTTATAAATTTATCAATGGGAGCTTCGCTTTTAGCTGTGGCTAAATATATATATTATATAGATTATACACACTCAATGATCTTGGTAATTCAAGCAATCTGATTGGTTAGCTATCTTGGACTATGACGTTATATTCACCGAGCTAGGCGGTGAATATAAAGCAGAACAAAATCGCTGCCGTAAACTGGGTGTTTTGCCAAAGCTTCACAGTAAAGCCTTTTTGAAAATACACGAATATCCAAGTGCTGATGACTTTGAAGGCAAGAATTAAGAAAAGACTTCATGGTGTTTAGACAGCGTGACTTATTGTGAAGTGGTTTATTCAACAATATTAACTTCGCCTTCGGCGAATAATTGTTAATTAGCCAGGGCTAAAAGCGAAGCTCTCAATGAAATGTAAAATCGTGTAATGCTACAGCGGTGATGCTAAAGGTGATATTCGAAACGAAGATTTTTAGCGCAACACAGCGTTTCAATGTTGTAACAATTCGAAACAATGTGCCACCAATGCTGCAACGCTGTGTTGCGCTAAAAGTCGTCGTTGCAAATCGTCTCGTACAACATCACATTAAGCGTCGAAAGAAGGCAGCGAGAACGGTGAAAAAACAACAATAGCAAAAAAGCAACTTTGCACGTGCCATGACGTGCAGCACACTTTTTTGTACATTTCTTTGCCGTTGTTTTGCACGACCACAACGTGAAACTTCCAGAAACTTCCTGGTTACACGTTTTATGGAGAAAATGTCGCACGTGTTCTAGCATTTCTCATTTTCTCACCGCCGCTACAAAATGTCATGATTTTCCTCCAAGAAAAAATGTCTCCTTTGTTTTTTCTATCTCGCTCTAGCTCTTTTTCTCGTTGAGCTTCGCTGGCCTGTCGCCTCACATGCCCCGTCTCCTTTTCTCCGTCTTTCTCTTTCTCTATTTTCCAAATGTGTGGACATGACAATTAATCTAAACTTAATACTTTAGACAACAGGATACAGAAATATTTTCCGCTTTCCGTTTTCGTCTTTATTGACTCTTTAGTTGTTTCTGCTTCACAAGAAGCGGGTGGCCATACGCTTTCCGGCCAAAATAACCTGACATTCGGCATCGGCTTACATGAAGTGGGTGTGCTGACGGGCGGCGTTTGTGCGCTACGTCATAACCAAATTTTCTTGCTTTCGTAGGTTATCAATTTATCAGTAGCAATGAGGCTCCGCCACGCGCTTCGCGCGCGGGAGCTCCGCTAAAAAGGTCTAATCGAAGAAGTACCCGCGAGTTTTGCGGGGATCTCGCGCAAACGCGTGGGAAATTATGGCGGAAGGTGCGTTGAGGAAAGAATGGGAAATTTTCTGGTTTGAAAGACTCAACAAGTATCAAGAGGAAGTCTTGCGACATGTTGTTGAATCAAAGAGGGATGCCCCTGTGAATCTTCCAACTGGTTTCGGAAAGTCTGTAGTACTTCAGGCTTTGTCTGTTCAGGGGCACCCAACGACTGTTTACTGTAACATATCTCAGTCGGAGAAGCAAATATTGCCTAGAATTATCTATTACTTTATCTATGAAATTCGCTACAATTTTCTGAAGTTTAATCTTGCAATTTCACATTTCACTCGCCAGGTTAGGCTATTTTTCATAAAAAAAAAAGGAAACCTAAAATTTTCGGATTCAAAAATATGATGGAAAGAGGAATCAGAAAAATTCTCTCCTTCGTAATGAATCAGTCAATTCCAGCTGCGCCCAGTCCCCCCCCCCCCCCCCCCCCTTCCCCGGGCGGCGGGAGCATTTTTTTTTGCTTGGATAGCAAATTCTCGAGGGTGGGGACTCTTGAGCTGTCAAATCCCCAGGGGTGGGGACGAAACAAGAGGGCAAATGCCCCGTCCTCCGTCAACACTGCAACATTTTTCATTGATCGCACAATCGAGTAGCGCAATTTTAAGCTTTTTAATGTGCGATTTTTTGTTTCAATTAACGTCTTCCTTTGTAATAGTGCTATTCTAATTAAGACTTCACGCCGTGACGACACCAGTTTATGGTTTTCGTATTGTTATAAAATTATTGACATTTTAAAAATTAATAGTGCGCTGTAAAGTTAACTGCTACGAATGGTTTTATAAATGTGAAAGGATGTTCTTCAAATAATATCAAGAGAAACTTGATTCAATAACCAAAAAAACGTTGATTCACCTCGATAGTTCCCGAGTTTTGTTATGAAATTCTGGCTTGATAAGCAATGAAGAAATGCATGCACAAAATCGAGAACATGCCTTCACAAACCTCTTCAATTTTTTCCCATCCGATCCTTGACAAATGAGCCAATCTGGTTATTTTTCCAGTAAAATCCTCTGTGTAGTTATATTCGGATAGGAAACCGCGTGCGTGTCAAAAGCTCGGGGCTGGCCCCGGCATGGGTTGGCAAATGCGCCACCCCCAGGCCTAGGACTGACAGGGCGGGCAATTGCCCCGCGGTAGCCCGGGGAAGGGGCTGGGCGCAGCTGGAATTGACTGATGCATAAAGCCCTTGAAATTTCGAAAAGACTCAAGTTGCCCTAGGATGACCAAACACATACAAATTTAGCGCCGCTTAGAATACATTTCTAGATGTCTAAAAGTACACTGGATAGCCTAAAAGGAGTTTTCAAAGTATTTAGGAGGAAACCGTCGTTGGGTGCCTCTGTCTACTGTGTCTATTGTGTATTCTTATGTGGAACCAACAAACTCGAGCCGAAACAACCGGATGCTCTCTGTGTACAGCCGCCCTTTCTAGTCTGGGAACCGCAGAAGATTTTTTTTCCTCAGAACGACGCGTTTATAATTACGGATCGTGGGACTGTGATTGATGAAGTAAGCACCAAGAGGATTCATATTGAAGAAAAGATTAAGGGACAATTTTTAACTTGCGGATTACGCGTAGCGTGACGGAACAAGTTATTGTGGGCACTGTGATATGCAAACGTGTCACTAGGGTGTAGACACCGTTCGGAATTAGTCGGCTCCGCACGAAAGCGCCCGTTGATCGATCGTTCCCGTTCCGTGTGCATTGTGCATGTGCCCAATGGTCTGGTCTGAAAAATAGTGTCAGGATTTGGAGAACCGGGCGGCACCCCCAACCACCACCAAGAATTCCCAGGGAGGTCTGTACATAGGCTACAATCAAAGCTTAGGTGACAAAAACCTTACAATTAACCTCAATAAATTGCGGCACGCGGTTGCTGGATTTGCGACGCATTGCGTGGTGTCTTGGGATGCATTATTGCTTGTTTGCATACCCAAAATGCTCTGCGCATTTTTTTGCGCCCTAGCGGGGCCTGGGGATAAGGTAGAGATGTCTTAATGGTTGTCGCACATGGTTTTAAAAGTTATACGTTGACAACAAACCACACAGCTATTCTTCAACGGTTTCGTTTCTTATATTTTGTCTAGTGCAAGAGCCAACAAAGTTTGACTCAGTATTAATTTAAGTGATACATCATGCAACAGCGCAGGTATTGCTCTCTAAATTACCGACAACTTTTTATCGGTAGCCATAACTTATTTCACTGGGGAAATATCATTGGGAACACCACATTAAAAGTAAAAGTAAAATACCTTATCTAATGACGATTATTCTTCTATATGAAAGTCACGCAAAGACGAAATCTGTTCATGTTTGGGATGCCGAGCTGTACTGAACCAGATCGGAGATAGTTTTAAGGCTAGAGAAGACTTAGACCACATGTCGGTCAAAAAGTGTGCCAAAAAGGACCATATCGTCTCGTGTCTTGCATCACTTGCAGCAAAGGGAAATTAAACTGGCCGCTATTAATTGCTATAGAGTCCAGACAACGACGCGATCAAGTTTTTCACGAAATTGTCCATCTGTCCTAGTAAGATATTTCTAGCTTAAAGGCAGTCGACAAATTTGCATAATTTTCCTTATCATATAATAATTTACGGACATAGGCGTACGGGCCGGGGGGGCGAGGGGGGCTGCAGCCCCCCCAAATTTTGGGCAACTCATATTTTTTGGGCAGCGAGAGAAAAATTGGGCAAAGCCAGTTTTTTAACACGTTTCCGTGTTTTTTAAATCATTATTTTGAAGAGATAAATATTGTCTATTTTAACCTGAAGTTGGCGTAATAATCCAGTACTGTTACATTCACACGAGGAAGTGGTTGCCTAGCACGTAATGAGTTTCTGGTTATAAGGGAAGCGTATCATGTGCTGTTTTTTTTTTTATTGTTGGGCACTGTACTGCAATGGGCTATTTCCAGTCGTGAATTGATTAGAATAAACTTCCGCCTAACTTTCTAGAATCATCTCCACTCGTAGAACAGTGTATGGCAGATAGCATCAGCAATGGGTCTGAAAGTGAAGAAGCGGCTGACTAATTCTCAGTTTGAATTACGCGAAGAATTGTATTTTTTTAACAAAAAAATCTATCGAGTGGTTTAAAGATTTTTCACTAATTTGTTAAAGTAGACCGAAATGTTTACAAAACCGCTAACAAGAGCGCCATGATACATACTAAATACTCAAATCCTTTTTTGGCCAGAGCTATCTCCATTATCTTTTACCCACGTTTTTAAAAAGATTGAAACTACTATGAGGTGAAATTGCATGTCAAAAGCGCTTCGTTTTCTAGAGATAACGGCCAAACATCAAGATTTTCCTTTTTTACCGTATTTCTAACGATAGAAACTTTATCCCAAAATATCTCCGCAACGCTCTTACAGATTCCGTTTTAACTTCACGAACATCGAGGTGACTATTGGAGGAAAATGCTTCCGTGAACGATTTTGGAAGAACAGTTCCCAGTGAGAAATGTTGCTGCAAGTATAATAGGTACTGGCATCATTTGGTTGCTATGACAACTCCGATGTTATTGCAACCCGGATCACAACAAATTTTCATCTTTATCTAATGCGACTGTGGTGGCAATTTTTCCAAATGTTTGTTTATGGTGTCGTAGTCTATGCTAAAAAAAACTTCACAGGTATTGACCCTGAAAAACTGTATCGAGCCACTTTCATATGCTAGTACGACCTATGTTGTTGCATCGTATGGCCCTTGTTTCTGTTCGACTGTTTTGTAAAAATTTGGGCAACTTGCAAGAATTTTTTGGGGCAAATAGTTTACCTCCCCCCCCTGACAAAAAATTGCCCGTACGCCTATGTTTACGAATCAAATTAAATTTTGTTAAACACTTAAGAATAAAGGTAAGCGAAAAAAGTTGAACACAACGTTTCGATGTCACAATGACATCATTATCAAGTGACAAAGATAAAAACTAAAAACTGACCTAATATATATACGGTTTAAAGTGACAAAATAAATTGGAGAGCAAAAGTAACATGTTTGCACGTGTAGATGAAAATATGTTACAAACAGTTTTGCTAGGATGGAATCTGATTGCGTGTTTAAGCTTGGTTTCTTCTCTTTAATAAAAAGTAGTTCGTAAATCAGACAGTCTAATTTTCCATTGCACTTCTTGAGTAGCAACCAGGGCAGCAACTTTTCTATCCGTACTCAAGAAGGCGACATCGAAACTGTTGAGTTGAACTTTTTTCGCTTATCTTTATTCTCAAGTGTTTGATAAAATAATTTGAGTTGATTTATATTTTGGACAAGGAAGTTCTTCAAATAGTCATCACGTACTTCTTGATAATGTTAAAGCTTCCATAAACTATACAGCTTGCTACGGCAAGGTTTACTGAGCAACAGTTTATAAGTAAAACTTACTCGGCGGCAGTTATTTGAATCTGTTCTGTAATAATCGTTGTACTTAGGAAAGTACGTATTTGTCTTCAAAAGTTATTAACTTGTGAAAAAATGTTATTTCTGACGAATGAGCCCGCGAAGAAGGCAGAAATAAATATTTTGATGGCACGAGATACAACAGGGCCTGGGTACTAGGCCGGGTGCACCATGGGTAGCCATATCGGGGGTATATAAGGCTGCGTATATCACGTGTTCGTCATCTAGGCTTACGAACCAACCTCTCCTTGGTTTTTCTAAAATTTTTGTTTTATTTATTTTTAGGAGCAACATATTCTCGATTACATTGTAAAGTCCCGTAGGAAGGGCTTTGAGCTTGAGCCTTGGTTCCTACCCAGATTTCCTGCCCGCATTTTTTCCCTTCGGGGTTTTTTTGGGCAGGTTTTTTCTGGCCTCCGTCTGACCGCATTTACTTCAGTTTGTAAGCGGTAGCTCAGCTCTGCTAGTTTTCAGCCTTTTTCCCGTTTCTTATTTTATGTACTTGTACACTAGTTATCTCAGTTTTGCACCTGCTCCTTTACTTGATATATTTAGTTTCCATGTATGCTTAGGTCAGCTGTCCCGGAACCGCTCTTTAGGAGGCGACGTAAGTCTCTTTTGACGCAGTTAGGTTGCAGGCAATGTTACAGACCTCTAGCCAGGGTCGTTATTCATTGTTTACCCTCAATGTCCCGCCCTAGCCTTTTATGGCAGCCTTACTGGTTATTGGGCTACGTGCCTTGTTGGGTACATTAGTGGAGATAATTCCCAGTTTTCCTGGCACTCAGCCTCTGTGCTCCTGAAGTGTTCCCGGTCCCAGTTATACGTTGACACAGTTTTATTAAATTTCCCCAGCCTAACTGGCACTAAGTCTGCGTGCTTATTTGGGGGATTCATGTCGAGATCGACAGGTTTTTGCAGTTTTTTCTTTTTGCTTAGCCTCTGTGCTCCTACCGTGTTCCTCGTGCCAGTTATGCGTTGTCTGAGTTTTAGCGGAGCTCCTCGCGCGCGCGAAGCGCGCGCGGAGCGGAGCACCATGGGTAAGAAAATTTGGTAAACTATCCTCCCCAGAAAATTTGGTTATGACGTAGCGTACGCCCGTCCGTACACACATTTCATGTAAGCCAATGTCAAATGTCACAATAGATCTTGCACAACTTGACTAGCCTTTCAGTTTTGTAAGCCATCCGGGCCGTATGAGTACAATTAGATTGACAGCTGTCAAAATCAGACATCCGCTGACAATTATCACATGACCATCTCGCGGGCTCAGATGAAAGACCAGTCGTTTTGCGCTACATATAATAAAAATTTGGTAAAATTTGGTAAACCATCCATCCGAGAAAATTTGGTTATGACGTAGCGTACGCCCGTACACTCTTTGCGGGGGAGGGAAGGGAATCAGGTGTCAGCCCGTCCGGGGGAGCAGTATGTTATAAACCGCGCGATGCATTTGTGCAACCCACGGCCGCAACCCACCTGTTTCCTGGCGGGAAATCGCGCAAGAAATGACGTGGCTGTCGTCGCGTTCAAAAACATGTTTATTCAACGGAACTACCTCATTGCATAAGGATTTTGTCCGGGGAGCTCAGTTTCTAGTAACCTGTTTCGAAGAAATTGTTATGGCAACAAACAATAGCGGATTGGATTGGAACTATTTGCTTGTAAGTGAAAAGCGACGGGAAAGAGAAGAAGAGAAAGGCATAGAGGAAGAATTAACAGGCGCGCTAGCGAAGAGGATTCAAGTGGAAAATTTATGCAGCATCTGCGACTTGTTCACTGATAGCTGAAGCTGACAGAGTTTTGAGTCATCTTTTGATGTATTTACCTGTCTTTTTGCACTGGATCTACAAAATGAAATACAGCAGCTATCAACATTTTTTCGTTATTCTTGGCTGGCTTGTTTACTGGGTTGTGGTTGAGAAATCCGCCGCACGACAAAAAGAAATCGGGAATCATCGTTTTCAAAAATAAGCTACTCTTAGTAAGCTTGCTTCGCCTTGCTGGACCTTGCGAAAAATCTTAAGCGATTCTGGCCTTACTTGATGGGTTTCCGTGCTGCATCTCGACCGGTAAGCTTGAGTAATTTTATTGCTTTTTATGTGTTTTCTTTTTTCATGTTTATGCCGTCATTTTACGCACATTAGTATGGTTTGAATCAATTTATCTGATCTAGTAAAGAACTTAAAAAGTCGTTAGACGTTTTCTGACCGCGACTAGAAGAAAAAGTTCTGAAAAATAGTTTAGTTATCCTATTGTTTGTTAAAGAAAACTTTGAGCGATATTCTTGCCTGGAGTTCATCTTGCAAAATAGCAAACACGGCGAAGGCGGCTTAAAACTTAAGGCTTAATTTAAATCTATTCGTGACTCAGCTCTACTCTAAAACACGTCTTCGGGAATAAAAATTGTTGACCTTTAAATGGTTCTTCGTATTATATTTCTTGTCTTGATTGTTTGTCAAGATCTCGTTCTTACATGATCGCTTTGCCAGTTGTTGTTTTTAGTTGTCCGTGAACGCGTTGGTCACGCTCTACGTCCAATTTTTATGCTCTGATTGGTCAAAATTTGACAGGTGAGTTCATGAGGAAAATTTATGCAGCATCTTGAAACTTGTTTACTGTGACAGCTGAAGCTGACAGAGTTTTGTGTCAACTTGTGATGTTTTTAACTGTCTTGTTCTACTGGATGTACGAAATGAAATTCAGCTACTATCAAGAGTCTTCTGTTATTCATGGCTAGTTTGTCTATTGGGTTTTTGGTTGAGAAATACGTCGCCTGTCAAAGTCGGAAATCCGATTTCGGATGGCATCGATTCGTTTTCGTTTTTCACCTTGCTTGATTGAAAAGTCTGAAGCGATGTAGCTTCCAGGAGCTGCCTGAGTAATTATTGTATTTGTGTTTGTTTTTTTCATATATCTAATTTCATGAAGCCGAGCGCAGTTTATGAGGCTATAGTTGATGCATGTTTGAATTAAGATTTGAGATAATCATCTTACCTATAGTATGAAGTTTGATTTAAGCTTGCAGAACTTTAAAAAGTCTTTAGTCGATATTTTCTCACCGCAAATAGAAAGAAAAAAACGTTGCGTTTTTATTTTGGCTGTAGAAAGAAAGCTTTGAGCAATTTTCTCACCTCGAGTTCATCTTTGAAAACAACAAACACCGGGAAGCCGGCTTTAAAACATAAACTTAGGCTTTAACCATAAAGACTCAGGATTCTTAGAGACACTTTAATACGTAATTGTCTTCGTGAATGAAAATTGTTGTCTCTCTTACAGTGTAAATGTTTCACCGAATTATATTTCTTTTATTGATTGTTAGTAGTCTCTCTTGCAATTTGCCGTTAATGTTTTCAGTTGCAGGAGTACTCAAAACGTCGCGCGTTTTAAACGCTTGTGTTATAAAACCATTAAATAAAAAAAAAAACACAATAAATTCTTTATTATGTTGAAGTGTAACTCTATTAATGTTCATTCAAACACTCCACAGCTTGCAACTGGCTGGCCGTTATATAGGTGATTTTAGAAATTTTTTTAGCGGTTTCGCCAAAAGCCCACGCGTGCTTCGATCGTCCTGAATATTGAATGAGTGTAATTTATATTTCAAAACTGTGAAATACTGCATTCTGTCTGAGGTCTGTATGATAAAAACAGCGCCTCATAGTACAAAAAGGTTGGTTTACACGCCCCCAGATTTGTTAGCAAGATTTTGTAAAGCAAACTTGTCAAACGGAAAAAATTCTGCCGGATTTGCTTTCCAAGTATTTGTTTTCCAGGCCTAATGTACTGTGATCAAGAGCCATTATGGACGTTAAATGCGATCGTAGATGATTGCTATTTTTTGGGTGTACATAAGGCCGTCAACTCGATGTAAGGTTTGGTGCACTCTTGGACTGTTAGCAAATTATTTTTCTCTCAAATCACTTAGCCTTTATCCCTCAAAACAAAAGTCACATAAATGTGCTCTAAAGTGAACTGATTTGTGGAATAAAAGTTTATTGTTTGATTGAAATTACAAATTTATTAATGGGAGCTTCGCTTTTAGCCCTGGCTAAATCTATATATTATTAATTAGTTTCCCCAGCCTAACTGGCACTAAGCCTGTGTGCTTATTTGGGGGATTCAGGTCGAGATCGACCAGTTGTGAGCAGTTTTTTCTTTTTGTTTAGCCTCTGTGCTACTACCGTGTTCCGTGTGCCAGTTATGCGTTGTCTGAGTTTTATTAATTAGTTTCCCCACCCTAACTGGCACTAAGCCTGTGTGCTTATTTGGGGGATTCAGGTCGAGATCGACCAGTTGTGAGCAGTTTTTTCTTTTTGTTTAGCCTCTGTGCTACTACCGTGTTCCGTGTGCCAGTTATGCGTTGTCTGACTTTTATTAATTAGTTTCCCCAGAATAACTGGCAGCCTAACTGGCACTAAGCCTGCCTGCTTAAATGGGAGATTCAGGTCAAGAGCGACCATTTGTCGCACCAGTTTTATCTTTTTGTGAAAGCTAGTTTACAAGTGTTGTACATTAGGTATTCACCAGTATTCACCTATTATTGTATTTACATAAATACTTTGTAGGGTTGGTTCTCGCCGAGCCGTCCCAAAATAAACTTATTTGCCATTACGTTTTGTCTGTTGATGTTGTGTAGTGGAGTCAAAATTAGATCTTTAAGGGCCTTCACACACACTAAGTCTTGTACCTTATCTAACTTGTCTAGAAAAGAAAATTCTGCAATGTGAAAACACGATTTTTCACTTAAACACCAGTGTGGAAACAGGTTTTGCCTTCACAAAAAGGGTAAACTGACGGACGGGGAAAAACTCTAACACTCTCTGGGAAAGGCCTTTTCCTGGGGACACTCGCTGGCTGCGGGAAGGCACGGAATCTCTTGCGCCTGCTGAATACCCTTGAGACAATGATCACAACAGAACTTGGCTCCAATGTAGAGGTTTAATCCAAGACTATACTGCGGGTACGGTCAAAACATAACCAAAGAAAATCTTACAAAACATCGGTGTAAATACTCTAAGTTGATGACGCGATACAGATTAAGTCATGTACTAGCGAGGTAAATTACAGAACACAACAATAATAACTTATTTCTATAGCGCTCTGATCCTATGTTCAAGGCGCTTACCAATCATTTCTACAAGACTATTGGTGCAACCCTAAGCTTGTTTTAAAACATTAATTACTTTCAAAAGCTACAAAGGTGGATAACGGCTTCTTACAGGTTGATTACAGTTTGAAGACTAAATACAATTATGACTTGACAAATACGTTTACGCTCAATAAATCAACAGGTTGTTTGCGGCTTATAGAAGTTAAGACTAAAGAATAAATGATTTCTACATTGGCTTTTCATATTTTTATCAGCGAAAGCAAAATAACTAAACAACAGTAAATCCTCTCTTCACAGCAACAACGAAATGTTCGGACTTGAAAGTTCAGGCAACATAAACTTTGGACGAGTTTAATCGAACTTTTGGATAGAGACTCGTTTGACTCTCGTTGACAAGTTAAATCTTTCGTTAATGGAATTAAACAGGTATTAAAAAGTTTTCTTAGACTAAAACGCATCTTTCAGTTGTTTTCCTTCAGACGGCAAACTGCCCAGACATTGCCCGTAGTTTGAAAGTTTATTTTTCCGAAAATTTCAGTTCAGTCCGTGAACCCTTGCTTTTGAGGTTTTAAACACTCTCGACGGGTTTTAAATAATGTAATGTGTTGTAATCGCAAAAAAGAAAAGAATGTCTGATATTAATTAACATAGTTTTTAAATTACGAGTTTAAAACTAATGATTGGCAACAATGACAGCAAAGCTTGTAGGATCCGTGGTCATCTCACATCGCATGGAAGCCTGGATGAACAAGAAAATAACAACAGTCATAAGAAACAAAACTGATCGGAGAATTCTCTACTAGTCAGAAGTCAGGGCTAGATGTAAGGAAGACGACCCGACACTTACATCATCGTACTGAAAAGTCGCCATTCCATTCTGGGCAATTCTTCTAAATTGTTTTGAGGAGAAACATCAAGGTAAAACTATGGTAAGAGTTTTACCTACAGCGAAACAACTGTTTAATTTCACAAAGGTGATTTATTTCTCTTAGACAACCTCTGAATAAAACTGACTATTGAAGGATGGCCAAGCGATCTTATGAGATCCTTGCGCTAAAGCCGGTAAGACACGAGTGACAAATAATAAATTTATTAAAGTAAGTCAGTCAGTCAGTCAGTCAGTCAGTCAGTAAGTCAAGTCAAGTCAAGAGTCAAGTCAGTAAGTCAACAAATAAATGAATGAAAAAATAAAAACGTAAGCAGGAACGAAGGGGGGGGGGGGGGACGGGGTGGAAAACCAACGCTTCAAGCAAAACACCACGGTTTCTTGTCTTCCCCCTTCCCTACCCCTACTCACAACTTTACTCACTCACTACCCCACTTTTGTACTTAGCTCGCCCAGTAACGTTTGATGTTTGATAAATAAGCGAACTAGCGCACAGATGGTTGGTAAATTTATCTTAAGACATTCACCCAGTCACACTTCTTATCATTATTTATGAATTATTTTCCGTTTAGAAGTTCATATTAAATTAGAGAGTTTAGCAATGACAAAGGCAACAACAGCGAGAACGTCATTAAAACAATAGTGACCGTACTGCTCCTAATTTATCGTTTTTCCCTTTATTTATTGTTTATGTACAAACAAAAGTGGTAAATTTAAATGTTCTCCGCCCTCAGACACCAGAACAAAGAAAGATTTTGCTCGGTATGTTTGCTCAGCTCAACCAGTATAAAACTGAACTTGGTAAAAAAAAGGATTGAAAACGATGTATAAACCCTGCCAAAGGCCGGAAAGGGGCTTGAACCTAGCCTGTGTACAGCCGTTCCCTCCCCTCCCCTCAAACCAAAAGGGAACTTAAGAAGCGACGACGGCATGCAATGACAGTTAAAACGTCACGTAGAAAGTGACTTCGTGCTATTTCAAACTTCATCCATGGTTCGTACAACTTCAGACAAACAAATTTTAAGGACTTTCCAAGGATTTTTCAAGGACTAAGATTTGTTTAATAAATCGGCATTCTTTAATCCCCTTTGATCACCCTATTGGCTAAAACACGTCATGAAGTCATTTACGACTTTTCCTTCTTCGGCCATCGTTGATCACGTTATTTTATGCTACTCTCCTTAACAAGAATTTGCAAAATGACATGGGTATGACTTGCAATAGTATCTGAGGTACAGAAATAGCATAATTTGAAATAAAGAAACAGAAATAAAATATTGTTCTTACACGAAAATGTTCTTACGTTACCCGTGAGTTTTACAGGTTCTTACACAGAGAATGAACCAAATTTTCCTCGGCAAAATAATCTAATTTTACAGAAAAAGGTGTCTGGCGTAGACAGGGTTTGTAATTTCGAGGACTTTTCAAGACCTAATAAAGAAATCAAGTACTTTTCAAGGACCTAAACCGAATTCAAGACCTTTTCAAGATTGTACGAACCACGTTCACCGCTCTTATTCCAACACCTTTAATGTGTTAAATGTTGGTGATTTTGTGTTCACGTCCTCCATAGAACGTGAAATTAGGCTGTTTCAAGTCGTAGTCGTGCAGCGACGACAACGAAATGTACAAAAAAGCGTGGTGCACGTGGCAAGTTAATGTTTTGCCAATACTTTGATCCCGTTTACATGATACATGTAGATGGGGTGACCATATGAGAGGTTATATGGACAGGCGGGTTGCCCCACCTAAGCGGGTTACCTCAACTACATGGGGTCCCCCACCTCCGTGTACAAGTAAACCGACCCTAAACTTATTGCTTAGCCTTGCTACAAGTCGACCTCACAAGTTTCACAGCAGAAAAGCTGTAAAGGAAACAAGGTTTTTAGGCCGCGTAGACGTGAGCGAGCAACGGTGTCGCGACAGGTCCCATGCAAGGGCCTCTTCTACAAAGGACGAGGGACTTTTTCGAAGTGTAGACTCCGACGAGCCGAGCACCCAGCTAGGCATTTCGTGTCTGCACATACCTGTTGAGGGCTTTAGACTCACACAGCGGGCTACGAAATCGTCGAAGGTGAATCGGTAATTAGTAGGGTATTCCCTGAAAATGTTGAGGACGGCGTTATGATCCAAACCATAACCTGACGAAGACAAATGAGAATCATACAATTTATTACTCAAAAGTGCGGTGCTCATCTTTCAAGTGTTAGCAAAAAAAAAAGGTTCCAGTTGAACTTAAGTCATCTTTGACGTTCTCTTTTTGAAGAGAGCAGTTAGCTTGAGTGCATAAACGGAAAACAGAAGCCCTTGTGGCTCTATATGCGACTTTACCAAAAAATCAGCACAAACAGAAGCAAAAAAAAAAAAAACCGTGCTACACGGTGAACATGCGACGTTCACCTTAATTATTTTTGATTGACTATTGGTGTTAAGAGTTGATTTGGTACACTAACCATGGCAAATTATTTTTGACATCACTACATACACCTACGTATAAAGTGTCACTCAGGCACTCAGGACCTTACCAAGGCTAAACAGAGCAGCTTGAAGCTCACGTTGTCCTAAAGCTCCCAATTGGTCAGGGCCACATTCCATAAAAGTACCCTACGGAAACAATGCGTTTTATTATTTACAAAAAATGGCTAAAAAAAGCCTACAACACGTCAAAGTCACTACTACTAACGCCACCACCTTTTTAGGTTATGTTGATACTATAGCCGATAGCTTTTGATGCCGACACGAAAAGCTATCTGGTATATTGTGGTGTGAACACTTACATGTATCTGAAATGTGTGTTACCCACCAACCTAGAGATCGGCGCCGAGCAGCGCTTCACTCCGTTACAGAAATCGCGCCAAAGTCACAATTATTCTTATTTGTGAACAGACGGCCTATCTTGTATGGTGTTCGTGCCGGCGGCGCAAAAACTACCCGGTTTAGTGTGAACATAGTTCCAAGGTGATTATTTTGAAGAAATGCAGTAATAATCTGTGCTAAGGTTACCTTCCACTGATTCAGTAGTACCAACAATCCCATGAAAACATTGAAACTCCCGTTGCCAGTGAAGCCTTGCTACTCAGTTGTTAAGAAATCCATTTTAAATTGTACACAATATATGAAATATAGTACTGATAATACCCGCAGAATGTACATTTATGTATTGCTGTGAAAACTGAAAAAGAATAGCAGGAACAAAAAGAGGTCAACTTGACAACTGGAAAGCTTTCTTTCTTTTCATTTAGATACACGTAATTGGCATGAGTGGTTTCACACTGGTTTGAAACGAACTAAAATAATGATCATGGCAGTTCCCCTAATTAATTATTTTCACATTTCTTTTTTTGTTGTTTATTGTTGCTGTGTTTGTTTGCTTTTTTATCAACTTTGTTCTGTTTTGTATCACATTTTTTGGTTTTAAATAAAAGTGCCAGTCCCCCTCTGTTTGCTGAACAACAAAGGCATTTACAACAAGGTATTTACATGTATAGGGTTCATACAGATATTTGGATCCAAAATTCAAGACTTTCTCCAGACTTTTTTTCCAGACCCCAGGTTATCAAATAGGTGATCATATACAGACCTTAAAAAACACAGGAACAAAGCTTTTTTTCACGATGTACTGCAAACATACGCTCAAAATTGAATAAGATTTTACCAAAACGAAAAAAAAAATCACTTATAAAACACTTGTTGTAGGTTTGAAAAAGACTAAAGAAAAACGTACCATTTTTCCCCACTTTAACGCCATTTTCGAGACTTTTTCTGGGTCTGGAAAATCGCTGGGCAAATTTCAAGAGTTTTTCAAGAATTCAAGACTCTGTAACAACCCTGCACTTACATGTATTCAAGGAAAGACAGCATTTATCCTGATGACAAAATAATATCATTATTATGTTTCTTCGTAGTCTGAAATGTCATCCATCACTTTGTCCCACCCCTCCAAAGGAGGCAAGGCGAAGAGACAGATGATGACATTTTAGAGAAGCTTACATGAAGTGTATAGGAAATTTAATTTAGCATTCAAGGATACATATAATTTGGTGATCACTGACCTGCCAAAAGTAAAATGAAATAAAGAATAGAATCAATAAAATTACTCTAAACATCCTAAGTAAATGATGTGATCATTAAAGTAAGATTATTCCCGGCAGTCAACAAAAATACAGTATGCACTTATCTAGAGCTGCTGTCTAGAAGATAATAAAGAGCCATAATTTGTTGCTCACAAGAATTATCGTGGTATAAATATAGTGAATGCAGTAATCAGTTGGCCATGCAAGGACCTCATAAGTGGGGCTAGGGTTTGAAGGATGGGCAATGCAATTGCCGACGGTTAGCAACATTCTTGGAAATAAGCTGAAAACAGATTTTTTAAGAATAATTAAATTAGCAAACATGACATTTTTGCACTAGTTGAAACATAGGTAACTTCTGCAACTGATCTGAATGTAAGCAACTTCGAAACATAATCAAAACATTCATCATTTCAACTTTGCTTTCCTGGGGGTATATTACGAACCAATGTAATTACCACCTCTTAGTTGGCATGTTAGCTTAATTGGCTGAGCGCTGCACCAGTAACACAGAGATTAGGGTTTGAATTCCGGCAAACCTGAATTTATTTTGTGCTTTTTTTTGCAACTGCTCAAGTTGCATCTTTACATGTAATGATATTCATTGCATTTATTTCGAAACATTTTGTTAAGTGTCAACATACAAAGATCATACATACCCGCAAGTCTCCAAGCTAACTGTTGAGAATTTAAACAACATAAAAAGGAAGAAAAATAGCCACGATTACCAATAATATGGAAAATCAACAACAATACAGTGTGCATGTACATGGACCACTTGATCTATTCAAGGAACTCATTAAAGTATCTGGGTTTAGACATAAGGGCGCAGTTGTATGAAGGCCGATCATCACTAATGGGTCATTCCACAGTATTTCGCTCATTGCGGAATCTACATTTAGAGTGTTTGGGTATGGTGTATCTCAAAATCTAAGCCACTGAGCAGAATTATGGGTCTTCTCCATGGACGATGAATACTAGATCATTGCACTTTGGTAGTTTGATTCAGGCTGATTCTCACTACTCCAGGGAGGATATATTGAATTATTTGGATGTTGCGGAATCTACTCAGAAAATGCATCTTTTTATAACTCTATTCTCATATTTAGAAATCCTCTGAATCTGAGAGGACTTTAAAATGTTTCTCTCCTTAGCAGTATAAAGGGGTATTCATGTTTCTTACATTAAGGGCAAAATATCCCATTTTTATTACTTACATCTCCATAAAAATAAGTTATTTCAAATGATGGTGCTGTTGCGGAATCTATGTTGCGGATTCTACAACAGGTACTTTTTCAGATATGCAACAATAACATCACTACCAGTACTGCTAGAAATGGTTTTCATTCAGCAAAAGTTTGCCATGCCTTGCAAATCTGCCAAGTTATCAAAATTACCCAGGCATACTCCAGAAATGTAGACTGCACATGCCTAGAAACTTGCTAGTGCCCAGTCCTCTTTAACAGTGACCACAAAGACCAGTAAATCTAGTCACAAAACAGTGGATTGTCCTGAGACAATATTATTTTCTCATGTGGAAAAGCACTTTCAGACATCTGTTTCAATTGACATAGATGGTTTTTTGTAATGGTGACTTAAATCAAGGAAAATATAGGCTGCAAGAGCAGACGATTTTCTCCAAGCTCAACCACCCTAGATGGGTCAAAACCAGAGAAAACTTTTGTCTCTAGTAGGCAAGGAAAATGTTACAGTTAGTAGATCATAGTACTCTGACTTATAGCTGTTGTTTCTTTGACAAAATTGTAGATTCCACAACAGAATAACAATTGATGTTTTGGCCCTTGGGAGAAAAAAGTTTAGTCTACATTGGTGTAGCACAGCAAACATCTTTATGTGAATTAGAACTTTCCTAATTTGGCTGATTTGTTTTTTTCATTCATTAACTCACAAACAAAACTTTAGTGTGTCAAAATGCTGTGGAATCTACACTTTGCTATTGGAGAGTAACAACTGCGAAGCCGTAACAACCAAATTGACATTGACTACTTTTTAAATAAAAATTAGGACCATTTTTGGAATATATCCAGATGTCTTCCTGAGAGTTCCATTATTTAATTACTTTTTAACTGAACAAAGTATTTGTAGATTTCTGCAACAGTAATTTCACGACTGTTGATAATTAGTGATAATTTATGCATAATTATGCACTGACATGTCCCCGTGAAGCACTATTCACAATAAAAAACTTAAGACACTCTGTACTCCACTTTAAAATGCATCTGAGGCTCATTTTATTACATTTTAAGAATGCATGCCCAGGTATGAATTACTGTGGAATGACCCTGACCAAGAGTTAAATTTTAATCCCGGTTTCTTTTCTTTTGTTGAAAAGCATCTTCTTGCATAATTTTCTTTTCTTTTTAGAGTATCCATTCATCAAATTGTAGACAGAAAGAGTTAAACTGAATTTGCTTTTTACGTTTTTATACATGAATTCAAATTTGGCACTGACACTGGGTTATCTTAACCCTCGGACGTACAAGGGGAGAGGGCACCTCCCTCTAAGGTTTTTCTTTAGTTTTTTCCTAGAGGATAAAACATTAGGACCAGACATTTTCAGTGGCTGTTCGTTCATTCCTTGCGCACATTTTGAGACAAGTTTAGTGATGGTCAGTTGCTATGGTTACGAGATATGACCTCATAAGTTGCAGGTGGTCAAGCCATTTTTGGGTGAAAATACATCTTTTTTTTTACTTTCTTTCAACAAAAAAAGTATATCTTGCGGCTAAAATCATGCAAAGTGCTTATTTATGTGTTTTTTTTTTCATGTTAAACAAAAAAAAAAAACACTATTTCTCGCAGCTTGAACCTAATTTCTTGATTTCTAATTCTTGGTAAAATCCAAGTTGGCAGCCAAGATGGCAGTCACAGGCTTTCAGCAGCACCACCAACCATAGAACATACCTCATCTTGTCAAGAAGATCAAAGGCTTTCCACTAAAGGTAAAATAGTTTAAAAATACTACAACATATCAAAAACTCTGGGGAGGGGTTCCATCCACCCCCCCCCCCCACCTCCATTGTACCATGGTGGGGGTATGAATTTGCGTGTACGTCCGAGGGTTAGCATAGCTTTGAACAACCCGGCCGAGGAGTAATGCAATCAAATACAAATGACAATATTGACATGTATGTATCCTAACAGCTAGACTAAACCACACTGAGGACACTAGAACTCTTCATAAAATAAAACAAAACCACCAAAATTTGGGAAACCTCTTTTTGGAATTATTGTTTATTTGTTTGTTTTTTTTTTAAAGAATAAAATGCAGTATTTTTCTTCTGAGGTTAGCCTGCGAATGCAGGGCCCAATTGTTTGAACGCTGGTTAGTGCTAACCTGGGGTTAAATTTTAACCCAGGTTTTTTTTTCTTGTTATCAAAAGTACTTTCTCGGATAATAATCTATACTCTTTTTAGAGTATCCAATCATCAAATTGTAGGCAAAGAGAATTAAACTGAATTTGCTTTTACAACCTTGTCAAGACTAAAACAAATTATTATTATTTAATAATGACACTTTTAATAACTTTAATTAATTGTGGTTCATGTAATATGGTGCACAATTTATCGTATTAATTTTTGTTGCTGGATAGTAACTAAAAATAATAATATTATATAGACTAATCTCCAGCTCTACTTTTCCCATTTCTTTGCCTGGCTCAAAAAGGAACAAACCTGGCCACATTTTTGCCAACATCTGCTTGTGTGAGGGCAAGAATTAACAGAAATAAATATTACCAAACAAAATCAATGCATGAAATACATAAAATCATACTTACGATTGTAAATTCCAGAAAATCCTGAGCGTGTTAAATATTCGTGCAGTTTGATAGCATCAGTTTGTTGATCCTTTACATAATAATGCATTTTCAGTAAAGTACTGATATGTAAATGCACATAACCATTAATTTTTGAAGAATCAGAGGCAAAATAAAGGGGATGTACATGTACATGCAGGATCATATGACAAATGATACATATGTGATAGTACAGAAAAGAGAATCTAGTGAATCAAGATTCTCTTGTAGCTCAGTGGTAGTGTCAAGGGTATGATCTGAAGTGAAACAAAAATTATGCTCTAGAGCATCAAGGAGGATGTTTGTGACATGCACCTAAAGTTAAAAGGCATAACAAGCTCACAAGTCTCCAATACAGTTGACTTCCGATAACTCGAACCCTCCCTAACAAGAACCTTGCACTAACTCAAAGTAATTTTTGTTTCACTTCAGATCATACCCTTGACAACTCGAACTATGTTATATTAAAGCGCGTGACAAGTTGGTAAAAAAACCATGTACTGAAGTCCGAAACTTTGAATTTATTTCAAAAGAGCCATGTCAATTCTTTGTCTTTACTTTTTTGTCCCTCCAGTTCAAATTCAGTGTTCATCCCCAAGGCTGCTGCCTAACGAGCATCCAGTCGCCATGGGGAGGCACCTATGATTTGCCCACAGGTGGCCAAATTTCAAACAATGTGCCTACTTAATATGATTCTTTCGCCAACTTCCGGTCAACTAACAACAAAATTCCCTCATTCTGCACTTGTGAACAAAAAACATAAAAAGTTTGGTCGTCGGCCGAAGGCAAGAAATATTTATGCCGATAAAAAGGAAACAAACATCAAGCACTTGTCTTTAAATTTGCTTCTGTGACTTTCGCTCCCACAGTCTTCCACTGTAGTGCAGTTGAAGTTTCTTGTCTGAAAATGATCTCAAATAAATTCAATAGTCTTAGAAAAACCTTTGGTATTAAAATCTTGACTTTTCCCCAGCATTTTCTTTTAGAAATGTTAACACATTGAACAGTTGACACCTGAGAGCAGAGTGTTCATTACGCATCGGAGATCGGAGAATTCTCTGTGAGTTTACTAAACAGAATTCTCCGGCTAGCATTCGATAGCCTATGACTATTTTTTTATTCACAGGTGGAGCCTCTTTCAAAATATTCTTCTGTAAAGTTACAGCTTTCTCCTGCTACTAGAATTCTTAATTAAAACCCTGTGATTTCTTTTATCATTTTTTCAGCACTATTTATACCTCTCTACTTTTTGCTGTACACTCTATGGTAATTTTTGAAAGGCTTACAAAAACATGACATTTTTATAAAAGGAGGCTATTCAAGATCATATTCCAATCTCTTTTTGATATATGTGGTCCTGCGCGATGCACGTAAAAGTACATACCTTCACACGTTATGCTTCAAAAATAAACACATTTTTGAAGGTTTGAAAGATAGACAATTTTTACAAAAATATTGAGACAATTTTCCAAACTTCAAGATAAAAATCTTTTTTTGGTCCTTTTTTATTGCCTAAAAACTTAAACTTAACTTTGATTGAATTGTACATGCAGTGCTGTTGGTCTGTGCATTCGCTGTAGGTGCAAATGGTTATTATTATTTTTCTTGAGAAATAAAAAATTGTTTCTCAAAATCCTCTTGAGTGATCAATATCAAAAATGCTGGCTCAAGACTTCCTCATTTCCGCAAATTTCCGATTTCCATATTTCAAAACTCAATTCATTTGAGTTTCAAAGTGGTCTTCCTCACAACCGTTTTTATTTGTTGCACAATGCTGAGGAGCATTGCATGACGAGGCAAAAACAGCTGCAAGGGAGTTTCAAGAACACTATCTATAAGGTCATCCTGAGGAACTAATTAAAACTAGGTTCAGTTACCCTGGCTGCAGATTTCCGTTCTTGAAATACAATAAAGTAAAAAAAAAAAGCTCTAGCAACCTGGGTAAGGTTTAGGGACAAGAAATTAAAAAAGGATATTGGCCATTGAATGTTAGCTGACCTTTGCTATGCTATTATTTGTGCCCTTTGGTTGGATAAAGAGTAAAATTTGAAGCTTATTGATGAACCGATTAGTACACCACTTGCCATGTGCTAGAAGTTTGACATGATAATAGAGTTATTATTTTTCCTTTTAATGGGCTCCTGGAAATAAGGCTCAACATCCTAACTTTTTATTTTAGGTGGGCTCTCAAAAATCTTTTTTGGCAGCAGCCACACCTCACTGTATACTTTGTTGCTTAATTGCATTCCCTCCCCATCCATTTGCTTATTTCCTTACTTCTGGATATTTGCTTTAAACTCCCGCTATCTAAAACTTTTTTCGTTTCCCTAGAAGGTTCGAGCTATCAGGAGTCGCCTGTAGCTCAGTGATAGGGGAACTACAGTGACCAGAAAGTCACAGGTTTGACTCCTCAGATTGTTTCTTCTGAGTCATCTGTATTACTGACTTAAACACAAGACTCCTCATATTATATAGGTATTTACCAACCTTAAAAATTCCACACCACATTAAATTCACTAAATAAAAAACTTAATTTTATCACAGAAGGGTCTTAGACAGAATTAGTATTAATATTATAATCAAAACTTTTGATGTGTTGTGGATAAGAAAAGACAGTACTGTACATGTAGGTCACCTGCAACTATTCAAACCTGAATTTCATTTCACAGTAGTTTTGTTTCCTGAGAATCTCAATGTTTCTAAAATTGTTGCATAATTGCCACAGAGGCACTAACTACTAACACAAAATAACAAGGCTGTGCTTTGGCAGTGCCTGGTGGCCTGTGGTGCCTAACTAGAAACACTTGGCACCCTAGCTGGATTTCACAAGTTCAGAGCACTGGGGTCCCTCCAGATTTTCTTAGAGCACAGAAGAATCAATCTGTTCATTTAATGTTCTTTGACGCAGTTGAAGAGATCTAGGCTACACAGTCTTTAGAATTCAGTATGCATGTACGTGCACAGGAAGACATGCAGTGTCCTAGCTCAACTACACTATAATATCATGAACTATTGAATAATTATTTTCTGTACATAACAAATTTTTTTTTTCTAACCATGCATTAAACCCTTCTGATACAGATCGGCCCAGTCACTTGTAAGGCGAATAAATTAATTAAATACAAACGAGAGATGAAGATATTTAACTGACCATAAGTTACAGAGTGTATCGTTACTTTGCGAGCTTTATGATGCAGGATCTTTTTTCTTTTTTAGCATACATTGATTTCAATCTTGTACAAAAGTTACGAACTCGATACTTCCATGGAAAAAGACCTTAGAAAATTACTCACTATCAAGAAAGTAAACATGATACTGATGGTCTAAAATGCAAACTAGAAAGCCTTCTGTTGTTTTGGATGTTAACAAAAGTGAGGAAATAAAAGTCTTATATGTTGCAAATACATTTTCTGTGACGAAGTCAATGGGACCCAAATATAATATACAGAAGGTTCCAATCAAATGACTTCCATTTGTAGCTATTTGTGCAAGCCACTAACGATCTCCTTACTTACCCCACCATATCCAGGGTTGTCATTAAGAGCCGGGGGCCGGGGATTTTCCCCGGCTACTAAGAGAGTGGCCCCTGCTACTTTTATTGGAAAATAGAACAAAAATAGAACCAAAAGAAATCCCTAGCCGTTTGATTCCCCGCCTACTTGTTGTATTTACCCAGCAACTTGAAATCTTAGTGACAACCCTGATATCCACCAGCAGGTGGAGCGCAATAGCCTGCACAAGCCATGCCTCTGTACTGCAAACTAGAGGTGAAAAAAACGAATGCTCTTGCAAGCTAGCTAATTTCGCCTGCTGAAACAAACCATCTTCGAAACCGCAACCGAGAAAAATTTCCAGGACGTCAGCTGTTAGTGACCAATCACAATAGACCTTTTTTACCAAGTAAGGGGTATTATGGGATGCCCAGGGGGCACTCAAGCATTTATGCACGCTTTTCGAGGAAAAAAGAGAACTTCAATGCGTGTTCCTCGGCAAAGGGCGATCACTATTACATCCAAACACGGCAAAACAATCCTTTTTTTCCTATTACAATCGTTATCTACGAAAGCTGGAAGAAAAATTGGCCTGAAAAGCGCGCATAAATACTGATGTGAGTATTTCAGATCGGGCTCATGCCCCTTGGGCATCCCATAATACTCCTCAAATCCAACTGAATTCAATATGGCCGTCGTATCGGTAATATATAGATTTAGCCAGGGCTAAAAGCGAAGCTCTCAATAATATTATAGTTTGCTCAATGAAATGTAAAATCGTGTTATGCTAAAGGTGATATTCGCAACGAAGATTTTTAGCGCAACACAGCGTTGCTATGTTGGAACAATGTTGTAACAATTCGAAACAATGTGGCAACAATGCTGCAACGCTGTATTACGCTAACAATCGTCGTTGCGAATCGTCTCGTACAACATCTGTAAAGTTAACTGCTACGAATGGTTTTATAAAAATTAATATGAAAGGATGTTCTTCAAATAATATCAAGAGAAACTTGATTCAATAACCAAAAAAACGTTGACTCTCGTCGATAGTTCCCGAGTTTTGCTATGTAATTCTGGCTTGATAAGCAATGAAGAAATGCATGCATAAAATCGAGAACATGCCTTTACAAACCTCTTCAGTTTTTTCCCATCCTTGACAAATGAGCCAATCTGCTTGTTTTTCAAGTAAAATCCCCTGTGTAGTTATATTCTGATAGGACATCGCGAGATATGTCCAAGTTTGCACGCAGTAGCAAAAATTTCAAAAATTGGAGAAATTGCAGTTTTTGCTAAAATTAACCAAGTCAAGTGTTAATGCCTAGCAAGGCATCTGAAATCGATCGTGGTACCTGGGCAGCCATGTTGATTTCAGAAACAAGTAGAGTGGTCAGCGGGGTAACGGTGTCATGAAATATTAGGCAAATGTCCTTTTTCTTTTCCTGGTCACGTTTAACATAGATGTTTTATTATTCCTTTACATTCAAATTGTCTGTTAAACAACATTAAAGTGGTTTTTCTCCTTTGAAACCTGGCGAAACAATGTAAATTAGGCCTGAAAAAATCGCATAATAGGACAATTGCACGATGACGATATTTGAAGACAACTACCAGAATAGGCCACTTGCACTAAGAGGTCACGTGACCAATGTTTCCTGCCAAAAATTGTTAGAGCACACAAAAATTATCTTACACCCGAAATTTGAGAGGAAACGCATTTAAGGGAGATATGTTGTGGCACTTTGATTTTTCAGCAAAGTAGTATGATTTGTATCGGCCGCCATGGCGGCCAAAACTACTTCTTGCTTATATCTTGTTCAACGTTTCATAGTTACGCTCAAATGTGCTGTAAACGTTATCACATCATCTTTTCAACATTTTCCTTGAAGTTTAAGTGCAAAATTTGTGTTCAGAGAGAGGTAATTCATAATTTTAAAAATCACATTTTGGGTCGACCCAAAAAAAATTTAGAAGGGTTTGTATGGAGTTTTCTAAGCATAACTGGGCTACGATCTCAGAGACAATTTGCCCCGAAATGCTCATTTTTGGCAAGTAGGCCTCTGGGACATTGCTCTTTCAGAATATCCTGACAAATCCCATAATTTCAGAAATTTCATTTTTATGACGTCATCACTTTAGTACTCTATACCAATGTTAAATAACTCAATCAACAGTCCGGAATATCCCTAAATTTAAGGACAGGGCCGACTGGTCATGCGACACTTTTCAACCAATGAGAAGGCGCGCTTGTGTTTATCAACAAACAAATCAAAACATCGCCGCTGTGATAAAATATTTTCAAAACAGCGGACGGAGTCGGACAGAATCAGTCATCGTTTCGAGGCTCTCAGGCATATTTTTAAGACTTTTTATGAGGCATACACAATTTTTTTAAGAGGACAGCGTATCAGAAGCCATATTGGAAGTGTCTCGTGAAATATTCAGCACATTTTGTGGCTTATTTCTTCTTTTAAACAACGCGATGTATGTGCGAGATTTTGGTCGGTTTTCAAGGTAGGTGAACAAGTATCTATTATTTTTTCGATTCACAGATTTTTTTTACGAAGTTCTAGATATTTTTCCTTGATTGTCATATCGATTAACTTTTATCATGTTGAATGTGGGGATGGTAGACAACCTAGAATTTTGGTAGACCAATTTTGAATTCCGAGGTCCATGAAAACACGTACGTTTTCCATTCCCGTACGTTTTCCATTCACAGAGCCGTGTTATTACTTTTTTTCGCATTAGTACGAGCCTTTGCCTTTTTTGTTTTCAAGGCCAAAACAACTTTATTAGTCTTATGGATATTCACGTCCAACATCTCGCCTCACTTTGTTGAATTTTTGGGGATGAAATTGAAGATCATAAGCGCAAGGTAGATACTAACCGCTTTGTTTCTGAAATTCACCAAATCTGGAAAGATTTAATGTTGCTGGATTCTCCAAATGTTCATCCACCGTTAAAAAACAATCAAAGAAAGAAGGCAAATTTCAAGTGTAAATGATGTATTTCGCTACTCATTGAACATGCACTGAATCTGGGATCAAATTAAAACATTGCAGGTACTACAGCAAGCAAGGAAAGCACCAGATGCGTGAAGTCAACACGAAACAACACCAAAAAACAAACAAGAAAAATTAATAAATTTGAACTAGTTCTTATTTTATTCTTGTTATGATGACTGGTTCTTTGATTCTTGTCCTGTAGAAGCTAATAGGTAGTACCAATCCTGTTTTGTATGATCTCAACAAATTTTCACACACTCTCTAAGGCTATTTTTACACGGGACCAGTTTGTTTCTATCAAAAATCTTGCAAGCCATGCCAGTGAAGCCACGACCACTGCGATCGGTCCGGAATCAGTTCGAACACCCCAATGATTCCTTGCAATGAATAATGCTCTTATTCTCTTACATGAAATGTTTTCTTTGAAATATTAAATGTGAAACCTAGACGAGTACTGTAAGCTCATCTTTAATTCTCTCCGTCGACTCCGTCCGTTGTTTTGGAAAATTTTTGAGCACTGGGGCGATGTTTTGATTTGTTTGTTGATAAACACAAGCGCGCCTTCTCATTGGTTGAAAAGTGTCGCGTGACCAGCTGGCCCTGTCCTTAAATTTAGGGATATTCCGGACTGATCAACAGGTATGGAAACTCAAATGCAGCTCGAGGTTATTTTGGCGGGAAATCGAATAGCCACCCGCGTCTTGTAAAGCAGAGGCAGCTAAAGAGTAATAAAGACAAAAACGGAAAGCGGAAATTGTTTCTGTATCCGTGTTTTCTAAAGTATTAAGCTTAGATTAATTGTCATGTCCACAAATTTGGAATATAGAGCAAGAGAAAGGCAGAGAAAAAGAGAAAAAGCGGCAGGCCAGCGAAACTCAACGAGAAAAAGGGCAACAGAGATCTAGAGCGAGAGATAAAAAACAAAGGAGACATTTTTTTTGTTGGAAGAACAACATGAAAATTTTGTAGCGGCGGTGACAATGCAAGGAGAAAATGAGTGAAAAAAAAGTGAACGAGGACACTTACGCCATTTCCTCCATAAAAAAAGTTTCTGGAAGTTTCACGTTGTAGTCGTGCAAAAAAAAGGGCAAAGAAATGTACAAAAATAGTGCGTTGCACGTGCAAAGTTTCTTTTTTGCTAATTAGACCTATTGTTGTTTTTTTCCCCGTTCTCCGGCGTTGCCTTCGCCGCTTAGCATTACACGATTTTATAATTTCTTGCATCAAAGAAAACGAGGATGGCTAAATCGCGTGGGTAGGTGGGTATTGGGAAAGTGCGTCGTAAGTAGCAAGTCATGGGTCGCGGGCCGTGCGTCGTGAGTCACGGGCGAGTCCTGCGTCTTACAGCTGTACGTGTTTTAACACTTAAAAGTCCACGCGTAATTTTTGAATAAAGCGAGACGGCTCCATCTTCTTTCCTCCGAATATCAAAACGGTTTGATGTCTGTGAAAAGTAAGTCCGAGAGTATCCAACCTTCACCTACATTTTATATAGCATGCCTATGACCGCAATATCATCCCTTTCTTGCAAAATTTCTTTCCATTTGAAATATAAAATATATAATTATATGCACCAACCAGAGCGTAATAGACTTTCTCCTCGTTTGTCAACTGAATCAAAGTACTTTGTATCTGGCCTTCAGAATAAATTGCTATCGCTTATCTTACTTACTGTATACCTGCCAACTTTTTTAAATTTATAGGCGTGACGTTTTTATCTTAAAAAGTGCCAGGATTTTTCGTTGGGGTCCGATAATATCCGAAGATGTTCCAAAGAGTTTCGTTTAACACAAACCAACAAGGTTTACACAGGTTGGCGCTACTCGTCTAGTTCGCTACATGTTCGCTACTAACATGCCGAATTCGCTGTTCTAATTTCTCTTTTAACCATAAACCACAAGCAATATCCGTAATTTATACTTGGCCAAAAACGATGAAACTTTTGAAAGCTAACAATATTTACTTTGGCAATCAAGGTACGGCTTATTAAAAAAAACTTCGTTCCACTTTAATATTACTTTTTGATCGGTGACCAATCGGTAGCTTCTAGACGTTCGTAATAAGAATGATCAGCGATAGGATTAAGAGGAAGAGATCTGAGAATCCCGGGCGGGACTCCACATATGAAAGGGGTGGGGAAGCTCGTCGTCTCGCTTAGGGGTGTAAATTTCGGATTTTGGTCTCACTTAGGGTGTTCTGGGCAAAACGCCATCATATTTAGCCGTGAAGGTCTCGTTAAGGGTTGCAAGCGAAAAAATATAAAAATATATATATATTGTCTGTGTTTTAACATGGTCTCTTTTAGGGGTCAAAAAAGATCGGTCTCCTTTAGGGCTTTATATTATTGACCCGGTTGTGTTGCAAATCAACGCATGGATGCACGATTGCCTTTTTTAGGAGTCAGTTTAATAAACTGATCATTTGCAAATTGCCTTCTAGCTTTAACCGCTTCGTTGATTTTTGTGATTGTTGCGAGGTTGCGTTTCACAAGTAAACTTGATTCTAAACTTGTTGAGTGATTTTCGTGTTGACGGCAAATATCGTCAATCCCTTCTGTTTGTGCACTATTCGATTCACTTTTTGGGTCTTGTAATAGGTCATGTCGCCCGAAAGGTTACACAAAAAATTTTGAATGAACTAGATAAAGAGAAACAATCTTCGGCTACGCAAATTACCGTAAAATCGAGATTGCAATTCGAAACTTGCGTTGTTTCAAAATTTTCATATTCAAGATTGTAATTTAAAACTGTCTTTGTATAAAAGTATTTAGCCGAACTCGAGATACGCTTTAATAGCGCCTCGGAATACTTTCATAACGGCGCCGCATAGCTTTTACTGTGTTACGATCGAATCCAGTTTGTTCAGTTTGTTGATGGATCGAAATGACTCTACATTTATTAACTGACAACGCTTTCACATCAAGCCAGACTCTAGACTCTAGTTTGGATCGAGACGACTTGGGTCGCAACGGCTATGATCGAACCGAACTCAGCTAAAACATGGCGCCCATTTCAGGTTGAGCAAGGCAGACTTATTGAAAACAAGATGTTCGTTCTAAAAGATCGTGGAAGTAGGATGACAAAATAAAGTAAGTAGCGAATTCGGCATGTTATATATATACTAGTAGTGAACATGTAGAGAACTCGAACGTAGCGAACTAGACGAGTAGCGAAACTTGGATGTTATCGAAAGTGAGGAAATAAAAGCTTTATATGTCGCAAATACATTTTCTGTAACGAAGTCAATGGGGCCCAAATGTAATATACAGAAGGTTCCTATCAAATGGCTTCCATTTGTAGCTATTTGTGCAAGCCACTGAGACTTTGATTTGTACGACCCAATAAATATCTAACTAGCTCCTTACTTACCCCACCATATCCACCGGCAGGTGGAGCCCCATTGCCTGGATAAGCCATACCTTTGTACTGCAAACTAGAGCCGAAAAAAACGAATGCTCTTGTAAGCTAGCTTATTTCGCCCGCCGAAAAAAACCGTCTTCGAAACAGCAACCGAGACTAATTTCCGGGACGTCAGCTGGTAGTGACCAATCACAATAGACCTTTTTACCGAGTAAGGAGTATAATGGGATGCCTAGGGGCACTCGCTCAGCATTTACGCGCGCTTTTCGAGCAAAAACTGAACTTCAATGTATATTTCTCGGCAAAAGGCGATCAGTATTACATCCAAACACGCCACGATCTTTTTTCCCATTAAATTCTTAATCTACAAAAACTGAAAGAAAAATTGGCCCGAATAGCGCGCGTAAATACTGATGCGAGTATTTCGGATCGTGCTCATGCCCCCTGGGCATCCCATAAGACTCCTCAAATCCAATTAATTCCATATAGCCACCGTATCGGTAAAAGGTCTAATCGAAGAAGGAACCCGCCAGTTTTTGGGTGGATCTCGCGCAAACGCGTGGGAAATTATGGCGGAAGATGCGTTGAGGAAAGACTGGGAAGTTTTCGGGTTTGAAAGACTCAACAAGCATCAAGAGGAAGCCTTGCGACTTGTTGTTGAATCAAAGAGCGATGTTTTCGTGAATCTTCCCACTGGTTTTGGAAAGTCTGTAGTATTTCAGGTTTTGTCTGTTCAGGGGCACCCAACGACTGTTTTCTGTAAAATAAAATATCTCAGTCGGAGAAGCAAATATTGCCTAGAATTATCTATTACTTGAGCCACTTGAGCACGGCTGAAAATTTCTAGACGACTGCTCCACTCATGTACAATTTTCGAAGCTCAACTAATAAATTGCCTACAATTTTCTGAAGTTTAATTTGTAACATTTCACTCCCCAGGTTAGCCTATTTTTCGTAGAAAAAAGGAAACCTAAAATTTTCGGATTCAAAAATATGATGGAAGAGGAATCAGAAAAATTCTCTCCTTCGTAAAGCCCTTGAAATTTCGAAAAGACTCAAGTTGCCCTACTGATGACCGAACACATACAAATTTTACAGCGCCGCTTAGAATGCATTTCTAGATATCTAAAAGTACTCTGGATAGCCTAAAAAGAGTTTCAATGTATTTAGGAGGAAACCGTCGTTGGGTGCCCCTGTCTATTGTGTATTCTTATGTGGAACCAACAAACTAGTGCAGAAAAACTGGATGGTCTCGCAGGCTATAGCCTGTGTACAGCCGCTCTTTTTCTAGTCTGGGAACCGCAGACGAATGTTTTTTTCCTCAGAACGACGCGTTTACGGATCGTGGGACTGATTGATGAAATAAGCACCAAGAGGATTCATACTGAAGAAAAGATTAGGGGACATTTTATTACTTGTGGATTGCGCGTAGCGTAAGGAACAAGTTATTGTGGTCACTGCGATATGAAAATCTGTCACTAGGGTGTAGACACCGTTGGGAATTAGTCAGCTCCGCACGAAAGCGCCCGATATCAAAACGACAACTTTCGGAGATCGATCGTTCCCGTTCCGCGTGCATTGTGCCCAATGGTCTGGTCTGAAAAATAGTGTCAGGATTTCGAGAAACGGGCGGCACCCCCAACCACCACCAAAAATTCCAGGGGAGGTCTGTACACAGGCTGCAATCAAAGCTTAGGTGATTTTATCAGTACCGTCAGATATTGGCAAACAAAGGTGAAATAAACGATCATGCTGCGAATTTAACAAACCAGAGTTAATGAAATTTAAGTGCAATCACTGAATTCTGGCGGCTTGAGTTGTTTTCTTGCACTTCTTCCTTGTTCCTTTGTGCTGGTACGCTGTCTCCGAGAGGCAAATGTTGCTAATTTTTTTGCGGGAGGTTTTGTTGGAGTGGACAAACATCTTAATTTCAAAATGGTTTCTGGTTACTTCCATGACTCTACCACTGAATTATATTTTCGTTCTATTACTCGCCAATGTCGATGTTATTCCAAAACAAAAACAATTAAATACTGTCTAAAACACGAAGGAAAATCTCATCCATGTCATACATGACAAAACTAAAAGACAGCAGATGATGTTTCATAAGTAGATGACGTGTGTCTTATAAATGAATGCAGCTCGTGCAAGGTGTAATTATGCTAATTTCAATCACCATCATCCTTATTTTTAATTTTGAAAAAGACATTTCATACGTCTTTCTGTTTCTGCGGAACTTCAAAATTAGTTTCCCCTCAGTTTTTACTGTTTCCTTTGTTTTGTTTTAGAGAGAAAAACGGAGAAAAAACCTTTCAATTAACCTCAATAAATTTGGTTTGCATGCGGTTGCCGGATTTGTGACGCATTGCGCGAATCGCCATGGCGCTGATGGCGCGTTGCACCCGAGAACTAATAGAAAGTTACGAAACTACGACGGCGACGGCGTGGAGAACGTCAAAAAAGCAATAGGTTTAATGAGCAAAACAACGACTCTGCACGTGCATCACGCCCTTTTGTACTTTTCTTCGCTGTCCCTGCACAACAACGACGTGAAATGACCACATTTTAAGTTTACTTTATTACGGGAACAGCAAGATGATAAATTCTAGATCTACCATTTCTGTCTGAACTCGGGCGCGATCCCCTCTCTTCAGCTCCAACCAAAATTCCCTTCTTTTAAGTAACAGGGCGAATAGGGATAATCGCGAAAACGTTTAAAAGGATGCGAAGTCTATTTCTCAGCGACGTTTTTATAGACGTTGTCGGATCGTAAGGTCCCTAATGTTTGAAGTAGTACAACGCCACTATATCAAAAGGCAGCGAGAACCTGTTAAGCTAAATGCAACATGCCCTCAGCCGACTCGCTAACTCTCAGGCAACCCACGTGGTGTCTTGAGATGCATTATTGCTTGTTTGCATACCCATAATACTCTGCGCATTTTTTCCCGCTCTAGCGGAGCCTGGGGACAAGGTAGAGATGTCTTAATGGTTGTAGCACATGGTTTTAAAAGTTATACGTAGACAAAAAAAATAACCACACAGCTATTCTTCAACGGTTTCGTTTCTTATATTTTGTTTAGTGCAAGAGCTAACATAGTTTGACTCAGTATTAATTTAAGTGATACATTATGCAATTGCGTAAATATAGCACGCTAAATTACCGACAACTTTTTATCGGTAGCAATAACTAATTTCACTGGGGAAATATCATTGTGAACACCACATTAACAGTAAAAGTAAAATACCTTATCTAATGACGATTATTTCACCGAAATGAATTTATTCTTCTATATGAAAGTCATGCAAAGACGAAATCTGTTCATGTTTGGGATGTCGAGTTGAACTGAACCAGATCGGAGATAGTTTTAAGGCTAGAGAAGACTTAGACCACATGTCGGTCAAAAAGTGTGCCAAAAAGGACCATATCGTCTCGTGTCTTGCATCACTTGCAGCAAAGGGAAATTAAACTGGCCGCTATTAATTGCTATAGAGTCCAGACAGTGACGCGAGCAAGTTTTCCAGGAAATTGTCCATCTGTCCTAGTTAGATATTTCTAGCTTAAAGGCAGTCGACAAATTTGCATAATTTTCCTTATCATAAAATAATTTACGAATCAAATTAAATTTTGTTAAACACTTACGAATACAGGTAGGAGAAAAAAGTTTAACACAACGTTTCGATGTCACAATGACATCATTATCAAGTGACAAAGATAAAAACTAAAAACTGACCTAATGTATATACGGTTTAAAGTGACAAAATAAACTGGAGAGCAAAAGTAACATGTTTGAACGTGTAGATGAAAATATGTTACAAACAGTTTTGCTAGGATGGAATCTGATTGCGTGTTTAAGCTTGGTTTCTTCTCCTTAATAAAAAGCATTTCCTAATCAGACCATAGTTAATTGAGTGGAATGGTTATGAAACCCGTCAGACTCCTTTGTTATATGTTTTTGTGGACCTGAAAGTGCACAACGTGCAAAAGAATTCCTATCATTTTGATTGTATTGACCAATAAAAACGTTGCATTAATTTATTCCGTAACAACTTGCCAACAGAAAACAAAGGATTGTGTACTTTCAGGGTGCTTCCAACATAAACTGCAGCACTGTTGTTTTTATCATTGATGTTTGCCGCTTTTCATAACCAGTCTCCTCTAATAACTATGATCAGACAGTCTAATTTTCCATTGCACTTCTTGAGTAGCAACCAGAGCAGCAACTTTTCTATCCGTACTCAAGAAGGCGACATCGAAACTGTTGTGTTGAATTTTTTTCGCTTATCTTTATTCTCAAGTGTTAGATAAAATAATTTGAGTTGATTTATATTTTGGACAAGGAAGTTCTTCAAATGGTCATCACGTACTTCTTGATAATGTTAAAGCTTCCATAAACTACGGCTTGCTACGGCAAGGTTTACTCGGCAACAATTTATAAGTAAAACTTACTCGACGGCAGTTATTTTAATCTGTTCTGTAGTAATGGTTGTACTTAGGAAAGTACGTATTTGTCTTCCAAAGTTATTAACTTGTGAAAAATAGATCTTTAAGGGCCTTCATACACACTAAGTCTTGTACCCTATCTAACTTGTCTAAAAAAGAAAATTCTGCAATGTGAAAACACGTTTTTTCACTTAAACACCAGTGTGGAAAAAGGTTTTGCCTTCACAAAAAGGGAAAACTGACGGACGGGGGGAAACTCTAAAACTCTCTGGGAAAGGCCTTTTCCTGGGGACACTCGCTGGCTGCGGGAAGGCACGGAATCTCTTACGCCTGCTGAATACCCTTGAGACAATGACCACAACAGAACTTGGCTCCAATGTAGAGGTTTAATCCAAGACTATACTGTGGGTACAGTCAAAACATAACCAAAGAAAATCTTACAAAAACATCGGTGTAAATACTCTAAGTTGATGACGCGATACATATTAGGTCATGTACTAACGAGGTAAATTACAGAACACAACAATAATAACTTATTTCTATAGCGCTCTTATCCTATGTTCAAGGCGCTTAACAATCATTTCTACAAGACTATTGGTGGAACCCTAAGCTTGTTTTAAAACATTAATTACTTTCAAAAGCTACAAAGGTGAATAACGGCTTCTTACAGGTTGATTACAGTTTGAAGACTAAATACAATTATGACTTGACAAATAAGTTTACGCTCAATAAATCAACAGGTTGTTTGCGGCTTAAAGAAGTTAAGACTAAAGAATAAATGATTTCTACATTGGCTTTTCATATTTTTATCAGCGAAAGCAAAATAAGTAAACAACAGTAAATCCTCTCTTCACAGCAACAACGAACTGTTCGGACTTGAAAGTTCAGGCAACATAAACTTTGGACGAGTTTAATCTTTCGTTAATGGAATTAAACAGGTATTAAAAAGTTTTCTTAGACCAAAACGCATCTTTCATGCAATTGTTTTCCTTCAGACGGCAAACTGCCCAGACATTGCCCGTAGTTTGAAAGTTTATTTTTCCGAAAATTTCATTTCAGTCCGTGAACCCTTGCTTTTAAGGTTTTAAACACTCTCGACGGGTTTTAAATAATGTAATCGCAAAAAAGAAAAGATTGTCTGATATTAATTAACATAGTTTTTAAATAGACCTTGTCACGGTTTTCGACGCCATCTTGACGAGCAGGCAAACGCGTGAGAAATTACAGTGTTTGTATGAGAATCTAATTTCGAATAATTTCTGTAGAACAGCTGTTCTGAAAAAAAATGTGATTTGTAAACTAAAGCTTCACTCCTAAGGATTCTACTGAAAAAAATTGAGGGCGTTACATACACTAGAAGACCTAGAACCACTTTTTAAATTTCCTATACATTCGTCCGTTGGAAAGTCCCGGAAAATTACAGACAAACATATGGAAAATCTAAAGCAAGCCTCTGGAGAAATTCAAGCCCAGGTACGTCTCCAAACTTTTTTAGGACAATCCTTTGCTTTGTAGCTTTAGTTTACAAGTGATATTTTTTTCAGAACAGCCTTTTTAAGGAAATTATTCGACATTAGATTCTCATACAAACACTGTAATTTCTCACACGTTTGCCTACTCGTCAAGATGGCGTCGAAAACCGTGACAAGGTCTATTACGAGTTTAAAACTAATGATTGGCAACAATGACAGCAAAGCTTGTAGGATCCGTGGTCATCTCACATCGCATGGACGCCTGGATGAACTAGAAAATAACAACAGTCGTAAGAAACAAAACTGAGCGGAGAATTCTCTACTAGTCAGAAGTCATGGCTAGATGTAAGGAAGACGACCCGACACTTACATCATCGTACTGAAAAGTCGCCATTCCATTCTGGGCAATTCTTATGAATTGTTTTGAGGAGAAACATCAAGGTAAAACTATGGTAAGAGTTTTACCTACAGCGAAACAACTGTTGAATTTCACAAAGGTGATTTACTTCTCTTAGACAACCTCTGAATAAAACGGACTATGGAAGGATGGCCAAGCGATCTTATGAGATCCTTGCGCTAAAGCCGGTAAGACACGAGTGACAAATAATAACTTTTTTAAAGTAAGTTAGTCAGTCAGTCAGTAAGTCAAGTCAAGTCAACAGTCAAGTCAGTAAGTCAACAAATAAATGAATGAAAAAATAAAAACGTAAACAGGAACGAAGGGGTGGGACGGGGTGGAAAACCAACGCTTCAAGCAAAACGCCACGGTTTCTTGTCTTCTCCCTTCCCTAGCCTTACTCACAACCTTACTCACTCACTACCCGACTCTTGTACTTAACTCGCTCAGTAACGTATGATGTTTGATAAATAAGCGAACTAGCGCAGAGACGGTTGGTAAATTTATCTCAAAACATTCAACCAGTCACACTTCTTATCATCATTTATGAATTATTTTCCTTTTAGAAGTTCATGTTAAATTAGGGAGTTTAGCAATGACAAGGGCAACAGCAACGAAAACGTCATTAAAGCAAAAGTGACCTTCTTTAGGAAACGTAGACTAACGATATTTCGTTACCGTTAGAAAACTAACGGATAGCTAACGGCTTTTCTAACGCTCTAACGGTTTGTCCAAACGCTCTCACGATTTGTTCTAACGCTCTAACGGATTGCTCTTACTATCTAACGGTTGACTTTAACTTTAGTTGTAAGAGAATTGTGAAAATCACCAGTGATGAATCAGCGATCGCAGTTCTTAACAGGTCCCTTGTTTCTCCGGGAATAAATTTTAGCGCATCGATTAACAATAATTTCTTTATGTCGAACATGTATCTAGATTGCGGACACGATTGCAGATTAGTCTGATAAAAACTTAAGCTAACCGAGAACAAACGTTGTCTATCTCGGCGCTATTTCTCAAGCTTCTTGTAAACAACTTTATGCAAATTTCTGTTGACATTTGAGCCCATCGCGACAAAGCGGTGCCTGACGACCCAAATAAGAGCTTTGCCGTATTTTATTGACTTCTAATAAAGTACCGTAGACGTCTTGCTGTTTGTCGAACATCGAAATAGATCATGTTTCACCGATGTTCATTTCTAATCATCAATGCAAATATGCGGGGACGCAAAACGAATGTTTGCAGATTTTGTTCTTTAATAGCCCAAATGAGTGTTTTTGCAATTCCAAAAAAATTTGTTTCACTGCAAGTGTATTTCATTTCATGAAGCTTGAATAACTGTTTCAGGAAATTCACTCGTCACTATTTATCTTCCTCCCTCCATGTAAACACCCCCAAAGAAATCAACTCCAAGGAAATTTGCCTACATTTGACTTTTTCAGCGAATTGGAATAAACGCGACAAAGTTTGAAAAATCGCGAATTCATTTTAAAATTGACGTTTTCGCTGCCGTCGCCGTCGTTAAAGCTCCCTAGTGAATAATCTCCAACGATTTCATTGCTTAAAGTAAACATTACTTAGAAACTACGAGGGAATGCTTCAAGATTTGGAGGCCAGAACCTTCTGAAGCTGCCACTTTTTGACGGATAAAAGAGCTTCGACTTTCCCCTTGCAAATTTTTGGTCAGATTTTTACAGCCAGGTTTGTGAGATAGCTACTGCTCCTATCCTTTTCCCCTTTATTTAATGTTTATGTACAAACAAGAGCGGTAAATTTAAATGTTCTCCGCCCTCAGACACCAAGGCAATGACAGGAGGACAAAGAAAGATTTTGCTCGGTTTGGTTGCTCAACTCAACCAGTATAAAACTGAACTTTGCAAAAAAAAAAAAAGGGGTGAAAACGATGCCTAAACCCAACCAAAGGCCGGAAAGGGGCTTGAACCTAGCCTGTGTACAGCCGTTCCCTCCCCTCCCCTCCCCTCAAACCAAAAGGGAGCTTAAGCAGCGACGACGGCATGTAATGACAGCTAAAACGTCACCCAGAAAGTGACTTCGTGCTATTTCAAACTTCATCCATGGTTCGTACAACTTCAGACAAACAAATTTCAAGGACTTTGCAAGGACAAATTACAGATTTCAAGGACTAAGATTTATTTGACAAACCGGCATTCTTTAACCCCCTTTGATCACCCAATTGGCTAAAACACGTCATGGAGTTATTTACGATTTTTACTTCTTCGGCCAACTTTGATCACATAATTTTATACTACTTTCCTTAACAAGACTTTGCAAAATGACTGGGTATGACTTGCAGTTGCATCTGAGGTACAGAAACAGCACTTGAAATAAGATAACAGAAATAAAATATTGTTCTTACACAAAAATGTTCTTACGTTAACCGTGAGCTTTACAGATTCTTACAACGAGAATGAGCGAAATTTTTCCTCGGCAAAATAATCTAATTTTACAGAAAAAAGGTGTCTGGCGTAGACAGGGTTTTTAATTTCAAAGACTTTTCAAGACCTAATAAAGAAATCAAGTACTTTTCAAGGACCTAAACCGAATTCAAGGACTTTTCAAGACGACTAATAAAATTCAAGACCTTTTCAAGATTGTACGAACCCCGTTCATCGCTCTTATTCCAACACTTTTAATTTGTCAGTGTTGGCGATTTTCTGTTTACGTCCTCCATAAAACGTGAAATTAGGATGCTTCAAGTCGTAGTGGTGTAGCGATGACAAAGAAATGTACAAAAAAGCGTGGTGCACGTGGTAAGTTAATGTTTTGCCAATCTAAGGGCCTGTTTACATAGAGGTGGGGTACCCCCGGTAGGTGAGGTAACCGGCCTGCCCATATAATCTCTCGTTTCACTTTGATCCCGTTTACATGATACATGTAGGTAGGGTGACCATATGAGAGATTATATGGACAGGCTGGTTACCCCACCTAAGCAGGTTACCTCAACTACATGGGGTCCCCCACCTCTATGTACATGTAAACCGACCCTAAACCTATTGCTTAGACTTGCTACAAGTCCACCTCACAAGTTTCACAGTAGAAAAGCTGTAAAGG
>OZ037995.1:12966406-12976406 GCA_964035705.1 Porites rus
AGTTTCATTACTGTTATTTGCATTCCTTAGTAAAAGAAATGGGGCGCCTTGTAACTCGGCAGACTATCCTGGTTTTATTTATTCTTTTTGGCCATTTAAATTTAGGCGCGTGTGCGGGGTTTGCTCTGCCAAATAGTGATTGGCTAGGAAGAACAATTGCCTTCTATCAAGTATTTTTCCAGCAGGGGAGGGTGGCTTTGGGCAAATGATGTATCGGTGCCTAGAAAGGTCACCCCAGGACCCCGGGGATGGAATTTTTTTGTACAGTGCCCAGGCCTCATTTTCTTGGCCGCGTGTTGATCTGGCCCGGCTGCTTCGGCGAGCATATTCTCGGTCTGTTTGGATTATATTCTTCGAGTTTGTCAAAGTCTGTGGGATTCGTTTCTCTACCTGGGAAAGCTTCATTGGTTTCTATATCTGCTGCTATCCTATTTCTACGAGCCTGGAATGTTTATTTTCCGTTGGAGTTCGAATTTCGTGGAAAAAGTTGTGTTGAATGAGAGCATGTCGGCGAAAATGGCACCTCGTGTTTTCTACCTTGTATATTATTATTGTAGATAGAGTGAATTTGAACAAATTACTGCAAATTATCACGAAACTTCGTTGGAGCAATAAGGACAACAACAATTAACTGCAGAGTAAGTTTTATTGATCTTTATTTAGTATTTCCTAGAAATTTTAGCATGATATTTTTACCCCATACAACACTGTAATTTTACTGGAACCGTACTGTGGTACTATCACAAAGCCTGGGTTACCTGTGATAAGCAGTGTTAATAATTTTAGGCAAGAGGTCATTAATTTTCCATTCAACACCAACTTCAAAACTAGTAAGATCTGAGGCCGTCGAAATGGGGATGTCTGGGCTTTCCGTGTCTCCTATTGCAACCGAAAGGTATAAGGCTATATATACGTGGTGAATAGTATATAAATGGTAGTCAACATGTACATGTACACAGTCACTTATGAAGTTTATCTCTCACCAAAATTTAAGCTTATCCTCATGTAGATGAAACCTGAATTACACCTGCATTGGACAACTGCAAGACTACCTAGCTTAGCTTCTGCTCATCTAGATTAAACCTGAAGTACACCTGCACTGGACAACAGCAAGACTATTTAGTGGGCTGTGTATTCTGCAGTTTAGCCTTTTTTCATTATAATCTGTAAATTTGCTTTTAAATTCTAGGAATGTATCTTTGGTGACACAAAATGAGGATGCACCAAGTATTGAAGATCAGCTTAATGAGTCCACTTTATTAAAAGCTGTGAGTAAAGTGAACCCACTATATGCTACTGTGTTGGGTAATCCATTTGAATGTCAGGAAATGGATGAAAGCTCTGATAGGTATAAGTTTGCAATATTTATTATTTTATGTTGCTTTGCAGGCAGCTATGATAAAAGAAAAGAGGGGCTGCACCCACACTTAGAAAAGAGCATTGCAGTTCCTACATTGTATTCCTTGTCTCTTAACATATGAATATTCTCCCATTGTTATTATTAGTAGTATTATTATCCATTATTATTTTTATCACTTTCACATCATAACCATTATTATTATTATTATTATTATTATTATTATTATTGTTATTGCACAGTTTTGATATTATCTGACTGTCCACTTTCTGAAGGAAGCAGGCTATATCCTATTATAACTTAAGACTTCAAATGATATCATAAGGATTTTTTCCTTGCCAGGTGTTGAAACTTGCTGTAGTCTATATAACTTGTTGTCATTATCCAAACTGTGTTCTGTTTTTGTAACATTAATTGTACAGTATCATCAAAAGGAAAGAAAGGCTGGGCCCTATTATGTCTACTTAAATGTATATAAAGAAAAAAGTTATTTATTTGTCACAGTGTACATACATTTTTTCAATCACCGAAAAACAAAGGGAAATAAATTTAAATCAAGGATACATATAGCATTAAGCAAGAACATTTTTTGTTGGTACTGTTTGCAGTTCCAGTGACAATTTTGATGAGAGTTCTGATGAAAGTATTGAGTATAGAAGTGATGAAGAAACAATGTCTCTGTGAGTGAGCTTTCCCCCTTTTTTTACTTCTTTACATCTTACCCGGTGTTAAGAGTTTGCAGGTGATGAATTCACAAAATTTTGCAGAATTACAAGTGGCTAACATTTCCTATTTGGTTTTCGCAATTATACATGTACATGGCAGTTAAAAAAATATGATTCATGAGAAGCAGCATTTGCATGATACTACTATTAATTATATTACATTGCTTAGTTGTGGGGGTTTTCAGCTGAGCTGGGAATTTTTCTTCTGACATTTTACTGCCAATGTAAGTAAAAGCAAAGGAAAAGCCTGTGTTTCCTATGAATTCATTTCATGGAATATATAAAATTAGATTTAAAGGTTTTTTTTATCCAGCAACCTAGGAATGCTTTATTAGCAGTATAAATACCACGAAAAGAATATTCAAGTTCACAACAAACTAAGACCTAACTGTGAGATTTAAGAGGATCCTTTCTTGAGGCCCTCCAAGGGGGGTACCCGTGTTGCTATGTCGCCCCTTTTTTGATACCTATGCCGCCTAACCAACGGCTGCTAATGTCGCTGTCTTTTTTATTATTTTATGTAAATGTCACAGTCATTTTAAGGTTTCTTAACATGCTTCTAAAGTCTTTGAAATGACGAAGCTGATGACGCTGATGGTCATGAGCGTCTGTGTTTCTTGTTAGAGCTTTATAATTCCGATAGTTTGTTCGTCTTTGACTGTCGTGCTAAATACAGTGTGAGGGTGATGCAGCATTTCAGTTAAAATGGCAGTGTTGAGGAGATGTCTGCGCCACGGTTACTCACAAGACATTTCAAAAGTTGACAAATGTCTCGAAAGCCGTTGAACTTTATATAACATTTTATTCTTATTTTTTTAGGTAATTGGTAGGGATCGAGTCTCCGCAAATTTGTGAAGTTCGCTGTCTTTTTTTTTAACGTTTGAAGTGTTACTGTCTCATTTTAGTTGCTCATTACAGTCGCTTGTCGCTGTTAAAATAGTCCCATGTCGCCGGTTTTCAGGCTAATGTCTCCTGTCACTTTTACCCCTTGGAGGGCCTCTTTCTTGGGAATCTCTTGAAAATTTCTAGTCAGTTCTCACAGAAAGGAGACGACAAAAGGTGTTTCTGACAACTGTATTGTTGTCATCAGCGATCCTTCTTACTGGGAATAATTTTGATAAAGTGGAGTTGATGGCCAAAATGTTGAGAGTGGCTTTTGTGTCAAGTGCAACATTTAACCGTATTCAAACATTGCATGCTGTACCTGTTGTGAAAGAACTCTGGAAAAAAATGAAGGATGGAAAATGGCAGACTATCAAAGATGAAAATCTTGTACTGTTTGGAGATGCACGAATGGATTCACCAGGGTTCTCAGCCAAGTACTGTGCTTATAATTATATTAATGGACCATTACCTGAGTATCGTCACTGATTTGGAGGTCGTGGACAAACGTGAGGCTGGGGGTACCTCAACAGTCATGGAAAAGATGGCTCTAAAGCAGCTGTTGGAAAGAACTATTGAGAATTTGAAAGTCATGGAATTAGTTACAGATGCATCTAGTTCAATAATAAAGTTGGTGAGAGATACAAAGGGTTAGTTTCAGAAGCACTTTAAAGTACATGTAATAATCTCCATTCAGTGAGTTAAAATTTTTATTAATGGACAGAAATTATATTTGTGTGATTCTTTTTAAAGCAGAATGCAGAAACCATGGCAAACTTTTTTCACTCGCTGGACATTTGGCATAAGTCATGTAAACTCACAGCCAAGTTAAGCTCAGTAAGAACATACAGTACTTATTATTCTATTTATAAATGATTTTCAAAAAGTTGTAGTCTACAGTTATTGAATTACACGTATATTGCTGAAAGATTTGTTAATTGTTTGTCTCAGCATAAAGTCACAAATTACAAGTCACATTATTCTACTTTCATGCTGTTTGCATGTGTTTTTTGGTGTATTCTAAAGTGGTGCTTCTTTCTTTGTTTATTACAGACTGCTAAGACAAGAGGATGTTAGGGGATAAAGCAGTGGATTGAGCCAGTGAGAAATGATTTTTGGCATTGTGCCGAAAATTGCGATGGAGATGAGAAAGCTCTAAAGGTGGGGGTTAGTCTAATGTAAGTGTTACAGGTCAAATTTGATTTCAGGTTAATTTTGATTTAACCTAGTTTATTTATGAAGTATTGTTATATAGTTACGCAGTAAGCCATATTAACGGTACCTTATGTCTTTGTGTGACTGCTTTCTCTGCTACCTCAGATATGAGATTCCCAAGCAATGTAGGATTTTACAGCTAACCAGTTTAACTGTCACTGTGTATACAGTGGAAGGCACTGACACTCGCTCCTTTTTACCAGGCCAAAGGCTACAATTACCACTAAGGTCATATCTCACTTTTTGTATTGCTGTGTATGGGATTTTTCATTGCTCTCCATTTTTCATAGATAGCTGTTATTATTACTATTATTATGTCGCAGTATGAAACTTTGGAATGCTGTCCACATTATGAGTAGTATAGGGCGCATAGCGTAACCTACACCACTTGAGAAGCTATACTTAGAAGTAAAAAAAGATCGATACGAAACCTGATACGATCCTAAAATACATAGTGATATGAATCTCTCTACTTAAAAAGCCAATTTAGAATATTAAATTCTGATACTCTGTAAAACCTTCGCTATCTCTACTAAAAACTTATTTATAATAATATCAAACTCTAATGTTCTAAAAAATCTAAGTAAAAACGTCAGCAAGCTTGTGTTTCTAGATTTCTAGAGAAAAAAACAAAAACCTAAAAACTGAAGTCCTTAGCGCCCTAACTAAGTATTTATCTTAAATGTTCTGGCAATGTTTAAAGTGTTTGAGATGACCGACTTCTGCATCCGCTCAAGTACGCTCCGTGCTCTCGCTACAATTAGCTTCCTCACCGACTTCTCTAGGTGTTTAGAGTAACCACCCAGTACGTCAATTATTACGTTGCACTGTTCAACCCCGTAACCATTGTATCTCTGCTTAAGCTCCCACATCATGGGCCCATACTTGAGTGTCTTTTCCTCATCTTTCTTAGCTCTACTCTCAATCCATGGGCAGCTCATTTCAATTGTGCAGACTTCTTTCCTCTCGTGGCTGACAAGTCGCGCGTCGATCCGATTTGCTCTAACTTCGTTGTGCTCTGCATAGATGGGAACATCCCAAAACGCCTGACTCGTGGTGTTCTGGTAGGCTGGTTTTGGCATCACCGGTGAGTACCATGGTGGAACCTCTTCTATTGACCCTTCTATTATTATTATTATTATTATTATTATTATCATTATCATTATCATTATCATTATCATTATCATTATCATTATCATTGTCATTGTCATTGTCATTGTCATTGTCATTGTCATTGTCATTGTCATTGTCATTGTCATTGTCATTGTCATTGTCATTGTCATTGTCATTGTCATTGTCATTGTCATTGTCATTGTCATTATTATTATTATTATTATTATCGCATTACTATTATTATTAATGATCATTCTAGTTATTGTTGTTATTATGAGATGAATGATTACTTTGGTGTATTCATTTATATCAGGACATGTGGCTAGGAGTCATGCACCATGTATGCAATGAGCATGAGTGGTCAGATGGACAGTGCAGCCATGGGCCCTTGACATCATTAGAAGAAGGAAAAGAGTATTTAGCTAAAGAATCAAAAGCTGCACGAGCCATGAGAGATGTTATTTATGACTCTCAGTGGCTCAACTCATTGAAATTTTGTCTTTTTTAGGTAGAAGCAAGCTTTTGTTCAATTCTTATGTATTTGATCAATTTTCCTCCTCTAATGATGCTAACGACTGATAAAAATTAGGTCCTTTATATAGCAAAAGCCTCCCTACTATGATGATTATTCAATTATTTCTATGATCAGATCCAGTACAAACATTATGCATTGTGGCTGGCTAGTATTAATTCCTCTATGTTTATCCATTGTGGCAGATAAAGTGAAGGATCAATTCAAATATCTAGTACCTTTGTCCAACTCACCTCCCCACTAACCACCACCACCAAGTTTGTTATTCTGAAGGTTGCAAACATTAAAATGTCTGCAATGGTACAGCTGTATGCAAGCATTAGGCTAAAACAGGTGTTTAATTTTTATTTATTTCAGGCATACAAGCAAGTTAGAAAGTTTCAATTCTATGGTGCTGAAGTATGCTCCAAAACGAATAGGTTTTGCGTAAGTGCAAGAATAAAACTGAACAGGTTATTATCCATGCACTTGTTAATACAAACACAGGTTTTGACTGGGTTTTTATATTTACATAGACTACTAAAACTAGTAGTTTCAGAATTTGTGGGTCTTGGTGGCATCTTTTGTGTCATACCATTGTTGTTGCAGTGAGTGTAGGCATCACTGACATTTTTGTCTTGTTTTGTTATAGAGGATATTTTGACAAAATTCAAATGGTTATGTTACTTGAAATAAGGCTACCAAAAATAATATATTTTTGAAAAAAATACTCAAAAATATGGTTATTTTGTGTTTTGCTGTGTTGTCAAGTGTCTCCTTTTTATTGAAAGGTATCACTAAGGTAGACTGATTGCAATAGGCGTTATTTTCATTTTTAAGTGGCAAACATGTACAAAGCACCATTATTATTTAAAGTTAAATATGCAATTGAGTTGTTAGAGACATCCATACTTAACTTTGGTGACAGTTTATTGGAAAATCTTAAGAAATTAAGTTTATGGTACGTTTGAGGAACATAAAACTATTGATATTAATTTCTTACGCATTTTAAATTACACTATGATCTTCGGAATCCTAAATACTGTCCATCCAAAGCTGAATATGCCTCTCTTTTGACCCCTACAACACAAGCTGGACAAGCTTTTCTGTTTCCCCGACCTAGTTTACCAAAACGCCATAGAATATACTGTCGGTAAGCAGCCTTTCGAAGGCTATTAGATGCATAATCAGGCTCTTCTACCCTTATATCGCATCTTGCGCGGATCGCCACTGTCAACACCTCCCTGTCAATGCAAATGTTCTGAAATAGTTCATATGACGTAACACACACACGTTTACGACAACATTTGTTTTCTTCTAGTGTTGTCATAGGTCTGCACACCCCACATATACACCATTCTGGTTGTCCAGTATTAGGGGGAACTTCAGGATTTGGATCACTTGAACTTCCTTGCAGCAAATTCTTGGCATAATCCAGACTTCCTCTCCCATTACTTAGCAACTCAAGGAGCAAGCGATCCCTTTCCTCTGGAGTAATTGTTTGAATAAAGGCCTACAAGAATTGAAAATGGGTACCTTTGTTTCAGAGTAAATTTCGTGAGGCTAAATCATTACTGAAGGGAGTAAGATATTAGCAAGTATCTGTTTATTGTGAACTACTGAAGCTAGTATTAAGGCCTAAATAATTGCTAAAAAGTGAATTAGCTGCCAGTATCTATTTCTTGTTGGGTCCTAAATAACTCGTGATTTGAATCAGCGATCAGTAAGTATCTATACATATTTCGTGTGATCAACTGAAGCGAATCGACTAACATGATCAATTTTTTTAATGACTAAAATCAAGTTTAAGCAATTTCTTTGTAATTAAGAGCAACCAGTAATGCATCTGTAGGTTACCTTACCCCAATTTCGTCCCTGGACTTTGCTGCTGCTTCTTGGTGTCTATCAAATGCACTGGCAGGAAGTCGGGCAATATCTGCTGGAGTATTTGAACAGGTCTCTTTTCTGTTGGAGCAAGGCTTTCCTTCTGGACCACAATCACAGCTGATAGGACAAGGTAAGCCACTGTCACGGCAAGTACAACCTCTTGTCCTTCCCGATTTTCGTCTGCAAGTATTTTTGCAGCGACACGTCTACATAAGATCAAACAGTTTATAAGCTTTAATACCATGCGAAGAGAGCACGTGCTTTGGATTAGCGCACCGACACACTGGCACGCTCGAAGCAGCTGTCTGCAATTCTCTTTTTTGTCAGGATTATGTGGCAAACTATCAGTAAGATTGTTATCCGCATTTAGTGCGTTAGTACCGAGGAACATAAGACAAACGAGTTTTTACTTACTATACGATTCTCGACGGCATCTCTTGGTACAGCCAGATCATCTAGTGATTGCATCTCCTCATCTTGTAAGTTTGATTCCTCCGCCACAAAAGAGCCATATGCATTAACTGCTCTTCTCTGGACTTCTTGAGATGAAGACATGTTGTATTTTCAACCGAGAATCTCTACTACTAAACTTTTCCCGTATCCATCCGAACGATATAAATCGCGGCGCGATATGCTTTATATAAAAGCCATTTTAGCCTCGCACCAACTGGGGTTATCCCGGATGAAAACAAAAACAAACGCGCGCAAAGCACACTAGTTGAGAGGGACCCTTAAAGTATTTTTTTCCGCTTCAGCCGAGAGTCCAGGCCCAATTTCTCCTCCATTACCGGAATAAGAGTGATGCTTTCTGGGGTAGCCTTCGATCGTTCCGATCGTCGCAGTCGTCTGAGAATGTTTCCATATGATCGCTTCAAATTTTACACGATCGTCCCAATCGTCCGGGTCTTTTGGGATCGTCCGGGTAGTGTCTCCATAAAATTGGCCCGATCGCCTGAACATTGTTTGAAAGAACTGGGGCGATTGGGACACCAAGGAGAAACGGCTGGGTTACTTGGTAGAAGGGTGATGCAAAAAGCACCCTGCCGATCATATGTAAACCAGGCTCTATGATATGGCTATTTAATAACCCTTTTTAAAGTGCATACCGTTAGCCGCTTCGTCGTAACCAACCAATCAAAACCCCTTAAGATCACCGTACCTAAATCCTCCCTTGTTTTATATTAGTATAATATTCGCATTGCATACCAATTGTCCCGACACGTGGAACTATAAGTTATGGGAGGAAACCGCGACTGCCAGGACAATAGGTATGCCGATTTCTGGGGGTAAGCGACGTCACCTGCTACCAAGGGAGGTAGGAGGGGCGAAACTTCTAAGTCACTTCCACTTAACTCCGTTCAACTGGCCATAAGGCGGGCAAAAACAAAGCAATTCTAAGCAAGGGCCGCAATGCATCATGCCATTAGCGCGCTGGCCCTAAACGAAAGAATTAAGAGGAGTTACATGTACTTATCTCCCGTGTCACGGGCCAATTATTTATGCAGTGAGAAAAGACATATTAGCCACCCAAGCATAAGAATAAGCAAAAGGGTCATCACAAGGGACAGACATTCTTGCTCGCGAAACAATGGCGGAGGCGCAGAAAATTTGGGCTAATGTTGCTCCCAAACAAGGCATCTAAATTGGCGGGAATGAGGTGTTTCGCGCCGCAGTGCGCTTTGATTTGTTTTTTCCGGGTGCTTATGTTGCATTGCTGGCAAGAACAATCAACCTTCGTACAAGTAACATCGATTCAAACAAAATTACCGTCAAAACGACTGTTCTTCTGTAGACAAACTGTAACGTACGTAAACACTGTTTCACGCTAAGGGAGGATCCGTAATTAATTCACTGTGTTGACCGAGAGAGAGAGAAAAAAAACGGACTAATAAGCCAATGTATGATATTTCTGGTTTACAAATAATAACCACTGTTGTTAATTACTCACTCCTTTCTGACTTAAGGACTTTATCCCTTGCAATTTAAACTTGACGAATCTGCAACAAAAAGAAGCATCAAAATGTTAGTCGAAGATGAGACAAATTTACAGTGACGCACCATCCATGCATCAGTTGACCGACGACAGTGGCTCTCCTTGTAATTGCGAATCCTACCGGCTGCCAAACAAACTATTAATTACTGCCGAACAGTGCGCACGAGCAACGGATTTCAGATCAATTGGGATGGTCAATTAGGTTACCTGCCTGTGACTTACTTGTCACAGCAGTTGTTAGTACGTAAGCTATTTAAGAGGTACAGTCAAACCCCATTAATATGGACACTGGGGGGCCATAGAAAGTGTCCGTATTA
>OZ037995.1:12983906-13008906 GCA_964035705.1 Porites rus
TATAGAGTTACAAAGTTAAATAATTAGTGAGTCGACTCTTGAAAACTTCGAATCTAAAGGTTTCTAATTATGACACTACTACCGAGATCTTTGTATGTTTGCATTGTTAATTCCTCAAAACTCTAAACAAGAAAGCGTAGGTTTCTCTGGGCATTTCCTCGGTTTCGAAAAAAGACACTGCGTTCTTAGAGATCATTTCTCATCGTGCCGTTCTCTCTAGTTCCTGTATTTTCTCCCAGTAGTCATCCAGCTGGCCATCCCGCATGTTGAAGCAGATTATACCACCTATAAACAACAATACAAAACGTCTTACAATTCGAAATTACAGTTAGAATTATATATGGGTAAGATGCAAAGATAGCATGGGGCAAAGAAGATAGTCTTTAATCCCTGAAAACGGGATTGTCAGGTCTCCATCCCTTCCCGTGTTTTCAAGATAAAATATAATCAGTGTCATCATCATAGTCGTCGTCATCATCATCATCATAATTATCGCCACTCAGGTACTTAAGTATTCATGACACTCCTTTTTATATGATGACAAAATCATGTGCAAAGAAAAAAAGACAACAACATTCATACCATGTTTGACTATCCTGACCATTTCATCAAGAGCAGCTGCCCTGATATGCCCCGCAAGGAGGGTACCTACCAGCACATCAGTTAATGCGACGCAAAAAAACCTCTTGTAAATGTTCCTTTTCTTTTCTTCTTTTAACATTTCAGGTGAAATATCCAACGCGTGAAGATTACTGTAACCAAGTTTTTGAAGTTCTATTCCTATTAATCCTGTCCCAGCTCCCACGTCAATCATTTTGAGGTCATCTTTTGCTTTTTCAGGAAAATTGTCTTTGAGGGCTCCAAAGATTCCGCAAGTGGCTTGTGATAAACACAACGTGCTACGTCGACAACATTCTAAGGGATGGGGTAAACAAAGACATCCGATGAACGAGTGTTATATTCTTTTTAATTTTTAAAACTATTGAGGCTCATAATAAGTCTCATCTTAGTATAGCACGTTTTTACTCATGTGGCCAGCATCGATGAAAACTACTTAGAAATAAAGAGAGTTTTTACACAAGGACAAGCTTCAATTCCCATAGGATTGGTTTGGAACATCAACATGACAACCGTTTCATTGTTTTGGAACACCAATGTGGCGGATGTGACGTCACTTGAAAACTCTCGGTAGGAAAATGGCAACCTCGTTCCCAGGGTTCTCTCCTACCCGAGGTTACCTCGTCTCCAGGTCTTCTCCTGCCATATTCGAAAACGAGACCCTGGGAACGAGGTTGTGAAAATGGTTTTACGTCAATTTTTCCATCAATTTTCATCTTGTCATACTCCTGGCTCCTAACTTTCAAACGGTTCATGCGCTGTGTGTTCGGGCGAACCAGTCCGTTAGAAAATCAGGGTAAGACCTTTGCGCCAAGCAACTCCCCTTCTAAGGAATTGTTTCTTGAGTCAGCTGTTACTAATTGGCACAATGTTGTGGCGTTTAATATTCAAGCCTAAACCACGTCTGTGGGAAACTTTCTCAAATTTGAGTTCGTTTAGGTCGTACCTCGTCTTCGGGAGGTGAATACTCTAACTGAAATCTATACAGTAAAAACCCGCTTATAAGAACCTAGTGATTTACGTTGTAATACCAAAGAACCTACAGGCTGAAATTTGGCATTTATATACCCAAAAATACAAGAACTTGTTCAGCCTGGCAAAGAGAAATAGCTTCCTGTACAAAAAATCACTCCAATGTTGATTGTCAAAATTCTGGATTTTAATTGTGAGAAACTTCTGACATAATGTTGTTTACATTATTTTGTTTGGATTCTCACTAGAAATATGATTTCCATAAAGTTAAGGTGCAATATAGACTATTTAAAATCTAAAACATCTATATATTTCTGCCGATGGCTACACAACCTCTGAAAAACAAGAACCTATTTTAAAGAACCTTAACAGCCTGAATTGTGAAAAGCCATAAGAACCTGTTCAGCCTGACCTCGAAAATTCTAGGTTCTTATATGCGGATTTTTACTGTACTTCAAGCTAAGACTATAGTTGAAATATACAGTCAGTATGCCAGAAAAAATCTCGATTTGCTTCAACAGGGGCCGGGAAGAATCGGTAGGTAACGATGACGTTTCTATTCTTTACGCCCACATATACGAAATGGTTAGGATGACGTTAAGAGAGAAAATCCCGAAGGGACCGCTAAGGTAGATTTTGTGACATTCAGTTGTGCAGTCATACTTCGATACTCGTTTGCGTTACGTGTTATCAGCGACATTTTGTGGAGCAGTTATTTTGAAAGTTATGGACCAAAAGACACTCGTTTAGTGCAGATGAAGTTATAAGGTGCGTATTACTTGGAGACTTGCCTTTCCTGTATTTATCTCACCTATTGTATGGAATATGTGTGAAATTCTTCATTATGAATCGGTATATTTCGAAGAGCTACGTAACGAGCAAGAATACTATTGGGCAGCTGTAGTGTCAACTATTACTAGTATTTATCTTTTTCATAGATCTTTATTTTCTGGTAGCAATTTTTTTAGATCGAAAGTGAGGCTGTTCAACACGTTTGCACGGAACTATGCAAATTCTGTCACAGATTACAACACGGTATTGTTTCCCGTTTAATAGACTACAAGTAGTCCCCCATTTTTCTTGGTGGAACAATACTTCCTGGCGCGTGATTTTCACGCGCGCTCGCGTTTCGATCGCTTTGCTATTCCTGAGGAAAAATGGGGGACTACTCGTAGTCTACCCGTTTAAAAACGTGCACGGTTCCGCAGGTCTCTTGTAAGCGAAAGGCGGATCCGTGCAAGTTCATGTCTGTGCAAAAATTTATCTACACCCGTGTAAACGGAGTCTAGGTCGTAGTTAATCTCGTACCCAGATCTCCCACGGCCAGTGTAAAACAGAGTGAGATCTGGGTACGAGATTAGGTCGTAGTCAGATGGAGTTGTAGTCACCTTGTCATATTCGCTGACCCAGTCATCATAAACGTGCCTAATTCCTTCACTTGTTGTGTCATCTGAGATGTTGGTCAGTCTGTCACCGTAGTATTTTCTCACACCAGCATCATAAGATTTGGCAGCCATTCTGTCACAGGATGAAAACACAGCAGGGTAGAATCATTCAAAATAAACAGCAAGGGTTAGCATCCTGAAACAGGAAGCCTTTTCTCTGTACAGTATTAATGAGGAGTACGTCCTCCCGAGTAGAGTGGCAGGATTAACATGACGAATTTTTCCTTTTTTTTGGGGGGGGGGGGGGGGGGAGGGATGGGGTTGATTCACCATAGGGGCAATTATGAAAAATAAGACTCCACCCCGAGGTCCGACCTCTTACACTTTTATATGCTTTTTTGACAGAGAAGGTACCCCTCTCGTATAGCACCTTCTATTGACAAATGGTAACCCTTTCACATACCAAGTTTAGGAATTTGCATCAATTTTAACTTCTGTAAGACTATATTTAAAATCTGAATGAATCACAAAACTAGAACGTTTTCTTGACTTTTCCAGAGTCATTATCGATCATAAAATTCATCGATTAGCCCGTTTGGCCCCTTTTACAGACCCGGGAAAATGACAGATTTCCCTACCCTTTCATATACTTCACCTCGTCGTATACCCGAAGCCTGAAAAGGCTACCCCTTTCGGGCGAAGCCTACCCCCGTATAAGCCATTATAGGGAGAACTCACGGGACTGGGATTGTTTCTTGTTTGTTTTTTCTGTTTGAAATCATGTTGTTATGTAATTATTTAACTGATTTGGTGATTACGAATGACCAACAAGTCAGAGAGTTTACGATCAGAAAACGACCCACATGCTGACTTATAACCAGACTAAAAAAGCGTTTTCACACAAGGTACATAGCGCGCAGTGCTAATCAAAATCCTTTATGAATTTACTCGCTGTCATTTCTAAGGTTCAACCTAACGTCAAGAAAAATCGAATTCATTATAATACAAGCTAGAAAACGGCTTATAACCGGAGGTATTTGTTTTTTTTACAGGTAGATGGGCCTTTAACTAATGTGTGTGTGTGGGGGGGGGGGGGGGGGGGCGGGGGGGAAGGGGTGTTGTGGCCTTATAAGAGGATGTTTACGGTTTTTATAATTGGCATAAACATGAACACTAACGATCTGTATCTTAAAATAAACACACGATTCTGTATGGGCGCTTCTGTTTCTACAGTATCTTTCATGGTTTTCCCATAAGTCGCTGTTTGGAACCGGTGTTTGGACAACTACATCAATAAGAAGGCATTGATGGCTGTAAGTAAATTATAAAATCAAAACGTGTCGTTTCGTCCGCGAAAACCACCTTCTATTTCACCAGTTATAAAAACGCAAATCAGTGAGACCACCTAACTATTTAATATGGTGCATTGTTTGACTATTACCTGCCCGATTTTAGCTTACCCGTACTTCAGTGAAGACAATGCAAATAAGCGTCCGTTTCTTTCCTCACTGGAAGCTAATTGTTGAAGACACAGTTTTAAAGTATTGTTAGTAATAGATCAATGATCGCGTGATCAGGTAGTCAACTCGTGACAACCGCGCGATCCTATTCTTCCCTCTAAGAGGATCACCCGGGTAAGAAGAGACTAAGGCCGAGAAAAAATTATTTTTGAGGCACTCGCGGTCTGGAAGAGAGGGCTGAACACGTTTATTTGAAGCTCCGAATCCCCATTCCGCCACTGTTCCGTACATGAAACAATTTCCAATTTTTTTTAATTTACTTACGTCCACGATAATCAAAAGAAATGATAAAATAAAAAGGAGTATAGGTACGTACTGAGAGAGAATTTTAAATGAACACGAAGGTGACGGGTGGAATTCCTGTGACGGTAAGCGGAACAAAACAAAACAAAACAATTTTCACAAAAAATGGTTGCCTTGACACATGGTGGCAAACACGGCTAATAACAAAAATAAAATCAACTTATCAACTTGGTATTACCGTGTCTTCAGACCATCATAAGTCGTTCCCACCGTACTGGCAAGAGAGGTCGTACACCCAGGCCGATCCTCGTTCGACTTGTGCATCATAACATGAAAGTTCAACTTCTACGTAAGCTTCGGGAATTAAAGGCTCAAGAAACTAACTTCGACATTCGGGAGGACTTGACACAATGCCGTCGTGACATTCTACGTTATCTTCATAATGACATCACAGAAGGCATTATTGACAAAGTCTGGACCATCGATGGACTTATTTTTATGAGGCCGACGTCCCGTTTCTCAGTGATTGAGAAATGTACTACTCTTTCTAAATGCCGCGAGATTGTGAACAAATACAGCTAGTCAACCACTGAAGCTAGCTCTGCTTTGTCACACAGGTACTCTTTGCAGAAGGTAACTTTGTTTTGTCACGCAATGTACTCTAGTTGATATCTTGAGGTATCAAATAAGATTATGATTGTTTCGCTCTCTGCATAATTGCTGCCTTGTTGCTTACTTTTATTAATTAGTTAATATTATTTACTCGTTTGTGTATTTCTTGCTTACTTATTTACACTTGTTTGTTAACACTGACATAGCATTAATTTTAGTACTGTAGTCAAGTAGTAGTCCTATGCCTATTAAGTACCCATGTACTGTGTGTAAATTTAGCGTCCGTAATATATAGTCACAAAGCCATTTTATGTGACATATGTATCAATTTGCGATTATTTCTCAACCCCCGACTATTTGGAACGATATCCCCTTGACTGTCCGTGACAGCCTTACCACTACTAACTTCAAAAAGAAACTAAAACTTCACTTTTTAAGCCTAAATTGAACTAGCGCAGGATTCTCATAGTTTATTGTTAGTTTATTTGTCACTAGTTATGGACTGTTATAGGACTGCATGCATGTAAACTTATTTAATTTCAGTTTTGTATCTTGTTTTAGTTTTGTAGTTTAGCCAACAGTCTTCATTTCTATATAAAATAATTTCTGTCATTCTGACCACAGGCCGTATAAGCCCCCGGCTTTGCCTTTAGTGAGTTTGTACTATATAAGCGATGGAATGATAAAGTTAAGTTAAGTTAAGTTAGACTCGGCCTCGAAGACCTTCGATAGTCGTAAAGGATGTACCTAAGACGTAGCAAGATCGATTGCAACAATGCGTGACGTTCGTGCGTTTCTGATACGTTACAGGCGACTGGTCGTTTGAAGAGGCAATCATTCATCGTACGGGAGTCAGTCCTGGTCACGCATGAGATCTGGAACCTCGTCTGTGCTGCGAATACCTCCTGTGCGTTTGCAACCGACTTAGGCAACAAAAAGGTAAGTGTAAGATTCCCAGCCAGTGTGATCATTGCATCAATTTTTTTTCCGCAAAAACTTTCGATTATCTCCCCTTCACTGATAAATGTACATTACATTTAAGAGACTTGGTCTTACGTGTATAATACCCCGCGAGCAGAGGCTTCTTTCTTGCATGTAAGCCTTTTTATATGAAGTTGTTCGCATCGCTTGTCAGTCTCGTAGTTAGTTTGCTTTATACGCGACTGACGACACCAACGACTTGGTAAACGCTGAAAAGCCAAACAAGAGAGAAACCTCTTCTAGGTCTTAAATGATCCGGATTGTGTCGAGGGCTCTTGGTGGTAAACTCCAGTGAGGAACAAGACAGATGAATCCAAGAAAATATGGTTTGAGCACTGAATCAGTATACACCGTACATCAGTGACGATGAGTACGATACGAACTTTTATTAGAGACACAAGAAACGTCTCAGTCTTATTAGCCTAGGCGCACCTTTGATATCAATTATGCTCGCATAATTGTTATAAGCTACCTGAAACGTATCTTAGCAGGAGCCCAGTTAGCTCAGTATTAACCGGAGCTATGTCACGAAACTTACCAAACACTGCCATCAAATTAAGTAAATCATAAAAAATAGCGCGCTCAAAACGTTAAAAAAGGTATAAATTACAGCAAATACAAAAGGATGCACGGATGGTCAAACTTGAAGATTGAAACGAATCAGTGAAGTTGTGGTTTTTGAAAACCGCGGTGTTTAAGCCAAACAGTTTTGTTGTCTGAAGTCCATTTTTGTTGTCTGAAACGTTTGAAATAATGTTTGATAAACATATTTGTTTGACACAAAGCTGTAATTTTGTCAATCACAAGTAATTTCTCAAGTTCCATAAGCTGATAAGCGAATGAGGAAGCGGAATATATTAAGTAAACATCATCAACAAAATGAACTAGCCAGCCATAACATCATAGTCCGTTTAACCCTTCGTGATAAAGAGAAAGGAATAACATCGCTAACCCTTTAGACCCTAAATTCTAAAGTTTATTTTCTGTTTTCGATATGTCAGTCCCGTGAAAAGTGCAGCCTAGTGCAAGTATTCCTCTTAATTACCTTTAATTAAAAAACATGCGTCTGTTTCTTGACAGGTTTAGGGGATAAAGGCCGGGATGATTTAGTGAGAAGAGATTTTCAAACAACAGTTGTCATTCTTCGAGTATATGGTGTTTTCCTAGTTTACTCTTGCTATGTTTTAGGCAATAGTTCGGATATTTCTTCTCCGCTAAACGAGTGAAATCTTTCGCCACTTTCTCTATTAGATTCCATTTTCTCATAAACAGCTTAGCTACTAAACCACAAGATGAGCCTTTTTCTGACGATTATCTGTTCAGCTGCTGAGCTGGTTATGAAGAATTAGCCGGAGGGCTCAAGCCAATCAGAAACGGGGGGTAATTTGAAATCATCTTGGAAACTTATAAACGAGGTAATAAATAAAAGAAAAACTAAAACTGAATTACCTAATGCATTTAAGGAGAATAAGACTAGCAGGGAAAATACCAGAAAATATCATAAACTTTGCAATTTACTTAGAAAAAAGTAATGTTGACTCTGTTTTTTTAGATCCCGTCACTGAAAGAGAAATAGAAATAGAGCTGAAACAACTGAAAATCGACAAATCATGCGGTTAAGATGAAATGTCTCCAAGGGTTGTAAAAGCGATATCTAAACATATAATCAAACCACTTCCTACCATATATATCCAGTGTTTTCTCCCTGATATTATACCTGATGAACTTAAATTAGCTCTGGTAACCCCTGTTTATAAAGCAAATGAGAAAGAACTTTTCTCAAATTATAGACCTATATCGGTACGTCCATGTTTTTAAAAAATTTTGGAAAAATTAATGTACAAGCGAGTTCTATTTTTTCTAAATAAGCATAAAATCTTAACAGACAGTCAATACGGATTCAGGAAAAACCTGTCAACAAATTTTCAATTCTTGAGCTTGTTTCAAAGATATGTAAGGTAGTACACAACAGTGAATATACAATGCGGGTTTTCCTAGACCTCTCCAAGGCATTTGACACGCGGGTAGATCACAATATACTGCTTTTGTATTTACCAAATCAGTGAATAGCAATTTTCGCGCGTTTGATTGGCTCCCGTAACTCGGAATATCCTTGGCTATTCACTGTTTTGCGACCGGAGCCAAGATGGCGTCTCGTTTTAAGACATTTTCGGTAGACAAAATTTGAGCGATAAATAAAGCAGTCGTACAAGCAAATACCAAGAAAGTGACGAACTTTGGCTTGTCGGTGTTTACGGGTAGGTAGAAAATTATTTTCATGCTGAATTTGCAGCAAAATCTTAAAAAGTGCACTTGACAAAATCCTCGAAATGTTTGTACTATATTGTAAACAAAGTTTGTACTAAGTGAAGTTTTTAATTTACAAAACGTTAAGATAAAAAAGTAGGTGAACAGCTCTATATAGATACCTCGACGCTTCGCTTCTCGGTATATCCATCACTATTCACCTCCCCTTCGGGTATAGTGGTATATTATTTTATTTGCTGATGATACAAATCTGTTCTTAAGTCACCAAGATTTAAAAAACTCTCAACAGTACCATGAATCAAGAATTAGGGAAGGTTAAATTGTGGGTAGTAGCAAACAAATTATCATTAAATGTTGGAAAATTAATTATTTTTATGATCTTCAAAAGCAAAACTAAAAACGTTCCAAAATATAAAACAAGTCGATCACACAAAGGTCTTAGGGGTATACATAGAAGAAAAATTGCGTTGCATCGGCCTATACAGAGTCGATGGTTTAGCAGCGTTGAACACAAAGCCCCAACAGATCGAAAAAATCAAGAAGGGTTTCTGCCAAATTTTCCGTGAAAACGACTCAAAAATCACAGTCGAAGCCAACATGACTAAAGTCAATTTTTTAGATGTCACCCTTGACCTCCAATCTGGCAAGCATTACCCCTACACAAAAGAAGGAAACATCCCCCTCTATGTTCACAAGAAATCCAATCATCCGCCATCCATCCTAAAAAATATCCCGGAATCCATAAACAAGCGCCTCTCAGAAATTTCTTCCGACAAGGAATCCTTTGAAAAAGCTAAAGGTACTTACCAAGATGCCCTCAACAAGAGCGGCTACAATTACAACCTCACCTACAGAAAACCTCCCCCAGACACCAAACACAGCAAGAATAGGCCCAGAAACATCACCTGGTTCAATCCCCCGTACAGCCAAAATGTCAAAACTCAAAGTTGGAAAGTGCTTCCTCGCCTTAATCGACAAACACTTTCCCAAATCAAATCCTCTGCACAAAATTCTCAACCGGAACACTCTCAAACTTAGCTATAGCTGCATGAACAACGTAAAAGCCATTATCTCGAACCACAATAAAGCCGTCATTAGCAGGTCATCAAACTTACCAGTTCAAACTATCAACACTTGCAACTGCCGCGACAAAAGGTCCTGCCCTATGGACGGAAATTGCAACGAGCGGAATATCATATACCAAGCAGAAGTCACGACATCGCACTCGAAGCAAACTTACATTGGTCTTTGTGACACATCATTCAAATCGCGTTACAGAAACCACACTTGCTCCTTTAGAAACGAACGTTATAGAAATTCCACTGAGCTAAGCAAGTATGTATGGGGCTTGAAAGACAAGAAAACTGACTACCAAATTAGATGGCGGAGTATTAGACATGCAAGATCCTACTCAAATGTAACGAAGAAGTGTAATTTATGTCTGTGAGAGAAGTACTATATAATTTGTAGACCGAATATGGCGACCCTGAACAACAGAAATGAACTCATATCAAGTTGCAGACATGCAAAGAAATTTCTTCTCAATAACGTGATTATTTAAGCTTGTAAGACGTATTTTATTTTTATTATTTTTTTTATTATTTTTATTTTATTTTATTTTTTCTTTTTCAGCGGTTTACTGAAAATTGTTCATCCGTTGCTATGCAACCCAGCCTATTATGAACCGCTACCGTTTTTTTCAAAATCACTATAAAACACCATGTATTGTTTCTTTTTGGCAGTTGCCTGATGATTGCTTCTCATGAAGCATGAAACTCTGAGTAGCAAGGAAATGTTTTTGACCTAGTTCAAGTCTACGTATCTATCTATCTATCTATCTATCTATCTATCTATATATATATATATATATATATATATATATATACAGTGAAACCTGTATTAAGCGGACACCCTCGGGGAACGCTGTAGTTTCCGCTTAATACAGGGTGTCCGCCTAATACAGGTTTCGATAGATAACGTCATATGAGGTGTCAAATGCCATTCAAATGAACAGTGGAAACGTTTACAATACTCCCAGAGACTATGACGATATACGTTTGCATTAATTTCTTTATCAAAGTGAACCAGTTGATCATAGTACTGTACCATAAAGATAGATTGCAACTCAAATTTGACGAAATCAGATGAGTGAAACAAGTTCTGTACAAACAAAACGAAATAGAAAACAATACAGTACGGTGAAACTAATCAAATAAGTTCGTCAACTCAAGTTTTTAAATGTAAAAATCGAAAAATTTGTGGGTGGCAATTCGAGGCAATCTTATATATATATATATATATATATCTACCTGGAGTTTTGAAAACAGGGTTGCCTGAAATCTTAAGTCAAGTCCAGCACATTGCAGGCAATCTTTCAAAACTTAATTTGCTTAAAGCCCTGATACTTTTAGTGTAAAAATAACAATCTCGCTCTTCACGACTAACCACCCTCACCTCTTAACCATGGGCTCCAAATAACTTTCTGGAAGTGACAGAAATCAGTGCAAATTCCAGAAAATTTGCACGAGGGGGGCAACAGCCCGTCCCGTAGGGACGGGTTGTTGCCCCCGTTGGCCCAGATAATATTTTTTGAGAGGGGCTTCCGTCAAACTAAGTGTCATGTTGTTGCACAGACACAGGGCTATCATCTGGTATGCATTTGGGGTAGCCTGGTTAAATTGCAGGGGGGTGGGGTTGTTGTTAAGACTATGCTTTGTGCTAGAGTGCAGATTCGCTGGGTTTTTGTGCCTGGGCTTACCCCTGTCTTTCAAAGCTCAATGTCTCCCTCAAATTAAGGGGGGGTTGTGTCTGACTGGGTGTCATGTTGTTGCACAGACACAGGGCTATCATCTGGTATGCATTTGGGGTAGCCTGGTTAAATTGCAGGGGGGTGGGGTTGTTGTTAAGACTATGCTTTGTGTCAGAGTGCGGATTGGCTGAGTTTTTGTACCGGGGCTTACCCCTGTCTTTCAAAGGTTAATGTCTCACTCAAATTAAGAGGGGGTTGTGTCTGGCTGGGTGCCATGTTGTTGCACAGACACGGGGCTATCGTCTGGTATGCATTTGGGGTAGCCTGGTTAAATTCCAGGGGAGTGGGGTTGTTGTAAAGTTTGATGTGGTTTTGCACTCTTATGCAGTTTGTTTGTGGTGTTTGCATGCAAGCAATGACCCACTCTGTTGATAATGTTCCTAGTCAGCAAGCAGTTGAACTGCTGGTTTTAGGACTTGGTTTTGTTGAGCAGTGTTGGCTTAGATTGTTTTTGGGAGACCAGCTTCAATTAAAAATGGGGTGAACTGGGGAATTGGCTTTGCAATCGGTGACACCGAGACTATAAATTGCTTCTTAAAATGCCTTATTTTCCAGATTAATGAGGAAAACTTCACTTTTGTTACTTTCTAGACAGACGATTCTATCAAATGGAAGCTCATGTATTCAATAATTTCTTTTTGAGGTGAGATTTTCCTTTTCAAGTAACAAGGGCCATCAAATTAACAATCAGTGCGAGAGACTGACATTTTTTGGTAGCCCGGTTTTCAAAAAACCAGGTATATATCTCCAGGGATTCACCATCCAAATGCCTCTTTCACTGTAAAAAATAAAAATGTTAGTAGGAATTGACAGTTAAGATGCAGAAAGGTCAATAATTGGAGATATCTACCTGGAGTTTTGAAAACAGGGTTGCCTGAAATCTTAAGTCAAGTCCAGCACATTGGAGGCAATCTTTCAAAACTTAATTTGCCTAAAGCCCTGATACTTTTAGTGTAAAAATAACAATCTCGCTCTTCACGACTAACCACCCTCACCTCTTAACCATGGGCTCCAAATAACTTTCTGGAAGTGACAGAAATCAGTGCAAATTCCAGAAAATTTGCACGAGGGGGGCAACAGCCCGTCCCGTAGGGACGGGTTGTTGCCCCCGTTGGCCCAGATAATATTTTTTGAGGGGGGCTTCCGTCAAACTAAGTTCATGTTGTTGCACAGACACAGGGCTATCATCTGGTATGCATTTGGGGTAGCCTGGTTAAATTGCAGGGGGGTGGGGTTGTTGTTAAGACTATGCTTTGTGCTAGAGTGCAGATTCGCTGGGTTTTTGTGCCTGGGCTTATCCCTGTCTTTCAAAGCTCAATGTCTCCCTCAAATTAAGGGGGGGTTGTGTCTGACTGGGTGTCATGTTGTTGCACAGACACAGGGCTATCATCTGGTATGCATTTGGGGTAGCCTGGTTAAATTGCAGGGGGGTGGGGTTGTTGTTAAGACTATGCTTTGTGCTAGAGTGCAGATTCGCTGGGTTTTTGTGCCTGGGCTTATCCCTGTCTTTCAAAGCTCAATGTCTCCCTCAAATTAAGGGGAGGTTGTGTCTGACTGGGTGTCATGTTGTTGCACAGACACAGGGCTATCATCTGGTATGCATTTGGGGTAGCCTGGTTAAATTGCAGGGGGGTGGGGTTGTTGTTAAGACTATGCTTTGTGTCAGAGTGCGGATTGGCTGAGTTTTTGTACCGGGGCTTACCCCTGTCTTTCAAAGGTTAATGTCTCACTCAAATTAAGAGGGGGTTGTGTCTGGCTGGGTGCCACGTTGTTGCACAGACACGGGGCTATCATCTGGTATGCATTTGGGGTAGCCTGGTTAAATTCTAGGGGAGTGGGGTTGTTGTAAAGTTTGATGTGGTTTTGCACTCTTATGCAGTTTGTTTGTGGTGTTTGCATGCAAGCAATGACCCACTCTGTTGATAATGTTCCTAGTCAGCAAGCAGTTGAACTGCTGGTTTTAGGACTTGGTTTTGTTGAGCAGTGTTGGCTTAGATTGTTTTTGGGAGACCAGCTTCAATTAAAAATGGGGTGAACTGGGGAATTGGCTTTGCAATCGGTGACACCGAGACTATAAATTGCTTCTTAAAATGCCTTATTTTCCAGATTAATGAGGAAAACTTCACTTTTGTTACTTTCTAGACAGACGATTCTATCAAATGGAAGCTCATGTATTCAATAATTTCTTTTTGAGGTGAGATTTTCCTTTTCAAGTAACAAGGGCCATCAAATTAACAATCAGTGCGAGAGACTGACATTTTTTGGTAGCCCGGTTTTCATAAAACCAGGTATATATATATATATATATATATATATATATATATATACAGTGAAACCTGTATTAAGCGGACACCCTCGGGGAACGCTGTAGTTTCCGCCTAATACAGGTTTCGATAGATAACGTCATATGAGGTGTCAAATGCCATTCAAATGAACAGTGGAAACGTTTACAATACTCCCAGAGACTATGACGATATACGTTTGCATTAATTTCTTTATCAAAGTGAACCAGTTGATCATAGTACTGTGCCATAAAGATAGATTGCAACTCAAATTTGACGAAATCAGATGAGTGAAACAAGTTCTGTACAAACAAAACGAAATAGAAAACAATACAGTACGGTGAAACTAATCAAATAAGTTCGTCAACTCAAGTTTTTAAATGTAAAAATCGAAAAATTTGTGGGTGGCAATTCGAGGCAATCTTTCGCACTTCCGGTGTCTGGCATGTTGGGTGGTGGAATTTAATTACAAGTGTCCGTTTAATACAGGTTGGCAACAATAGAAATGACCATTTCAGGTACTTTTTAGGTGTCCGCGTCCGCTTAATAGAGGTGTCCGCTTAATAAAGGTTTCATTTAAAGTAATTAAGGGAAAGAAATTTTGGGACTTCGGCTACTGTCCGCTTAATAGAGGGTGTCCGCTTAATACGGTGTCCGCTTAATACAGGTTTCACTGTATTTTGTAATAATAAGATTATGAGGAGTTATGTACGATGTATGAAGGTTGGCAATAAAACAAGATATCTATGCAAATGCAAAAACGTTCGTTCCCCTCTTCTTCCAGAATGTCTGCTAAATCTGGATACGAAGCTGGATACACTAAATACTATGGCAGTCGGTTTGACAGCATCTCATACAGCACATCAGAGGAAGAGATTAAACATTTGTATCGTGATTGGGCAAGCAGTTATGACAAGGTAAAAGCAACTTTTAAATTGAATTTCTGTCTTGTAAAACCCCTGAGAACACGGACAAATTGATGACTACGTACTGGGGCCTAAGCAACAAAATTTCGTTTGTCGCAAATTTTCGTCCAGCCAGCAGGAAATGTGCTCACCCATGCAAATTTCTCCTCATGCGGCAAGATTTCATTTCGACTCATTACTTACCCGCCGGGGACGTCACTACGCTTGCGACCTTTCGCCGCTCTTAAAGTTCGCTCTCATTTATCAGAGCCTCCTTTTGTCATCTTGATAGAGGAGGGAAAATAGAAGTCATCAAACCTTTGAGACCACCGCAGCTCAGAGTCCTAGACCAGTCAATCTTGTTCTCTCTCGTCAAACAGGTTTTTCGAGTGCGAGCATCCGTTTATTGCCAAATCGCTGGTCATAACCGAGCCCGCTGTACTAAGGGCACGGCTATTAGGACTGGGTTTGAAAGTATATCCTAGCAACATGCCGAAGATCCAGAGTCTTCTCCTAACAATTTTTGAATGAGGCTGTCTATGATGATAATATGAAGAATTATGCAGATCGAGCTGGAGAATGTAATCGGCCGAAGTGGATAACAGTCTCCGAGATCTGCATAATTCTCAACATCATACGGAAACTGAATTCAATAATAGTTTTATTATTCGTCCAAACTATTTCTAAGTTTTTAAGATCCTTACCTCCAGACTCGCACCCAGTCGCTATTTAAGTGTTTTTTGGAAAGAGAGAAGATTGGGGATTAGGTTGAGGCGCTCGCGGGGTCTCATGGGAAGGGAAGAAGGAAGAATTTTCCTATAGCCTGAGTATCAGGCCTTCCTACGGGGCTTGGGGAGAGGAGATTTTAGATGGGGGAGGGGGGAGGGGGAGAAGAGAAAGGAAGGCCTGACACAAAACCATTCAGCAAATCGTGTGACACATCCAAAATCTGGATGTGACAGTGATTGGATAACACACAATACCCCCTGACGTCACCGACCGCAAGAGCGATCGGCAAGGAGACGGTCATTGAAATTTTTCATAGATGTTTTGATTTCATGTTACCGGTATGTGATACTTTTACAGACAGAGACGTAGAGAGGAATTCAAAAAGGCTCTAGAGGGCGCTGTCAAGTTCTTTCCTGGAATAAAAATAAAACCCAAGCAAGAATTGTGTTTTCAAGGCCTCGTAGCCTCATATACCATCTTCTGCCGAAACTATGTCCAAGTATTGGTTTCACAAGACAACGGGACAAAAAAGACGATATCAGTGTTTCAGATATCTAAATTCAGATTTACAACATCCTGCCGTTAAAATGGTGTTGTTACTGTAAATGAAAATAGAGCGAGGTAGCCATGTATTGAGATAGCCGCGGGGATAGCCGACAGCACCAATGCTTTTAAAAAAGCTTGACTTTGCTTGTTGCGGTTACGATAACGTACGTGATTGGAATTCGTTCGCTTCCTCTTCCAAAATTTTCTCACTTTTGAAATGTCTTAAGCTCAAGCGGGCGCCATCATATTTCGCCAACGGGATTGACCTTTGCTATAGGCTCTCACATTTTTTGAACTTGTAACAGCTTTCACTGGCTCTCTGTGAAGTGGTGGAATCTGCTGCTGCTTGATAATTTCTAGGCATAGGTGTTTCACCATCGCACCTTCCTATATATTCTTGCACCTCCTTTCAACCACCCGAGAATACGGGGGATAACACCAGCTTTTTAGCTGCCAGACAAGCGCCTGATTTTACTCTGTAAACAAAAGCAATTTACAATTTTCCGGGCACACGTTTGTTTACAAACAGAGCGTTGGCGATCTTACACTAGCACAATTCCTAAACCCTGTTATAATTCCTCATAAACGGCAGGTTTTACATTACAAGTATTCGAAAACTCCTCATTGGAGGTTTCAGAAAAAAGCGAAATCGTAGCAACACAAGCACCGATGCTCGGCCAGACCGTTAAGTGAGACTTATTTTAGGCGAGCTTTTTGACACGTGAAGCTGACAACCCAATGACCGGAAGTGATTTTGATTGGATGGTATCTTATCATGCTGTGTGAGTGTGGAAGGCTCCAGTAAAAGCATCTGTGTCAGGCGTTTCTCTCCTTCAACTCTCTTCCTTTTTCGTTTCCATTTTTCCCCTTTTCCCCAGAAACGCCTGATACTCAGGCTAATTTTCCTACTTCCCTTCCCATGAGACCCCGCGCCCTCCTCAACCTAATCCCCAATCTTCTCTCTTCCCAAAAAACACTTAAATAGCGACTGGATACGAGTCTGCCTTACCTCCTCGTACACGTAAATTCTTCGAAACTTTGGTCCATTTCTCGCACAGTTTCAGGATATAAAATTGCCTGCGTGCAGACGTCTCCTATTTCCTTTGTTGCACCGTACGTCTCCTGTTTCCTTTTCCACGTGCAACAAAGGAAATAGGAGACGTCTGCACGCATGCAAGATATAAAAGGTTTTCTTTCTTTTTATTACAGATACTTCTCAATATAACATTTGCACAATGGCGTCATTTTACTACTACGACCAGGAACCTTTTCGTTTTTCTTTCATATTTAAATTTTGTAATCCCAGTGAGGTTAATAACGAAAGCCCTGAATTGCACCGGAAAGCAAAACCCTGAAGGGTTCTGGTCGTAGTGGTAAAAATAATGATGTCATCATGCAAATGACCTGTTGCAGCTAATTAAGTACTTGTAGTTCCATCCGCGAGCAATATGTTTTGCGTATGCATGTATTTCTTCCGTTCAGTTTTAGTCAGAAATTCAGCTATTTCGTTTCCAAGCAAGTACACACCATCGAATCGTTGGTGTACTCCTCGCCATTTGGTCCGGCAACGCCGGCCGTTTTATGAAGAATTAACCAAGCTTGGCCAGGGATCTGAGCCAATCAGAAACGGCGAAATATTTTGAATGAATAATGATTAATAAATCTAATTAAATATCGCGTGATTTGAGCATTAATACGATTTCAGGACCTCCAGTCAGCGGGTTATGTGTTGTACCAAGCTTTATGCCAATATTTAAACGAATCAGTCAAGCAAGAGTGCCAAGATAAATCAAAGAATGAGATGAAAATTATCGATGTCGGTGCAGGGACAGGACTGCTAGGGGTTCAACTTCATGAGCTTGGCTACACTAGCCTTACGGCGGTAGATATTTCAGCTGAAATGTTGAACGAAGCTAGGAAGAAAAATGTCTACAAAAAGTTCATCTGCGCCTTTCTGAGTGACCAGCGGATTCCTGAAATAGGCACTGGCGAGTATGATGCCCTTATTTGTGCAGGTACATTGGTTAAGGGACACGCTCGTTCCTCCGCGTTTGTAGAGATGATTAGAATAGTTAGGATTGGTAAGTCCTTTTGTCTAGTAAGTAGCATAAATTTCACCACGTACTACGCGACTTTCCTCAAGATAGCGTCAAGCGCGAGGTTCGAGTAAGAGAAGGTTCGAGTAATCGAAAGTCAACCGTATATCCATGCCCATTTAATACCGCGAAAGACATCAGTGTGTGAGTTAAAATTTAAGCCAATGTTTTGTTAAGCTGAGGCTTAACACTATTCAGACCTTGCTTTTTATCGCTTCCTGCGACCGGGGGGAGAGCTTCAGAGGCCCCCCTCTTTAACTTTAAAACCGCTCATGCTATGGCCACCGAAATTACGCAGAACAATGTACTAACCGTTTCTAACTGCTGGGGACTCAGGTAAATTAAGGCATGGGTCAATAACTATTTTCCAATAAAAATGAGGGGGGTAGTCTATAATATGAATGGTTTATCATGAAGCAGAAAATACCAAAAAATATTACACAACACCAAAATTGATCCTTTACAATAGACCAAAATTATGCAAATTAGGTCACGTGACCTTACCGCTCCTCAAAGTTTCAAAATATCTTTAAGAAGAAAAGGGCACACTTTTTAGCAAGAGTTATCTTACTTTACTACCCTAAGAAGATACAAAATATAAGCCGCTAAAAAACTGTGCTTGGCAACTTTCAAATATCTCGTCTATTTTGAAAATAAACGGGTTTTTCGACTAGTACCCAGTCTTCCAATACAAATGTATCATTTTAACATGCCTTTCCTTTGAAAACTCTTGACATTGCCAAGCCCAGAAATGACATACTTAACGGCCTTATAATTATGAAACTAGTAGAAAAATGAAGGAAACAAGAAAAAGTGTGCCCATTTAAGTTCAAGGGTTTTTTGGGCGTGGCGTGTCACGTGACCTTACTTGCATAATTGGAGCATACCAAATAGATAAAAACTAGCCGTTTATGTGTCTTACAAGTTTTCAGCTTGCCACTGCTAATGTATCGAAAGATAGACCACCCCCCTACTTTCTGACTTAACACCTGGGGACCCTGCCTTAATTACCTTGAGGATTTCTTGATTGATGCAATGACGTAATATGACGTATTGTTGAATATATTGACAGAATCTAAGTTTACCTCAAAGTACACTTTAACCGAAAAAAAAAAATTCAATAATATTAGTAATCAAGTAGTTGACTAACATATAAATAACAGCAGTGACGTCATGATGACTTAAAACGTAACTGGAAGTATTCACCATCTTGGCCGGATCTGCCATCTTGAACTATTTGATGTATTCCATTTTACTTAAAACTTGTATAAAGCGAGGAATTTTTAATGGGAAACTTGATCTGAGTAGGAAAAGATGTTTTAATGGGAGGCAAAAAAATCTGCAAAATATGCAATTCCGAGAGAAGTGAACTCTGTTGAAAATTAAACTCAGCAGCTCCTATTTGGTCATATTAGCTCATGTTTTTTTTGTTGTTGTTGTTGTTTTGTTGTTTTTTCTTTTTCAAACTAGTCACTAAGATTCTGGATTTCATCAACAGTAACAATAACATTGATGAAGTAATGCGTATTTAAGTGTTATATAATATGTCTATTGGTAAAAAAATAACATTAAAATCATTCCAAAAAATGAAATTTTTGAAAAACATGGCTGCCAAAACTTGGTTGCCATGGTGAGGTCAATGTTGACATGCACGTTTGGACAACTTTAAAATGTTCCCAGGCAATTATTAGGAAAAGTTACTATGTTTGGCGGTCATAGCTTGAACAGTTTTAAAGTTATTTAACTTTTTCACAAGGGGGTGGGGGGAGGGGGTTTAAACGCCCCCGGTCTGAATAGGGTTGTTGGCTTAACATAAGGGCAGCTACGCCCTTAACATCAACTGTTGTCACTTACGATTCATACTCTGGTTTCTTTCCTGCAGGTGGTCTTCTTTGTTTCAGTATTCGAGACGATCACCTGGGAGCCTACCAGCAAAAGATGATGGAACTCGAAAAAGATAGACGATGGGAAAAAGTCAGCACAAAAAAGATTCCTTTATATGACAGTGATGACATGCCGAAGGACATCCTTGGTTTTGTTTATAGAGTCTTAAAAAATTAAAACAATTACGGCACGAGACATTTAGGGATGTTATAATGTTATATATGCCTTTTCAGTTAGTTTAACGTACATAGCAGTGATGTTGCGCGGATTATGGTCTGTGTAGTTTTTGTGAAGTTCTTCTGATTTAATTACATTAAGACTTTGAATTTGAAAGATGTGTGCCGTTGATTGTTTGAAGCAAATTTCCCTCGTGGCACGACCAATCAGAAGCGCTACCCAGCATCAGTATGGAATTTCTGCGCTCGTCCCTCAGCTGTCACTTCGCAGCCAAGGCCAGTGGTGGCGCCGCGAAAGGTCGGCTGTTTTCTCAGGTTAAAAATTCACTACATACAAACGAAAGTGATTAAGTCATATTTCGTCGGATGGATCGACTGGATCGAAACAAAATCACGGCGTCTGGATCTATCAGGCCGGTGTCATTTGATGGGTTTACGCTTAATCTCATTTTTTCTTTTTGTTAACTGTACTTGCTGAAAAAAATCATTTAATAGGAGCCTTAATAGCTATCCCTTACCCATCCTGACCACTTCGGTTAAAATGAGGTAATTGTTCTTTAACATAATGACTTAAAAAAGTCATCCAAGCCGGTATCACTTAAGAAATACGGTTTTTCACACCCAGATGTAATACTGTATATTACATATGATACATACTTTATTGTTACCTCCCCAAAGGGGCCTTTCAGTAGCAATGATTATATTACATTATTTATAATAACTAATTGCAACACTTAATCTAATACTAATTACAATGTTAGCTAGTTACTAATTACATAGAGGATATTACACGGTGGCGCGAAGATATGAATTTTATTTTCGAGTGGCAAAACAATATTTTACGAACGAGCGCAGCGAGTGAGTAGAATATTGTTTTTGCCACGAGAAAATAAAATTCATATCTTCAAGCCGCCGTGTAATGTTTTTTTTTATTATATAGACAAAATGAAATGGATAAAATCATAGAGGGAAATTACCAAAATTACGTCATCGATAAACTCACGTGTGAGATTATGGAAAATAAACCACTCGGGTCCCGGATGTAGTTTTTATGAATTTTACGAGTGTTATATTTTCCAGTAAAACACTCGTGTCTATATAATAAAATGTTTTAAACTTAACTAAGAAGTATTTACAAAATTATCTGAAAGCTGGCTACTTAAGGAACGTTTAAAAATTTCATCAGATGGGCTTAACTTAAGAAAAGATTCCAAATTGTTCCAAAGTTTAACAGTCCTGTAATAAAAGGTTCTCTGTCCGGAGGCAGTTCTGAAAAGAGGGATGTTTAGCTTTTTGCTACTCCGAGTTGTTCGTTCGCTAACTTGCTCACGGGTAATAAATTGGGATGTAAGATATTCAGGGGCTTGACCGGACATGCATTTGAAGGCCATAGTAAAGTTGGTCCTTAACAGGCAACCAAGACAGGCTTTTCAAGAGGGGTGTTACATGATCATATTTATATTACGGGGAACATTCTATCAGTTACTATGGACCAATAATTATATGGTCTAGATTGGACAGCAAAGTCAAAGACAAACCTAGCTTACAATCTTTTAAGGGCAGCATACGGCGCATTAACCTTGTAGATCTTATAAGCGACAATTGTGGTTCCTGCACAATTTGTCAGTTCTTAAGAATTTTAGTAATATTTTTTTAACACTTTCCTTAATATTTAAGTAGGGTTAACTCAGTAACTTTAAATTTTAAATGTTTATAAATTTTAGATTTTAGAGAATTGTAGAATGATCTATACACTCATTTTCTAACTGCCATTATCCTTTTTTTCTTCTAGTACTGTAAACTTCTTTTAATTATATTTTTTATAAACCTAGTGTCCTTAACTAGCTTGTATCTGCTTGATACATCGACCCTTAAATAAAGTTGTTATGTTATGTTATGTTATGTTCTATATTTTCAGTTACTTCTAAATTGTACTAGGGGCGGAGTATGTGTGAATTCATGCAATTTATACCTTGATTTTGGTAGGGCCCACCCCCAAAAGTGATTAAGTGCTCAAGTAAAGAAAATTCGGGTTACGACGGAATAACATTCGCTGCAAAAAATCGTGAAAGTTAATACCTAACCAAAATTAGTAGTTAACTGAGAATTGGCCAAAAAATAGTACTTGGCCTAAAAGTTAGTAGTTAACTGAGACATGGGTACCCCCATTAGCACCCTCTGGTAATGTAATTACCTTTAAAATGCGATTAGACTGATAATTTTAGTCATTTTAAGATCAAATGGATTGCCCTTCGTCAGGGAATTTATTTCATTTATTTTATTTTGTTAGTTTCGCCAACATCATATAAATACATTCAGGTAATCAAACAAAGTAACCCAGGAAAAGTGACAGGGATTCCGCAACAGCGTGAGCCAGTTGCGGAGGGGCCAGAAAATTAAAAATATAAGAATAGTTGAAATACATAACCACAAAATTAACAGCAACAAGAGACAGGCTGGGCAAAACTAAGACACTTATTACATTTAAGACAGTCGTGATTACTTAAGGCGGTTTTGTATTGCTCTATCATTGCCTGATTGAAATCATTCTGGGCGTTCATGCGCAGGTTTAGTTTATCATCAGCAACAACGTTCCAGACGCGTATGCATCTGATGATATAGGACAGTTTTGAAAAGTTGCTGTGTGGCATTTAGGATCGACAATATTTTAGTAACACCACTAGATGAAGATCTGGTAGGTCTCCGTCGTGATGCGAGGTTTTAGAAATAATTGATGGATCTACCGATACGAGACCATGAATGATTTTGAAAAAAAAAAAAAAACACCATATCGAGATACTCGTGCCAGAATGTTAATGGAAGCATATCCAAAGATTTAAGTCTGTCCATCTAAAAATTGCACAGGCGGCACAAGCTTAATATGGAAGTACGTGCGATTGCGTAATTTTCAAAATGGCCGCCTTTATAAAGGTTCAGGTAATAGATTCGAGAAGATAAATACTGACATGAATTCTCAATACGTTACGCTTTGCCTAGTTTACTTGGTGTCTTCTTGCTTCTTGTGTGGTTATTTTCCCGGTCCGTTGTGGAAACCCTGGATGAAGGAAATCGCTTAAATCGCAACGGATCGGGAAATTAGCCGCAAAGGAAGCAAGAGGACACCAAGCAAACAAGGTAAAGCGTGTTTTATTGAAAATTAATACCAGTATTTATCTTCTCGAATCTATTACCTGAATTCTCATACAAATCCTTCATAATGACGGCCATTTTGAAAATTACGCAATCGCACGTACTCTCATTTTGAGCTTGGGCTGCCTGTGGAAATTGTGCAGGAAAAAGGCAATTATTGTAATTAGTTCGATAGACTGAGGAGCTCAAATTTGGGTTTGCATAGCCGAAAAGAGGTCTAACTAAAGTGAAAGAGTATAGACCGATCGACTAACGTCAGTGCTTCTTGTGAATCCTGTGTGTATTACGTCTAATGTAACCTAACAGCTTATTTGCGCGACACGACTGCTCAAATACTTGTTTGCTCCATGAGAGGTCGTAAACGACAAAGACTCCCAAGTCGCTCGATGACCACTGACTCTAAAACTTTAATGAAGGCATGAAGTTTTACTCGGTGTCTTACTCTCCAATTGCGCCCCAATGTACTGAATTCTAAATAAACCGTTTTACCGCAGAGCATACTGTTTTGAGGTAAAGGGTTTTTTCTGGACTGTGGACATCTTTTATTAATAGCACCCTGGCTCTAGAGGTCCGTTTGAAATGCTTAGAATGAAATAACCCCGGCGTTCGCATGGTTATATATTGACCCGGGAAGGATACTCCCATACATTACCTATACGGGTATGTACCGCCCAACGCGGTCGTGATTTCGAAGCTCCTGATTTAGAACGGGGTATTCATTTCAGAGAAGTTTTCTAGAACGGGGTATAATATTTCGAATGCACAAAAGCTCCAGTTTTGTAAGCAGCCATTTGAAATTATTCAAGGACAGATTACTTTTAAAAATACGGTTCAATGCGTTAACAAGCAAACTGTTGTACTCTTGTTGCACCCTGTGTTTTAGCGTGCAGGGCGGGCGTATTTTGGCGCGAGCCGCGAGCGCTGACTCCGCCATCTTGGATAAATAGGCGCGCGGAAGTCTGGAACGAGTTTATAATGTACCCGAGGGAGGAGGAGAAGGAAAATCGTTAGCGTACGAGCGTGATTCTGTGCGTGATGAGAGATTTTGCGTCATAATTAACCGCATTGTATCCACATGCACAGGAAACGTACTCCGGATGATTGTGAAGAAGCATTTATTTGATGTATAAGTCGAACATATCTTTTTAAAAAACAGGGTTATTTCAATTTACAAACTTTCTAGAACGGGGTATAAAAAATTGGCCCATTTCTACAACGGGGTATCAATTTTAGGGGAAATTTTTTTTTAGAACGGGTTGCCAATTTGGAGTCCTGTGCGGCACATACCCACCCAAAAAATACCCAAGTGCCCCCCCCCCCCCGGTATATTGACTGCCCTGACAAGCTAAGTCGGTTTTGACTGACTAATGGTAAATGCTCAAATAGCCAAGTAGCGGGGCTAATTTAGCATGCAAGGACTATGGTTATCAGCTGAAAAAAGTTTTATGATTCAAACACAAATGGCGCCGGATTCCTTGCATCTAATAAATGAAGCCTTCTTTCGCTGAAAGAATGCCGCTCAATTATAATGCCCCAACGCTTGAAACCTCATCATACTGCTCACAGTTTGATCGATCTCGGAGAAAACAGAGCGTGGTGCATTCCTCCTTAGTTCCATTGTCCAGTTGTCTTGATTTTCTTCTACAGAGGGCCTATTAAAAGTATTAACATATCTATCAACGCTTCAATGACTTTGACCCTCAGTGAAAGGTGCATTATTTGTGAGGCTAGTCACACAACATCAACGTGTCACTTGTCTCTTGGCCGGCTCGTGTTACGATTCAATAAACGGTAAAACCGTATATTTCATCGTTTGGACCCCAC
>OZ037995.1:13013906-13028906 GCA_964035705.1 Porites rus
AATCTAGTCTTCTGAGTCGACAAAGGATATATGATTCCTTAGTCGAGAATTACAGCTAGGACAAATAAAATAAAATCGACGCTGTTTTGTGTGTAGTTTAGCTCTTCGTAGAAGACTTACTGAGAATTGCTTTCCGATCCTTTTTAGACGAGCAACTCATTCCCTGAACAGACCTTAAGACAAGTCAGCATGAAGGGATACAAGGTTTGTTGAGTTGCAGCTTTCGTTTTTTCGTTTCCCTCTTCTTTTAATTCTTGATCATTAAAAGCACAGCTATCGCCGGGACGCGGTTCCCAGTCCGCTGGTCCCATCTCCCGCTGTGCTAAATTATAATCCAGTCTTCTGAGTCGACAAAGGATGAATAGTTCCTTGGTCGAGAATTACAACTGGGACAAGTGAGATTAAACACGATATAATTACCGTTTAAATATCTGTGTTTTTGTTCCTTCTATCCAAACTCATCGAGTTTGCTTCACTTAATAATTAATCAGATCATAATTAGGGGTACTATAACATTGCCGTAACCTAACCCTCCAAGAAGTTTGTAAGGGGGGGGGGGGGGGGAGGAACATTGGTTCTCATTACTATGATAGCAATTAGACGTCTTTCTTTCTCTTTTAAGGGAGCTTAAGCAATAACGACGGTGACGGCTACGAAAACGTAACTTAAAAAGTGAAGTCGCGCTGCTTCAAACTTTATCGCGCTTATTCCATCTTGTTCAGTTTGTTAAATGTTGGCATTTTTTTTGGAGTTGAGCTCTAAAAGACACACCCTCGTACCCAGCGCCTTCGTTCTCCTTGACCAGCTGTCGGGAAACTGCGACAGCTCGTCTCGTCAAGCCAGCATGCACAGTAAGGGACGAAGACTCGAGGTACGGGATTGTAAAAGACTGTATCAAAGTTCAGGAAAAGAAAAAGAAAGTTGTTGTCTTGGGTTCATGTCCTCCAAAAAAACGTGAAGTTAGGTAATTTCCGTCGTGGTCGTGCAATGACGGCAAAGAAATGTACAAAAAAGCGTGATGCTCGTTTTGCCAATCTAAACCAATTACTTTTTTGCCTGTCTCGTTGACGTCGCCTTGGTCGTTGCTTAAGCTCTCTAATGAGTGCTCAAACATCACCGTTAGGCAGGTCTCACCTCGATCATCCCAGTTCTCTCTGTGAAAATTTTTGACCGAGAGATTCGAGGAATTATAGACAGGGACTTTGTTTATGTGCCCTGCATTGCGCATTTTCTGTGCTGTATATGTTATGATTAATTTATATTTTGATGCCACCAGCTGCCTGCGATCCCCTTGAAGCATATGGCTTTTTACTCGTGTATAACTGGAGCATGACACTCATCATTTCTACCAATCAACAGAAACAATCAGAACAATCAAGTTCGATTGGAAGTCACCAAGAGAGAAATTTGAGTGAAGAAATCTGTGAGCCTCCTTTTATCATTATTATTATTATTATCATTATCATTATCATTATCATTATCATTATCATTATCATTATCATTATCATTATTATGGCTTGTGGTGTTTTAGTTTTGTGTTGTTTTCGAAGTGCACAGCTATCGCCGGGAAGCGGTTTCCAATCCGTTTATCCCATCTCCGGCTGTGCTGTATAGAACCCAGTCTTCTGAGTCGACAAAGGATCCCTTGTTCCTTGGTCGAGAATTACAGCTGGAATATGATGATATATTTGACGTGTAAATAAGGTCTCGTAAATAAGGTTACGCACTACAATGTTTTGGACGGAAAACATTTTGAAAAAGGAACTTTACGAAAACGCAGTGACGTTACGATGATTAACAATAATATTATTGAATGAGACTCAGTATGGTGTGAAGACTGAATTATGCAGATCGAGGAGAATGTGGACAAAAAGGCCTCCGAGATCAGCATAATTTTATCACATCATACGAACCCGAGCTCGACACCTCTTTCATCGTTTATTTTACTAGACTTTCCTTAAACCTTTGGCCAATATCTCGGCACGGTTGCAGGATAAGCTAGGATATAACTGAACAGATTTTTTTCTTGCAGGTATATACTCCTCTAAAAGTAGATAACATCCATCGAGCAATATGTTTTGCGTGTTCTTGCGTATTAAAGTACCGCACAGTTTAATAAAAATGCAACTATTTCTTCTTCGGATAACCCAGAACGCTTTTTTTTTATTTCACTATTGCCCAAGCAGCCTCGTTTCTAGACAAATATACCATCGATCAACCTCGTTTCCAAGCAAATATACCATGGAATCGAAAGTATATTATCCACATCTTCCAAATATGGTAAGCATCAGTTGGTTATGAAGAATTGGCCGGGGGACTGGAACCAATCAGAAAGGGCGGAATATTCTGAGTAAATGAGAATGTTATTTATCTGGCAGCATCGTGTTTCCAAATTTATACGGGCCTTTTATCCGTTTTAGGCCAAGAACAGGGAAAAAGCGTTCGAAAAGTTATGTAAATTAGTTTTAATGGAAGCATTTTATACGGCGACTTGGTGAACTTACACTTGTCTGGTGCCAGGTGCCCTGTAGAGTCTAACAATTTTCCTTTAAAATGTACTCTGAAATTTATGTTCCTTTAAAATATTATTTACCCTGACAGTTTATTGACCCTGAGTTTCCCTGACAGTGAACTGGACGAAACTACGTTTCGAGGCAAGAGAAGGACAAGCTAGTACTTCTTTGTTTTATTCTGTTAATTCCAATGATCCACGGCCTGCACTCCGATCGTCTTTTACAATTTCGTACTATATTTCAATCTCCACACTTTTATCAGTTATTACACCACTGTACAGTGGAAATTCACTTCCTTCTCTTTGTTCTTTTTCCTTTTTTTATTTTACTTCATTATTTGGAGTTTTATTTATAGAAAGAAAAATGTTATCTAAGGGCCTGTTTACATGGCGGTGGGCGACCCCAGGTAGGTGAGGTAACTTGCGTAGGTGGGGTAACCCGCATGTCTATATAATCTCTCATTTTTAATTGATTACGTTTACCTGATGGGTGGGGTGACCATATGAGAGATTATATGGACAAGCGAGTTACCTCACCTACCTGGGGTCCGCCACCTCCGAGTAAACAGGCCCTAAGAAGTAGTTGAGTTGGTTAGGCGAGCCCTACGCAGTTTTGCCGTGATGGCGTCTTAATGACTGGGACACCATCGCAGCATAAACTGTTAGCTCGATCGTACACGCTCCCTCCACAGCATGTCGGCATCTGATATCCTGCCCTCGGAGAAGCATGTCCATCACAACATATCTCAGTGCTTGGATTAAAGGAGGTTGGTCCACAACAGACGGACCTTGTCGCTGTCTTTATAACCACGTTACCGCCGCAGCAGAGCTGAGTGGCTTGGTCGTATGTCTGGGTACCACAGCACGCTGAGCTGTTTCCTACCTTGTAGATTGGTATTCCCTCGCAGCATAACTGAGTTGCCTGATCGTATGCCAGGCTTCCACAGCAGGCTCCCCCTGCCCCTGGCTTGGGTAAAACCACACTATCACAGCATAACTGGGTAGCGCCATCGTACCCATGGCTTCCACAACAGCCACCCAGTGGCCCTGCCTTGAAAACGACGTTACTATCGCAGCATAAGGTGGTGTTAGCGTCGTAGCCGTTACTTCCACAGCATCCTGGAAGGGATCCAATCTTTGGTACTGGGTTACTACTGTCACAGCATAACTGGGTGGCAGCATTATATGCTTGGTCTCCACAGCATCCTGGCATTGCATTCGGCCCTGTTGCTTTGAAGTATACATTATCACTGCAGCACAGGGCAGTAGCTGCATCATATGCGTCGCTTCCACAGCAGCTCGGAATTGCCCCTACCCCTAGCGGCTTGTTTGATGGGTTACCTTCACAGCACATCTGAGTTGCGGGATCGTAAGAGTTACTGTCACAGCAGAGGGGCGTTCGCCCCACTTTGGGTGCTACACTTCCACTGCAGCATAATTCAGTCATGGGGTTGAATGGAGACCCTCCACAGTTGCCCATTTGACGGCGCTGTCGACTGTGTGCCACATTTTCCCCTATTAGTTACAGAACATAAGGCTGGTAAGAATTACAGACTTCACATGTTTTTAATTACTGGAATGTTTTCAAGCCGGCAAAGAGACAAGAAAAAAGGTTAACTCGAAGCCTCCACTATCCACTATCATGTTCGCAACTGGTGTTTACTAGAGAATACTCGAAGCAAACTCGTTGTTGTTGATATTTTTGATGTAGTTTTTTTTTATTGCTGATAATTCTAGTTTAATTAGCTGACTTGTAACAAGTAAGTACCGAATGTACTAATTTATTACACACGAGTTTCATTATAAACCTTCTTAGGAAATTTAGGCATCATCTTGTGCACGGATTTTCTTTAACAAGTGTTTGTACTTAGATTTTGCGGGAATACTGCACTCTAAACCAAACAGAAAAAAGCTTTCTGATTCCTGATAAGGTGTGAGCATGTCCATTCAGATATTTAACCTTAGTAAAATGCTATTTTAGAGATTATTTTGATTAACGCCACACGTCGTCACGGAAACCTGATGGACTAAACTATGTTGTCAGCACCAAGCCTTATCATGAATGATAAATACTCGTTTAGAAGAGTGATCGAATATCCAAATCCACTCAGAAAGACTACATACGCTCGAATGCCAAATTCAATCTCAAGTGTTTTCGTTAAAAGAAATTACGTAACAATATGACAAAAATAACCGCGAAATCACCAACTTTGCGGAACATTGCCTATTGTTTTAGCAAAACCCTGTCGAACAGTGACTTGATTTTGGAAAAGAACTCCTTTTTCATAGCCCTGGTTCACTTTTACTCCTTTTATTTCTTTAGAATCAATTTCACTTCTCCGCTCTTGTTTAATTTGTCTACTGAGGTTCACTCGAAGCATCTAATATAAAGCTATTTTGCTAGGCTTAATTGAATTATTTTAAAATTTTATTACACTGTCAGTTATTTATATATATTTTTTAACATTCCGTTTAGAAACAATCTTATCACAATTTTACAGTAATTACAATCATAGAGGATACAATGAGTGGAGTGTTAAAAAATAAACATAGGCTCCTGAAAATTTACATTTTAGACAAAAGAGAGTGATTTTAACATAGACCGAACTAGAATAAAATAATTGGTTTGATACTTGATTGTCTTAATGAGTATGAGATCTTTTATTTGAATCCTTCGAGGGTTGTAGTTTGATAATGAAGCTCAACCTGCAAACATCGTGAGGTCGAAGTAATGAGGCATACCGAATTGAATTTCTTTTAAAATGATTTGTGATGCAATAACTCGATTGTGATAAGTTTCTGTTCGCTTATAACGGGACAAGGCATTGTTGAAATCATTTACTGATTGACAATAATTTTAGTATCGACAAGTTTACAACAATGGTATGCCTCTGTAAGGATTAAAGCAGAAAATATATATTTTTGTTAACAAACATTTTTGAGTAATACGAAACACCAAATTTTCCTATAAAAAAAAAAATGCACACCCTGCGTTCCTTTTTCAAGTTTTTGTAAGCGAACTTGTTAGTATGAAGGAGGTCATTAAGTTTCTTTCTTTCTGGTTCAGATTTGTTTTCGGAAATGTTGTCCAACAGCTTTTTCTAATTGATGATACTTTTGAGTTAGCAGTGATACTCTATGGCTAATAAAAGATATAAGATAAAACGGGTAATGACGTGGATACTAACATAACCACTGCTTCGAGGATTTAAGGATGATTAGTTTGAGATAAAAAGCACCGTAAAGGTGTCGTTTACCAAACCTACCTTTTGCCAGTTTTGCGTACAGTTTTTGTTTAGGGACGGAAGCGCTTTTGCACAAGGTGACAAACAAACTTAACAAAAAACCAAACCAAACAGTCGGAGACATGACGAACACCTTTTTCTCGAAGTCTCTGAGATGATGTCTTCAGCTTGCCAAGGAGTACGGTTTTGGTTCTGGTTTGATAAGAATGATTTCTTAAGTCTCATTTTGTAGCTGTTCAAACCGCCCTACGCAATATGTCTAATGAGTTTTTGATTGGCCCTTCCTATTTTGATATTTTCGCCCACGTATTGGGCCTATATCCCCGTCTAAACGAGAAAAGGTCTGAAGTATATTTAGATTGACATTTCGAGATTTTATATTTGTGTTCAAGAAAGTTTTGTCTTTTCTTATGTTTTATTTATAAATAATTAATTTCACTCTATTAGATGATAATGCGAATGCTTTGAAAGTGTTGTACACACTTTGATGATAGTTTTGATTATTTATTTAGACTTCCTGAAATATTAAGTTGATTAAGAACGAAAACATTCCTGATAACAGTTACTTTATATTTATATTTATATTTTGAACGTTACGCAACAGTACCGATGTTCATATTTCGAGCTTAGGCTACCTATTCTGTTTCCGGTGAGTTATTATTGCTTCAAAATTGCATTTGCTTCCCGTGGTGGATCAGGTTAAATTTTTGCAAAAGAAGATTATTATGAACCTTTAATAAATCTGGACTACAAAGTAAAACAATCTTTCTCCAATTTGCGAAGATAAACTTATTGCTTCATAAACAAGAGTAGTTAAAATTACCGCACACCAGACATGGAAACGCGACATTTTCATTTTCAAACCCAAACAACTTATCATTCAAAAAACAAAAGTGCAAACTTGTTACGATGATTTGACGCACGTCTACGGTCTGTGTTTTTTTTTTTATTATTATTATTTTAATATTTATTTCTTTTATCACTTTTAATTGCTTTGAACAGATATCAAAAGGCATTTTATTTAGTCTTGCTCAATTCGTCTATTAAAGGGCTTAAATAAAATTCGAAGGAGCAACTCACTCGATCGTTTCTTCTGGAATACCAATTAAAAGTGATGTTTCTGCCCAAGTAATATGCTGCCAATATCATCTTTTTTTTCTTTTCTTTCCTTTTTTGTTTCTTTTGTACTTTATATGCAAGTTTGATGCTAGAATAAAACTTGTCGAATAGTACCTAGAAAGGCTATGCCACTGGGTTGATCATTCAGAAGGGCCCTTGGAAACCAAGATTAGAACTTAAAATATTTTCTTCTGGAAGAATTTACAAGGGGCAAAGGATATATCACAACATATGAAATATAAGGATTCCGTATGCAATACACAGATAGACAGATTGAATATTTAAACCACGGATCGATTGATCCTTTTTTTTCCTTTACCCTGATAAACTTTCCCTGGGACGTCTATTTATGTTACCCAGCACTTTTTGTGCCATATTTTGATAACTGATTTTATTGGGTAAAGATTATCAGTTAATCCTACTTAAAAGTAGCTTGGCTAATATACTGATGAACTTTGCATCGCATGTCTTTTTAGTCTTAAATCAGATTCACCCGCTTCACAGTAGCAGCTGCATCAGATAATATACCCGCAGCAAATACTCAAATACCGCATTAATTATTTCATCAAGTTTGCGACGTACAGTAGATCTAAAAGGATTGTATTTCTTGGTTTCGAATTTTGGTCCGTTCGAGTCAAATACAGTACGTCAATGCTCAAAATCTTGTTATTTCCAAGGGCATATACTGAACCGGAGCTGAACTAAGTTCGAGAGTGGGCTAAAATAGTCCAATACAGCATTGGCCATTGCTCATCCCATAATATAGTAGTATGTTTTTTCCTATGTTACATGTGAGTCAGGCGTGCCCGGGGACCGGTTCTGCACTTTTAATCCCGTCCGTGACTGATGCCCGCTGTGATGCGTTTTGTCTCATGCTTTTTCTCTAATTTCCACTCCGAACAACCAAGTTCAAAACACTTCGCAGAGGTTATTAAAAAACGGTTAGTTACAGTGAGGCTTCGCGCGGCGTGACCAAGCAGCGGAGTACCACAGGTAAGAAAATCTCAGGTACCTACCGATACGAAAAATTTTGCAGATAACGTCAGCGGCGTACGTACTACCGACCGACCGACCGTCCGCCCTTTCCATGTAAGCTAGTGCCAAGTGTCGTTGTTTTACTTAGTTACCCGCCATTTTGGTTAATATGAGAGCTAACATCTTTTAAATGGAAAAGTAAAACATGCGCGTAATATGTATATGACCGATCTACGAACTTTGTTGAACTGGAAGTAAATGTCTCTAGAACAACATATAATAGGCATTCTGCACAATGGATAAAAACGACGCCATCATGAACTAACTGCTATTGTAAGGATTATTAATGTGTTAGCTAGATGTTGGTTGGAAATTATAAGAGCATTATTCTGTGTTACTTTTGTACCTTATCGTGAGCGCTTTTAAACTAATATTTGGGGGGAGGGGGGGGGGGGGGTTGGGTAGGGACGGTCGCAGGAAGCAAATAAAAGCCCGGTCTGAATAGGGTTAAGGTGCTCGCAGTGTGATCATTTCTATAATAAAGTAATATCGATATGTTTGTAATATAGAAGCAGATTGGTACATGAAATGTTCCAAGATATCCCTTAAAATTGGTGCTTACTTAACTGACTCAAAACCGGTAAGTACAAACACGCCATTTTCATTACAAACATTCTTAGAAAAATTTATCTTTGCGTGCACTAACGGGCATGTATCTAGATTTTGCGGGAAGATAGAAAGGGTAATACTGTAACTAAAACTAGGCAGAAAAATAAAAGCTGTCTGAATCCTGATATAGTGTTAGCATATCCATTCAGATATAGCCTTACGTCGTCTCAGCATTTTGACGTACTAGAGCATAATCATGTTCTATTTCAATCTTCAAAAGGAATGAAAACTATAGAAGCGGTCAAATATTCAGCCACTCTAAGAAAGACTGCGTATGCAAGAATACTAAAATTAACTTTAAGTGTTTGCGTTGAACGAAATTGCGTAACGATTCGACTAAAAGTAATCATTGGCGTGCAAACGAAGACACCAACATTGCGAAACATTGTCTCTGTGTTGGAGCAAGACCCTGTCGTTTGGTAACAAATATTGGGTTTCAAGAGATTATCGTCATGTCAGCCTCAAAAAAACTTGCTGGAGAGAGGGCTTTCTTGGAATCATACCTGGAGAGGCGATAAGTTTAATATATTGACAAGTTCAGAGAAATTAAGTGATATGTTGTTTTTAAAAACGAGATGCAGAGACTATTACTCACCATCTAAGGGGCTGTCTAAAATTGCCGCCGACCTCGTTGTTCTACCAGGGAGATATCACATTTACTCACACAAATTAACGGGAGCGTTCCATCTTTAAGAGTAAGTTTAAGTTCCGTCACTGAGATTTAAAACAGTAGCTTAGACCTTCGTTTCTAATGAATTTTTTTTACCGCCCGTACAAACAAATAGAATTTGTCCCTTGGTTAAATTAGTTGGTTTGCATGTAACTGGTAACCCTCTACTAGTAACTTATCGTTTTGTTGAATACACGAATGTTACCCGTTTTTTCTGGTTTTGGTTCGGGCATTTAATTAATTCTTTTTGCCATGTTAAAAAAAATAGCTGCGGTAGGCCTTTTATTTTTCAGTTTTTGGTTTTAAGTGCTACGCCTTTAAAACTCTAAGCCAAAACCGTTTAACACACAAAGCCAGGAATTTGAGAGGTAAAAGAAGATACGTATGTATAGGTGACAAATTACTCCTTAGCTTGGCGCTAAATTGTAGCGTTTATTTGATTTCAAATGTGAAATTACAAAACTGCCCATTGGCAACGTTCTGTACGTCTCAGCGCCAAGATGGCGTAAAGTTTTTAAATTGTTATGAATGAAGATATCAGGGCATTTAAATACGCTTTAGAAAAACCTAAACACACTAAAGAACACATCAAGAAGGATTCTATCAGGTATTTTGTCGAAAAATTCGAAAATTATGAACTTAAGCCAAAATTTAAACTCTATACTTTTCAGTGTGTGCAGTTCTCGATTGATACGATAAACATATGCATGTCAAAAACCCACGATTGTGAGTGTAATTTGTCACCCATGATATTAATAGATAATCAATAGTATACTTGTAAAATTAGGAAATAATTTAATTTTCTGCCTTTCTTGTCCAAATTCTAAAAATTTCCCGAGCCTGATACGATAAACGTTTCACCGACCAAATTTATTTATTTATTTATTGATCTGATTATCACCAGAAGTGGCAGGGCAGCCCGAATAAAGAGCCATGAAGCTTGTTACATTCATTTAAGAACATAAATGACAAGAATAAGCTAAGTATTGGTAATAAGGTTAAGAGGTATAATTATCAATGAACGATGTCAAATTATTGTCGGGTATCAAATAGTTCTTAGGAAAAAACGTTGTAGTTAATAGTCTAAAAATTAATTCTTATAGTTAAAATTAAGCAGGAAAAGAAAAAAAACTAGGTTATACTAGAAATTATTAATCAACAATACGGAAATGATTTAAAACAGATTAGTTTCCTGAACTAAAAATCTATGCAAGTTCTTTTTAAAGACATTTTTTGAAGTTAAGCTGAGTTCAGCAGGGAGGGTATTCCAAAACTTTGGGCCTTGATATGCTATGGTAAATTTCATAAAATTGGTTCTAGAAAATTGAGATCTGTAATTCATATGGCATTTCTTGTATTACAAGAATGAAGTTGAGAGCTAGACCAGAACATATCATGGAAGCCTACCAGAAGTAACTTCTTCTTGAAGGAGAACATGAACAAGCCTGTCTGCAGCATATAAATATTGGTTGTATTAAGAAAATTATGTTCATACGATAATGGAGCACTGGGGGCATCAAAACAGGACTTAGTGATAACTCTTATGATACGTTTCTGCAACACGATAAGTCTATTCAAAGTAGTTTTATACGTAGATCCCCACCAAACAATGGTTCCATATTGCAGGTAAGGATAGAGAAGGGCAAGATGTAGGGTACGCAACGATGGCATAGAAAGGTAGAATCTGGCTTTTGTAATAATACCAATAGATTTAGAGACCTTATTGGCAAATAAGTTGACATGATCTTTCCAATTTAAATTTTTATCTACATAAACAGCTAGAAATTTAGTATGTGTCTTACGTTCAAAAGTTTCGTTGTTATTCTTTATATTAAAAAGCACAGAGGGTAATTGTTTTTGGCGCACCTTAAAAATAACATAGTTGGTTTTCTTTATGTTAACTGTGAGTTTATTAGCCATCAACCAATTACGGACACTTTCTCAAGTTCAGAATTTAAGATATCTTGTAACATATTGAAGTCAGCATTTGAGAAAGAAAACATTGGCGTAGAACTGCCTTGTGCATGTTGGTGTAAATCTGAAAGGCACCAGCTTGTGTCATTAGAGTTTTCTATGAGAGCGAGACGTCATCATTCAACAGTTCATAAACATGAAAATAGCCACTGTGTTGGTTGTCAATGGCGTTTATCGACGTTTAGTTCCCAGAGGAGAGAAATGCATTTGTTCTTGACCACTAACATGGCCTCTTTGACGTCATTTGCAAACCAGCAATTCACCATTTTCACATAGACCATGATGCATCTTGATTATCCTCCAAAATTTTGCATATATACCATTGTTTCCAATTTCTCCTGTCTATTACAGTCTTCCCAAGAGAAATCGAAGACAATGGTTATGGAAAATTTTGGGGGGTAAACAAGTTGCATTATGGCCTATGTGAAAATGATGAATACAAGGAGTCGGGGGTACCCAACGACAGTTTCCCCTAAATGCATAGTAACGCTTTGTAGGCTACCCCGAGTACTTTTAATCACTGGAAATGCATTTATTAATTTTCATCGGCGCTTTAAAATTTTGTATCTGTTCGGTCATCCTAGGGCAACCAGGGTCTATTCGAAATTACAAGGGCTTCAGTATTACTTTACCGAAAATTTTAGATGCAATTTAAAGTTTTACGAAAGTAAGAACCTTTCTGATTCCTCACTCCATCTCAATTTTGCGTCCCAAAATTGTAGGTTTCCTTTTTATACAAAAATTAGCTAAACCTGGGGAGTGAAATGCGTTAAAATTTAACTTCAGAAAATCGTAGGGCTATTATTAGACCATTAGACATAAGCTTCCAAAATTGTACATGGAAGCGGAGCCTCGGAGTAATGTTTGAATTTTAAAATGTCGAACGTGGGCTAAATGAAAAATTTATTTGTAGTATAAAAAAAAACCGGTTTTCTTTTCATGTTCATTTTATTTTTTTTATTCCCTTAGTTTAATAGTTGCTTTACAACTTATCAAGACCATATAGAAATTAAACAACAACTTAATTCACCCTGAACTAATCAGTGCGTGCCCTTCCAAAGTTGTCTGCCTCCGAGTTGTCTTCTATTGATAACATATATTCCCTTTAGTTACCAGTTGCCCCATTAGCATGTAGAATTCAGTCACATGAATTCACCGTAAATGTCTGCGCATGCTTTTCCATGGTTATCGAGGTCATGGGATTTCTTCAAATCCTCGAGATACCACAGGCGCAGCTTCTGACCAGCGGTAACGGACACAGAAGCGTTGTAAATCGACATAACAAGCTCAGGCGAATAAGAGTTGTAATCAGGAACCAAAACCCAACCGTGGGCGCCATTACCCAACTTTTTAGGCGGGAAAAGAATCTTATTGCTTTCGTCTGTCAAGGCCACAATAATGAAATCCGTACTGCCACTGTCGATTTCTCCGTGAAGGCCACAACCCCAATGTGACCAATACATGGGAGAGGCTTTAGCACAGGAAACGTATCCATACAGGTGAACCAACTTGACCTTCCTTAGTTTGCCACCTTTCAAAGCCTGAAATTCACCATTGGCGTCATCTTTTGTCTTGAAACACACTGGGTCGGTATTGAGCTTGACGAAAGTTTGATTCACGGCTTTTGATACAAAAAGAGATCAAATCAACCGTTGAAGTTTTTATAATGAAATGCTCCATTTTTTATTAAACAAGAAAATGATACACCTCCTACCCTCTATGACTTAGCTCAACCGGCTTCGGCTGTCCATAATTACAATACTAGGTATGCCACTAATCAAAACCCGTGCAGATCATTTTCCAGAACTAATTAATATGGCCTAGCAAGGTTACGCGTAGTTGCATCACAGACCTGGGAACCAACACCTATGAAAATTAGATGTCTCCCTTTCAACAGTTTTAAAAAAGGAATATACAGTCAACTCTCTCTAAGACGGACACCTTTGTGACCGGCACTAAGTGTCCGTCTTAGAGAGGTGTCCGTCTTATAGAGGGTCAAATAAAGGGAGTATTATAAAGAAAGGCAAGGACCAACTCTAGGTGCCCGTTTTAAAGAGGTGTCCGTCTTATAGAGGTGTCCGTTAAGAGAGAGTCGACTGTAAATTCTTTCTGCTTGACAGTCAGGCATCTTGAACAACATTAATCTGTTATTTAGTTCTACTTATTTAATTATTTAATTTAAATAGTTATTATTACTCATATGCACCCTTCCTTTTCAATATGATTAATCTAGCCAGAACTCCATAACTAGTTTTTTATAAGTACTGTTTAACCTCCACCCAATTGTAACCGTTCTGTGGTATAGTAACCAACTCGAAAGCTTGGCTCCTTTGGCTGCTTACACTTTTTTTCCTTTGTTATGTTTAATTCAATTAGTTAGCTCTGTTTTTACTTCTTTTTTTTCTTTTTGTTGTTGTATTGTAATTGATTAAGTGTGAATAAATGAACTGGAATTTCAACTCAAAGCTTATTCAGAATTCACCGTGCTTTGAAATATAGTTACTCGGCATTTCGCGTTGAAAATTTGATGAGATGAATTCGAACGTCTAGCTACCTTAAAAGCTTGATTTCTCAAAATGGACAATTCCACAATTTATGTTTAACACAGGAATAGTAGTTGGTACGTTTTATAAGAATCTGTTTCTTACGAGATAATGCAACTTTTTCTTTAATATGATGGGTCCTTTGCGGAATACCATCCCACTGTGCAAAAAACGTCGTGCTATATGCCCGGGTAGATGGAAAATGAGTGCAAGACTGAAAACAAAGGGGTTACGGTGTCGTTCAAAAAGCTAATATCCTTTCTTTTCAAGGACCCGCTGCGTTGCAATTGTTTGCCATCCGGCAGGATGTTTTTGTACCACGTGACCATATTCTAGTCAGATATGAGATCCCTGTACGGCGTTACGTTCTCAGGCCCAAGCCAGGCCGTACCCCTTAAAACACGTGTCTCCAAATGATTTCGAGTCGAAGTACTGTCAAACACCGTTAATACGGACACGGCGGGAGCCTTAGAAGAGTCCATAATAACGGGCTGTCCGCACTAAGCGGTTGAATTTAGAGAAATGTAAGGGCTTTCTTTCTCCGACAAAAAGGCAAACTGTCCGTAATAATGAGGTGTCTGTAATAAGCGGGTGTCCGTGAGGGGTGGTTTGACTGTACAAGAAAAATAAAAGCTAGAGAGCAACAAAGGTTTGATATTCAGGCTTGTATTTGGCTTAATTTGGAATCCCGATGCGCGTTTGCAGATAGTTACTCACCTACGAGTTGTTTTAGCTCATTCACTTCGTCTAACAAGACTTTCACCTTTTTCAGAGTCTCTGAAAGAAGAATATGCATTATAAACCACCAATTAATTTTTCTGCGATTTTAGTGGCGCTTAGAGTCACATGGTAGCAAATCAGAGGACTGGTATCAGGAAATCCACCTTGTCGGAGTCGATATTTGTATAGGTAATAGCATGATTGGTAGTGATATTTGGCATAAATACCCATGTGATATTTCGAAATTGTTATACGTAATTTCACGAGTCGTTCTAAAGGTGAGTGAAATTTGAGACAATTTTGAAATATCACGTGTGGTATTTATGCCAAATATCACGTACAAAAATCATACTATTATTTGTTTATACTACTGCCCGCAAACGTTTTGTAATTTTCACATGTAGGTATTTCAAGTTGAGCTGAAATACCACTGCTCTAAGCCAATCAAATTGCAGAAATTTCTCATGTAGTAGTGTAAGGAAAAAAATACTACAAATTAAGTGTTTAAAATAAGCCAATATACTGATTGAGTTGTATGGTGCATACCGCACAACCAACCATAGAGCAACAGTT
>OZ037995.1:13033906-13041406 GCA_964035705.1 Porites rus
TGCAAAATTTGGGGGGCAAACAGAGTGTATTATGGGCAATTGGAAAATAGTCAATTAGATTTCGTCACAAATGAAGTCAAGTAATGGCAATAAGGAACTGTGCCTGAACAAATTAACGAACTTTAGGACGGAGGTCAGCTGATGACTAAGTTGTGGTGAGAGAGAATACCAAAAAACCCTACAGAAATGAAAGTCATGAATCGAAAATAAATATAAAGTTAAGAATAAGTATGCATAAACTGTCTTTTCTGTGTTATGTATATATGTAGTCATTTTTTTTTCCAAACTTTTTTTTTTCTTTTCAATCTTATCTCCTCCGATGTTACGAATCACTGGCAGTCTATGGTCGGTCTTTTGACATTTTTATACAATATTGGTAAATCAAAGAGGCAGCTTAATATTAAATATTTAATTTTCACGTAAGTCAAAGGTTACATTATAAAAGGCTGGTAACTGAGACGGTCACTTCAGGAGGTTACAAAGTTACGAAAATGTTAACTAAAGGTCTGTTTACATGAAGGTGGGTGACGCCAGTTAGGTGAGGTAACATGTGGCGGGTTATCCTACCTAACATGTAAACGTGATCAAATTAAAATGAGAGATTATATGGACAAGCGGATTACCCCACCTAAGCGGGTTACCTCACCCATCTGGGGTACCCTACCTCCATGTAAACAGACCCTAAGTGAGGCCTGGAAAGCATGGAAATTGATTCTTAGCTTTCCTAGCTTTTCTAGTGTAGAAGAGCCATAACAGCCAAAAATCATTCTATGTAAGAAATTCCAGAATTTTTGGCATGTAAGGAAAATCATAGAAAGCTTAGAAAATTTTATTTCTTGGGCTTCCAGACCAATCAAGTTTTTAACATTCATCTGAATGAAAACAATAGCGTCCTTGCGAGATATTCTCCGCAGGAGATTTTTCGCGGCAGGATTTTGGCCGCCGAGAATTAGGGATCTCGGCGAGATTCTCGGCAGGATTCTGGCCGTCGTGATTTAGTAATCTCGGCGAGATTCTCGGCAGGATTTTGGCCGCCGAGATTCTCCCCCCAGGGAGCGATTCTTTCGCCGCTCCTCTTCTGTATTTATCTAAACGATCTGCCAGGCGCTCCTCAATTCTGCCAGCTCGAGTCATACGTCGATGACTCTAAAGTTTTGCTATCTTTTTCCGTAGCCGATGTCATTGATGCAAAGTTCAAGCTCGAAGATGATTTGCGCAATGTTGCCACCTGGTGTTGCACAAATGATTTGTTAATAAATCCTGATAAAACGAAGTTCATGTTGATCGGCACCAAGCAAATGATAAGTAAACATTCAGTTAATTTTACTGTTTCGTTTATTGGAAAGACTCTTATGGCTGTCGAATCAGCAAGAGATCTAGGAGTATACATAGATTTACACCTGACCTATGACACTCATATCTCTCACTTAGTCTCTTCTTGCTTGACTAAACTGGTTCAGATCAACCGCGTGAAATATTGTTTTGATAGGAAGACTTTGGTTTTAATTATTACATCTCTTGTCTTTAGCAAAATGCTCTACTGTTCGACCGTGTGGTCTAATACCTCATCTAAGAACATTGAAAAGCTGTAACTTATTCAGAATTTCGCCTGCAAAATTATCTGCGGCGCTCGGAAATATGACCACGTGACGCCATTACTTGATGAACTCAACTGGCTTCCAGTTAGCAAGATGCTCAAATTCAGAGACGCTGTTATGGCTTATAAGTGTGCCAGCAATTTAGCTCCTGAATACCTATGTACTAAGTTTAAAAAACGATCTTCTGTACATAATCGCACAACCCGTAATAATGAGAAGTTCGAAATCCCATTATTCAGGTCTGCCACCGGCCAACGAACCTTCGCCTATAGAGCAGTATCCCTGTGGAACACGTTAGACGAAGACCTTAGAAACGCTACAACTGTAAAGGCCTTTAAGAAAGCCCTGAAACTTGTAATGAATGAATGATTGTATGACAGTTAGCATTTAACAATATTAGCTTGTTAGATATAGTTTGCATTTATATTTGTAAATAGGTACTGAAAAACCTTTTTTGGGAGTATTTATTAAAGTTTTATTATTATTATAGAGATCTCGGAAGGATTTTGACTGCCGAGATTTAGGAATCTCGGCGAGATCTCGGCAGGATTTTGGTCGCCGAGATTTAGAAATCTCGCCAGGATTTTGGCCACCGAGATTCCTAGAGATCTCGGCAGGATATTGGCCGCCGAGAAATCTCGACAGGATTTTGGCTGCCGAGATTCCTAGAGATCTCGGCAGGAATTTGGCCGCCGAGATTTAGAAATTTAGATTTAGATTTAGATTACGTCTCCAAAGGGGATCCTGAATGTTGACTTATCCTATCAATGAACTAAGTTAAACGCCTATCAAGTTGCCTTCGTGGCAGACATAATTTAACCTCGTTTAGTGACGTTTGCGAAGAGGCGCCGAGATCCTTGTTCTGTGCCTCAAACGGACTAAACAATGTACCGGAAGTGTGCGTTTCGAATTTCCTTTCATACTGATTTGCTAATCGACAATGGCTTTTTGAACAGGCCAATCATAACGCGTGCTCAAATCCTGGTACACAGGTGGGCGCCCAGAGCAAGGACACATTAGATTTTAGTTTTGTCTGTGACGCAAGCTACTATTAAGCGGCCTCCACTATCACGTGGCCGCGGCTTTGTTTTGACTAACCTGACCACAGAGTTCTCCTATTGTTTACACGTCTATCAAGTGATCACAAAACGTTTGATAATTGATACACTTAGTTTGGCTTTGTTTTTTTTGTTTTTTTAATATAATGAAAGGAAAATACAGTCGAGATAGAAGGTGACGAATGATTATGCGTCGCATAGAATGTCTGGTTACATTCAGGAATTTAACAGGCTAAAGCTGCATTCAAGCCACGATTTGGTCTTTAAAATATGGCGGAATTATAATAAGACTGAAGCGACTTTGAGAGTTTTTTGTCTCTGATTGTGAGTTTCTCTTAACCAATTCTCATGATCAATGGGTACCACCAGAATATAAATATCAAAAAACATCAACTTCGATTAATGCCAGGTTATCAGATTTCACGTTTTTTTTTTGGGGGGGGGGGGGGCGGGGGCGGTGGGGGAGGGGCTTAAAACCAACTAATTAAATTCGCCATTTGTATTGCTTTCGCGTGCGTAGATTATCACGGAAAGGTTAAAACCACCTCAAATCGTGACATCTCTTGTCAGTCTTTAAAACCACCAAAGTCTTCTTTTAACCAAGGAGTACGACAAAAACTGTTTTTTGTTTCCCTTTGAATTTTACCTGAACTCGTTAGGGGTAGACAGCACGAAGAAAACTTCCAGAAAACGTCTTGGAAAGCCAACGTGACACTTGTGGCTAAATACAGGAATCGATCCAACTTCTAATTGGTCATGATGATACTTGTTAGTCTATGTAAACGTCACTAAAGTGTAGCCTAGTAAGTATGCGATCCGGGTATGAAAAAGTGACCATTCCTTTGCCTTTGCTAGTCCCTAGGCCTCATTATTATGCGCGGCCGATGCGTTTCGGGTCACGTGGTCCGAGAAAGTTTTTGAGGCCTAGACAATCTCGGAGAAGTGAAACATTTTGTCTCACTTGGGGCAGAGTTTTTGGAAGCGGGCGAGCTGTCAATAACTTTTCCGCGCTGATGAAAGATATCCAGCAGCCATGGAGAGAAGAGAGGATAAAGAGGTTAACCGAGCATTTTTACTCTAATGCACGTTTTCATTGTTGAAAGACCTTTGGCCTTTCTTTTCCATTTATCTCATTAATCTAATTTTAACTTTATTTCATCTCAAAAACTACTTGTAGGCTAAGCAAAACAGCGTCGCAAAAAAATTATTTGATCAAGGATCGGATGGTAAGCTAAAGAAATGATTTTATATTTATTCTTGGATATGAAAAGCTATCTTTCGTTTCTCTATTTTCGCTTGCTCCTATAAATTTCTCGTTATCATTTCATTTCCAAATATTTTATGTAATTTAATTTTTGAATTTGGAAGCCTATCAAACTAATCGGACAGGCTGTTGAATTTGGTCTCTAAATTTGGTAGAATGTCAACAAACTACTGTTTCAAATCTTTTTATCAATAAAGAAATATCATTTTAATGGTTCATTTGAAAATGAACTAAAAGAGAAATTACTTGCACGTTATACAGTAGTATTCTTTCCGATTTAAAGTAATACTTTTGTTCTTTAATAAGACAAACCAGGTTAGTTATCTTTGTAATAGTGTCAATAGTGCTGATCTTTAAGCGAAGGATATTCACACGCAAAGTTATTTATAGATTATTCCAGTTGAACGTGTGAACTTTTCAAAAATGCAAAAATGCTCACGCATGCGCACTCCGAGATTGTCTAGGCGTCTCCCGGCCGTTCGTCTCGGATACGTCACCGAAATGCATTGACCGAGAAAGGCCTGGAGAGACGCCGTATAGGGGACTAGGCAAACCATTCCTGTCGCCAAACTCTCTGTGCGATCGAATCTCCAGCCCACGAATGCTTTTTTTTATGTCATTGTTATTAAACGTTCTTCTCGACTTCAAATTAAAGGCTAGGTTTGTTTAATATGGCGCTTATTCAGCTGGGATTCAGCTGGATCGATTCCTTCAATTCCGGGCTAAATACAGGAATCGATCCAACAACAACAACAACGATCCGTCGATTTATAGATAGTATCAGAGCTGAAAAGTTTCACTTGTCTTTAGCAAGCATGTGAAAGTGAAATAAGACATTACTTCTGAATTTTTTATATTGTTTGAAAAACATCAGCAGAGCAAGATGTTTCAGTGGTGATATCATTTAGAGTGCTTTTCCCGCCGTCAGCTTAGCATCCGCGCTTGACCTCGGTTTACATATTACATTGCGTGACTCCCGAGCTCACCTTAACCTTAATTTCTTGATACTTTTGTTAACGCTGAAATAAAACCGTTGCTTTCACCTGTTGAACGAAAAAATCAAAAGCAGCGGTTGAGGGGGGAGTAAAATAAATAGGTTGACTGGAAACTGAGGGCAAAAACATGTACGTGAATTTTAGCTGTTATTATTGGCGCTCATTGAACTGCAAGTCACTAAGAAGTAATTGATCACCTGGTAGAAAGTTTATTTCACTGGGAAGGGGGAGTACTCAAGAAAGGTTTATAAGGGAAGGCTCCGCCCCGAGGTCCAGACCCTTACTCTTTTGTATACCATTTATGACAGAAAAGGTACTCCTTCCGTATACCTTCTATCGGCAAATGGTACCCCCTATCACGCACCTAGTTTGGAACTTTGCATACATTTTAACTGCTGTAACCAGGCTGCTGTAACTCAATTTCCTTTAAATATGAGTAAATCACAAAACCAGAACGTTTTCTCGACTTTTTCTCAGCCATAAAATGCCTGTTAGGCCTTCGGGCCTTTTTGCAGAGCGAAATGATAGATTTCCCTACCCTTTTATATACTTCAGCAAGTAGATCCCTACTCTTTTATATACCTGAAGCCTAAATAAGATATCCTTTTGGGCGGAGCCTCCCCATATAGGCCATAGTAGGGAGTACTCCTCTGGGTACGGTTTAAGAATACGTCCACCATTAAACTCGAATAAGCCGTGAACATCAAATATTCACAAAGAGAGTGGGAAAATGTTGCATCGCACACTAATTGTGCCAATAAAAATCAACCAACTTCCAAGTTATCCGTAGATCAAAAAATATTTTTGAATGAATATATAAGCCAATCAAGGATTAAACTTTATCTTAGCTTCTTTTGTATACGAACTCCGATAACGAACTTCGCTGCTACATATAACCCTTATGCATGCCTTTTTCAGACCTATCAAAAATGTATACACTGAAGATACTTTTTTATTATTATTAAATTTCGCCCAAACTTTCAGAAAAAAATGATTAATGAGTTAAAATTGTTGTCAATATATACTTCCTCTTTAATGACTCCAGTAGAACGAACAAAATCGTTTATTGCAGTTTGTCAGCCTGTGCGGGGAACTAGGTAAAGGATGTGCGCGCTTTTTCCTTCATCGCTGGTATCACCATTATTTACGCCCTTACTTTCTCACGCGACTGCTACTTACTCATGCTAACAGCTGCTTTCTGTTCGCTTCCTGTAATCATTTAAGGGCTTTTACCATAGTTATTATTTATGTTTCCCGTATAAAGGGTAGGTTCTTGAAGCAAACAAAATATCTGTTTTTCAAAACATGTTGTAACATCCTTTGTTCTTTTGACCCATTGCAAATGTTTGGGTTGTTACTTGGTATTTTCTTACCTGGGCTCTTGTCCTTTTCTATTTCTGTTAATGAACTTTTAAAGGTTCAAAGATCCAGGTTATAATTCACAACCTAAAAAAGGAAGATATTTTTAAAATTTCTAGTTAAAAAAGAAAACAAAACTCAAAGGTGAATCTAGGGGGAGGGGGCAGGGGGTGCACACCCTCCCCTAAGGTGACCTGCGGCTTTCTAATACAACTGCATGATTTTCTGGAAAAAAAAAAAAACTTTGTCGTTTATTGGTGTTGAAGTAAAACATGAGACGAAGTTGAAGACTTTCTGTTAAACACCGTAAAAATAGTAGTTAGAATAGTGATTCTTTAGTGGTGCACTCTCCTAAGAAAAATCCTGGATCCGCCCCTAAAACTATGGCATTTAAAAATCTTCTTTCTACAAGGTATGGCGAATCTAAGCTTCGGGCTTAAAAGAAAGACAAAATTTAGCAATGCTTAACTGTGCGGTGGTGCGAGGACTTTGCTGTTCACTGGGAAATGTTAAATGGTTTTAAAGGCTTATTATTGTTTTTTCACATAATGACTTCTAACACAGCGCTTACCTTTCCAGCAAATACTGTAGTGAGCTGATTCGCTGCCTTGAAGGAAGGGAGATGGAAAATGTTTGCTCAAGTTAGCATCGGTTTCATTCCCTTGACTGACGTCAAGGGCTCCTTTTATGTTGGACGTGAAGATAAACAGATTCCTACACCGTCTCTGAAATGATCGCTGTTTTAAATCATAAGGATAACCGTAAACTGAAAACTGTTCAAGTAAAGTTTCTCTCAGCCCCATTTAATGGTTTCCTTTCCTTAATTTCAAACCCTTTTAAAAGCAAGCGTGAACTTGACGCCTAGTTAATTTTGTAAACAGTTCTGACAATTGCAGCCGCAATAGTCTATCATTTATAACCTTATATTTTTTTTTGTATGGTTTAACCGCCATTAAGTTGCCACCTATTAAGCAGCCGCCATCTATTAAGCGAATTTTCGACCGGAAGTTCACGCGTTTTGGTGATCTGCTCAAACGAAACCATCATAACCGTACAAAGGAAGTGGAAGTTGTCAGAAACCTCTAAAGGTTTTTGTTTCGGAAGGGGAGAGAAGTTTCTGTTAAAGATTTTGGAAATTTTGGACAATCCTCTTTTCAGCTGCCAACCTCCATCAAGGACCATCAAGCAGATGTCCCAATGGTATAGCCGCTTAATGAAGGTTCATT
>OZ037995.1:13048906-13266406 GCA_964035705.1 Porites rus
TTTATCTATTTAACATTGTAGCCTGAAATTACAGAAAGAAAATAGGATTTCCGGTTTGCAAAAAGGAAAATTTCGCCGGCCTTCAAGCGCACCGGAAGCGCGGAAAGAGCGCTCGTGCCAGTCCTACTCCGCATCACACATTAAATGAAGAGCGGAGCGCTCGTTTCACCGCCCAAACTTTATCCGCCCTGCTCACAGCTCTCATCAAGCGCTCTTTTTCAACCAATCAGAGAGCGCGTTATAGCTGGACTAGGTTCTAATTGTTTATTAATAAAAACAAATTTACTGCAACTGTTGAAGCACAGGTGGTGTTATTGAAACGGAACATTGGCAAGGTTACTGTGGCTTATTACTGCGCTTTTCACAAACATGAGACTCTAAAGTTCAAAAGCCGCCTTCACAATTGCGTTTTTCCCTGCCGTCAATCATAATTACGATCACAAGCAACGAACCTGGAAACACAGAAACACACAAAACGGATCGAAATCCACCAATCACAAATCACAAACCTTGACCTTTTGAACCCGTTAAAGTAAAGTTTTGTTTCCTAAGAGGTCCGTTCAGATGATTGACGGCAGCGAAAAACGCAATCGTCAGTTGGCTTTTGAACTTCAGAATTCGCATGTTTGTGAAAAGCGCAGTAACACGCCAAGAGCTGAAAGCCAACTACTGTTTGCGTCTCCTGCTGTCGTCAATCAACTCAGTTAGTAAGAGAGATCACGAAAAGTTTACTTCCATGAATTAAAATCGAAAAGGCCATGGTTTGTGATGAGTGATTAGTGGTTTGAATCCATTTGGTGAGTTTCTATGTTTCAAGGATTGTTGCTTTTGATCGTATTTATGATTGACGGTAGCGAAAACGTGATTCGGATAAGTCGGCTTTTAAACTTCATAGTTCGCGTCTTATAAATGGTTTTAAATTGCGCTAATGGGACCAAGCCTACCGTACGACAGACGCATCAAGTCATTTAAACTTTTCGATGCCTTAGGACCATATGATTAGAAAGATAACTACTTTTGCCTCAATTAACGAGTTTCAAACGTCACAGCACTTAAGCATTTATTCATGGGATGAGGAAATTTAATTTGAAACAGCCTGTTTCCTCTTTGTTCCGGAACAAAAATGGTGGTCGCTTCTTGTTAAGCCTTGTGTGCATTATTGTGTACTTATTTAAGTTTGGATTATCCAACTTACCATACTGACTAGAGGAAAAAGTACTGTTCCGCCCTGTAAGAGTACATGTGATAACTATAGATGAACCTGCATGTGGGACCACCTCCCATAAGCGACCACCTATTCACGACACGAAATTTTTCCCAGTCAAAACTTTACACTTGGAACCTCTCGTATACGACCACCTCCTGTAAGCGATCACGCCCTGCTTTTTGGGGCTGCCGTTTTGTAAACGATCGCCTCACGCAATTGTCTGACCTCTATGTTCACTGTGTGTACTATGCTATTTAGAATATACGAAGAACTTAGGCAAACACATGCAACTACGCATATCGTAGCTTAGAAAGTACCAGTGAGGGTCTCGGTCAATAAACCTATCCTCCCAAACCGGATAATGTCTGGTATTATTGCGGGCGTGTTCAGAAACGGCTGAGAGTTGAGTTCGTGATGCTGACAAATTTTCCATACTACAGTGTAAGTGTCTTATTCCCTTTTCATCATAGTCTGGGCTCCTTAGTAGTATAGGAGGGATGTTTTACTCCTCTTTTTTGGGGAGGATTCTCATTAAGGTGGGGAGGAATACATTAACGCCGATGACGTCATAGGCTATTGTCTTGATCTCATGAATGAAATGCGCAGGAATCTCATAAAGATAAGGTCATGTGCTATTTTTATTTTGTGGCGGTCATGGTTGGTATAACCGGTTTGACAGGTTTTAGTTATTTTCGGAAGATGATGTCATATGTATTCCGGGGTACTATGATGTCATAGTTGTTAACTCAAGTCCACGAGTTATCGGAAATAGAACGAAAAATTTAGAATTTATTGTTGATTTTCAAGGGCAGATCGGGCAGAAAGGGCAGAAAGGGCACCTTTTTAGCCTGTGTTTTTTCCCTGGGCGCGCGTGGAGATCTCGCGTGTAAGTCGTGCGCGTCGAGTCAGGAAACAGGAATCTCATTAAGATAAGGTCATGTGCTATTTTTAGTTGGTTTAGGATTTCTAGTTACTTTAAGGTCGATAAACGTCTTCGTTTTCGATTGGTTAGTTAGAAAATAAGAAACGTTTTTATTGATTAATTCATACTGTCTGAGGAGCAAAGTCAAACTTGCCTGTGACTTTACTGACACTGACATTTTAGAGATTCCAGCAACAGTTAACAAGCCCTATATAGTAGATGTTAAGGTGTACAAAACAACATGAACTTGGCTTCATTTTACATACTCTGTTATATTTTATCAATGGCCACATACGTATTAGACGGCAAAAAAGCTCGTATTTTTGCCGCGGTTAAGAGCGCGCGCGCGGTTAAACGAAAAGTCTGGAGCGAGAGAGTGAAAACGGGGAGTGAGACTGAGCCTAAGGGCGTGTGAGGTTCGCGCGCTTTTCGCGAAAATCTCACGCCGCTCCTTCGCGTCTTTGCAAAACCGATTATGACAAAACAAACCCGACTGTTTTCCAGTCTACATAGGTAGCAGTGCTTCAGAAAGTAAAAAGACGTAATTTACCCAGAAACTGAGAATAACAACAACAGCTTTGATAACAAGTAATTCTGAATATAAATGTACAAGATTAATAGACCATTTCCGAGTTGCTCCAAGCCTCTGTTTCAGATCAAAATGATTTGGATGAAAATAATTTGTTCTTCTCATGCAAGCTAAACTTATCATCGCAAAAATACGTTTAATCTAAGCCTCGCTAGCTTGAAAAGTAAGAGCTTTAGGAACTCGGAAATCCGTTTATGCTTATTAAAAATGTCAAGAAAAGATTCTAGCTGAATAATGGATTTATCTCATTGTCTCTGCTGTTATTTGAAGTTCCATATAAAGCTATATCTCATTGGAAAGGGCAAAAATTAAACTTTCAGAAAAAAATATTTCGGTTTCAGGAAATCAATAATATTTCGCAAAAAAATAATAAACATGGTATATTTCCGCATAATTATTTAAAATTTTTTTCTGAGTGTAATTTTGCCAGGAAAGTTGTCTATTTTGTGTAATACATTACAAATATTTTTTTTGTTCAATATCTAAGCAAAACAGCCCAAATATCGGTCGAAAATATAGAGCGACTAGCAATTTTCTCCAAATTTATTTTGTGACGCTGTCAGATTAGGCAAAAGAGGTAAGAGCTAATTAGCATAGTCAAGTAGAGACTTGAGCGTCTCCTCGTGACCGATATTTACTTTCGAAAAACGCTTTATTTTTTAGTTTCTGGGCGAAATATCGAGTTAAAAACAAGTAAACATGAATTCACTGATAGAAGACATCAAAATAAGAAAGGCGTTGAAGGCAAAAAGCTCAGCGGGACGGAATTCACTGCTTTTAAAACCGGGGTTTGAAGAGAATTTTGTGCCAGACATTGCCGGCTCGTGGAATTGAAGGCAAAGATTCTCAGTGCTTTCTACCTCGATTTTCGCGTTTGTTTTGCTTGTTATCCTCCAGAACCCTTCAAAATAACTTGTTTGACTTGCATTTGGTTGAAATTCGTCGATAGAAGCTTTCATTATTCGCAAAAGCCGCCACAAATACTTCCCCCGTTATACAGACATTTTTTTCTGAAAATCGTTGGGTGAAGCTCAAAACAAGATGGGGGCTGGACCTAGGCACATAATTGGCCAAAATCTGTTACATGTAACTTCCTTTCGGCCAAACTTGGAGGGAATCGGAAGTAACGTATTTTTTTGCGAATTTTTTCCTTCTCGAACATTTCTCTTCGAAGAAGGGTCCGAAGACAATGTTAATATTTAAAACACTTGCTGTAGGTGGTTTAAACAGCTTCGAAAACGTTCCCGGACTATTTCATCTCAATAGGATTGCTAAATAATACATTAAATTATGGCAAACAAAAGCAGACAAAAATAAGCCGACACGAAAAGTTGTCCGGTAAAGTATGAACACCTATGCCATATCTGACTCTCCACTTTAGAGATCGGGGTGACGCAGTTTCGCTCCGTCATGGAAATCGTGTCGAAATCACCGTTCATGTGTGTGAACAGAATCCCTATCTGGTATGATTCAGTCGTGGCGGCACAAAAGCTATTCAGTATATTTTGACCATAGCTAAAAACTTCACTTGCACATACCGCAGCAATTACGTAGCTCAAAGAGGCAAAACTTGAGGTCACCTACAACAACCACAAAAAAGAGAAAATGTCTTAAGTAATTAAAGTTAATAATCAAATTTAACAAAACTTATTTTGTCCCTTCTTCCTTATTTGAAGGGTTATTTCTCTCACCTCCTTCTTGTTTTTGACTTGTCATCATTATGAAATTACAATGAAGTGTTACCAAGAGAGAATAAAAGGACAAAGAGCGCCCTGTCACGCCCTTGATTGGTACCAAGTCCTATTATTGGTCTTGTTGGCACATGTGAATTGCACCAAAGTTATATTTAGTCCAATTACACGCTTAAGATTAATCAGAATTTGGTGTCCGCAGTACTCCGCAAACTTTTATTCAGTGCCTGCGTTTCAAGAGGAAATTCAACAGTCGCCATAACAATCGTCTGCATTTGCAATTGTTTGCTTTGAGGCAGTCGCGCGGGGGATCATTTTGATGGTGTTTCACTGAATCGATGAAAATGTGCGGACGTCTCAGGAATTCCCTTTTGGTGTTACACAAGGTACAATAACGGGCTTGAAGAGGAATAGCAGCATTTTGTCTTTGTCGGCGTTTAAATAATATCAGTAGAGCTCTTATGAACTCTGGCATTCTGATTGTGTAAATAATGGGATTAACAAGCGAGTTTGTGTGGTATAGAAGAGAAAAAGATAATTTCAAGCGTAAATATGCCCGGAAAAAAAACCTATTTTTAACATAAAAAGGATTAAAAGTATATATACAACATAGGGTAACCACAGCAGCAAAGATACAATGGTCATTATGAATAATGTGACAGTCAGTTTTTTTTTAGTCTATTGGCAGCACCATGTCACGGTGGACAGGTTCCACACCAAAATTTTAAAGCAATGGAGGTGTACGAAACACAGATAACAATAAGGCAAAGGCAACAATATGACCGCCATAAGTAGAAAGGAAATACCAATTGCCACTGTTGATGCAAGTTCCCATAGAGACGTATTAACGGAAAGGGAATTAATATCATCGTGGTTAAAATTCAGACGCCCGCAATTGTTACCCCGTAGGTCCATTTTTTGATGTTGCGATGCCTGAATGGACGAAACGTCGCATGTATCCGCTCTAAAGAAATTACTGCAATGCCAGCTACAGAGGTGAGAGGGAGAAAAATGCCGGTCATGTTAAGCACAAAAAAATAGGTAGCCCTTCCCGCTCAACCATAAAGACGAAATATGGATTTCCACCTTCGCAACCGAAGAAGAGGAAAAGTAATACTATAACGACAGTGAAAATTCCTCCGACAAACATATCAGCCACGGTCAAGTTTATGACCAAGTACATGGCACGAGTGCGAAGATTGCTGTTATTTACAAAAAGAATAATTGATAGGAGGTTTACTGCAACCACAGCAACAGTTACAGTAAGGAATACAGCCAACCAGGTGCTGCACTCGGCTGAAGAAATCATCCAGGAAATCAATGTTTTCTTTTTAATCATTCTCTTTTCTCCTCCCTTCAGAAAGAAATCCAGTAAAGTTTGGTTAGTTGAAAAAGGAAAGTTAGGAGGTGAACCTTGGAGGTGAACTAAGAGGGTTGACGTCGGCTCCTTAAATATCAAGAATGGAGATTGTACATTGACAAAAATTCTTCGATAGAGTGCTCACCTTATTTTTAATTTCTTGATACTTTTGTTAAGTAAGAGATAAAGCCCGAGAACGGATGTATATGGATTAATACCGACGTTCGAGGGCTTTATCTAACTTATTTCATGATATTATTCATGAGGTATAGGTTACATAAAGGTCGTCTTTCACAGGGCAATAATTGGCCACTTGTTTTTGACATCTGTTTGTTTGTCATTTTTTGATCCGACCGCAGCCAATGACGTATTTCATTGTAAGTATTGTAAAGGTTTTCACACAGCATCGAGAAAGGGCGTTTCACGGGTCATAATTTGTTCAAACCACTTGTTCTCACTTAGGTGAGAAACGGAGAACAATAGCACATTGTTTGTTTGCTAAGCCGACAACAATCAAATTTCAAACCTTTTGTGTTTTTTTATTTTTGTCTTGGTATTTTTTGGAGGGCCAGTAAAATACTTTCTCTCTGGAGCCTTTTTCCCCTGAGTTGAATTTGGAAGAGTTAGTGGGAGACTTTAGAGAAGTAAGCGAACGAGATAATGTTGAAGTCGAAAAGAAAGAAAATCCTGGGCGTAATATCGTTGTTGTTTGTGATAGCGAAGTCGAGAAGAGAAGAGAGTCCAGAATACCGGCAAACACGAAAGTTAATACTTCATGGGCGGTACGTTGCTGGGAGGAATGGGCCGTCGAACGCAATGTAAAAGTTAAAAAGAATAACAGCAAATAGAAATACTACGAAGTCAATCCTGACATTAAGAAAGTCGCTAATGAGCAGCTTGACTACTGGCTTGGGAAGTTTGTTTTGGAAATTCGGAAGAAGAAAGAACCTGGAAGCGTGTAAGTGACGACGAAATTTTCCAAAGACTTAAAATTTTCTTAGAGTGAACACATAGCCTGCATGATATATGGGATACTACTGTATTTTCTATAGTTGCAGAATAAATTTCTATCTTTGTGTTAAAAGGAGAAATTTTGTCAGAATGTTTGGCGAGGTCAAAGGACGTGTATGATTTGCTTTAATTGCTCATTATAAATGGAAGGGATTTATTTGTATATTGCCCAGGACAGCAGGGCAGTATACAGATAAATACCGGGTATTTATATAGATATTGCCCTTGCATTTATAATTAGCAATTTATTCAATTCATCAGCCCCGCTCTTCCCTGCTACATTATCAAGCCCTCCCCGGACTTTCAGTTAGTTAAATATTCATGAAGTATGTAAGTTAAATAAAGGATGTTGAATAACAAAAGAAAATGTGTGATTCATGAAATAACGCTGAAATAAACCCCTTACCTTCACCTGTGGAAAAAAAAATCAAAAGCAGCGGTTGAGGGGAGAGTGCGTTGAGTTGCTTGACTGGAAACTGAGGTCAAAAAATATATGTGAATTTTAGCTGTTATTATTGGCGCTCATTGAACTGCGAGTCACTAAGAAGTAATTGATCACCTGGTAGAAAGTCTTTTGTCACTGGGAAGGGGGGAGTACTCAAGAAAGGTTTATAAGGGACGTAGGTCCAAGGCCTTTTCCCTTATGTGTCCCAATTATGACAGAAACGATACCCCTATCATAAACCTAGTTTGGAACTTTGTATACATTTTTAACTGCTGTTCTGATCCACCGTCCTTTAAACTATGAATAAATCACAAAACTAGAACGTTTTTCATTTGTTAGCCTTTCGGGCCTTTTTTACAGACCGAAATGATAGATTTTCCTACTTTTTCATATACCGTGTATGCTCGAATTAGCGCCCGGGGCGCATATTTAATTTTCTAAGGCGAGAGGGGGGCGCTAATTCGAAGGAGGGCGCATATTTCGTTTATCAATTTTTAGCCTCAAAATGACACTATCTTTATTTCTATTTAAAACCAAACTGCAACATAAAAATTCAAAAACCTTATAGAAAACTACTTTTTGGGAACTCGAAACGTTCTTAAGACTTTTTCATCAAAAAGTGTATTTTATTTCTGCAATCAGAACAATTCTAACAAAATTATGCGTTTGCTATTGTGAAATGTTTTGTTTAAAAAGAAAAGCCTGCGTTTAATGTCCGTTGTCTTCAACTGCCTTCACTTGCCAGATGGTTTAACCCTATTCAGACTGGGGGGGGGGGGGGGGGGGCTTTTCGAACCCCCCCTCCGACAAAATCGTGATAACTCCTACACTGAAAGAGCTGTGATGTTCAAATTTTCTGACTTTTCCTAAAATTTATCTAGGAACATTTTGGTATAATTACCATGTCCATGTGATTAATCATGTTGCCATGGCAACCAGTTTCTGACACATAGGTTTTGGAAAATTTAAAAAATGGTGATTTTTTTTGTTTTAAGATCGCGTTTTTACACTTATACTGCTTTTTGTTGTTAAAATGGTGTTTGCTTGGGACCAGTTTTTGAATTACATCAAAATGTTTCGACGTCGAATATTTGGGGGGGAGGGGTGGGGTAAAATTTGTCACTTTTTTCCTTTGACAAATATGCTGCTCTATTTTCCAAATAACATTTCCAAAGTCATTTGTTTGGGTAATAAACATTAGTTTGATACTTCTTTTATACATTCTGAGCTTTTCCCCCTTTGAAAGTTGCTTTAAATTATAATTTTAACAAAAAAACGGAAATCCAAGATGGCGGATCCAAGATGGCGGAGAACCATTTCAAATTTTAAATTTTATTGCTTCCTATTGCTTTTTCTCGCTGTACAAGTGTTTCCTTGTTACTAGTTCATAGGAAAGGATAACAAAGAGATGACTTTACCAATATTATTGATATTTTACGTATCTAAGTGGAAAAATAATAAGAAACATTGAAAAATCGGAATATGACGTCACTCTGCCGTCATTATTGGGCGTGGCAGGTCAAAACTGGGTGTGGGGCTTCTTTGTGCGGAGATGATCATTGTGTGTAAATTTCATGACCCTAGCATTATTGGTTCCAGAGATACAGAGGGGGGGTCCGAGGAGCCCCCCCCCCCACCCCCCCAGTCACAGATTGACCAAAAAAGCCCAGTCTGAATAGGGTTAAGAAATAGAATTTGCGTCTGTGATAAGGGGACATCATGTTTATAAAACAGAGTGGTCACCAAAGCTTGGAGAAAGGCTAGTGTGTCGGAAAGACGAACGAAAGGAGGCTAAAGAGCATGATGAATATACTGTTGGAACATTCATTCAAGAGAGTAGCAAGCTGGTTGGACATGTACCCATTGAACTTTCCTTCCTCGTGTTTACATTTCTACGAGCTCATGAGGATAATCAGGTGGTAGTTGAAGTCACTGGAAGCAGGAAACTTGAAAATGGCCTCGTAATTCCAGAAACTTTTAAGGCAGTAACAAGGAGCCGGCGATTGGGAGCAACGTTTAACGAGGAACTTAATAAAGTGAAGTAGCTATGTGCACACATGGATATTTCTATCAAGAAAATGAGAAGCAAACCCTTGCGACTTTGAAAGGACATTACTGTTTATACTATTTAACAATGTCACAATTCATTAAAAAAAACGTATCACACCGTATTCGTCTCGTATATCGTACCGAGTACAGAAACTCATTTTTTCTCGGGGGAGGGGGGAAAGGGCGCTTATTTGAAGGGGGCGCTTATTACAAATTTGGGCCTTAGGAGGGGCGCTTATTTGAAGCTGGGCGCTAATTCGAGCATTTACGGTACTTTAGCTAGTAAATCTCCACCCTTTTATATACATGAAGCCCAAATAAGGTATTCCTTTTGGGTGGAGTCTCCCCGTACAGGCTTTTGTAGGGAGTATCCCTCCCCCGGGTACGTTTCAAGAATATTTCCTCCATTAAACTCGAATAATTCATTAAATATTCACAAAGAGACTATATCGTATCGCACACTAATTTTGCCAATAAAAGTCAATCAACCTCCAAGTTATCGTATCTCGAGGATATCTGTTAAAGCGAAAGTTCTAGAACTTAGGGTTTCTTTGTTTCTTTTGTTCGCGTCTACTTGCAATTAGTTGTAATTGTTTATAGTTTTCTTTTGTTATATTGTTTACTTTCTTTTTGGTGTCACCATCGTTGCGTAATGTTACGTAATCTGTCAAGTTTTTTGGTATAAACTTAGTCTTGTCGGTCAGTGTTTTTTACAATTTTTATCGGTCAAGAACAGCTCATTCCTTGTAACGTTAAGTCAAGAAACCGTTAAGGTAAATTTTAGTCATACGCCATTTGTACGCTTTTCCGTTTTCTTTGATGTATTTGTTATTTTGTACTGATTTCTACATTTTTCGTAATTTCGTATTCTTTGTATTTTTGGTTGTACAGTACCGTAGGAGTGTGATTTATAAAATAAAGCGGTTGGACACTAATACGCGTGACTTCGGTTACAATATCTTTGAATGAATATTAAAAAAGCCAATGATGGAAGAAAAAAATTAAAAAATTTAAAAATAAGAACCCGTTTTAAATTTTAGGCTAAACAGGTTCTTGTATAGAGGAGGCCTAAGAGGCAAAATTTAAGCCTAACAGGTTCTTAAAAACCAGGTTCTTAGTCACGGGTTTTTGCTGTACCGTCTGTAATCGAGTCGTGGTCAGATGATTAGAGAAGTGCGAAAGTAAAGTGCGATGTCATCAAATCTCTAAAGATGTACTGCTATGGCGTTGACTAACCAATGAGAACCTTCCGGAAAACTGAAAGTGAAATTAAATATGCTACCTTGCTACGGCTGACTGGTATATTTCTTTTTTTTTTTTATTAATTTCATTTAGTATACTCTGTTTTTAATTTCTTCCTTCAACATTTATTCAAACTTCTTTGGATCACCAATCTAGAGTTTAAAATGAGTTTATGATAAGTGCGGACGGCTGGCTAGCCAACAAATAAGGTGCTTCTATAATTACGACATATGAACTATTTTCTTGAATATTTCCGTGCGAGCCCCTTGCACGAACTTTGGCAAAACTAAATCGTTGGCCAAGGAGGCTACGGATACGGTACTCTGACAGTTCTGAAACAGGAAGACAGAGTGTTAAAATATGGGGTTTTGAAGTCACGGAATTTCATAGATTTTCTTTATGTTTTATTTCCTTTTATGAAATAACTAAGATAGTACGTCTGAAAGTAAAGTGGGATGCGATCAAAGCTGTACTGCTATGGTGTTGACTAATCAGGGAACTTTCGGGAAACTTAAAGTGAAATTAAATATGCTTTCGAATGAATGACCTTGCTACAGCTGACTGACTTGACTTAGTCTGACTGAGTCTAGGGGAGGTAGGGTGCTTTCTTGAATAGGTGTTTTGAAATCTATCAGCGCTATACGTGCTTTCAAAGTTTAGGGATGTTTTTTCAAGTTAAAAATGAGAATTTGAATTAAGAAATGAGTCCTTTAAAGAGGGCATTTCTGATCATGGATACTGGCGATATTGGCAAATTTTCCCCCGGTCACACCTCTCTCTATCTAGAATGAAAACAAAGAGGGCATTGTTCTTAACGTCACATGATTGGCTATGTATACAAGATCTCCAAACAAATCAGCAGCAACAACAACAAAGTAAATTAGTAAACAAAGAAACGACAGATTGCTGACGGACGAGATAAAATTGCCATTATCCAACCAGTGTTGCGTCAACTAGTGTCTCGGCCAATGTAAGGTAATCCGCAAACCGAAATTTGAGAATTTGTTGCTTGTGGAATCCGGAATGATGGGATCGATTTGGAATCCAGAATTCTCAATTCAAGCAATCCGGAATCACACGAACCATTGGAAATGGAATCCAAGTTCTGCCGTCAAGGAATCGGAATCCGCCGAGGCACAGCGTTAGGACGAAATGTTGATCCTATTTACAATAAGGCTAAAAGTTAACTATCACGTTCTTGTCGCTTTTCCTTCCTTTCATTCTTTCTTGTTTATTGACCCACTTCCTCTCTTTACGGACATGGCTTTAATATTTTTTCGAAAAGTGATTTCCGAAATTTCTAAGAAAAAAAGAAAAACGGAGCACCCGTGACAGACCAGGGACCATTTTTGCTCTAGAACAACAACATATCTGAAGCTACGAACCAGTCGATTAAATTAAATGGAATCAATTTGAACTGCATGGAAAGTTCAGCCTGCTCAGGGTAGTAACAACATTGCCGTATCTTTGTGTGCTTAAATCCCATTCCTGACAACAGCCAATAAAAAAAAGGAAGTTTGAATAGAAAAAAACTTGATCTTAGTCTCTCCTATTCCCCATTCTTCTTGGCCATAAGTTTCCCTGTAAGCCCAGGGGACATGATTTGAGTAACAAGAGCTCGCGGGCAAGGACACTTTTGCCTCTGCAATAGTCTTGCTCGCAGCCGTTTTTAGTGTCGCTCCCAGAAAATTTGGAATGGGACAACAGGATTTGTTCCTTCCATTTCCTCTTCTCCTATACCCACCCCTCCCCCCTGAGGAGCCATGGAACTCTCAAAAGAAGTTGATTTTCTACCACAGTTTATTGGTTAAAAAAGTCTAAAACAGGACTATTTACAACACAAACTTAAAAACTGAAGATAAAAAAATAAAATAAAATAAAATAATAATAATAATAATAATAATAATAATAATAAAAACAGCGTCAGACTTGTCAAAAATTTGCTGAGGTTTTCATATTTCAGAATCTACGTAGTTACGAGCTGGAATTTTTGCGTTATTTCCTTAAAACTCTAAACAAGAGAGCGTAAGTTTCTCTGGGCATTTCCTCACTTTCGAAAAAAGACACTACGTTCTCAGTGATCATTTCCCATCTTGCCGCTTTTTCAAGTTCCCGTATTTTTGCTTGATAGTCAACCAGCTGATTATCCCGGATGTTGAAGCAGATTACACCACCTACAAACAATTAAAATGAAGTATTTGTATAAGTCTTCATTTCGTGAGCATGATAAGAACAAAAATAAACAAAGCAACAACAACAGCGGGCTTCTGATTGTCTAGCCTGAGAAAGCTGCCGACATTTCACGACGCCATTACTCCGCGTGATATAACGTTTGAGGAACGACTGCAGAAATTCCATACTGATGACGCGTCACTACCCAGATATGGGTACTGTTTGTGATTGGTTAAAAATTTGCTTGGTTTAATCAGAAGTTCTACCGAGATCTGGATAGCTATGGAGACGTGTTTACGCTTTTGTACAATTATGCTTTTGCTTCCCCACTAAAATGCTCCACCTTAATGCTCCATTTTTCGCACTAAAATGCTCGGTCTCCCCAAAAAAGTCACTAAAATGCTCGGATAATGTTCATTATACAAACGGTTTTTTTAATTAATTTCAAAGTTTACACTTACAAAAACGTGCAAGTGTTGCAAGTAACAACTACAACGTGTACAAGTTCATAAATACAGCCAAAAAAACAGCTGTATTAGGTTTTTTGTGAATTTTGAGTTTTACTCTTCATTTTCTTTAAAAACGCAGGAGCTCGTGGGGCATGGGCTCCTGAAAAAAGTTAATTTCTATTTTATTTTCTCGGAAAACTAATTTTCCGGGGAAAATGCCACTAAAATGCTCGAATAATGCTCAATGCTTTTGCCTCACTAAAATGCTCGAAAAAATGCTAGCATAATGTACAAAAGGCTAGACGTGTTATCAGTTGTCATCAGTATGGAATTTCTGCGCTCGTTCCTCGAACGTCATTTCGCGGGGAAACCAGGCCGTGTTGAGGTCGGAAAACTCTTTTTTTTTTAATATAATAGACCTTTTTGCCATGTAACGTGACCTCCAGAAGATTCCCCTTAATCTCCTAGTATTTTTTGCACTCTATCAGAGGCCGTGACTGCAACAACAATAACAATCAATGATTAGTTATTATACCATGTTTCACCATCCTGACCATTTCTTCAAAAGCAGCTGCCCTGATATGCCCTGTGAGGAGGGTACCAGCACATATAAGGGCATCAAACTCTCCTGTTTGTATTTCGGTAATCTGTTGGTCACTTAATCCGACACAAAAAAACCTCTTGTAAATGTTCCGTTTCTTTGCTTCTTTTAACATTTCAGGTGAAATATCCAGCGCGTGGAGATTACTGTAACCAAGTTTTTGAAGTTCTATTCCTATTAATCCTGTCCCAGCTCCCACGTCAATGATTTTGAGGTCATCTTTTGCTTTTTCGGGAAAATTTTCTGTGAGAACTCCCTCCAGACATTCAGCAAGTGGCTTGTGATAAACACCACGTGCTGCCTCAACAACATCCTAAGGGACAGAGATAAACGCAAACAACAGATGGGCCACTTATTTTTGTGTTTAATTCAATACAGCTTATTAAGTCCGATATCAATACATGTATAGGACTTAATTTCCAATGGTGTAAGTCAAGAATATTTAACAATTATTCCTCAAGTCCAAATGGGCTATTGACTCAGAGGCAATGAGGGCAACAGGAATAAGAATTGTTTTAGTAAAATCCAACTAGCTGGTCAAAAATATCGAGACAAAACAACTTAAGCTACCAAAAGCGATTCAGCCGCCATTGAAAGCTGGAGCTTTTCGCTACTAGTGGGCTATATAATATAGCCTAGTCGTAGCTCAACCAATCAGAACGCAGCATTGATAATAGACCACTAGCTGGATTTTACTAAAATAACACATACAGCAGTGGCAGATATAGGGAAGGGGGTCCAAGGATAAGGCCCGACCATTTTTTTTTACCTAAACTGAAGCCTGAAGGCGTCAAAAAGAGTTATTTTTTATGCTAGGCTTTAATCTGATCCTGGGATGACTCGGGATGAGCAAGCAACTCCCTCCCCTGCCTCCCATACTGAATGTTGAAGATCTGAATCAGCTACTGCTATTTCAGGGTAAGACTTTATCTGCTATCACCCTCCCCTCTCAAAAGAATGAAACATATTATAGTTCAAGCCTCCAGGACAGGGCATGGAAATTGTTTAGAAGCATGCAGGAGCATAATGTCCTTGGGTTTAGATTTCTAGCCCTTATAATCACTTAAAAAGTTTACAGTCACTTTTTAAGGTGAATTATCTTAAATTTGTGACCAACTTATATACCTTACTCTCAAATTGAAATCAGTAATTGGAAGTAATATGGAAATTACAAAAAAACCTTGTATTGTTACATGTAATTAATACAAATCAAACTAATGTAACATGAAACTTGTCGCTCCCAGAAAATTTTGAATGGGACAACAGGATTTGCCCCCTCCATCTCTACCTCAACAATGCACATGTAAAATTTTATGACAAAAATGATGGAGTGCATCAAGGTGCACATGTTCACACAAGGGATAGTAACAAAAGGAGATCAAATAAGGAGTTTAAAAACCTACAGTTTCTTTATTAAATAAAAGGATTCAGTGTGAAACAGGTTTAAGATACATTCAATTTTTAAAAAAAACTGGTAACATCAAATTATATCCTCCAACTCTTGAAAGGGAGTTGGGGGTGGGGAGGATGATGAAAGAAACCTTGTTGATCCAGTATAGTCTCTGGACTTGATTTGATACATTTTAATCACCTTGTCATAATCTCTAGCCCAGTGGTCATAAACTTGTCTAATTTCTTCATCTGATGTGTCATCTGAGATGTTGGTCAGTCTGTCACCATAGTATTTTCTAAAACCAGCTTCATAAGATCTGGCTGCCATTCTGAGGTCAAAATGAAATACATTAACTAGATTGAATGGTAAAAAGAGGTTAACATTTATTATATACTAGTGGAGTACTCCTGATACAAAGCTTGTTACTGGGATGATGGACAATTTAGAGATTTTATGGTACATGTAAAAAACATCTTCCATAAGCATGTTTTTGGAGAGAGAGAGTGGGGGTGAAGGCTTGATTAAGTTATGCTGCAGATCTTTTCAGGTGGTTTCTTGGTAACTGACATATCAGAACTAAGGACCTGACACTTAATGATATGTTTGCTTGAAGCGTCATTAGTTCTTATAGAATTTATATAATTGTTTATGGTATGACCCAAGGTGACTGTATAAAAAAACAGTATTTATATTAAGACGGAATCCATCAGGAAATTGAGTAATTTTAATTTTCAGTGGACAAAAACCTTGTACCAGAATAATTTAAAGAATATTGCATTCTTTTTTACATTTTTCAAGGGCTAGAGATGTAATCAGTCACCTGCAACAACACCATTAAGAAAATTTCTTACGGGAGCCCAAGAAAATGAATGTCAAATTTCACAAAATTACATCTTACACATGAAATTTTCAGAAGTTTACCTGTTTTTTCACAAAAATGTAAAAAAGAATGCAATATTCTTTAAATTATTCTGGTACAAAGTTTTTGTCCCCTGAAAATAAAAATTACTGGATTCCTTCTTTATGCCTGAAATTTTACGTCGGGAAGTATGATAAATGATCACACAAGAAATCCTATTGATTTTTGCTTCAGGGGAATTTTAAGGGGAGCTAGCTATAGTTGCTCTCCAGAGTGACACTCTGAGCACCCTAGGCGCAGCTAAAGTTTTGATTTTTTTTGCATGTTATGGCAGCAAAGCCCTAAATTCTAAATGCCACCCACTCCCCATAATCATGGCCACCTCTCCAGAACAGCCACTTTCTTCTGTTCCCAAGGTGGCCAATGTGGAGGGGTTCAACTGTATTTCTAGGATGCGGCATTAGGGGATTTCTGCAATGGGAAACATACCACCACAAATATGGCATGGCAAATAGCGGTGAGGTAATACCGGAGTAACTAGAATTTAAAGGTATTATTTGAAGGTATCTATAGATTTATGACTTTGGTACGAAACTGGGAGTGAAGTGTACAGTTGGGGGTGCATCTTTCAAGTTGTAAAAGAAAGGTTGTTAAAAATTGTGTCACTCAACTGAGACTTTTAAACCAAAATATTAATTACCAGTTACTTGACTGTAATGAAAATAGCTCAACTAGATGCAGTTAATCGGGGATCAAAAAAGTGAAGGAAAAAATTAAACCAGCGATAGTGGAACAAAAATGTTCAGATACCTTTAGGGTACTTTAGGCCCTCTTTCTTAAAAATGGGGCCTCTACTATTTTGGGGGGTGGGGGGGAGGGGGAAGGGGGGGGGGGGGGGGTCTTGTTGGCTTATGGGCCAATTGCTACAATGAATAGACCCTCATCACCAAACATACCGGCATTTGTACCAATCCCTGACCAATTATCCTAGGCTTAAGTTTTCTAAGGAGCCAGGAAAATTCAAGTTTTGGGGTTCTTGTCAATATCAAGCTGGCGAGACCACCTATAACGGAGAATTCACTAAACGTTGGCGGTCGTTTAATGTGGAAATTTTGAAAAACTACAACTGTACACCAACCTGATAAAATCAGTGATTGATCCGTTGTTTGAGTTATCTTTTCGAATTCAGTTGACTTCAACTTACCCGACCGCCATCAGCGGATTACTAACAAGCTAATCCAGGCAAGGAGAAACAGCGATGAGTGGAAAGAGCAGCAAAACTGGAACAATTTTTGTGAAATGATTACGTTGTTCTCGAAAGAGTGTTCTTTGCGTGATGAATTATAACATTGCGTGACAACCGCGCTCTTCTGTTGGCATCCCAGGAGACTGGTGCGGATCTAACAGCAGAGCGGTAGACATCATCAAAGGTTCTTACACTGAACGCTGGAGTCACCTTGGTCAACTTCTGAACTTGTTCTAAAAGGTGATTTACATTGCTTCAAAGTTATCGTCGAAAAAACTTGTGGTGGTAAGAGATCGACGACATTCGACATGGAAAATATATCATTCACAATGCGGCGGGTCTACAATACAGGTCACTTTGTACAGGTCACAATGATACAGATAAATGAATAGCATTAAAAGTGTCTCCTAGCCCTATTCTCTTAACAAACTGCTCTTTTAGATCGAGGGGAATGTGTGTGGTTTCGTAATTTATCGACGGAGCAGTGTACTCTTAACCTGTGGAATGTGACCTGCACTTTAGACCCTACCTCCAGGCATTTGAATATTTGAAAAATTAGTGATTCCTTAAAACACCATTCAAATGCCCCATAAGAGCACCATTTTAGGTGATCAATATGCTTCAACCCCAGGGTAATTAAAATGGACCATTAATTTAATTAACTTTTAATGTAGCTTAATTACTAATGAACTGATGCACCTTAATTGATGAGTCTGCAGACACTAGAGCAAAGCTTGTGTAATTCTTTGCTTTTTGGCTGATCCACCATCCTCTTTAAAATTTAATGATCTAAACTGGCCATGCCAAACTTTTCAATGACTTGCCATGCCTTAATGCAAACAGAAAGACATATCAGAAGAAATGGAGGCTAGGGTTCAAATTCACCACTGCTTTTATGCATTCCCTGATCCCCAAAAGACCATGATGATCAAATCATCCCCTCCTCTCGTCCCTCCCTGGGTAGGCAAAGGCGCTGAATGCCCATGTATACCCATGGGACCCCATGGAGATGTTGAACCAAGCTTTGATTTGACCGATACATAAATTTCAGACAAGAGTCATTCAATAGACCTTAGATCGTAAAATGAATAGGATGTATATTTTGTGGTCTTTTGGTGGGAATATGGCAGTGAGAAGCAAGAATTATGCAATTGTTGAACATTGTATTTTTATTTTTACTATTTTTATATTATGTATATCATATTGATTGAATGACTGTAAAATTGCAGCAGTATGTTGCACAGATCATTTTAATCTCTTTTATTGTTTTAGTTGTTTGGGATACTTGGTTAGGTTGAGAACATTACATTCGACCGTGTTATCTAAATAGAGCGATTTTTGTAGGACCTTGAAAAGTGATTCCAGTAAGTGTTTGTTATTTATTTTATCAGCCAATGGAGGAAAAGATCAAAACATGGCCTCTTTGTTTTCCCACCAACGAAAAACCTAATATGGAAAAAGCATTGTTTGATTGGCCAATCATGTTGCAGTATGATGTCAAAGAGAAGTATCGGTTGATTTCTGGAAAGATTTGGGGCATGAAGTTTTTTCACCCGAGTTCGCTTAACCAACCAAAAGCGACGTGCATTTGTATCCTTTCGATAAACCAATCAAATCGCTCTATTTCAGGTCGTTTGTTGTTTCTGTTTTGTTCGTGCGTTTTCATTTCAAGGTCATATAAAAATCGCTCTAATAAATTGTTAACAATTATTGAGTATGATATGAAGAATTATGCAGATGGCTGATTAGCATTCTCTCGAGATCATTCTTCATTTTCATACAAAAGCTGAGGTCAATATTATTATTACTACATATTAAATTTTATTTCAAAATATTTCCTAGCGTCTGGGAAGTATTTACTCAAAATCTGTCGGTTGTTAGTTGCTCAGCTTGAGTTACAGCACAACTGAACTCTCTAGCATTCAGGGCACATGTACACAAAGGAATAAAGAACTCATGAGAATTTTCCAAGCGTTTTGGAAGTATTTACTCAAAATCTGTCTGTTGTTACTGTGGTTGCTCAGCTTGAGTTATACCCACTATATGCACTCTAAGGGAGCAAGAACTCATGAGAATGATCCTATCCCTTAGTGTGCATGTGCCGGGGTGCTAGAGAGTTAAAGTGTGCTCATTTTTGGTCTAGTCTTTATACATGTATTTTAAGAGACCACCTTGAATTGGTAACTAAAGGTTTTCTTCACAGCTTTGTTGCTAATCTTGGCTTCACTCTTCAGCTGAAGAAGATGGCCTTGGGCTTATGGGAGATAACTCCATAATAAAAGTTACAAAGAGGATCGAATGGAGGCAAAAATTAAAACCCAAAAATCCGCCTGACAAAAAAATTTCCGCAAAAAAATCCCATGCCCAAATTCTGAGCCGTGAAAATGTTCCATTGTATAATTGAAATGATAAAAATATAACACACACCGTCATCATACATGTACCAATTGAACTGAAGCAAAAACCCTTTTTGGGTATGACCAGAATGTGAAACCACGAGACAAGGCCAGGATAAGTGGCACAAAACAAATCTCCTGCAGATAATTATTTAATTGAGTTTGCCCAAAAAATCCCTACATTGTAAATTGAAAATTACAAACCCCAAAATTCTTCGATCATCGTCATTTTTTTTTAAATCTAGAGTGAGTACCCCTTCTCCGATCCCCTCTGGAGCCTAGGGCTATCAATAAAATATCCCCGGAAGTGGAGTGGAATATTTAAGCAGTAGAAAACGTTTTCCGTGTTTGCATAGCCTGATATAAACACGAGAGGGGTTGGGAGAATTCGAGACAGTTATGCAAACCTGAGGCGAAGTCGAGGGTTTTTATAACCGTCGAGAATTCTCCCAACTCCTCGAGTGTTTATATCAGGCTATGCAAACACAGGAAAAAAGTTTTGTATTGCTTTTATAAAATAACTTTCCCCAGAAAAAAAAGTAAAACTCTTTGTATGGCACTGATTAAAAGAGAAATTCTTACCAGTCGCAAAATCTTGTCCACGAAGTCTTGCTCGCGTAATCAGTTCTTGTTTTGCAAAAAGATGCTTTGCAAAATACGGATTTTTCTCGCTTAAAATGTCAGCTTAAGCGATGAAAAATTGACTCTCCTTCTTTGTAACGATTTTCCATGTTTCAGCCGACGAACGAATGGGTAAATAAAGTAAACTTGTCGAGTTTTGAACTCGAAAACTTTTTCAAATTCGTGCTTGCGTGATTAGCGCGGGAAAAGCCAAACAACTTGACGCCACAACCATGTTTACATACTCTCATGCAAACACTCCTGTCGGCCAATCAGAGCGCGCGTACTATCTTAGTTAGAGTAGAATGCAAAACCAAATCTTTGCTGTCCTTAATAGTTTGACCAGACTCACCCTCCTGATCACTTGTTGAGACCTAAAATGGTTGGTAGGCTATTGAGGATCGTTAAGAAATGCAGTCTTATTACAACCAAGACATTAAGTAGCAAGTCCAGGGTGAAGGGTTTCAGAATATTATTATAGACAGTAAATGAGCGTTCTTCATGCATATTTTATTTTCTCTTACATGTACAAGCGTTTTTGTGTTGTTGCTATCATTTTTTATTCAGTTATTCTGTTTTTCTTTATTCGATGAGCATTCGAAATTTTTCAAGCTGTGCGCTCAGGATCCACAGCACAACTTCTTTTGCAGGATGTGTTTTTTACTGATAACTTATTATTGGGCAAATCATGTCATAAATCTTCCAAATGTGGTCAGCATAAGCTAGTTATATTTATTTGTTTATTTATTTATTCTTTTTAATTGATTCCTTTTTTTAGATCAATGGCTGCGAAAACGTACGAAGCTGGATACAGTAAATACTATGGCGATCGGTTAAAGAACGTTTCAAAAAGCACATCAGAGGAGGAGATTAAACAATTGTATCGTGATTGGGCGAGCAGTTATGACGAGGTAAGAAAGACTTTTAAATTGATTTATTTTGTCTTGTAAAACCCGCAGAGATAAAAGGTAGCTTAAGGAACGACGACGGCAACGAAAACGGCAGAAACGCTACGATAGGTTTGATAAGCAAAACAACAGCTCTACCCGTGTATCACATTTTTTCAACTGATTTCTTTGCCGTCAGTCAGAATCAGTTCGTAGGGCAAGTATTTTTTTACTTTGTAAAAGCATCCTTTGGCTGTAACTTTTCTCCTGCATTAGTTGATAATGTCATGATTATTGTTATGCACATGTCAATCTTAAGTTGTGGAGCACTTTTTCTCGGCCCTAGGCTGCCAAGACCAGGCAAAGGTCCTCAAGTTACAAGAAGGATGTTCAGTGTTATTATTATTTTTTTTTTTATAGCGGAACGTTTATTGCTCTTGTCCGCCCGTACGTCCCCCCGTACACACCCTGGGGAAGTTGAGGGGAGACTTTGCAAGGGAGACAGGAAGGGAGTTCTAGACACACAGCTTACATTTGTCTTGGCGAATGTTTCAGCCAGTTCAGAAAGAGCAAATGCAGTTGTTTCAATTAAAATCTTAAAGGTTCCTTTGTTTAACTTATATGGACTTGATAGTGACATTTCTCGCTGTTTGCTATTGCACATTCACTCTGGATGCCAGAGACTTTTCATGTGCGGTTTCCGGTTTCTGTCGAGTCTACATAGTGACCCAAGCAAAAAGCCTGTGACGCCGAGGGTATCACATATTTAAATGAAATATTCGAATAAATATAGTAAAAACAGACGATGTACGCGTACTATCCATTTTACTGTTACTATTCTAGTTTTTGCACTGTATTTCTCGGAGAGGTTTCGCAATTATAATTGACAAGCGCGTTTAAGACTGTAAATGTTTCTTTCATTTTTCGTTGATACTGTACTGTAGTTTTAAGCTACTTCTAATTCGAGCATCTCTTGCCTCTAATTCATCACATCACCTGCTTGATCGAGTGCATGCCGTATTGTGACGGAAAACTTCGGAAGACACTTGATACTTGCAATTTCTTAACCACCTCGCGAGACAAGACTTTCGTCTCTCGGGACGAGTCTTTCGCTCCTCGATTTCGCGAGATGGTGGTAATTTACTTTCCAGATTTACACAGTACTAGGGGAAGGAGCGGCTGTACACGGCTAAAACTACAGCGTAAGCAAATGTTGAAACGATTGTCCACTGGAAGAATGAATTGACTTAAAAGGAAGGCGGTAACCGGCTCTCTCAAGGTAGCTGTAAATTTAAAGATGGTGAAAAACATACATTTCTTTTTAACCTCAAAGGTATGGGCATAGCCTCCAGCCATTTGTCATTGTATGTACATGTATGTAGCCACCTTCAGTCAAGAATATGGTTGACGGAATTTTATAGTTCACACTTTTGATCAAATATCTTCTTTTACCTTCTTTCTCTAAGCGTTACAATTATAATAATGATGATGATAATGATGATGATGATGATGATGATTATTATTATTAGTTATAATCATTTTTACTTTCTCCAAGCGTTATAATTATAATAATGATGATGATGATGATTATTGTTATTAGTTATAATCATTTTTACTTTCATTATCTTTGTTACTATCATTATTATGCATTGATCGAAAGCTGCGGTTGATTGACAATTTCAGCAAGTCCTGTCGACGCGCTGTGTTGTGTACCGAGCAATGTGCCAGTATTTAGATGACTCAATTAAACAAGACTGCGAAGACAAAACAAAGAATGAGCGGAAAATCATTGAAGTCGGTGCAGGTACGGGACTGTTAGGTCTGGAACTTCATGAGCTTGGCTACAATGTACTGGACGCGTTGGATATTTCAGCTGAAATGTTAAACGAAGCAAAAAAGAAAAACGTCTACAAAAAGTTCATCTGCGCCTCGTTGAGTGACCAGCGGATTCCTGAAATAGACACTGGGGAATATGATGCTCTGATTTGCGTTGGTACACTGTTTAGGGGACACGCTCGCTCCTCTGCATTTTTGGAAATGATCAGAATGGTTAGGATCGGTAAGACCTATAGTCCAATTACCATTATTTTTAATACTGCGCGACCTGATGAAAACCATTTGGAAATAGATTTTCATCAATCAAACGATACATAGAACACCGTCTATCTGCACGTTTGAACGGTACATGTAGGCAGCAAAGTCTGCCATTTCGGAAACGGGGGTCTAAAGCGGAAAAATGCACTGTTCGGCTATGGAAAGTCAACGTATTGTCGAGAAAGCATTTTAGTGTTATTTTGTACGTGAAAAAGTTTATAAAAGGGAAACTCCGGACACATACTACTAGTACAGGTATGGCAGCTACTTAAGCATGTCCCCCCGTTTAAGTGTTAACTGTTTTGATTGCTTTGATCGCAAAAAGACCAAATTTATGCCTGTAGTAATAGTTACAACCCTCTTTATCATGCGGTGACCACGATTTTGTCTTTTATTTTGTCTCTCAATTTTGTCTTTTATTTTGCTGGTTTTAAGTCGCCTCTTTGGTTTGATTTGTTTGGTTGTTATTGTTGATGGTGTTGGTCGCGAGGCCGTGGCACTCAAGAGAATTAGGTAGAAATTTGCCGCCAAGGCGTTCAAACCCTAACCCTGTTTAAGCCAAAAATTGCTCATTTCGCTACCTTGTTGAATACAGGAAACCCTATTTTAAAATCTTTATTCGTTTCGTTTTGCAAACAGTTCAGTAATTCTTCAAACTAGAGAAAAAGATCTAATTGTGGTAACATAAACGTAAACCGCTTATCGCCAACCTTCACACCATTTTAAAAGTTTTCGGTCCAAAAAGACGAGCCGTTCAATACGCTAAATGTTAAAATTGCATACCCTGTTTAAGACTCAATATCCTGTTCAGCGGCGCATACCTCTTTAGGCCAAATAAGAGAGTGCCGTCCTGATGTGGTGTACATGTGGTGTGGTGTTGTTTTGTTTTTGTCTTGATTTATATTTGTTTGTTGTTGTTTTTGTTCTTGTTATTACAGTCAACTCTCTAAGACGGACACTGTTGGGGCAGTCTTAGGGAGATGTCCGTCTTTTAGAGAGTCGAGTAAAGGGAGTAAAGAAAAGAAGGGACCAACTCTAGGTGTCCGTTTCATCGAGGTTTCGTCTTATACGGAGGTGTCCGTTAAGAAAGAGTCAACTTTATTGATTTCTTTATCCTGTCTCAAGTATTGTATCAACACAGCTCAACACACTTCTTTCCAAATTGCATATCTGTGAAATGTCGCACCCTTTGTGTGTCAAGTTGTTCAAAACTTGCTCATCGCTATCCACTATAAATCCTTATACAGGGAACAAGTTTCGCTATACATTGTTTTTTTTTTCATTTATGCAGCGGATAGCGTTTTCCACCCTTAAGCGCCAGGAACGTTTTGCGTTTCCTTTAGCGTTTGTGTGCTTGCTGCGCGCCTTTAGTATAGTTTTTTTCGGTTTTTTAGTCGTTCATTGTTTGCGTGTCTTTGTTCTTCGTGTTAAGTTTTATTGCATATGGTATATTTAGGTTGGACTGTAATTTTCGCGTCAGTTCTTTGTTGTGCTTCGCTGGTCCACGGTTAAAGTCTTCTCATTTTTGTTCTTTGCTCGTCCTAGTGTTTCATCTTATTTCGCTATCGTGTTTAAGTATGTCGTTTGTTTCATTCGCATTTTCATTTTGCCTTATTGCTTTCGCTCAATTGGTTAGTTATTTTATCTTGACCTTGTAATTGTTTAATTGTTGTTTTTATCAGTACCGCTTCACTTTGTTTCGCTCTACTTCACATCGCTTCTCTTCGGTTCACCTTGTTCCTATTGATTGTAGAAGATGTAGAAATAAAGTTTTTGTGCGCAAATTTAAAGCCCGTAAAGGCTGCGACTACACCACCGTTTGAACAAATGGAGCCTGAGCTCTAGTTACCTTTTTTAGCAGTATCGAGCTCTCATCTCTTCAGCTTTACTATTAATTTTTTCCTTTACTACTTATTTTTGTCTGGGAAGCTGGTTCTGTAAAAAAAAGGGTGGACCTAAGTGTTTTTATTCACGATGGCACTTTTTTCTTTGCAGCTGGCCTTATTTGTTTTGATATCCGAGACACTGAGTTAGGCGACTACCAAGGAATGATGCTGGAACTCGAGAAAGATGGACGATGGATAAAAGTCAGCGAAAAAAAGATTCCTTTATATGAAAACGATGACTTGCCGAAAGACATCCTTGGTTTTTTATACAGAGTTTTGAAGAATTAAAATATTATAATTTATTGCATTTTTAAATTAGTTTTTGTTTTTTTAATTAATTTACTTAGACACCCTTATAGCTTTGTTGTTGGTCAAATATGTACCAGGCAACAACCTCTAGACTCTCTTCTCTGAAGACCGCGTTACGTGGGGATCTTTTGAAAAAAAAAAAACAGAACATCACGGTCAACCAAAAAGTAATCAAAGAAACAAGGCAAGATCAATTCGAGATGCAACTCCTAACTCGAGCCCGAAGCCGAGGCCCAACTTGGCTCCAGTCGATGACCAACTGAGGTTTCTGTACTCGCCATCTGCATGTGCTTTGCTTGATAACTCATGATCAACCTAGTTATTTCTTGGACCCGCCTGGGGCTTGTACATGAGTGTTCATGTGGTAACTTTTCTTGATCCATCCGTATTTGATTGGCAAAGCATTTGCACGAGCTCACGCAGTTATGCGTCTTGTCCTCTTAAAGCGTTGCCTTATCAGGGAATTTTCGGGGAAATTGAAAGTGAAATCAAATATGCTATTGAGCAATTTTTAGTTTACTGCATGGAATTGACTTAACTTTTCTTGTAAGTACAATGAAGTTTCCGCGGTGTTTATTTTTTTAAGAACAGTTGAAAAAACCTTAAGTTAAATCTTGTCCTCGTTGTCGTTCTCGTCCTCGAGTCTAGAGGTCTCTAATGTTGGCGCTACCACTACTAATGACAAGCTTGAATGATGGCGTTACTTCCTCAAAACTCTAAACAAGAAAGCGTAGGTTTCTCTAGGCATTTCCTCAGTTTCGAAAAAAGACACTGCGTTCTTAGAGATCACTTCCCATCGTCCCGTTCTCTCTAGCTCCTGTATTTTCTCCCGGTAGTCATCCAGCTGGCCATCCCGCACGTTGAAGCAGATTATACCACCTATGAACGACAACAACAAAATCTGACAATTCAAAATTACAGTGATACTTATTGGTATAAAATGTAATGATAGTCATGTCGCGAGAATGGGGCAAAGGAAACAGTCTTTAATCCCTGGAAAAGAATTGTCTGTTTCCCTAAACCCTCCCCCTGTTGTCAAGATAAAACTTATCCAGTGTCATCAACATCTTCGTAGTCGTCGTTGTCATCATCATCATCATCATCATCATCATCATCATCATCATCATCATCATTATTATCATTATCGCCACTTAGGTAGTTAAGAATTGATTGACACTCCTTTTTATGACAAACTGTACACTAAGAAAAAAACAATGACAACAATCTTACCATGTTTTACCATCCTGACCATTTCTTCAAAAGCAGCTGCCCTGATATGCCCCGCAAGGAGACTGCCAGCACAAATAAGAGCGACAAACTCTCCCGTTTGTATCTCGGGAATCTGTTGGTCACTTAATGGGACGCAAAAAAAACTTTTGTAAATATCTCTTTTCTTTGCTTCTTTTAACATTTCAGGTGAGATGTCCAACGCGTGAAGATTACTGTAACCAAGTTTTTGAAGTTCTATTCCTATTAATCCTGTCCCTGCTCCCACGTCAATGATTTTGAGGTCATCTTTTGCTTTTTCAGGAAAACTGTCTTTGAGGGCTCCATCTAGAGATTCCGCAAGTGGCTTGTGGCAAACACAACGTGCTGCGTCCACAACATTCTAAGACGTAGGGTTAAACAAAGACACTCTATGAACGAGCGTTATATTCTGCTTAATTTTTAAAACTATTTAGGCTCAAGTCATAATAAGTCTGATCTCAGCACAGAACGTTTTTTACTCATGTGGCCAGAAGCGATGAAAATTACTTAGAGAAAAAGAAAGTTTTTCAAGGACAAGGTTTAACTCGGCCACCGTCGTCATTAGCTGTGGTCACACTACAGACTTTTTACCTACACGTAAACTCGGCTTCTTGACAGTTTACTAAGGGAAACTTGCTTTTTAAGTGTGACCGATTTTTCCCTAGGTAACGTACCTCGGGAAAATTTTATCGTCTGGGGCTTGGATATGTCTCGAGAACAATAGGCTTTTCCTTGACAGCTACCCCAAAGCGATAGCTAGGGAAAAATTTAAAAATACCGAGGTTGCTAGCCAATAGATGCTCATCGGCGAAGGTCTTAATGACAAAAGCGGCTATAACTCGCGTTGTAAAAGTAACTCTACTTATTTTGAGAAACTTTCTAAAATTTGTGTTCGTTTAGTTCGTACCTCGTCTTCGGAGGGGAATACTGAAACCGGTATTTCAAACTAAGACTTAAGATCATAGACACTGACGTATTTATCTTTTCATACATCTTTATGTTCTGCTAGCAACTTTTTGAGATTTTTAATGAGAAGAAGACCTGCGGAGTGGAGAATAGACGGTTATAGAAAGATAAAAAAAAAATGCTTATCCCTAACTATGTACCTACACGGGGATTGTAAAAGGGAGAAACTAAACTTGGAGTTCTTAAGAGAGATCTGAGACCTGGCACTGAATTTAGAAACCTCTGTAGCTACTCTCTTGACTCTTGGAGAGGCTGAATTGAGAATGAAAACCACTAACCTTAATTTCACCTGACTACGAAACTGACCCTGTTTACTTGTGTCCGGAAAAATTTTTAAACGGACGAATTTTTTGGACTGTGTAACTCGTTTACACAATGCAAAACCGTGCAAATTCTGTTGCAGATTGCTGTATTGTTTGCGTTCCTGATAAACTTGCGCGGGTTCGGTGTAATCGAAAGGCGGATCCGTGCAAGTTTTTGTCCGTTCAAAAAACTTATCTGGACCCATGCCACGGGGTCAGATGAAATTATTGTTACCTTGTCATATCCGCTGGCCCAGTTATCATAAACGTGCCTAATTTCTTCACTTGTTGTGTCATCTGAGATGTTGGTCAGTCTGTCACCGTAGTATTTTCTCAAGCCAGCTTCATAAGATTTGGCAGCCATTCTGTCCCAGGATGAAAACACAGCAGGGTAGAATCATTCAAAATAAACAGCAAGGGTTAGCATCCTGAAACAGGAAGCCTTTTCTCTGTACAGTATCTTAAAATGAGGGATTTAATGAGGGGTATATTTAAATAATAATAACTTGTTAACTGAATCACAATCTGGCTTCAGACCTATGTTTTCCACTGAAACAGCTTTACTTGAGGCTACGAATGAATGGCTATGGAATATTGACGACAGTCTCTTAAATGGTGTGATATTCCTGGACTTGAAAAAAGCTTTTGATACCATGGATCATGCTATCCTTCTGGGAAAGCTTAAACTCTATGGGGTCACTTCTCAATCCCTTAACTGGTTCCAGTCCTATCTATCTGACCGAAAGCAACAAACGTTCATTGATGGAGTTCAATCTGATTTCTGTAATATAACATGTGGTATTCCACAGGGGTCTATTTTAGGCCCTCTCTTATTCACTATTTATATTAATGATCTCCCTTCATGTAATTTGTTTTCAAAACCCAGAATGTATGCAGATGATACTACCCTTACCACATCTGCAGAAGACCCATGTGTCCTTGAACATAAAATGAATTATGATATGAATTTAATCCAGTCATGGCTGTCAGCAAACAAATTAACTTTAAATGTTAAGAAGACTAAATACATGCTTATAGGGAGCCAATTTAAGTTATCCCAAATAAATAGTGACTTCACAGTCAAAGTCAATAATACACCCTTAGAAAGAGTAATTAAACATAAATCCCTTGGAGTTCAAATTGATGAATCTTTGAACTGGCGCCCACACATTCATACCATTTCAAAGAAAATATCCGCTGGTATTGCTATCTTAAGGCGTGTGAGTCATTTTATACCATTTGATACTAGAGTGAACATGTACAATGCACTGGTAATGCCATATTTTAATTACTGTGGTGCCGTTTGTGGTAATATCAATAAGGGACTAGCAGACAAACTTCAAAAGCTGCAGAATAGGGCTGCTAGAATTCTCACCTTTTCTAACTATGACGTTCGCTCAAGTGTTTTGTTGGATGAGCTTGGCTGGGAAAGGCTAGAATATGCAAGACTTAAACAGTTGGCTGTGACAATGTATAAAATCCATAATAATCTTTCCCCATCGTATCTGAGGCGGATCTTTACCAACACCTCAAATGTACATTCACACAATCTTAGAAATTCTGAGTTAAATTATTATGTCCCCAGACCCAAAACTGAGTCTGCAAAAAGGAGCCTACACTACAGAGGATCTGTTCTGTGGAACAAGATTCCCTCAGAGATTAGAAAACTGCCTAGTTTAAATGTTTTTAAAACTTCAATTCATGGGAAAGATTTTTCTAATACACCATGACTCATTGTAACTCTTATTATTCATAATGTAAGTTTTTGTATTTTTAACATTATAGTCAATAGTTCCTTAGTCTTTTAGTCTTAGTATTTTAGTCTAGTTTTCAACACGATTCCTAGGAAGACCATGTAAAATGATACGATTTCGTGTATAAATAAAGATTGATGATGATGATGATGATGGTACGTACTCACTCGGAAGTGGCAGGATTGACATGAATTTTTCTTTTTTTTGGGGGGGGGGGGGATGGGGTATCAACAAAGGTTTATATGGGGAGACTCCGCGCCGAGGTCCGACCTCTTACACTTTTATATGCTTTTTTGATAGAGAAGTTACCCCTCTCGTATAGCACCTTCTATTGACAAATGGTAACCTTTTCACATACCAAGTTTAGAAAATTGCATCACTTTTAACTTCTGTAAGACTGTCTTTAAAAATCTGAATGAATCACAAAACCAGAACTAAACTTATAACCAGACTAAAAAAGCGTTTTCAAACAAGGTACATAGCGCACAGTGCTAATCAAAATCCTTTATGAACTTAGGTTCAACCTAACGTCATGAAAAATCGAATTCATTGTAATTCAAGCTAGAAAACTGCTTATAACCGGAGGTGTTTGTTTGTTTACAGGTAGATGGGCCTTTAACTAATGTGGGGGGGGGGGGGGGGGCGGCGGTAGACTTACAAGAGGAAGTTTACGGTTTTAATCGACAGAAACATGAACACTAACGGTTTATATGTTAAAGTAAACACACGATTCTATATGGGCGCTTCTGTTTCTGCAGTATCTTTCATGGTTTTGCCATAAGTCGCTCTTTGGACAACTACAGCAATAAGAAAGCATTGATGGATGTAAGTAAATAATATACAGTGAAACCTCCATTAAACGGACACCTTCGGGACCTTCCCAAGTGTCCGCTTAATAAAGGGTGTCCGTTTAATAAGGGTTGTGAAAATTGTGCAATGTTTGTTAATGAAAACACATAACGGCTACTCTGTACTGTGGTAAAGTTCCATGTCGTTAAGGAAGCGCTGTACTTTGTGCAAGACTTTTAGGTGAAATTTGATCGCGGATGATAATCATAGGGGCGGATATCGGTCTAATCTTCAGTTTATTGGCAGCTAAATGTATTGATTTATCTTTATTAAGGGACGGACCATTAGAAAACTTATTGGGGGGGAGGGGGGGCGAGGTACAAAGAAAAATATTCGCGCAAGGGAAAATTAAATGAAAAAAAAATTCATGCACGCCAATTAACCCTAAAAAATATTCACGCTACGGCCTAAAAAAAATTCATACAAGGAATTTGATAACGAAAAAAATTCCTGCGGCTCAAAAATTCCCCATCCCCCACCCCCATAACGTTTCTAATGGTCCGTCCCTATTTGACTACGGTACGTATTTCAAGGACGTAATCCAACACTACTATTGTGTTCTATTGTCAATTCAGTCCGGTGTCCGCTTAATAGAGGTTTTTAACGATAGAAATAAGTCAAATACAATTTATTTTAGTGTCCGCGTCCGCTTCTAAAATAGACGTGTCCGCTAAATAGGAGTTCGTTATAAAGGAAAATATAAGACGTTAATTTCGGGACCCGGCTTTTTGTCTGCTTAATTGGGGGTCCGCTCAATAGAGGTTTCATTGTAATCCAAACGTGTCGTTTCGTCTGAGAAAACCACCTTCTATTTTACCAGTTAAAACACGTGAATCAGTGAGACCATCTAATTATTTAAAATGTTGCATTGTTTGGCTATTACCTACTTGATGTTAGCTTGCCGGTACCTCAGTGAAGACTAATGCAAATAAGCGTCCGTTTCTTTCCAAACTGGAAGCAAATAGTTGAAGACACGGCTTTGAAGTATTGTCGTAATGGATCAATGAACGCGTGATCAATTATAGTGACTCGTGACAATCGCGGGATCCTATTCTTCACTCGGGTAAGAGACTAAGGCCGAGAACAAATTATTTTTGAGGCACTCGCCGTCTGGAAAAGCGAGCTGAACACATTTATTTGAAGATCCGAATCCCCATTCCGCCACTGTTCCATACATGGATCAACTTCCGCCATAATAAAAAATAATGATAAAATAAAAAGGAGTAAAGAGAGAATTTAAATGAACACGGAGGTGAGGAGTGGAATTCCTGTGACGGTAATCAAAACTGCAATGTTTTCTCCAATTTTGCCTTATTACGCAATTCGGATCATTATATTATACGTTTCTGGGAAACTGCCCACCTACTCCTCCCCTAAGCCGACTTTAACACTTACTTGTCACTCAGGGCAAATGTTGGCTTAGGGGAGGGGTAAGTGGGCAGTTTCCCAAAAACGTGTTATGAGTAATTGATATGTTATTGTTGTTGCTTTATCTCTTACTTTACTTTTATCTTATTTTTATTTAACTTGTTGTTATTTTGATTCTTTTAATGCTGAAATCTTCATGTTGAAGACTGAAAGTTTGTTTGTTTGTTTGTTTATAATACCAAGAGCCATTGATAATATTCAGAATGATATTTTTGCGTTTTCAGTTATTTCAACGTACATACCCTGACGGATTATGGTCTATGTAGTTGTTGTGAAGTTCCACTGATACAATTATATTAAGACTTTGAATTTGAAAGATGTGTGCCTTCGATATGAAAGCAAATTTCTCTCGTGGCACGACCAATCAGAAGCGCTACCCAGATCTGGGTAGTGACACGTTGTCAGTATGGAATTTTTGTTCCTCAGCTGTCATTTAGCGGGGAAGGCCAGCGGTGGCCGCGTTGCGAAATGTCGGCAGTTTTCTCAGGCTAAAAAAAAAAAAAAAGTGACCAAGTATAGACAGGTTCACGCTCATAGTTTCATCATGGGCAATCAGGGCAAGATGGTGGGAAATTCAAAGATTTGTATTGGAATTCCTTGAAAGCCAGCTAAATCTTCCCGAATTGTATTTGACACTTCAGTTCTTTTTGAAAAGTGTAACTTATGAATTCAAAGATAAGCTGAATCTGAAGTGCATCATAGACCAAGATCAGTTTTTCGAAAACCTCAATTTTCCTGTACATTTTCTGCAATTTTGATACTGTCGAATTACAGAAAATTTATAGAGAAATCAACGTTTTCTAAAAACTGACTACGGACTTCTTTGCCTCCACATTTAGTGTACTGTAAATTTAATGTAATTGTAATTTAATGTAATTTAAATTCGTAAATTACACTTTTCAAAGAGAAAGTGTCAAATATATGAATTCAGGAAGATTTAGCTGGCTTTGAATTCCAATACAAATCTTTGAATTTCCCACCATCTTGCCCTGATTACCCACGATGCAACTACGAGCGTGAACCCGTCTATTTTAGTGTCTTTTGGTTTTTCGACAGTTTGTTTTTTCTTGGGATGGATCGACTGGATCGAAACAAACACGGCAACAACAACCACTTTATTAAAAAACAACATGATATAGTATTTACCTATTGTAGCTTTACCTTTAATTGAAATGCGATGACAGTGACAATTTTAGCCGTAAGCCCGGGGGGGGGGGGGGCGGTGTACTTTAGGAGTTTCTGGGTGGGGATGTGCCGCTAGGACCCTGGAACCCTTAACCTATACCAGAGCTAGTTCAGCTAAATTTTGCTACCCTATACTAGACTAAACTCCTCAAATCCCGCCCTATCCTAGAGTAGCTGTTTCCCTAGTCTAGATAAAATCTTCAACCAACTGATCAGTTTCCTGAAAAATGATACCCTATTCTAGACCCAAATGTTCTGATTTATATACCCTATCCCAGAGTAAACTCCTAGGAGTAAACTGCTTGAAAACCATACCCTTCACAGCGGCACATACCTATATAGCACATATATGGTAGTACCCCCCCCCCCTCCCCCGGAGGCCGTAAGATCAAATCGTCAGTGAATGAAGTCTTACTCAGTGTCTTTAATACTCTCTGATTGCGCCCCAATGTACCGAATGTTAAAAAAAAAAAACCTTTTACTGCAGCGCATACTGTTTTCAGTGATTTGACCCATTAAAGGGTTTTTTGGAGCTGTGGGCCGGTCTTTTGTTAATAGCGCCCTGGCTTCAGAGGTCCGTTCAAAATACTTAGGATGAAATACCCTCCTCCCCCCCCCCCCCCCGGTGATGAATCGACTGCCCTTACAAGACTGTTTTGACTGACTAATGGTAATTGCTAAGTAGCTAAGTAGCGGGGCCAATTTAGCATGCCAGGAGCATGGTTATCAGCTGAAAAAGTTTTATGATTCAAACACAGATCGCGCCGGATTCCTTGCATCTAATGACTAAAGCCTTCTTTCCCTGAAAGAATGCCGATCAATTATAATGCACCACCGCTTATAATTAAAACCTCATCATAGTTTGATCGATCTCCGAGAAAACAGAGCGTAGTGCATTCCTCCTTAGTTCCATTGTCCAGTTTTCTTGATTTTCTTTCACAGAGTGCCTAAAAAGTATTAACATATCTATCCACACTTCAATGATTTTGACCCTCAGTGAAAGGTGCATTATTCATGAGCCAGTCACACAACATCAACGTGTCAGTTGTCTCTTGGCCGGCCGTTGCGATTCGATAAAACGTATATTTCATCGTTTGGACCCCACTTTCTTAGGCAAGCTGGAAAAAGCTCATCTCTGGTGCCGCAAAATACCCTTTAGTTATTTAAAGGTAAGTCAAAAAAGTGATAAAAAATGTCGCTTCATCGAATGCATTTTTAGTCGTCAAGCACGTGCTTTCATAACCTTTACAACTTCGATTGCTTAATTAAGTCCGCTTTCCTTCAATCCTTGCAATAAAACTAGATTTTTTTTCTTTCATCAATTATTGTTTTATTTATGTCGAACCGATCGTTTTCATGGACAATGCTTCTTTGCTACTTCTCCGTATACGTTATTACAATCGAGGGCGCCGTTTCATAGCTTCACTATCATAATTAACGTCCATGACGTGAATAAGATATCTGTAATGAGCGAAAAAAGCTGTGGCAGTATGCTTTTATTTCTTTCAATCAAGACTTTTCAAATTCTCAAGCCTATTTTTATATCAGAATTAAGTTTGATACTTTTTATAAAACATGCGCGTGTATTATCAGGCATGTGCGCCATAAGAATTTATGTGACGCATAAATCAAGGGTAAATTGATGTTTCGTGTGATAGGAGGATAACGCTATCTACTGGATAAATATTTACCCAGTGGCTAGGGCAATAGGTTTCCCTTTTACTTATCCGCTGAATAGTGATTTATCCGGGAGATAGTGCTTTCTGACGCTTGAACTACCGGGGCCAGAGCAATAGTAAAACCACGGCCACATCTTGGGAAAAGAAATGAACTGTAGAGTGTGCAAGCACCAACGCGACGGCTCAGCAGCACAGCGTGTTCAGAAAAGCGCGTGTGTTTAACCTGGGAAGCGGACGCATTCTTCGCGTGAGTGAGCCCTTAGCATTTCTTGTGTGTAGACGCCATGTTGGATATTGAAAGCAGACAAAGAGTAGAATGTACGAAATAGGCGAAAGGGATGAGTAAGGTTTGGTGTAGAAAGGGGGAGTGGGGAATTTAATAGTCCATTTTCCGAGTTGTTGCTCCAAGCCTCTGTTTCAAACCTCTGTTTCATAGCGAGGCTAAGTGCGAGAGCATTTATCTGAGAATTATTTTTTATTCTTGTGCAAATACAACTCATTTTCAGAAGAAGGGTTTTGCACATGCGCACACCCAGCACTTTCCCCCTGGATCCAACCCTAATGGCGACGTTTGTCGGAGAACCTAGTATGGCAAGAAGAATGCAGGGGGAGGTAGTGGGGAGTCGTTTGCATTTTGTTTTTATTTTTGTTTTTTTTTGTTTTTTTCTCAGATCTGTCTCTGTTCAGCTTATTCTTTTGATCAGCTCGCACTTTACCCCCAAAAAAAAGCCTCTTCACAACCCGTCCTTGATTTGCGAACTCCGTCATTTTTATATAACAGCTGATGTTTTATACCTCTCATGCCATATTTCCTCAAAAAAGCTCCCTTCTAAGAATAAGTTTTTACCCCGCGATCAAACCAGCAGACAAACTCTCAGAGTCTTTAAGAAATTAAAGAAAAGAACTTTTACATCAACCATCTTTTAGTTATTACTTGCACAGCTATCGCCGGGGCGTAGCTTGTCATCTGCACGTCCCATCTCCCGTTGTGCCACATTTGAATCTAGGGCTAAGAGTCGACACAGAGAAAACAGTCTCTGGGTCGAGAATTACACCTGGGACACGAGTTTGTAGTCTGCAGTGTATCGTGAAGTTCCAAAATTAACGTTTGATTAAAGTTAAAAGTTAATGTTAGCTTTTAGATCCCGAAAGTAACGATATCCGCGATACTAGCGACCCAGGAATTGATTCTTTTCTTTTCTTGTGGTATAAGTCAAAAGCAAATGTTACAAGAAAGCTCAAATAAACCATTTCACGCGGCGGCCATGTTAGGTGTCCGGAGAACTGAAAGCTTTGTTTTTTCATGTCTAAACTCGCTCTCAAGTTATTCACAATGAGGCTAGACTGACATGCAATGTGTTTTGTACCTGTGCTATAAAGGTCTATGCCCATTACCAGCCATAATTACCCAGATAGAAGAAAAATGTATAGATTGCCTCGCACTAAAAGATATAGCAAGCACTAACGTTGCTTAGTTGCCTTTGGAGCCCTCAACCAATCAGCAATGAAGTGGGCAATTATTGTTTTCTTTTTAACGGCATTTTTATCATCATCATCATAACCATCATCATCATCATCATTCGTATTTATTTATTTTTTAAATCTCATATACTCAGTTATTTTTGAGAAGTGTTCCCAACCCGCTTAGTTCTATTCATGGCTACTTCCCTCCCACTTTATTTGTTTCTAGTCGGCATCTATGCTGATACAGGATGAACAAGTAGAAATTGCACATATACAGTTGAAATCGAAATTGCATTTGAGTCCTCACACTAATCTTCTATTGGTTTACTTTTAGGCGAATTATATCTTACTTGGCGCTTAGACCTAAAAGTGTAAGGTATGTTAAGTTGTGACATTTGTCGTTTTCTTCCTTTTATCAGTATTTGATAAGAGACTCTCTTATTTGTGAGATAGTGGGATAGCGTGGTGTGTTGAGGTTTGCTTGTCAAACTTGGGTCTGCGAATATTTCACGCGAGTACGACTCGCCTTTGGAATCATCCAGACGACAAGCTTAAAAACATGACAAATGAAAGTAACTTTAAGAAACATTTGCTCGAGAGATTTTCAAACATTGATGCAAGTCGCAAACATTTTAGTATTACCAGGACATTTTAAGGTACCTTTTTTATTTTTTTATCTCGATTGTACTGTACTAATTAGGTAGCTATTTTAAACCGTTTTCAATTTTTTTACCCTTTAACTTCTTTTTACGATATCTTTTACATTTTAGAATTATTTGTAGATTGGGCCCACAATGTAAACTGCTGGGTTTACCAGTAATTGCGACAACCATTAAAGTTTTATTTATTTATTTGGGTTCATCTTGCGTCTATTCTTTGATTAATGAAGTGCGCAGCTATCGCCGGAACGCGGTTCTTAATCTACTCGTTCCATCTCCCCCTGTGCTAAATTAGATTCCAGTCTTCTGAGTCGGCAAAGGATGTATGGTTCCAAAGTCGAGAATTACTCCTGGGACAGATGAAATAGAAACGCAATCGTTTTGTATGTATTTTAGATCTTCGTTGCTGACTTACTGAGAATTGGTTTATTTTTTCTAGGCGAATTGTTGTTCCCCTCGACGAACCGTAAAAGGTACCAGCGATACAAGGTGCGTGGTAAGCTTGTTGAAGGCACAAATGTAATAACTGTTCACAAATGTAATAAAGGTCACAAGTGTAATAACATTTGGTCACAAATGTAATAAAGGTCACAAGTGTAATAACATTTGGTCACAATTGTAATAAGCATCTAAACTAAGCTAAAACAAAAATCACAGCGAAATCTAAAATCCCACAGAGGACATTCTCTCCTACGCTTTTACACCACACTGTGCACGAGTCTAAATTTTTAAAAATTTAAAAAATTTCAAAAGATATCACATCAAATCAAAGGTGAGCTGATGAATAGCTAAAATGTCACAGGAGATTGTATAGGTAAACTCTTTCCTTAGGGGATATCACGAGTATGTGACTGAGTGGGAACCAAGATTGGGAGACTTTTATACACTCATGCCGAACCTAACAATATAAAGGATCCAAATGCGGTGTCAGGGGCAGGGGCAAAAAAAAAAAAAACGTTCTGACGACTCAACAATCGAAAGGTCATAGTCAACGGGAAAAGAGTAAAGAGAGTTGGTGTAGAATTGGCCTTGAGGATCCTTGTGAGTATGAGTTTGAAAGTGACAGTTTTTCTCGTTGGCTGCAACGGAAAATGGAAAAAGAGAAATTCGACGTGTGCTCTGGTAGACCCACCGCAGAGAAGTGGAACGGTCTGTAATTAATACCGGCAGATTACAATGTAATGCTGCGTTTGATGAGTTGTGAAAGAAACTGGACAGGCTTCGCTTGTCTTAAAAGTATAACAATGAATCAATTTGGACCAGTTGTTTCTAAAGAAGAGCGAAAATCGCGAACAAAAGACCAGTTAATGCATCACCCTGACGAGTTTGCCCTGGTCGCAGGGTATGGGTGTTTTTCGGAAGTGCGATTCAGCAGGGATTTCTAACGTCAAAACATTATACTTTTTGGGGGAATTTACCTTTGAATTCAGCAATGGTATCTGAAGGGGAGATGCAGTAGTGCTGTTGAACGCCTTCGGGCAGTTGTTAAATCCCCTAAATGGTATCATGCATGGGTGAGGTCAGTTCCTCTAGAATTTGAATGGTTTGCAATATCTGGCATTTTTTGGAAGAATATTGCAAGCACACGTAAGTAGAAAAGCATGCCAACCAAAGAATAACATATGTTCCTCGTTTAACGCCAAATAAGGAAGCTTGTTTTTTGGATTTGCCAAAGACTGATTAGCTATATTGTTTCGCTTTAGGCTGATAAAACTGTGTTCTTCTCAGAGAAAATTCGTGCTTGGTGTATTAATTAATAGGACTGATGTTCGGTTTCCATAATTTTTTGTATGCACAACTACAGTTTCCCTGCCATGTATAGCAGGAAAGCAATTCGAAGTCCTAATTTGATAACCGCAAGCCGTTCTTTTTCAAGGTTGTAAGTTAATCTTCAAATTTAATGGGATTAAACCATTGTTTTGAAGTTATAGGTTGTCTTAAGTCCTTATTTTACTATATTGCAACAATAAAATTTCCGCCCGGACTGTGCGACGAACAGGTGACACTACAGTCGCATGTTGAAACTGCTCAATGCCGTCATAAACCAATTAGCAAGTTTACATGTAATTCGTATGAGGGTAACCTATCGTGCTTAACCAATTCTGGTCTCCTTCGCAGCCGTCCGTCTGATGCCATCAAGAAGAGCTATTTGGGGCATTTTCCGGCCTCTATCTCGCTTAAAATTAAAGGTTCCAAACTATCCGAAACTTTGCATACCTGTCGAGCTGGTCGTGCTGTTCCCAAAGCTTAATAATAGCTTGCGAAGCTCGGACAAAAGACTTTCACAGTCCACTCGAGTTTTGCCGTTCACTTTCCCCCTCCCTACTTCTTTTGGTTCTCTTCAACTTCCCGCCGATCTTTACATTTTTCTTAGGCCCTTTTGACTGAAATGCCCTTTTTTTAGATGTGATTTGAAAGTCATCTTTGCCCTGCACAATTCAGTCTTCAAAGTTATATTATATTACCTTTAATTTGTGTCTCTGAGTGAGTTACTCTTTTTAAATTGTTACGTTGGCAATTATTACATCTGTGACCAAATGTTATTACACTTGTGACCTTTATTACATTTGTGACCAAATGTTATTACACTTGTGACCTTTATTACATTTGTGACCAGTTATTACATTTGTGCCTTCAACAAGCTGAGTTGCGACTTTTGTGTTTTCTTTCTAAGAGCACAGCTATCGCCGGGACGCGGTTCCCAATCTACTCGTCCCATCTCCCGCTGTGCTAGATTAGAGTCCAGTCTTCTGAGTCGACAAAGGATGTTTGACTCCTTAGTCGAGAATTACAGCTGGGACAAATAAAATAAAATCGACATTGTTTTGTGTGTGGTTTAGCTCCTCGTAGAAGACTTACTGAGAATAGCTTTCCGATCCTTTTTAGGCCAGCAACTTATCCCCTGAATGGACCTTAAGGCAAGTCAGCATGAAGGGATACAAGGTTTGTTGAGCTGCAGATTTCGTTTTTCGTTTCTCTCTCCTTTTTTTTATTGCTTGATCATTAAAAGCATAGCTATCGCCGGGACGCGGTTCCCAGTCCGCTGGTCCCATCTCCCGCTGTGCAACATTAGAATCTAGTCTTCTGAGTCGACAAAGGATATATGATTCCTTAGTCGAGAATTACAGCTGGGACAAATAAAATAAAAACTACGCTGTTTTGTGTGTAGTTTAGCTCTTCGTAGAAGACTTACTAAGAATTGCTTTCCGATCCTTTTTAGGCGAGTAACTCATTCCCTGAACAGACCTTAAGGCAAGTCAGGATACAAGGTTTGTTGAGCTTCAGCTTTCGTTTTTTCGTTTCCCTCATTTTTTTTTTTTTAAATTCTTGATCATAAAAAGCATAGCTATCGCCGGGACACGGTTCCCAGTCCGCTGGTCCCATCTCCCGCTGTGCTAAATTATAATCCAGTCTTCTGAGTCGACAAAGGATAAATAGTTCCTAGGTCGAGAATTACAACTGGGACAAGTGAGAATAAACACGATATAATTACCGTTTAAATATCTGTGTTTTTGTTCCTTCTATCCAAACTCATCGAGTTTGCTTCACTTAATAATTAATCAGATCATAATTAGGGGTACTATAATATTGCCGTAACCTAACCCTCCAAGAAGTTTGTAAGGGGGGGGGGGGGGGGGGAATTGGAACATTAGTTCTCATTACTATGATAGCAATTAGATTAAGCAACAACGCCGGTGACGGCTACGACAATGTAAAGTGAAGTCGCGCTGCTTCAAACTTTATCGCGCTTACTCCATCTCGTTCAGTTTGTTAAATGTTGGTAATTTTTTTGGAGTTGAACTCTAAAAGACTCGCCCTCGTACCCAGCGTCTTCGTTCTCCTTGACCAGCGGTCGGGAAACAGCGACAGCTCGTCTCTTCAAGCCAGCATGCACAGTAAGGGACGAAGACTCGAGGTACGGGATTGTAAAAGACTGTATCAAAGTTCAGGAAAAGACAAAGAAAGTTGTTGTCTTGGGTTCACGTCCTCCAAAAACCGTGAAATTAGGTATTTTCCTTCGTGGTCATGCAATGACGGCAAAGAAATGTACAAAAAAGCGTAATGCACGTTTTGCCAATCTAAACCAATTACTTTTTCGCCTTTCTCGTTGACGTCGCCTTGATCGTTTCTTAAGCTCTCTAATGAGTGCTCAGACATCACCGTTAGGCAGGTCTCACCTCGATCATTCCAGTTCTATCTGTGAAAAATTTTGACCGGGAGATTCGAGGAATTGTAGTCAAGGACTTTGTTTATGTGCCCTGCATTGCGCATTTTCTGTGCTGCATATGTTATGATTAATTTATATTTTGATGCCACCAGCTGCCTGCGATCTCCTTGAAGCATATGGCTTTTTACTCGTGTACAACTGGAGCATGACACTCATCATTTCTACCAATCAAAAGAAACAATCAAGTTCCATTGGAAGTCACCGAGAAAGAAATTTGAGTGAGGTAATCTGTGCGCCTCCTTTTTTTATTATTATCATTAACATTTTCGTTATCATTATCATTATTATGGCTTGTGGTGTTTTAGTTTTGTGTTTTTGAAGTGCACAGCTATCGCCGGGAAGCGGTTTCCAATCCGTTTATCCCATCTCCCGCTGTGCTATATAAAACCCAGTCTTCTGAGTCGACAAAGGATCCCTTGTTCCTTGGTCGAGAATTACAGCTGGAATATGATGGTATATTTAACGTGTAAATAAGGTCTCGTAAATAAGGCTACGCACTACAATGTTTTGGACGGAAAACATTTTGAAAAAGGAACTTTACGAAAACGCAGTGACGTTACGATGATTAACAATAATATTATTGAATGAGGCTGAGTATGGTGTGAAGACTGAATTATGCAGATCGAGGAGAATGTGGATAAAAAGGCCTCCGAGATCAGCATAATTCTTCACATCATACGAACCCGAGTTCGACAACTCTTTCATCGTTTATTTTATTAGACTTTCTTTAAACCTTTGGCCTATATCTCGGCAAGGTTGCAGGATAAGCTAGGATATAACTGAACAGATTTTTTTCTTGCCGATATATACTCCTCTAAAAGTAGATAACATCTATCGAGCAATATGTTTTGCGTATTCTAGCATCAGTTGAAGTACCGCACAGTTTAATAAAAAATGCAACTATTTCTTCTTCAAATAGCCCAGAACGCTTTTTTGATTTCACTATTGCCCAAGCAGCCTCGTTTCTAGGCAAACATACCATCGATCAACCTCATTTCCAAGCAAATACACCATCGAATCGAAAGTATATAATCCGCATCTTCCAAATATGGTAAGCGCCAGTTGGTTATGAAGAATTTGCCGGGGGATTGGAACCAATCAGAAAGGGCGAGATATTCTGAATAAATAAGAATGTTATTTATCTGGCAGCATCGTGTTTTCCAAATTTTACGGACATTTTATCCGTTTTAGGCCAAGAACAGGGAAAAGCGTTTGAAAGTTTATCTAAATTAGTTTTAATGGAAGCATACGGCGACTTGGTGAACTTACACTCGTTTGGTGCCTTATAGAGTCTAACAATTTAAAATGTACTCTGAAATTTATGTTCCTTTAAAATATTATTTACCCCTGAGTTTCCCTGACAGTGAACTAGACGAAACTACGTTTCGAGACAAGAGAAGTACAAGCTAGTACTTCTTAGTTTTATTCTGTTAATTCCAATGATTCACGGCCTGCACTCCGATCGTCTTTTACAATTTCGCACTATGTTTCAATCTCCACACTTTTATCAGTTATTACACCACTGTACAGTGGAAATTCACTTCCTTCTCTTTGTTCTTTTTCCTTTTTTTATTTTACTTCTTTATTTGGAGTTTTATTTATAGAAAGAAAAATGTTATCTAAGGGCCTGTTCACATGGTGGTGGGGGACCCAAGGTAGGTGAGTTAACCTGCGTAGGTGGAGTAACCGGCCTGTCCATATAATCTCTCATTTTAATTTGATTACGTTTACATGATGGGTGGGGGTGACCGTATGAGAGATTATATGGACAAGCGAGTTACCCCACCTAAGTGGGTTACCCCAGCTACCTGGGTCCCCCACCTCCGTGTAAACAGGCCCTAAGAAGTACACTGTAGTTGAGTCAGTTAGGCGAGCCCTACGCAGTTTTGCCGTGATGCCGTCTTAAAGACTGGGACGCCATCGCAGCATAAACTGTTAGCTCGATCGTACACGCTCCCTCCACAGCATGTCGGCATCTGATATCCTGCCCTCGGAGAAGCATGTCCATCACAACATATCTCAGTGCTTGGATTAAAGGAGGTTGGTCCACAACAGACGGACCTTGTCGCTGTCTTTATAACCACGTTACCGCCGCAGCAGAGCTGAGTGGCTTGGTCGTATGTCTGGGTACCACAGCAGGCTGAGCTGTTTCCTACCTTGTAGATTGGCATTCCCTCGCAGCATAACTGAGTTGCCTGATCGTATGCCAGGCTTCCACAGCAGGCTCCCCCTGCCCCTGGCTTGGGTAAAACCACACTATCACAGCATAACTGGGTAGCACCATCGTACCCACGGCTTCCACAGCAGCCACCCAGTGGCCCTGCCTTGAAAACGACGTTACTATCGCAGCATAAGGTGGTGTTAGCGTCGTAGCCGTTGCTTCCACAGCATCCTGGAAGGGATCCAATCTTTGGTACTGGGTTACTACTGTCACAGCATAACTGGGTGGCAGCATTATATGCTTGGTCTCCACAGCATCCTGGCATTGCATTCGGCCCTGTTGCTTTGAAGTATACATTATCACTGCAGCACAGGGCAGTAGCTGCATCATATGCGTCGCTTCCACAGCAGCTCGGAATTGCCCCTACCCCTAGCGGCTTGTTTGATGGGTTACCTTCACAGCACATCTGAGTTGCGGGGTCGTAAGAGTTACTGTCACAGCAGAGGGGCGTTCGCCCCACTTTGGGTGCTACACTTCCACTGCAGCATAATTCAGTCATGGGGTTGAATGGAGACCCTCCACAGTTGCCCATTTGACGGCGCTGTCGACTGTGTGCCACATTTTCCCCTATTAGTTACAGAACATAAGGCTGGTAAGAATTACAGACTTCACATGTTTTTAATTACTGGAATGTTTTCAAGCCGGCAAAGAGACAAGAACAAAGGTTAACTCGAAGCCTCCACTATCCACTATCATGTTCGCAACTGGTGTTTAATAGAGAATACTCGAAGCAAACTCGTTGTTGTTGATATTTTTTATGTAGTTTTTTTTTTTTATTGCTGATAATTCTAGTTTAATTAGCTGACTTGTAACAAGTAAGTACCGAATGTACTAATTTATTACACACGAGTTTCATTATAAACCTTCTTAGGAAATTTAGGCATCATCTTGTGCACGGATTGGTGAGCTTTAACAAGTGTTTGTACTTGGATTTTGCGGGAATACTGCACTCTAAACCAAACAGAAAAAAAGCTTTCTGATTCCTAATAAGGTGTGAGCATGTCCATTCAGATATTTAACCTTAGTAAAATGCTATTTTACAGATTATTTTGATTAACGCCACACGTCGTCACGGAAACCTGATGGACTAAACTATGTTGTCAGCACCAAGCCTTATCATGAATGATAAATACTCGTTTAGAAGAGTGATCAAATATCCAAATCCACTCAGAAAGACTACATACGCACGAATGCCAAAATCAATCTCAAGTGTTTTCGTTAAAAGAAATTGCGTAACAAATATGACAAAAATAGCCGCGAAATCACCAACTTTGCGGAACATTGCCTATTGTTTTAGCAAAACCCTGTCGAACAGTGACTTGATTTTGGAAAAGAACTCCTTTTTCATAGCCCTGGTTCACTTTTACTCCTTTTATTTCTTTAGAATCGATTTCACTTCTCCGCTCTTGTTTAATTTGTCTACTGAGGTTCACTCGAAGCATCTAATATAAAGCTATTTGGCTAGGCTTAATTGAATTATTTTAAAATTTCATTACACTGTCAGTTATTTATATATATTTTTTAACATTCCGTTTAGAAACAATCTTATCACAATTTTACAGTAATTACAGTCATAGAGGATACAATGAGTGGAGTGTTAAAAAATAAACATAGGCTCCTGAAAATTTACATTTTAGACAAAAGAGAGTGATTTTAACATAGACCGAACTAGAATGAAATAATTGGCTTGATACTTGATTGTCTTAATGAGTATGAGATCTTTTATTTGAATACTTCGAGGGTTGTAGTTTGATAATGAAGCTCACCCTGAATATCGTGAGGTCCAAGTAATGAGTCATACCGAATTGAATTTCCTTTAAAATGATTTGCGATGCAATTACTCAATTGTTATGAGTTTCTGTTCGCTTATAATGGGACAAGGCATTATTAAAATCATTTACTGATTGACGATAAGTTTAGTATCGACAAGTTTACAACAATGGTATGCCTCTGTAAGGATTAAAGCAGAGAATATATATTTTTGTTAACAAACATTTTTTAAGTAATACTAAATATCAAATTTTCCTCTGAAATAAATGCACACCCTGCCTTATTTTAGTGGTTTTGACGTTTCTTTTTCAAGGTTTTGGAAGCGAACTTTTATGCATGACGGAGGTCATTAAGTTTATTTCTTTCTGGTTCAGATTTGTTTTCGGAAATGTTGTCCAACAGCGTTTTCTAATTGATGATACTTAGGTCTAAGAGTTTCAACTCCCGCAGCCACTTTTTGAGTTAGCAGTGATACACTATGGTTAATAAAAGATATAAGATAAAACGGGTAATGACGTGGATACTAACATAACTGCTGCTTCGAGGATTTAAGGATGATTAGTTTGAGATAAAAAGCACCGTAAAGGTGTCGTTTACCATACCTACCTTTTGCCAGTTTTGCGTACAGTTTTTGTTTAGGGACGGAAGCGCTTTTGCACAAGACGAAAAACAAACTTAACCACAAACCAAACCAAACAGTCGGAGACATGACGAACACCTTTTTCTCGAAGTCTCTGAGATGATGTCTTCAGCTTGCCAAGGAGTACGGTTTTGGGTCTGGTTTGATAAGAATGATTTCTTAAGTCTCATTTTGTATCTGTTCAAACCGCCCTACGCAATATGTCTAATGAGTTTTTGATTGGCCCTTCCTATTTTGATGTTTTCGCCCACGTATTGGGCCTATATCCCCGTCTAAACGAGAAAAGGTCCAAAATATTTTTAGATTGACATTTCGAGATTTTATATTTGTGTTTAAGAAAGTTTTGTCTTTTCTTATGTTTTATTTATAAATAATTAATTTCACTCTATTAGCTGATAATGCGAATGCTTTGAAAGTGTTCTACACACTTTGATGATAATTTTGATTATTTATTTATTTAGACTTCCTGACATATTAAGTTGATTAAGAACGAAAACATTCCTGATAACGGTTTCTTTGATTGTAAATATATTTTAAGTTTAATTTTAAAAACTTCCACTAATCTGATGAAGTGGAGAAGCCAACTTTTTTCTAACAACCCTTTTGGGCAAGTAACTCACACATACGCAATTTTCAAAAACTACGTGAAAAAAAATCGTTAAACAAGTATTGGTTCGTTTAGTGGCCGACTTGTTGTTGTTGGTGACTCTTACAGAACAGTGAATAAACATTCAGGGATATTATACTTCGGACGATTTTTTGGCAAAATTTAACAAGTGCGAGATTGTTGTTTGAGTTAGTTTTTATCCGCTGTCTTGGTTACACTAATATAGATTCTCAGTTATAGAGAGAACAAACCAGTTCTGCAATAATACCCATTAAATGGCCATATATCGGCTCGGAAACCACACAGGAAAGAAGAAACAAAAAAATTCAGCAGGGTTAGCCGATTTTTATTTAATTCCTTTAACATTCGTAGGCTACAGAAACAATTGTTTTTCTCCCATACAAATCCTTATATTTTGAACCCTACGCAACAGTGCTTGGGCTACCTGTTCTGTTTCCGGTGAGTTTAATATTATTACTTCAAAATTGCATTTGCTTCCCGTGGTGGGTCAGATTAAATTTTTGCAAAAGAAGATTATTATGAACCTTTGATAAATGTGGGTTACAAAGTAAAACAAACTTTTTCCAATTTGCGAAGATAACTTATTGCTTCATGAACAAGAGTACTTAAAATTGCCGCACACCAGACATGGAAACGCGACATTTTAATATTCAAACCCAAACAACTTATCATTCAAAAAACAAAAGTACAAACCTGTTACGATGATTTGACGCACGTCTACGGTCTGTGTTTTTTTATTATTCTAATATTTATTTCTTTTATCACATTTAAGTGCTTTGAACAGATAATAAAAGTCATTACTTGTTATCTGGTCTTGCTCAATTCATCTATTAAAGGGCTTAACTAAAATTCGAAGGAGCAACTCACTCGATCGTTTCTTCGGGAATACCAATTAAAAGTTATGTTTCTGCGCAACTAATATGCTGCCAATATCATTTTTTTTCTTTTTCTTTCCTTTTTTTTCTTTTGTACTTTATATGCAACTTTGATGTTAGAATAAGACTTGTCGAATAGTACCCAGAAAGGCTATGCCACTGGGTTGATCATTTCAAAAGGGCCCTTGGAAACCAAGATTAGAACTTAAAATATGTTCCTCTGGAAGAATTTACAAGGGGCAAAGGATATATCACAACATATGAAATATAAGGATTCCGTATGCAATACATAGTCAGACAGATTGAATATTTAAACCACGGATCGATTGTTCCTTTTTTTTCCTTTACCCTGACAAACTTTCCCTGGGACGTTTATTTAAGTTGCCCAGCACTTTTTGTGCCATATTTTGATAACTGAGTTTATTGGGTAAAGATTATCAGTTAATCCTACTTAAAAGTAGTTTGGCTAATATACTGATGAACTTTGTATCGCGTGTCTTTTCAGTCTTAAATCAGATTGCTTCAGTAACAACTGTATCAGATAATAGACCTGCAGCAAATACCTCAAATACCGCACTAATTATTTCATCAAGTTTGCGACGGACAGTAGATCTAAAAGAATTGTATGTCTTGGTTTCGAATTTTGGTCCGTTCGAGTCAAATACAGCACCTCAATGCTCAAAATCTTGTTATTTCCAAGGGCTTATACGGAACCGGAACTGAACTAAGTTCGAGAGTGCGCTAAAATAGTCCTTTGGTAAGGGTGTTTTCGCCTACAAATGATACAACATTGGTCATTGCTCATCCCATAATATAGTAGTATGCTTTTTCGCATGTTACATGTGAATCAGGCATGCCCGTGGACCGGTTCTGCATTTTTAATCCCGTCCGAGACTGTTGCGTTTTGTCTCATCCTTTTTCTCCAATTTCCTCTCCGAACAACCAAATTCAAAACACTTCACAGAGACTGTGAAGAAACGGTTAGTTACAGTGAGGCTTCGTGCGGCGAGACCAAGCAGCGGAGTACCACAGGTAAGAAAATCTCAGGTACCTACCGATACGAAAAATTTTGCAGATAACGTCAGCGGCGTAAGTACTACCGACTGATCGTCCGCCTTTTCCATGTAAGGTAGTGCCAAGTGTCGTTGTTTTACTTACTTACCCGTCATTTTGGTTAATATGAGAGCTAACATCTTTTAAATGGAAAAGTAAAACATTGCATGATTGGGCGTAATATGTTTATGATCGATCTACGAACTTTGTTGAAATGGAAGTAAATGTCTCGCGAACAACATATAATAGGCATTCTGCGGGATGAATAAAAACGACGCCATCATGAACTAACTGCTATTTTAAGGATTAATAATGTGTTAGCTAGATGTTGGAAATTATAAGAGCATCATTCTGTGTTACTTTTGTACCTTATCGTGGGCGTCTTTAAACTTATACTTGGGGGGGGGGAGGGGGTAGGGACGGTCGCAGGAAGAAAATAAAAGCCCGGTCGGATATGAATAGGGTTAAAAAAGGTGCTCGCAGTGTGATCATTTCTACAATAAAGTAATATCGATATGTTTGTAAAATAGAAGCAGATTGGTGCATGAAATGTTCCAAGATATCCCTTAAAATTGGTGCTTACCTAACTGACTCAAAAACCAATAAGTACAAACACGCGATTTTCATTACAAACATTCTTAGAAAAACTTATCTTTGCGTGCACTGATGGGAATGTATCTAGATTTTGCGGGAAGATAGAAAGGGTGATACTGTACCTAAAACTAGGCAGAAAAATAAAAGCTGTCTGAATCCTGATATAGTGTTAGCATATCCATTCAGTTACGTCGTCTCAGCAACTTGACGTATAAAAGCATAATCATGTTCTATTTCAATCTTTAAAACGAATGAAAACTATAGGAAGCGGTCAAATATTCAGCCACTTTAAGAAAGACTGCGTATGCACGAATACTAAAATTAACTTCAAGTGTTTGCGTTGAACGAAATTGCGTAACAATTCGACTAAAAGTAATCGTCGGCGTGCAAACGAAGACACCAATACTGCGAAACATTGTCTCAGTGTTGGAGCAAGACCCTGTCGTTTGGTAACAAATATTGGGTTTCAAGAGATTATCGTCATGTCAGCCTAAAAGCAACTTGCTGGAGAGAGGGCTTTCTTGGAATCATACGCGGAGAGGCGATAAGTTTAATATATTGACAAGTTCAGAGAATTTAAGTTGCCATGTTGTTTTTAACAACGAGATACAGAGACTATTAGTCACCATCTATGAGGCTGTCTAAAATTGCCGCCGACCTCGCTCTTCCACCATATTTACTCACGCAAATTGACGGGAGCGTTCCATCTTTAAGAGTAAGTTTAAGTTAAGTCATTGAGATTTAAAACAGTAGATCTTCGTTTCTAACGAACCCTCTACTTGGTAACTTATCGTTTTGTTAAATACACGAATGTTAGCCATTTTTTTTCTGGTTTTGGTTGGGGCTTTTGATTAATTCTTTTTGCTATGTTAAAAAAATAGCGACAGTAGGCCTTTTATTTTTCAGTTTTTGGTTTTAAGTGCCACACCTTTAAAACTCTAAGCCAAAACCGTTTAACACACAAAGCCAGGAATTTGAGAGGTAAAAGAAGATAAGTATGTATGGGTGACAAATTACTCCTTAGCTTTGGCGCGAAATTGCAGCGTTTATTTGATTTCAAATGTGAAATTACAAAACTGCCCATCGGCAACGTTCTGTCCGTCCCAACGCCAAGATGGCGTAAAGTTTTAAAAATTGTTATGAATGAAGATGTCAGGGCATTTCAATACGCTTTAGAAAAACCTAAACACACGAAAGAACACATCAAGAAGGATTCTATCAAGTATTTTGTCGAAAAATTCGAACTTAAGCCAAAATTTAAGCTCTAAACTTTTCAGTGTGTGGAGTTCTCGATCGATACGATAAACATATGCATGTCAAAAACCCACGATTGGTATGTGTAATCAAATGGTGACGAGTGAAATTAGGGAATAATTTCAAGCGCGTTTTGTCCAAATCCTTATAATTTCCCGAGCCTTTAGGCGAAGGAAATTATTATTCCTTTTTTGTCCAAATTCTAAAAATTTCCCGAGCCTGATACGATAAACGTTTCACCGACCAAATTTATTTATTTATTTATTTATTTATTTATTGATCTGATTACCACCAGAAGTGGCAGGGCAGCCCGAATAAAAAGCCATGAAGCCTGTTACATTCAGGGTACTTATTTACAAACAAATTCAAAGTTATTTAAGAACATAAATGACAAGAATAAGCTAAGTATTGGTAATAAGGTTAAGAGGTATAATTATCAATCAACGATGTCAAATTAATGTCGGGTATCAAATAGTTCTTAGGAAAAAACGTTCTAGTTAATAGTCTAAAAATCAATTCTTATAGTTAAAATTAAGCAGGAAAAGAAAAAAAAACTAGGTTATACTAGAAATTATTAATCAACAATACGGAAATGATTTAAAACAGACTAGTTTCTTGAACTAAAAATTTATGTAAGTTCTTTTTAAAGATATTTTTTGAAGTCAAGCAGCAGGGAGGGTATTCCAAAACTTTGGGCCTTGATATGCTATGGTAAATGTCCTAAAATTGGTTCTAGAAAAGTGAGATCTGTAATTCATATGGCATTTCTTGTATTACAAGAATGAAGTTGAGAGCTAGACAAGAACATATCATAGAAGCCTACCGGAAGTAACTTCTTCTTGAAGGAGAGCATGAACAAGCCTTTCTGCGGCATATAAATATTGATTATATTAAGAAAATTATGCTCATATAATAATGGAGCACTGGGGGCATCAAAACAGAACTTGGTGATTACTCTTATGATACGTTTCTGCAACACAATAAGTCTATTCAAAGTAGTTTTATACGTAGATCCCCACCAAACAATGGTTTCATATTGCAGGTAAGGATAGAGAAGGGCAAGATATAGGGTACGCAACGATGGCATAGAAAGGTAGAGTCTGGCTTTTGTAATAATACCAATAGATTTAGAGACCTTATTGGCAAATAAGTTGACATGATCTTTCCAATTTAAATTTTCATCTACATAAACACCTAGAAATTTAGTATGTGTCTTCCGTTCAAAATTTTCCTTGTTATTCTTTATATTAAAAAGCGCAGAAGGTAATTGTCTTTGGCGCACCTTAAAAATAACATAGTTGGTTGTCTTTATGTTAACTGTGGGTTTATTACTCATCAACCAATTAGGCACTTTCTCAAGTTCAGAATTTAAGATATCTTGTAACATATTGAAATCAGCATTTGGGAAAAGGACATTGGTGTAGAACTGCCTTGTGCATGTTGGTGTAAATCTGAAAGGCACCAGCTTGTATCATTAGAGTTTTCTATGAAAGCGAGAAGTCATCATTCAACAGTTCATAAACATGAAAATAGCCGCTGTATTGGTTGTCAATGCATTAAAATTCTTTTCGAAGACTTTACATGAAAATGGCGTTTAGTTCCCAGAGGAGAGAAATGCATTTGTTCTTGACCACTAACATGGCCTCTTTGACGTCATTTGCAAACCAGCAATTCACCATTTTCACATAGACCATAATGTATCTTGTTTACCCTCCAAAATTTTGCATATAAACCATTGTTTCCAATTTCTCCTGTCTATTACAGTCGTCCCAAGAGAAATCGAAGACAATGGTTATGCAAATTTTTTTTTTTTGGGGGGGGGGGGGGGGGGGGTAAACTGAAGTTGCATTATGGCCTATGTGAAAATGGTGAATACAAGGAGTCAGGGGTACCCAACGACAGTTTCCCCTAAATGCATAGTGCCACTTTTTAGGCTACCCCGAGTACTTTTAATCTCTGGAATTGCATTTATTAATTTTAATCGGCGCTTTAAAATTTTGTATCTGTTCGACCATCCTAGGGCAACCAGGGTCTTTTCGAAATTACAAGGGCTTCAGAATTATTTTACCGAAAAGTTTAGATGCAATTAAAGTTTTACGAAAGTAAGAACCTTTCTGACTCCTCACTCCATCTCAATTTTGCGTCCCAAAATTGTAGGAATAAAATAGCTAAACCTGGGGAGTGAAATGCGTTAACATTTAACTTCAGAAAATCGAAGGGCTATTATTAGACCATTAGACATAAGCTTCGAAAATTGTACATGGAAGCGGAGCCTCGGAGTCATGTTTAAATTTTAAAATGTCGAACGTGGGCTAAATGACAAATTTACTTGTAGTATCAAAAAACGGTTTTCTTTTCATGTTCATTTGATTATTTTTTTCATTCCATTAGTTTAATAGTTGCTTTACAACTTATCAAGACCATATAGAAATTAAACAAGAATTTAATTCACCCTGAACTAATCAGTGCGTGCCCTTCCAAAGTTGTCTGCCTCCGAGTTGTCTTCTATTGATAACATATATTCCCTTTAGTTACCAGTTGCCCCATGAGCATGTAGAATTCAGTCACATGAATTCACCGTAAATGTCGGCGCATGCTTTTCCATGGTTATCGAATTCATGGGATTTCTTCAAATCCTCAAGATACCATAGGCGCAGCTTCTGACCAGCGGTAACGGACACAGGAGCGTCGTAAATCGACATAACAAGCTCAGGCGAATAAGAGTTGTAACCAGGAACCAAAACCCAACCGTGCACGTGGGCGCCTTCACGCAACATTTTAGGCGGGAAAAGAATTTTATTGCTTTCGTCTGTCAAGGCCACGATAATGAAATCCGTACTGCCACCAGCTTTGAAAAGGCCACAACCCCAATGTGACCAATATATGGGAGAGGCTTTAGCACAGGTAACGTATCCATACAGATGAACCAACTTGACCTTCCTTAGTTTGCCCCCTTTCAAAGCCTGAAATTCACCATAGGCGTCGTCCTTTGTCCCAAAACACACTGGGTCCGTATTGAGCTTGACGAACGTTTGATTCACGGCTTTTGATATATAAAGAGATCAAATCAACCCTTTAAATTTTTAGAATGAAATGCTCCACTTTTTATTAAACAAGAAAATGATACACCTCCTGCCCTCTATGACTTAGCTCAACCGGCTTCGGCTGTCCATAATTACAATACTATGTATGCCACTAATCAAAATCTGTGCAGACCATTTTCCAGAACTAATTAATATGGCCTAGCAAGGTTTAGCGTAGTTGCATCACAGACCTGGGAAGCAACACCTATGAAAATTAAGTGTCTCCCTTTGAAGCGTTTTAAAAAAAGAATATAAACTCTTCCTACTTGACAGTCAGGCATCTTGAACAACATTAATCTGTTATTTAGCTCTATTAATTTAATTATTTAATTTAAATAGTTATCATTACTCTTATATACCCTTCCTTTTCAATATGATTAATTTAGCCAGAACTCCATAACTAGTTTTTTATAAGTACTGTATAATCTCCACCCACTTGTAACCGCTCTGTGGTAGTAGCCCGACTCGAAAGCTTGGCTCCTTTGGCTGCAACACACTTTTTTTCCTTTGTTATGTTTAATACAATGTACAGTTAGCTCTGTTTTTACTTCTTCTTTTTTTTCTTATTGTTGTTGTATTGTAACTGATTAAGTGTGAATAAATGAACTCGAACTTGAACTCAAAGCTTATTCAAAATTCAGCGTGCTTTGAAATATAGTTACTTGGCAATTCGCGTTGAAAATTTGATGAGATGAATTCGAATGTCTAGCTACCTTAAAAGCTTGATTTCTCAAAATGGACAATACAACAATTTATGTTCAACACAGGAATAGCAGTTGGTACGTTTTAAAAGAATCTGTTTCTTACGAGATAATGCATTTTTTTCTTTAATATGAAGGGTCCTTTGCTGAATACGATCACACGGTGCAAAAAACATCGTGCTAGATGCCCGGGTAGATGGCAAACGAGGGCAAGACTGAAAAGAAGCTAATATCCTTTCTTTTCAAGGACCCAATGCGTTGCAATTGTTTGCCATCCAGCAAGGTGTCTTTTGTGCCATATGACCATATTCTAGTCAGATATGAGATCCCTGTAAGGCTTTACGTTCTCAGGCCCAAGCCAGGCCGTACCGCTTAAAACACGTGACTCCAAATGATTTCGAGTAGAAGTACAGTCAAACTCTGTTAATACGGACACTGCGGGAGCCTTAGAAGAGTCCGTAATAATGGGCTGTCCTTATTAAGCGGTTGAATTTAGAGAAATGTAAGGGCTTTCTTTCTCCGACAACAAAGCAAACTGTCCGTAATAATGAGGTGTCTGTAATAAGCGGGTGTCCGTGAGAGGTGGTGTGACTGTACAAGAAAAATAGAAGCTAGAGAGCAACAAAGGTTTGATAGGCTTGTATTTGGCTTAATTTGGTATCCCGATGCGTGTTTGCAGGCAGTTACTCACCTACGAGTTGTTTTACCTCATTCACTTCGTCTAACAAGATTTTCACCTTATTCAGAGTCTCTGAAAGAAGAATATGCATTATAAACCACCAATTAGGTTTTCTGCGATTTTAGCGGCTTTTTGAGTCACATGGTAGCAAATCAGAGGACTGGTATAAGGCAATCCACTCTGTCCGTGGCGATATTTGCTTTATGATTTTTCGGTTGCATGAAAGCATAAAAAAGTCAACAATTCAGATTATTTACTTTCATTTTAAACAAAAGCAGTAAAACCAAACTCGTTTTGTGAAATGTTTTAGCTAGTCGCAACTTTTCCAGAAGGTAAGAACCTACTAACAATAAATATGATATGTTGTTTTAAAAAGTTACGAACTAACACTAAAGTTTTCTTTCAAATACTTGAATGCAGTTTTTTTAAGCAATAGCTGTCATGCAGCTTTGTATAGGTAATAGCATGATTTGTAGTGATATTTGGCATAAATACCACGAGCGATATTTCGAAATTGTTATACGTAATTTCACGAGTCGTTAGGCGAGTGAAATTTGAGACAATTTTGAAATATCACGTGTGGTATTTATGCCAAATATCACGTACAAATCATACTATTATTTGTTTATACTACTACCCACAAAAGGTTTGTAATTTTTACGGGTAGGCATTTCAACTTAAGCTGAAATACCACTGCTGTAAGCCAATCAAATTGCAGAAATTTCTCATGTAATCATGTAGTAGTGTAAGGAAAAAGTACTACAAATTAAGTGTTTAAAATAAGCCAATATATTGATTGAATTGTACAGTGCATAGTTCGAGCAACAGTTCGAGTGATCTGCGATTGTCAGTCAATTTATAATCAACAAGATTATTGTCAGTTCAACCTGTCGTTACTGTCCAACCTGTATTATTTATTTCTTAAAAACAGGCCTTGCAAGATTTTTCCGGAGTTTTAATTTCGGATACATATTTATTCGAAGTATCATATACTTCTTACCGCTAGGCCACTCAGTGCGTAGTGCCTCGTGATAAATGGTCTGTCACTAAGTACAGAGTCTTTTGTTTTTGTTTTGTTTTTCTATCGCTGGCATGGTGCGAAAGTAGATTTGCCCTTTTGAAAAACATCTGAATTTTTATTGGCCTTGTCCCTTGATACGGTAGAAGCGACGTAACTTTCTGTTGCCAGGGTACTTTATTTAGGAAGAGTCCATACTTACCGCTACAGGGACCCCAGCAGGGCGGCGGACAAGACGGCTGAGCCTCGGCCTTTTCGGCGAACATCAGGGCCATTAACAGAAAAGCTAGAGTCTTCATGGTCAGTTAGGGAAAAAATAGCACTTCTGGGAAGAAGGAATTAAAAACATTATGACATTTTATCCCTCGACTGATTTTCGCAAGATTTTCAGACCATATTGCCTTTCACTCAATTAAGGGAAATTACCATTTTCTTTTGCAAAATTTTGTTAATATGTAATTGTTCCAATAGTTATAAATGTTCTTTTTCTTGCAGTCTTCTATAGTGGATTTGCATGAGTTGTTTATCCGGCTGCTTAAATATGAAAAGAAATTGATATTGTCCCAGACGATATTGCGCGAAAACTATACCTTTTATGCAGGTGCTCCTTGGCCACGGTGTTGATAAGGTACTGTGTTGTGATGTAGTTATTTTTCAGTGTCTTTTGGCGATCGAACCCGTCCGTAAAACCTAAACTAAACTACCTTTTACGCCACATCAGCTGAGTTTGGTCATTTCACCAGCCCGAGTCAGCCACAAGCTAGGCACGAGCCATCCTCGAGTCAAGCCCAAATGTTATTATTTTTTGTTTTCTATTTTGAGTTTCATGGCCACGGAAAAGCAATAAATATTTTCATATAAATTGTAGAAATAATTTAAAAGGAACCATAAAATATGTGATACGTAATTACGCGCTTCGATCGTGATGTGGAAAAGCGTTAGTTGAAGAGCTCATGATCACTTGCTTCACAAGCTATTGTCACCTCGTTAACAGCATATCATGAAACGAAATGACCAAACTATTAAAACAAGAGAAGCGATAGAAATAACAACTGTACAAGCCCATGCCCGCAGCCAGGATTTTTTACGGGGAGGTGCGTTGCAAGGAGGAGGCGGACCAAACGAGACAGGAAGAGCACGTCTGTAGGGGGGAACTAGGGTGTCTTAGATTGTACTACGAAAGTTTTGAAAAACATGGATATTGTGGAACCTCAAAATTGATTTTTTTGGCAAAGAGACAACTTTATCATTATCTGTTAGAGGGTGCATGTGCTTAACAGCCATTGAAGAGAGCTTCTGTTGTGCTGCGACTATTACTTTTTTGCCACAGAAAACGGCAGATATTTTAAACTATGCTCATCATCTCCTTCAAGCGCAAGTGAATCCCAAATCCATCCTTTGTAATGGGCTGTTTAACAGGTAATTTTAAAACGAGAATTCCCAATACCTGAAACGGCTAAGATAACTGAAATGATTCCTTAAATAAAATGTCGTAATTAAAGTTTTAAAAGATTCTAAAATCGGTGCTTCGCGCGCGGACCTTGGCAGCTTATTCCATAGGAAAGGAGCAGCTACCTGGAAAGCTCTGTCTCCCAGTATTCTAAGTATTCACACTTAGTCTTTCCAAAAAAAAAAAAAAAAAAAAAAAAAATTATCATCATCATCATCGTCATCGTTATTGTTATTATTATTATTATTATTATTATTATTATTATTATTTTTATTATTATTATAATCATTATTATATGCAAGCCAAGATAAACAAAGATGAAAAATAAATAACAAAATTAAAAAAAATCGTGTTATAGTGTTATAGTTTCGGAAAGGACTCGGTCAAAATTAACTTAAGAGACTTAGTAAATTCGATATTTGCACATCTCCCGAACAATTACATAAGTATTGTCCTCTGTTTCTCTTAGGAAAACTGTGTTACCGCGGAGAAACTGAAAACAAAGGTTATGCAAAATTTTCGGGTCAAACGTGGTGTATTAAGAGAAATGGGAAAATGGAGAATATCAAATTCTTTATATAGAAAAATGCCAAAAGCGGATGATCAGGAGCGGGCAGGTTAGACAAAGCGTGCTTATTTGTGTTGGTAGACAAACAGAGCAAGGAATGCGCTTCATCTTGCTTGCTCAAGAAGTCAGCCATGTTGTAGTACACTTAAATGAACTTGACATGACTTGGTCTTTTCCACGGATGTTAAAAAGTGCTGACCTGACTTGAGCAATCGTCTCTATTCACCACGTTCTAAACGCGTGGAAAACTGGGTACGAGATGTGACCACAAAGATTCTTGGGATCGTGTGCAGAGACAATGAAGGTCAACAAACATGGCGCACTACAAATGCTTTCTTCCAAACTGCAATAGCCGTTTCACAAATGCAACTAACGTTCACTAATACAGAATACTTAAGACCATGATGCACTAGGTATGTTTTCTCCAGTCAGAATAACCTAGAGAGCGTTTTTAAAAGGTGTTTTTCTGCTGTCCGCCATGTTTTTGCTGTCCCTCCAAACGATTCCGGGAGCCTTTGCGTTCTTAAGTCGTATCCATTCTCCGCTCGTTTAGAACGTTGTCAATAGCCTACGTTCGATAGTATTACAATTCTAACATGACTCTGAGGCTTTATGGATAAACTTGCAAATTTTTCACAACTCCATTGTCTCACAATGCTCAAAAGAGACTTGAGCACTGAAAACAACCAAAACAAGTATAGAAATATGACCAGAAAGCCTAAAGTCATGTTAGAACTTTTAAATATCGAACTTGGGCTATTAGCATATTCATAGTGATTAACGCAAATGACAAATTCATTTATAGTATCAAAAAAATTTTTTCTTTTTCATATTCATTTTATTCTTTTTTATTCCCTTAGTCAGTTAATAGTTGCTTTACAACTTATCAAGACCATATAGAAATTTTACAAGAACTTAATTCACCCTAAACTAATCCGCGCGTGCCCTTCCAAAGTTATCTGCCTCCGAGTTGTCTTCTATTGATAACATATATTCCCTTTAGTCACCAGTTGCCCCATGAGCATGTAGAATTCAGTCACATGAATTCACCGTAAATGTCGGCGCATGCTTTTCCATGGTTATCGAATTCATGGGATTTCTTCAAATCCTCGAGATACCACAAGCGCAGCTTCTGACCAGCGGTAACGGACACAGGAGCGTCGTAAATCGACATAACAAGCTCAGGCGAATAAGAATTGTAACCAGGAACCAAAAGCCAACCGTGGGCGCCTTTACCCAATTGGCTTGGCGGGAAAAGAATCTTATCGCTTTCGTCTGTCAAGGCCACAATTATGAAATCCGTACTGTCACCAGCTTTGAAAAGGCCACAACCCCAATGAGACCAATATATGGGAGAGGGCTTAGCACAGGTAACGTATCCATACAGATGAACCAATTTGACCTTTCTTAGTTTGCCACCTTTCAAAGCCTGAAATTCACCATAGGCGTCGTCCTTTGTCCCGAAACACACTGGGTCCGTATTGAGCTTGACGAACGTTTGATTCACGGCTTTTGATACAAAAAGAGATCAAATCAATCGTTGAAATTTTTAGAATGAAATGCTCCACTTTTTATTAAACAAGAAAATGATACACCTCCTGCCCTCTATGACTTAGCTCAACCGGCTTCGGCTGTCCATAATTACAATACTAGGTATGCCACTAATCAAAATCTGTGCAGACCATTTTCCAGAACTAATTAATATGGCCTAGCAAGGTTTAGCGTAGTTGCATCACAGACCTGGGAAGCAACACCTTTGAAAATGAAGTGTCTCCTTTTGAAGCGTTTTAAAAAAAAGAATATAAACTATTTCTACTTGACAGTCAGGCATCTTAAACAACATTAATCTGTTATTTAGCTCTATTTATTTAATTATTTAATTTAAATAGTTATCATTACTCTTATATACCCTTTCTTTTCAATATGATTAATTTAGCCAGAACACCATAACTAGTTTTTTTATAAGTACTGTATAATCTCCACCCACTTGTAACCGCTCTGTGGTAGTAGCCCGACTCGAAAGCTTGGCTCCTTTGGCTGCTACACACGTTTTTTCCTTTGTTATGTTTAATTCAATGTACAGTTAGCTCTGTTTGTACTTCTTTTTTTTGTTGTTGTTGTTGTATTGTGATTGATTAAGTGTGAATAAATGAACTGGAACTTGAACTCAAAGCTTATTCAGAATTCAGCGTGCTTTGAAATATAGTTACTCGGCAATTCGCGTTGAAAATTTGATGAGATGAATTCGAATGTCTAGCTACCTTAAAAGCTTGATTTCTCAAAATGAACAATACAACAATTTATGTTCAACACAGGAATAGTAGTTGGTACGTTTTATAAGAATCTGTTTCTTATGAGATAATGCGACTTTTTCTTTAATATGATGGGTCCTTTGCAGAATACGATCACACGGTGCAAAAAAACATCGTGCTAGATGCCCGGGTAGATGGCAAACGAGGGCAAGACTGAAAACAAAGAGGTTACGGTATCATTCAAAAAGCTAATATCTTTTCTTTTCAAGGACCCAATGCGTTGCAATTGCTTGCCATCCAGCAAGGTGTTTTTTGTACTACGTGACCATATTCTAGTCAGATATGAGATCCCTGTAAGGCTTTACGTTCTCAGGCCCAAGCCAGGCCGTACCGCTTAAAACACGTGACTCCAAATGATTTCGGGTAGAAGTACAGTCAAACTCTGTTAATACGGACACTGCGGGAGCCTTAGAAGAGTCCGTAATAATGGGCTGTCCGTATTAAGCGGTTGAATTTAGAGAAATGTAAGGGCTTTCTTTCTCCGACAACAAAGCAAACTGTCCGTAATAATGAGGTGTTTGTAATAAGCGGTGTCCGTGAGAGGTGGTTTGACTGTACAAGAAAACTAGAAGCTAGAGAGCAAGAAAGGTTTGATATTCAGGCTTGTATTTGGCTTAATTTGGAATCCCGATGCGTGTTTGCAGATCGTTACTCACCTACGAGTTGTTTTACCTCATTCACTTCGTCTAACAAGATTTTCACCTTATTCAGAGTCTCTGAAAGAAGAATATGCATTATAAACCACCAATTAGGTTTTCTGCGATTTTAGTGGCTTTTTGAGTCACATGGTAGCAAATCAGAGGACTGGTATTAGGCAATCCATCCTGTCCGTGGCGATATTTGCTCTATGATTTTTCGGTTGCATGAAAGCATAAAAAAGTCAACAATTCAGATTATTTACTTTCATTTTAAACAAAAGCAGTAAAACCATACTCGTTTTGTAAAATGTTTTAGCTAGTCGCAACTTTTCGAGAAGGTAAGCGCCTACTAACAATAAAATATGATATGTTGTTTTAAAAAGTTACGAACTAACACTAAAGTATTCTTTCAAGTTCTTGAATGCAGTTTTATAAGCAAAAAGCTGTCATGCAGCTTTGTATAAGTAATAGCATGATTTGTAGTGATATTTGGCATAAATACCACGAGTGATATTTCGAAATTGTTATACGTAATTTCACGAGTCGTTAGGCGAGTGAAATTTGAGACAATTTTGAAATATCACGTGTGGTATTTATGCCAAATATCACGTACAAATCATACTATTATTTGTTTATACTACTACCCACAAAAGGTTTGTAATTTTCACGAGTAGGCATTTCAAATTGAGCTGAAATACGACTGTTCTAAGCCAATCAAATTGCAGAAATTTCTCATGTAATCATGTAGTAGTAGAAAAAAATACTACAAATTAAGTTTTTAAAATAAGCCAATATATTAATTAAGTTGTACGGTGCATAGTTCGAGCAACAGTTCGAGTGATCTGCGATTTTCAGTCAATTTATAATCAACAAGATTATCGTCAGTTCAGCCTGTCGTTACTGTCCAACCTGTATTATTTATTTCTTAAAAACAGGCCTTGCAAGATTTTTCCGGAGTTTTAATTTCGGATAGATATTTATTCGAAGTATCATATACTTCTTACCGCTAGGCCACTCAGTGCGTAGTGCCTCGTGATTAAATGGTCTGTCACTAAGTACAGAGTCTTTTGTTTTTGTTTTGTTTTTCTGTCGCTGGCATGGTGCGAAAATAGATTTGCCCTTTTGAAAAACATCTGAATTTTTATTGGCCTTGTCCCTTGGTACGGTAGAAGCGACGTAACTTTCTGTTGCCAGTGTATTTTATTTAGGAAGAGTCCATACTTACCGCTACAGGGACCCCAGCAGGGCGGCGGACAAGACGGCTGAGCCTCGGCCTTTTCAGCGAACATCAGGGCCATTAACAGAACAGCTAGAGTCTTCATGGTCAGTTAGGGCAACAATAGCACTTCTGGGAAGAAGGAATTAAAAACATTATGACATTTTATCCCTCGACTGATTTTCGCAAGATTTTCAGACCATATTGCCTTCCACTCAAGGGAAATTACCATTTTCTTTCGCAAAATTTTGTTAATATGTAATTGTTCCAATAGTTATAAATGTTCTTTTTCTTGCAGTCTCTTTTTTAATATAGTGGATCTGCATGACTTGTTTATCCGGCTGCTTTAATATGAAAAGAAAATGATGTTGTCCCAGACGAAATTTTGCGAAAAGTATACCTTTTCCTTGGCCACGGTGTTGGTAAGGTACTGTGTTGTGATGTAGTTATTTTTCAGTGCCTTTTGGCGATCGAACCCGTCCGCAAAACCTAAACTAAGCTACCTTTTACGCCAAATCAGGTGAGTTTGGTCATTTCACCAGCACGAGTCAATCACGAGCCAGGCACGAGCCATCCTCGAGTCAAGCCCAAATGTTATTATTTTTTTTGTTTTCTATTTTGAGTTTCATGGCCACGGAAAAGCAATAAACATTTTTATATAAATTGTAGAAATGATTTGACAGGAAACATGAAATATGTGATACGTAATTACGCGCTTCGATCGTGATGTGGAAAAGCGTTAGTTGAAGAGCTCATGATCACTTGCTTCACAAGCTATTGTCACCTCGTTAACAGCAGATCATGAAACGAAATGACCAAACTATTAAAACAAAGAAGAGATAGAAATAACAACTGTACAAGGCTAGGCCGTAACCAGGTTTTTTTACGGGGAGGTGCGATCCGAGGAGGAGGCGGACCAAACGAGACCGGAAAAGCACGTCTGTAGGGGGGAACTAGGTTGTCTTAGATTGTATTACGAAAGTTTTGAAAAACATGGATATTTTTCAAATTGTGGAACTTCCGGATTTAATTTTTTTGGCAAAAACACAACTTTATCATTTTCTCTTAGAGGGTGCATGTGCATAACAGCCATTGAAGAGAGCCTCTGTTGTGCCGCGAATATTACTTTTTTGCCACAGAAAACAGCAGATATTTTAAACTATGCTCATCATCTCCTTCAAGTACAAGTGGATCCGAGCTCCACCCTTTGTAATTGGCTGTTTAACAGGTAATTTGAAAACGAGAATTCCCAATCCCTGAACATGCTGAAAAGGCCTGATAAATGCGTCCAGCCAGAAACGGTTGTACCGCTCTCGCCGCAAAACGAAAACAAACAGTTAAAGTAATGTTTCCCCCTGGCAAGCAACTGCCACGGCAATAACTGCAAATAGAGGAATAATAACATCATCGAGCTCCAGTCTTAAGATTCGCATTATTGTAATTTACATGAAAGGGCTTGGAGACTGATGTTTGCAACATACCAGAGTAGGCAGGGGCTGACCTAACGACGGGTTCCTTTAAAATGCATTTGAATGCTCGGTTTAGGTTATCTAGAGTATTCCAAGCGGCGCTAAAAAAAAATTTATCTGCTAGGTCATTATAAGGGCTTCAGTATTATTTTCCCCAAAATTTAAGAATGATGCAAGTTAAAGGTTTACGAAATTTTTCTGTCCCTTCATCGCATTTTCGTTTGCGAAAATTTAGGTTTCCTTTCCCTACGAAAAATGGCTTAACCTGGGGTGTGAAATGGAAAAAATTAAACTTAGAAAATCGTAGGGAACTAGAAAATTCTGGGTAATTTTTGCTTCTCCGAACAGATGTTTTACAGAAAATAGTCGTTGAGTGCCCCCGGAGTAGGCTAGCTTTAATAGGAATTTCAATACCCTGCAAGCAACGCAAAAAAGCTGGGTCCAGCATGTCAAAACTGTGGCAGGGAATCTCATACCCTTACATACTGTTAAAAAAGTGATTCAGATCCAACACTTCGCAGAAAACTTTGAAACCATACCCAACCAAAATATCATTTACACCCAAAGCTAGCGATGGGTAATGACAATCTGCGAGCCAGCGAGCCATGCGAGTCATGCGAGCCATGCGAGTCATACGAGCCATATGTGCGAGCCATCAAAAATTTTGAAAATTGGAAAAAAAAAAATGTAATTCATACTAGGGAGCACAGTTAAAATCGGTTTTTACTCACTGTTTATCTCTGTTTTCCCTCGCTCCATCGATTGATCGTAGGCGCCATCTTGTTTTTGAAATCATCTAACTCGCGCCAGTCTCTTCACTAACGCTAGAGCCCTGGCCCCGGTTGTTCAAAAGACGGATAACGCAATCCATCGGATAAATCTCTATCCACTGGATAGAGCAATTGGCTTCCCTAATACTGTGATTTATCCGGTGGATAGTGCTATCAACCTTTTGAACAACCGGGGCCTGGTGGTTCAGTGGTTAGAACGTCCGATCTAGTGTGCGGAAGGTCGCGCGTTCGATTCCCGCCCGGGGCACGAAAATTTTCGTTGCCCCGGGCGAGCATGGTTTCTTCTTCTTCCAAGTGTAAATGTTCACTGGAATTGTAAGTGTGCTGCTCACTAGTACATCACTAAAAATTACTAAAAACTAAAAAAAAAGGCAAAAATAAACAGAGAGAAAGCCATGTAAAAATTTAACAATGAATGTAAAGCATGGATGCCAAGGAGCAATTTTATGTATGTTTCATGATAAAAGCATACATGGGAATCCTATATTTTTTACATAGAAAGAATTTTATCGCTACTTTCAAACAAAGAGACTAGTCCCGGGACTAGCTTCTGCCAAAATGATGATTTATGGAAAAAGTCGCCATTTTGTTTATGTGCGCGCGCTAATCATGGGTAAAAGTAAGGATGCAGTAATAGCCTCGTACCACTGGGCTGTACTGCACGCACCTTTCGATACACGTGCGATGTATTATGTTAGCTCATTACTCCCATTGTTTGTATCTCGTACTTTTCGCTACGGGAGAGGGGAGAGGAAAGACTGCGAAAAGAAAGACTGCAAAGGCGATCGTGTCGGTGTTTTTCAGTGGCTCGCATGGCTCGCACGTTTGGCTCGCTGGCTCGCACATTGGCCGTACTCGCTAGCGATCAGAAGTCAATTTCTGATAGAGCAAAGATAGGAAACTACAGGAAATGACTGTACAGCACAAGACCACATGACGGGCTCTCAGTAAAAAAGACATTTGCTAAATCCACATTACGAACCCTCCAAAACAGACTTTACCAGTTAAGGACAAACTGATGAAGGGGCTAGTGACGTATTAGTTACTTGTATCATTATACATGTATTTAGAATAAAGTGGAGATCATCTAAAAGCTCAACAGAGCTTGCTTGATCTCCTACCTAGTAATTATGTCCTAGGTTATCTGTATCAATGTATGGTCCTCCAATTATATAAATATAAATCATTAATGAAACACTAATTCCATTACTCCAGAAGTTTGAAGCCAAGCCATTATGATCTTTTGTTCCACGTCAAGAAGGCCAAGTTGAACGCTTATGTGGATGATCATCAGGTGTACTACTCCCACGTCGATTCGGCAGTTCTAAAGGCATGCGTATCTCATGATCGGATGTCGGGGTCGCCAATCAGTGGTACCATAAAAATGGGATGTTAGTTAATGAGAGCAAGCACCAGGATCTAGTCCTTGGTGATACGGATTAATATGTTTTTTCCTTCTCATTAAAGGACACCTTAGAGATTTTCTGAATGGAAATAGATAATAAACTGAATTTTTCCAAACATATATCAAATGTATGCAAAAAGATTAAAAATCAATTTATGTTATGTTGCGCTTTCGAAAACTCATACGCAGGGACATCTTAATAAAACTTTACAAAGCGTATATTTTACCTCATTATTATTATTTCTCCTCTGTCTGGCACTTATTGTGGAGCGCGATGCGGACAAGCTAGGAGCGCAAAATAAACGAATACTTAGATTTATACTTGGAAATTTCTCGATCGTCTCCATACAGCACTCTTCTTACAAAAGTCAACTCTACTCTGATGTGTAACAAGCGCGTTCAGAATTTCCTCATATTGTTATATAAGAGTTTGTTTTTCACTCATTTTCCTGCTTATATGAAGTAAACCTAAAACAAATACCTATAGGTCTTAAACCTTTTCTTACTTTTCAGCTAAGCAGTGGAATGCACTTTCTATCTTTTTCTGCACTAGTTTTTTTGCAGACTTTAAGACTAAAATTCAGTGTTACCTTTATGCAGATTCTTTTTGCCTGTATACACTTTATACTTATAATATTAGTTTCTTTTATGTGTTTTATTATTATTATTATTATTATTATTATTATTAGTCATAATGCATCTGGCGCATTTTTATGTGGTGTCAGCTCGAAGATATTAGGCTGATTTAGCAACAGAACGGGAATGTCAGTTGACAACGGCACGCTCAAATCAAACAACTGGCTTGACCGATGGCAGAACGGCAAATCGAGCACCGGAAGTCGTGTTTAGTCCTTGCCGCGCGCTTTTCCGTCGTCAACTGACGTTCCCGTCCTGCTACTCCTATTAGTGAACTTACGCAACAGGACGGGAGAGGAAAGAAGACGGCAAACCTTGTGTGACAACCGTGACAACAATTTTGTTTGAAATAACTTTTCGCCAAACATCACTTTCCTTTAAACAGATCTTTTTGTAAAAACAAGAAAACATTAACGCTAAGTGAAGATCACGACATAACATGCAAGTTATAGCCCTGTCACGTTTGTCACACACAAACATTTTGCCGTCCTCTTCTTCCTGCCGTCCTGTTGCGTAAACTCACTATTAGCTCACTAGCTACTCACAAAATTCGAGTGAAAATAAAGTTTATCTTGTTGTTGTTATGTTGTTGTGGTATTTGAGAGAAACCCTTTCCCGAGGAGTGACGTCTTTAGATGGATTTCTTTTAATTTCTGAGCCCATGAAACTCAGAGATGGGAATAAAATGTTAAACATAGTGACTCGGGCTTGTCTCATGCATGGCCTTTTGGCTCGTGGCTCCTGCTTGACTCGGGCTCGCGTTGGCTCGTGAATTACGACCAAACTCGCATCAGTTGAAAAGTTAGTTAATATCGAAGCAAAGTGGGTATAAAAAAGGTGAATTCTTATAATGTCATACTTTTCTTAATTGTGCACGGATGATTTTCCTTTTTGCCTGGCCACAAATATAGCTTTTTACTCAACATTACATTTAGAACTAACATGAGGTAAAGTTGACCATCCAAGTGTTGATAGTCCAATGCTTTCATCGACCCATGAGACTGGAGATATAACAAGGCGGTATGGGTGTGCAGAAATACTGCTGGCCCGTTTTTGACAGGTACGTCAACCGTTTGACAGGTAGTATTGCGACTGGCTACTGACGACTTAAGTATGCTCTTGTGTTTTTTTAATTTAATGAAATCTGACTAGCTCGAGATTTCCGATTCATTTGATCGCGGAGGTTATTTGCTAAACACCACACTTTAAGTTCCTGGTGACGGCTTTTTCGCGCAAAATTCGGCTTCTATCGATTGTTTATTGTTTATTGTTATCATAGTGATATCGATTTTAATTAGAACTACAATTTGACTAATCTCAATCCAAAATCAGTCAGTGGCGAAAATTTCATAATGATCGGGCAGCAGGCAATGAGAAAATCACCGAGGCGATTGAAAAATATCGGTATGGTCTCTGAAAAACTGTATCAAACACCTTAATCTTTAAAAAGCTTAAAATATCACAAATAAAGGATATGATTAACTGGTATAAGAACTTTGTGTCGTCCAATTTGGTTATTATCAATACCCTTGATTAAATACTGAAATCGGACCCACGTTTAATGTAAATGGTCGTCTGATTTTGTTGATCATTCGTATTATTACAGGCCAAATATTCAGTCCTACTACCATTACTTAGAGTGCTTGATGATTTACAACTTTGGGTAAGAACATTTTTCCAATCCTTCTCCCGTGAAACGGGCGAATGTTTTTTCTGGCTGTGATCAATTTTTTTCCTATTTTCTTGGAAACTGCAACAACTGAAAGAGGAAGTTCAGAAGGAGTCATTTTTTGATTCTTAATAAATCTGCGATAGGTGTCATGAAACTGATCTCCTCAACTTTACGCCCTTAAAAGAAGGAAAAAATTAGATCAGGGCTCGATGAATCTTGAATCTTCTTTTGTTGATTTTTAAAGTGATAATTTGCTTCCGACCTCAGCGAACGAGCTAACTATATCTGTTATAAAGCATTTGAAATAAAAGAGTGAACTATAGAAAGAATAATATTTCTGGTGAGTCAAAACATTATTTTGCCTAATAATGAAATGTATCATGACATATATCATTTGTCTTTGCTGTCCCTCCCAACGATTCCGGGAACCTTTATGTTCAAAAGTCCTACCCATTTCCCGCTCCTTTAGAACGTTGCCAATGGCCCACGTTCAATATATTAAAATTTTAACATGACTCTGAAGCTTTATAGACAAAATTGCAAATTTTCGCGACTCCATTGTCCGACAATTCCAGAAGAGACTTGAGCACTGAAGAATAGAAATATGACCAAAGAGCCTCGGAGTCCTGTTAGAATTTTTAAATATGGAACGTGGGCTATTAGCATATTTCAAGGACAAAGCTAGTGATTAACGGAAATGAGAAATTCGTTTATAGTTTTATCCAAAAAACGTTTTTCTTTTCACAGTCATTAATTTATTCTTTTTTTATTCCTTTAGTTTAGTAATAGCCTTAAAACTTATCAAGACCAAATAGAATTTTACAAGAACTTAATTCACCCAAAACTAATCAGTGCGTTCCCTTCCAAAGTTATCGGCCTCCGAGTTGTCTTCTATTGATAACCTATATTCCCTTTAGTTACCAGTTGCCCCATTAGCATGTAGAATTCAGTCACATGAATTCACCGTAAATGTCGGCGCATACTTTTCCACGGTTATTGTAATCACTGGATTTCTCCAAATCCTCGATGTACCACAGGCGCAGCTTCTGACCAGCGGTAACGGACACAGGAGCGTCGTAAATCGACATAACAAGCTCAGGCGAATAAGAGTTGTAACCAGGAACCAAAACCCAACCGTGGGCGCCATTACCCAACTTTTTTGGCGGGAAAAGAATCTTATTGCTTTCGTCTGTCAAGGCCACAACAATGAAATCCGTACTGCCACTGTTCGCTTCTTTGTGAAGGCCACAACCCCAATGTGACCAATATATGGGAGAGGCTTTAGCACAGGAAACGTATCCATACAGATGAACTAACTTGACCTTCCTTAGTTTGCCACCTTTCAAAGCCTGAAATTCACCGTAGGCGTCATCTTTTGTCCCGAAACACACTGGGTCCGTATTGAGTTTGACGAACGTTTGATTCACGGCTTTTGACACAAAAAGAGATCAAATCAACCGTCAAAGTTTTCAGAATAAAATGCTCTGTTTTTTATTAAACAATAAAAGGATAAACCTCCTGCCCTCTCTGACTTAGTTCAACCGGCTTCGGCTGTAGGTATGCCACTAATCAAAACCTGAGCAGACCGTTTTCCAGAACGAATTAATATGGCCTACTGAAGGTTTAGCGTAGCAGCGTCACAGACCTGGGAAGCTTTCTACTTGACAGTCAGGTATCTTGAACAACTTTAATCTGTTATTTAGCTCTATTTATTTAATTATTTAATTTAAATAGTTATCATTTCTCTTATATACCCTTCCTTTTCAATATGATTAATTTAGCCAGAGCTCCATAACTAGTTTTTTATACCTTCCACCCACTTGTAACCGCTCTATGGTAGTAGCCCGACTCGAAAGTTTGGCTCCTTTGGCTGCTACACACTTTTTTCCTTTGTTATGTTTAATTCAATGTATAGTTAGCTCTGTTTTTCTTCTTCTTTTTTTTCTTATTGTTGTTGTATTGTAATTGAATAAGTGTGAATAAATGAACTGGAACTTGAACTCAAAGCTTCTGAATTCACCGTGGTTTGAAATATAGTTACTTGGCATTTCGCGTTGAAAATTTGATGAGATGAATTCGAATGTCTAGCTACCTTAAAAGCTTGATTTCTCAAACTGGACAATTCCACCATTTATATTCAACACAGGAATAGTAGTTGGTACGTTTTATAAGAATCTGTTGCTTACGAGATAATGCGACGTTTTCTTTGATATGATGGGTCCTTTGCAGAATACGATCACACGGTACAAATACATCGTGCTAGATACCCGGGTAGATGTCAAACGAGGGCAAGAAGGAAAACAAAGACGTTATGGCATCATTTCAGAAGCTAATATCCTTTCTTTTCAAGGACCCAATGCGTTGCAATTGTTTGCCATCTAGCAAGGTGTCTTTAGTACCATGTGACCATATTCTAGTCAGATATAAGATCCCTGTACGGCGTTACGTTCTCAGGCCCAAGCCAGGCCGTACCGCTTAAAACACGTGACTCCAAATGATTTCGGGTAGAAGTACCGTCAAACACCGTTAATACAGACACTGCGGGAGCCTTAGAAGAGTCCGTAATAATGGGCTGTCCGTATTAAGCGGTTGAATTTAGAGAAATGTAAGCTCTTTCTTTCTCCGACAACAAAGCAAACTGTCCGTAATAATGAGGTGTCTGTAATAAGCGGGTGTCCGTGAGAGGTGGTTTGACTTACTGTACAAGAAAAATAGAAGCTAGAGAGCAACAAAGGTTTGATAGGCTTGTATTTGGCTTCATTTGGTATCCCGAAGCGTGTTTGCAGATAGTTACTCACCTACGAGTTGTTTTACCTCATTCACTTCGTCTAACAAGATTTTCACCTTATTCAGAGTCTCTGAAAGAATAATATGCATTATAAACCACCAATTAATTTTTCTGCGATTTTAGCGGCTTTTTGAGTCACATGGTAGCAAATCAGAGGACTGATATCAGGCAATCCACCCTGTCCGTGGCGATATTTGCTCTATGATTTTTCTGTTGCATGAAAGGATAAAAAAGTCAACAATTCATACACACGTAGGTGTTTCAAATTAAGCTGAAATACCACTGCTCCGGTTAAGCCAATCAAATTGCAGAAATTTCTCATGTAATAGTATAAGGAAAAAAATACTACAAATTAAGTGTTTAAAATAAGCCAATATATTGATTGAGTTGTACGGTGCATAGTGCATAACCAACCATAGAGCAACAGTTCGAGTGATCTGCGATTGTCAGTCGATTTATAACTCAACAAGATTATCGTCAGTTAAACCTGTCCTAACTGTCAAACCTGTATTATTTATCTCTTAAAAACAGGTCTTGCAAGATTTTTTCAGAGTTTTAATTTTGGATACATATTTACTCGAGGTATCATATGCTTCTTACCGCTAGGCCACTCAGTGCGTAGTGCCTCGTGATAAATGGTCTGTCACTAAGTACAAAGTCTTTTGTTTTTGTTTTGTTTTTCTGTCGCTGGCATGGTGCAAAAATAGATTTGCCCTTTTGAAAAACGTCTGGATTTTTATTGGCCTTGTCCCTCGGTTCGGTCGAAGCGACGTAACCCTTTGATGTCAGTGTATTTTATTTAGGAAGAGTCCATACTTACGGCTACAGGGACCCCAGCAGGGCGGCGGACAAGACGGCTGAGCGTCGGCCTTTCCAGCGAACATCAGGGCCATTAATAGAAAAGCTAGAGTCTTCATGGTCAGTTAGGGCAACAATAGCACTTCTGGGAAGAAGGAATTAAAAACATTATCGCTCAACTGATTTTCGTAAGATTTTCAGACCATATTGCCTTCCAGTCAATTAAGGGAAATTACCATTTTCTTTTGGAAAATTTTGTTAATATGTATTTGTTCCAATAGTTATAAATGTTCTTATTCTTGCAGTCGCTTACAGTGGATCTGCATGACTTGTTTATCCGGCTGCTTTAATATATCTTCAGTGTCTTTTGGTGATCGAACCAGTCCGCAAAACCTAGACTGAATTGCCTTTTACGACACATCACCTGAGTTTGGTCATTTTACCAGCCCGAGTCAACCACGAGCCACGAGCTGGACTCGAGCCAACCTCGAGTCAAGCCCAAATGTTTTATATAAATTGTAGAAATAATTTGACACGAAACATGAAATATGTATGTGATAGCGGAGCTCTCGCGCTCAAAGCGCGCCAGCGGAGCACCATGGGTAAGAAAATGAAGTAATCTACCCATCCGAGAAAATTTGGTAATCACGTCACCTTACACCGACCGCCCGCCCGAGAAACCGTCCGTCCGCACCACAGACATACCAATGTAAAATAACTCAATCAACAGGCATGGCAACCCAAATGCAACTCGAGGTTATTTCGGCGGAAAATTGCATAGCTACCGGCGTCTTATAAACCACAGACAACAAAAGAGTCAATAAAGACGAAAACGGAAAGCGGGAATTGTTTCTGTATCCGTGTTGTCTAAAGTATTAAGCTTAGATAAATTGTCATGTCCACAAATTTGGAATATAGAGCAAGAGAAACACAGAGAAAAAGAGAAAGTGGGCGGCAGGCCAGCCAAGCTTAACGAGAAAAAGCGCGACAGGAATTTAGAACGAGAGATAAGAAACAAAGGAGACATTTTTTGTTGGAAGAACAACATGAAAATTTTGTAGCGGCGGTGAAAAAATGAGAAATGCTAGCGGCCACCAATGCAAGGTGAAAATCAGAGGCTGTGAAAAAAAGTGAACGGGAACACGCACGACATGTCCTCCATAAAGAAGTTTCTGGAAGTTTCACGTTGTAGTCGTGCGAAACAACGGAAAGAAATGTACAAAAAAGTGTGCGGTCTAATTTGCTAATTAGACCTATTGTTGTTTTTCACAGTTTTCCGGAGTTGCATCCCCCCGCCGCTTAGCATTACACGATTTTATATTTTGTTTGAACAAACTATAAATATTTTCGAGAGCTTCGCTTTTAGCCCTGGCTAAATCTATATATTACGTAACTACGCACTTCGTGACGTGGAGAGGCGTTAGTTGCAATTGAAGAGCTTATGATCATTTGCGTCACAAGCTATTGTCACAGGTTAACAGCAAATCATGAAACTGAAATGACCAAACTATTGATAGAAACAAAGAAGCGATAGAAATAACAACTTTACAAGGCCAGGGGCCCGTCTCTCGAAAGTCCCGGTAACTTTTCGGGCCCAAAATCAAATATTCAAATCGAAATAGAAAAGAATAAGAGCGCCGGTCTTGGCTAGCAAACTACTCCATTTTGTTTCATTAACTGATAGTTTTATCATGTTAGATGCAAAACTATTAAAACCTCAATTTTTAATGTAAACGGAGACTGCTTACCGGGTCCGTTAATTATCGGGACTTTCGAGAAACGGGCCCCAGGCCCGTAGCCAGGTTTTTTTACGGGGAGGTGCGATCCAAGGAGGAGGCGGACCAAACGAGACCGGAGAAGCAAGTCTCTAGGTTGTCAAAAGTGGATCCGAGATCCACCCTTTGTAATTGGCTGTTTAACCGATAATTCGAAAACGAGAACTCCCATTCCCTGAAACGGCCCGATAAATGCGTCCAGTCAGGAACGGTTGTACCGCTCTCGCCACAAAACGAAAACAAACAATTAAAGTAATGTTTCTCCCTGGCAAGCAACTGCCACGGCAATAACTGCAAATAGAGGAATAATTACGTCATCGGGCTCCAGTCTTAAGATTTGCATTATTGTAATTTACACGAAAGGGCTTGGAATTGACTGATGCATGCAACACTACACACTACCAGATAGGCTGGGGTACCCAACAACGGGCTCCTCCAAAATGCGTTATCCCTAGTACTTTTAGATCTCTAGAAATGTATTTCAAGAGGCGCTAAAAAATTTACTTGATCGGTCATTATAAGGGCTTCAGTTTTATTTTCCCGAAAATTTTAGATGGTATTTAAAGTTTTACGAAATTTTTCTGATTCCTCCCTTCACCACATTTTCGGTTCCGAAAATTGTAGGTTCCCTTTGTCTGCGAAAAATAGCTTAACCTGGGGTGTGATATGAGAAAAATTAAACTTAGAAAATCGAAGGGAATTTATTAGATAAGCTTCGAGAATTGTTCATGAATGGAACGGTCATCTAGAACTTTTTAGCCTTCCCGTCAAGCTATAGAAAATTCTGGGCAACTTTTGCTTCTCCGAATTGGAATACATTTTTAAACATTCAGTGCTTGACTCGAGTTTGTCTCGTGCATGGCTCTTGGCTCGTGGCTGGTGCTTGACTCAGGCTCGCGTTTCGCTCGTGAATTACGACCAAACTCGCATCAGCTGAAAAGTTAGTTAATATCGAAGCAAAGTGGATATAAAAAGCGTGAATTCTTATAATGTTCTACCTTTCTTAGTTGGGCACGGATGACTTTGCTTTTTGGCTGGCAACAAATATGGCTTTTTACGTGTACATTCAGAACTAACCTGAGGTAAAGTTGATCATCCAAGTTCTGAGAGTCCAATGCTTTCATCGATTCATGAGATCGGAGATATAACAAGGCGGTATGGGTGTGCAGGAATACTGCAGGCCTGCTTTTGACAGGTACGTCAACCGTTTGACAGGTAGTATTGAGATTGGCTACTGACGACTTCACGTGAATGACGTGATCACTGACACGTTAAAATAGTTGTTTCCATAGCAACGACAAACTTTAAGATGGCAAGAGGTTAATTTAGACTATTGAATCGATCAAATTGCAATTATTTGGGAAAGATGGTATTGTGTGCCAGCTGTCAGGGCATGCATTTTATCATAATGATTACTTTTCATAATTAGTTAACGATGAAAAGTGTCCTTTGAACATTTAAAGTGTGTCTCGTACAAAACAGTAGTGCATTTGCCAAATAAGGGCAGGCAAGGTAAGTGGCTTCCAACCTTTTCTAAGTTATGTTAAGAGTATGGTCTTGTGTTTTGAATTTAACTAAATCTGACTCGAGATTTCCGATTCATTTGATCGCGGAGGTTATTTGCTAAACACCACACTTTAAGTTCCTGGTGTCGGCTTTTCAGTCGCATGTCTAGATCGCATGAAATTCGGCTTTTACGATTTCAATTGTTTTGCTTATTTATCTATTTTAATTAAAACTACAATTTGACAAATCTCAATCCAAAATCAGCCAGTGGCGAAAATTTTTTAATAGTGATCGGGTGGCGGGCAATGATAGAATCACTTTTAAGGCGATTGAAAAATATCGGTATGGTCTCTTTAAAAAGCTTAAAATTTCACAAATAAAGGATATGATTAATTGGTATAAGAACTTTGTGTCGTCCAATTTGGTTTTTATTAATACTCTTGATTAAATACTGAATCGGACCCACGTTCAAATTGTCGTCCGATTTTGTTGATCTCTCGGCGTACTATTACAGACCCGAATTGAAATCCCGATGGGTCCTACTACCATTGCTTAGAGTGCTTTATGATTTATAACTTTGGGTAAGAACATTTTTCCAATCCTTCTCCAGTGAAACGGGTGAATGTTTTTTCTGTGATAAATTTTTTTTCCTATTTGCAGCAACTGAAAGAGGAAGTTCAGACTCATTTTTTGATTCTTAATAAATCTGCGATAGGTGTCATGGAACCGATCTTCTCAACTTTACGCCGTTAAAAAAAGGAAAAAATTAGATCAGGGCTCGATGAATCTTCAATCTTCATTTGTTGATTTTTAAAGTGATAATTTGCTTCCGACCGACCTCAGCGAAGGAGCTAAATATATTTATTATAAAGCATTTGTCTCTACTGTCCCTTCCAACGATTCCGGGAGCCTTTACGTTCAAAAGTCCTACCCATTTCCCGCTCCTTTAGAACATTGCCAATACAGCCCAGGTTCGATATATCAAAATTCTAACATGACTCTGAGGCTTTATGGACAAAATTGCAAATTTTCGCGACTCCATTGTCCCACAACTCCAGAAGATACTTGAGCACTGAAAAGTAGAAATATGACCAAACAGCCTCGGAGTCATGTTAAAATTTTCTTTTAATATAGGGAACGTGGGCTATTAGCATATTTCAAGGACATAGTGATTAACGGAAATGACAAATTCATTTATAGTTTTAACAAAAAAACGTTTTTCTTTTCATATTCATTTTATTCTATTTTTACTCCCTTAGTTTAGTAGTAGCTTTACAACTTATCAAGACCAAATACAATTTTACAAGAACTTAATTCACCCAAAACTAATCAGTGCGTGCCATTCTAAAGTTATGGGCCTCCGAGTTGTCTTCTAGTCATAACATATATTCCCTTTAGTTAACAGTTGCCCCATGAGCATTTAGAATTCAGTCACATGAATTCACCGTTAATGTCGGCGCATGCTTTTCCAAGGTTATCGAATTCATGAGATTTCTTCAAATCCTCGAGATACCACAGGCGCAGCTTCTGACCAGCGGTAACGGACACAGGAGCGTCGTAAATCGACATAACAAGCTCAGGCGAATAAGAGTTGCAACCAGGAACCAAAAGCCAACTGAGGGCGCCTTTACCCAATTGGCTTGGCGGGAAAAGAATCTTATCGCTTTCGTCTGTCAAGGCCACAATTATGAAATCCGTACTGCCACTGTCGGCTTTGTAAAGGCCACAACCCCAATGTGACCAATATATGGGAGAGGAATCAGCACAGGCAACGTATCCATAAAGATGAACCAACTTGACCTTCCTTGTTTTACCACCCGAAACACACTGGGTGGGAGTTGAGCTTGACGAACGTTTGATTCACGGCTATTGATACAAAAAGAGATCAAATCAATTGTTAAGTTTTAAAATAAAATGCTCCATTTTGTTATTTATATTTATTTTTCAATTGAACTTATTTGAGACTTTCAAAGCTTATTAATTTACTGTGCTTTGAAATATATAGTTACTCGGCACTTCGGGTTGAAAATTGGATGAGATGAATTCTAATGTCTAATGTCTGTCGAATGAGTTACCTTGAAAGCTTGATTTCTCAAAATGGACAATTCCACAATTTATGTTCAACACAGCAGTAGTTGTTGGTAACGTTTTATAAGAATCTGTTTCTTACGAGATAAAGCCAACAACGTATTTTTTCTTTTTTTTTTTTTAATACGATGGGCCCTTGGCAGAATATGATGACAAGGTAGAAATACTCGCGGCAACTTGCTGCATGGCAAAGGAAGGCAAGACTGAAAACAAAGCGGTTACATCTTTCAAAAAGCTAATATCCTTTCTTTCCAATGACCCATTGTGTTGTTTGCCATCCAGCAAGGTGTTTTTTGTACCATGTGATCATATTCTACAAAGAACGCAGTGAGTCAGATATGAGATCTTTGTGCAGCATCACATCCTCAGGCCCAGGCCTGGGCGTACCGCTTAAAACACGTGACTCCAAATGATTTCGAGCCGTTAATACGGACACTGCGGGGTTATATAAAGTGTCCATAATAGAGAGGGGAAGTCGTTACGTCACTTTCCCATGGAAGCAAAATTTCTGAATTCGCACTTTTTCAAACTTCATCGATCTCATTCAATTTAATTTAATTTTTCAGATGTTGGCGAAATTTTCTGGGGTCAAATCCGGAAGGACTGTATCTAACTTTAGGAAAAGAAAAAGAAAATTTTGCGTTTTGCTCACTTACTTCGTAAAGCAGGTGCCTGTAATTTGGAAGTTTCACGTCGTAGTCATGCAACGACGGTCAAGAAACGTACAAAAAAGCGCGATGGTAAGAACTTATTGCTTTTTTCCAGTTCTTTTGCCGTCGCTGGCGTCGTTGCTTAAACTCTCTATTGTTGCGATGCGGAAATTTTGCTACCATGGTAACGCGCCGTCACACTTCTCCTCTCTTTAACGGGGTTTCCGTATTAAGGTGGCTCGATACAGTTTTTCAGGGTCATTACGTCCCAGGTTTAAGCATAATTATAAACTACGTCGCCATAAACAAAGATTTGGAAAAACTGCCACCAAAGTTGTATTAGACAAAGATGAAAATTTGTTATGATCAGGGTTGCAATGACATCGGAGTTGTCATAGTAACTGACGCCATTAATGACGCCATTACCTATTTTACTTGCTGCAGTATTTTTCGGCACTGAGAACTGTTTTTCCAAAATCGTTTTGCGGAAACTTTTTCCTAACATAATGCGTCACCCATGATATTAATAGGTAATCAAATGGTATATTAGTCAAATTAGGGAATAATTTCAAGCACGTTTTGTCCAGGCTTCTAGTTCTCTTGCTCCGGTCCAGATCACCTTCTACATAGCATTCGCTGGGCTCATGATATTGGCTGGTTTGGACTCTCCTACCAATCATACACTTCCCCAGAAGGTCGTGGAGTCCGCAAAGAGAAGGCTATTACACCTCACTTCCAAAAAGCTCCCCATAAGGGTTGATGTCCAGTGTCGCGTAATTTTTACGTGCGCACGTGCGTAAAATTTACGTTCGCGAACAAAATAGAGGCAATGCCTGAAAGGTCGCTCGTAAGCGTAAAAGTTGAACCTCACTCAACTTCTCGTTTAAGCTCAGCACTTTTTATCTTGTCTATATTTTATTTATGTGATTAAAATTTACGTGCGTTAACGTGCGTAGCCAAAAACGCGTCAGTGGAAATCATCTTTACACCCGAAATTTCACAAACGTTTTTTCAAAATCTTGATGGATCTTTGGTGGACACGAAATAAATGGCCATGGCGTTACTGGCCTTTGTGGGGGTTCTTAAGATTTGGAGAATTGGCTGATCTGAAGCTTAAAGATATAGCTCTGCATGACACTCATTTTGAAATTTTTCAATTGAAAGCAGTAAAACTGATCATTATCGCGATGTCGCCATTGTCCCCATTGTCAAGTCTGGCGCGGATCTTTGCCCCTGGGGTAATTTAGGGCCTGTTTTCATGAAGGTGGGGGACCCCAGGTAGGTGAAGTATCATGCGTCGGGTCACCCCACCTATCATGTAAACGTGATCAAATTAAAATGAGAGATTATATGGACAGGCGGGTTACCCCACCCGCGGGTTACCTCACATATCTGGGGTCCCCCAACTCCATGTAAACAGGCCCTTTCAATAGAGAAGTACTTATCGCAAGCCAAACTCACCCTACCGCGGACATCTTCCCAAGGTGGAGACGACTATTTGTTTGGAAATATTCAAACCAAGTATAGCCCTCAGTCCATCTGCCCAGGCTCCAAATTGTCGTATTCAAGATGTAAAGAAGTTTTATTGACGAAGATTGCGGACGTAGGATTAGATCCTAAGCATTTCTATTGGCACCGCTTTAGAAGTGGCGGTGCATCTGCCGTCGCTAATGGTGGTATCTCCGATAGAACGTTTAGGCGCCATAGTAGATGGCGTTCGGAAAACGCTAAGGATGGCTACGTTGAAGACTCGTTAGAAAACCGATTAGCAGTTTCTTTGTCTCTTGGTCTGTAACTGTTTCCCGTTCTTTGTTTTCTCAGCTGCCCCACAGTTCGAGCTGCACACCCATTCCCTTCTCGTAGTCGTGAATATAAATAGGAAATGTGTTTACGTTTGGCTGAGCTAAACGTGGTGCCAGTGTCAGAGAATGTAAATACTTTCCTATTGGTATGAACGCACGCGCGCCGGCTATGGCTATATAAATCTCTAATATAGAGAGAAAACCGTTTACAGTACAACCCATAAAACGGCCATAAATCGGCCCATGGACCACACAGGAGAGACGTAACACACATTTTATGTAACGTAAGCTGTTTTTTATTGAAATCCTTTGATTTTCGTAGGTTACGGAAACGATAGTTTTTTTTTCCACACAAATCCTTATAGTTCGAATGCTATGCAACAATGTCGATGTTCTCCGATGCTTATATTTCAAGCTTGGGCTTCCTGTAGGTATATAAAGTTTTGACGGTTGTAAAGTATTAATCTCTGCTCTGTCAATCACTAGTTTAACAGCGGCATCTACAACAATAAGATGCCAAGTCAAAGAAGACAAAAAAATAAAGGTTTTTTTTTTCTTCATGGACACCTTTAATTCGCAAATCTAACTAAATCCAGAAAAAAAGTAAAGAAAAGCATCAGAGCGAACAAGCACTCACCATTTCCTGCCTTTTCTGTTATTAAAGTCCATGTATTTCAGCCTATTCTGTCAAACCAGCCCCGCTATAGGTTTATCCCCATTAATTAATGGACCTTTTTTCAAATGTGAGCTACGAAGTCGCTAAAAAGTTAAAAAATCTACTTTTTAGCAGCAAACACATGGACCCACCAGGGTCCTAGGAGGCCGCGCATTGTGGACGTTTTGGGACACTGGGAACTAACACTCAATCAAAGATGGCGCGCGGAAGGGTACGCATGGTTGTTTTTCTCGCGTTTTTCAACTACTTTGCAAGGTTAGTAGCGATTATAGATGGATAAAACAGAAAGAACTATATTATATGTCTTTTTAAACAGTTTTAGAGGTGCTTGTGGTAATGGACTGATGGTTTACTTTGCATTTGGTACGATCTTGACCCTCACTCTCGAAGCTCATGTGCTTATTAATGTAGCATATCATGATCAGGCTTATTAAAACACAACTCTTTTAATACTCAATCTCCCCCTTCAGGAAGTTTTCAACGCTTTGATTTTTAAAGGCAAATCTGTGCGTTTCCAACAGCGTATGAAGGTTTTATTTGTAACTTGGCCTTTTTTAAAGTCTTATCAATCAAAAGTGCAATGTAGCAAATTGTTTATTTCGGTATTTACTTTATAGTACATAGCCAGGCCTTTGACTTGGTAGTGGGTAGCGGGGGTAGGTGAAATTTTGAGGTTTTGGGGGGTGAAGTTGATCATAAGAACTAGAAGGGAGATCTCCTTCATTCAGCTTCTTCTCTTGAGGGTACGGTCAGTTTTTTTTGGGGGGGGGGGGGAGTGCTGGGGCTAGGGGGTTACATTTGAGGGGACAGCTGGAATGGAAAAAAGCCCTTCAAGCAATTAAATGATTGGAATTGAATTTAGGGCAGAACACTAATTAGGCAAATATGAAAATTATTTATTTCTAATTTCCGGCGCAGTCAATCGAACGAAAGAGAACCAAAAATCAATCGAACTCATTCGAACCCAATTGGCCGGATTGTTGTTCGATTGGTTTGGTAATCAAACTTAATTGAACTGGAACTTGAGCCTGTATAAATGGTGGATGGATGGGAAGATGCATGGTTAGATGATTGAGTGAATGAAAGGATGGATTAAAGAATGAATGAATACGACCTAAAGATGAACAGAAAACGCTTATGACTTAAAATATAAAGATTTATACACCAGGGCGCCTTTTAAAATGGTACTAATAATTGTCTTTTTGCTGTGCCACCTCAGGGCGCTGTCAACTATAACTTTTAACAGGAAGTATTTCTTGATGTTCACTATATGGTATGATAATATATCCGTGAAGTGCATCGTAAAAAGTGTGTAGTGATTTCATGAAGGAATACATGGATATTGTTATTGATATACTTGGGATATTGTCTCTCAAAAGAACATGGATGGATCATGCTAATAAGGTGAAATGCTCCAGATACGGAGAAGGTAGCACTTCCTCTAGAACTGGGATACTGTAGTGCAGGAGCCAAGCCCTGTATTCATTTGCTGCAATTGATGCACATTAAAAAGTATGTCAAGGATAGTAAAAGCTTTCCCTTTAAGATATTAGAAAACTTCTAAGTCAGTCGGATATTTACCTTTCCAGTGTTCCCTCTTGACAAGTTTACAGGGCAATCTGGAGATATAGTCCACGGTTCGTATCGACTGCACGCGTTTGTTTAGAAGTGGAAGCTGTAAGATAAGAGAGGATGCCGTGTGCAATTATATGTTCGTTTACTAAAGTAACAATAGGGACAGTTGAGGGCTGCATCTTTCTAAACGATTTTTGTTAAACAGTTTCATAATATACAACTGCCGTTTATCGTGAACTGTTCCACTGAAGCATATAATGAAGGGCAGAAAAGAAAGAAAGTTTGGAGGTCCAATGACTTAGTAAAAGCCTATCAAAGTCAAACTACGTTAAAAAAATGGACTCAAACTCTTAACTTGTCTCCTATAAAAAAGGGCTTTGCTTTGTTGTCTTTGCTTAGTTGTCTTTGCTTTGTTGTCTTTGCTTAGCCACAGATTCAATAGCTGTGGGACGACGCCTAAAAGAACAGTGTGCATGTAGTCCACCACGAGGCCCTTGCCAATATCAAACGGTCTGTGCAGCAGCAAGACGCTAGCTACCTTTATACCTTGACACTAAGTAAAAAATATGCGACGTACAAGCTAATCAACTTCGCTTCGCTGCTCATGACAATATTTTTTAACCGCACAGGTGAGAAAGAGAAGTCGATGTCGAACCAAAAGACGTCCATGATGATTTTTTTCTCAAAGTTGTGGAATGACTTCATTTTATTTGGCTTAAAAATTTGGGAAAAGGCAAGGAACTGGTTGATTGCTGAACACAATTACTAATGGATGAACTTTGATTGTACAACATACCGGTTGGATGGCACGTTCCACCTCTCGCACTGCATTCAAGACATGCTGTCGGGTCCTTATGGTTAGATCTTCCTGAAACGGCCAAAGACAATGAAGGGGGTTGCCAGGACGCTGAAAATACAACATGATTTAGTGACTAACGTTACAAAGGTGTAATGATTAATGAATTCTTAAGATATATTTGATCTGATAAAGAAGAGATACAATTATTTAACACTGAATTATTCAATAAGCGTGCGTTGGATGTGAGATGGCATTTAGCCATTAACAAAGCGCAATATGGTGCCCGCCCGAGTTGGCTGTAACCATTTCATATCCAGCAATTGCAAATGGAATGATGTTTCATTTATTTCTCAAACTCCAAACGTTTGGTTATTACTTGTAACTGAATTTTATTAATTTTCATTAAATTACCATATAAAACGACCGGATGATGATGTACCTTAGCGTGTTCGTGTTCCATATAAGGTCAAACTATAAAGGTATATGAGCTGATAACCAAGATTGTGTGAACCAATCACAATGCTAGAAAGGCATTGTTCGAGGTTGAAAATGAATAAGTTGGAAAATCCATATGCTGACCGCAAGAGCTATTAACTGATTCTTACTGCTAAGCAGAGGGCCACTTAAGGTATCATCCAGGGTAAAAAAATCATCGTTTTTCTAAATTTGCAATTTTTAGACGATTAAATAAAGCTCATCAAGAGCTTTCTTTTAAAAAAAATTCCAGGAAAAAATGTTTTTTCTGTGCAGACTTATAGAGTGCAAAAGTTTTTTCTACGCTAATTATTTTAATTGATCGTTGACAAGTCCTGTCATACTTGATACGGGTGCCGCTGTTGAACCAAGCTAATCACGCAATTTGACAGAAATCGTGGTATACAAGTATAGTGCTCACTGTTTTCCCCTGGAGTTTGAAAGTGAATGCCTCCAAAGAAGAAAAAAGAGCTTGACCGTTTTCGTCCTCGACTCCAAGACGAAAGAAGACGGGAAAATCGTTTTGCCGCCAAAGAGTGGGCTTCGAAATTAGCAAAGAGCGACAAGGGCTCCTACTAGAATCAAGAAAAATGGCTAAAAGATGACAAAGCTCCTGAAAAACCCATGAAACTACCGCGGAATCGAGTTTCACGAGTTTGTTAGCGAGCGGAGCGAGCTTTTTAGGCCGCGAAGCAGCCAAGCGAGAGACGGAGTCGCGAGAGGTCCCGCGCCATATAAAAATCGGACGAAGTACTGTTTTGAAAGTCTATTGTAGAGGGAAAAAAGCTTCAAGAAAAACTCCAGGAAGCGGTTTGTTGTCGATTTTTTTCAGGGAATTGGCGAACTTTAAAAAAATGTATCGAGTAAAAGGGGGCTTGGCTCAACTTGGCTTGTCCGGTGCGAAAATGAAAACTGCCCGTTGCAAATAACTAATGAAGCTTTCTCGACAACAGAAAGGATCGAACAGAGCAGAGCCTTTGAATTGAATTGTTCATCTGTTGTCGGGTTTCGTTTTCAACTTTTCCTACTGTCACTATTGTTGTCCCTTCTCTGGTATGCATCAACATTGACAGCTTTGGTGTTATAATCTGTTATAATCTCGTCACAGGTAACACGCCGCCAAAAATCTTTTTGGACTGTTTTCTCGAAATAAAAATCAGGGCAAGTTTAGGGTACGTTTTAAACTCCAAGTCGGCAACCCGTGAACCAATTTGGCTGAAATTTGGCCAACTTACTATCAGATAGTTTTTCTAAAAAACCGTGTCTGCGAATTTTGATTTCTTTTTTCGTTTTCGAGAATTATTTTTTCACAGGTAGTGCTAATGATTTGCTATCCCTAACTTCACCTGCTTATAACGACAGAACAAACGCACTTGACAAAAATCTGAGACACGGTTTTTTAGTCAAACGTGTTAAGAAGCGAATGCGTTCTTAATTGGCTTCTTCCGTTAATTTTTGGCTGGACTGGACTTAAATTTACAGTGACACCCACTTTCACAAAAAGCTTCTCATTTCTAAATCGCGTTAATATTTTGATTTTTTAAAAGAAATAAGCAATAATCTGGAACCATTAAGCTTTCAGAAAATGTACGGTTTATGGGGGTATTTGTTAAAAGCAAAAGCGCTAGCGCCGATCAACGCGAGGAGGGTGCTTGAGGGTGGATGATACCTTAATAGAGGTGGATAGAGGTTAAACAATATTTTCTATTAAAAGCGTGAAGTTTACAATACCGTCGTTCCAGTTTGATTGCAGGTCGAACATCTGCTTTCTCCATTGAATGACTTCATGTTGCTAACATTGCTCGCGCTGGTAGGTCGTCCGTTGATAGCATTAGCATGGCTCTGCAAACTTGAGTGCCGCTACTTGTAGTGAAGTGGAATCCTTGAATGAAAATATGAAAAATAAATAAAAGGCTGAAAACAATCCATCTTAGGAAGGTTACACGTGGTTTGACTCATTTTCGCCTAATCAATAGCAGAGCGTGAAATTCCAGTTCCGATGTACACGTTGATGATTTAAGCATTTCAGACCACACCTTCCTTAATCTTCACATTCAGCTTTCCACTTAGCTACCAAACGGTTAAACTGCTTGAAAAATTGAGTGTGAAATGAGACTTCCCGAAACAATAAGTCCAGCTAAGCTATTGTTTCCATGGCGCGTTTACTGAGAGGAAACGAGTGCGTTTAACCGGCTATACATATTGTTCGGGGACATTCTACGAGAAACAAATACAAAGAATTTTTCATTAGCTTTGTTTATTATTTATTTTCGTATTAAGAACAAAAAGGTGAGGCTTTGTCAAAGCCCTATATCCATGTTAAAAATCCGCCACTGAAAAAATTGAGCCAGTCATCACAGTCATCTGGGTTGTCTTGAAATACCGTATTTATTCGATTAATCGCCCTGGGCGCTTATTAAATTTTGGACCTTGAGAGTGGGCAACCTCGTCTCCAGGGTGAAAAGCCCTGGGGGCGAGGTTGGAGAGTGGGCGCTAATTAAATTTTCAACATTTTTGTAGTACGGTATGTTTATTTTGCAACAAAACAGTGAATGCATAGTTAATAACAAAACACAAAGATGTAACAGAGCAAGGTTTCTGTTAAGTACTCTGAAAAAACTCCGTCTTCGGGTAGTGTCTAATTTCAATCTCATTGTCACTCATGTCATTCTCTGGTGCTGCCTAGACAACGAACCTAGAGATTGTATCCCAGTGAATAAATAATAGGCAGCTTTACCTTTGAGGACGAGGACGTCTGCGATTTTAATCGCGTATTCTCGAAAAATATTTGACTCAGAAAGCTTCAATGTACCATTTTTCACCTGAAACATTAGTGCGGTTATTTTTATTGGAGAAGGTTTAGCCCTTTCCTGGTTGTGAAATGATTAAAGTTTTAAAATTTGATAACTTGTTGCCGCCACTACGACATTCTCCCTAAAACTCGTAGCAGAATGATGGCGATGTGAACACGTTCGAGATTGTGCGCTTATTCGAATAAATACGGTAATTTAATTGTGATTTGTTTACCTTATTCTGGGCCATAGTTCATTGATGACAAAGTACAATGGCCACAATTCCCCCTTCTTCGAGCTGTGGAACACCGCAACCGCAACCGCAACCGCAACCGCAACCGCAACCGCAATCAGTGTTGAATGAAAGAGAAATATTGTTTGGGTTTGCGAGGAAGCCACTGGGCACGTGCTTGTGATATTCCTCACCGTCGGTTATGTCGGATATCTTGCCTTCCTTTCCAGTTCTCTTTCTGTCATAAGTCTTTATTTTCTCGTACAGGTCAGGATCTTTGGTTTGAGAGACAACAAAACATGTAATGATCGCATACGAGGAAAATTAACTACATATCGAGCCGTAAACCAGTAATGCAAGATATATCTGCGGGCAACACGTCAGGGGCACTTATTGGATCAGTCACTCAAAATATGTTGTTTTTTTTTTTTATGGCGAGTTTTTGCTGACTGTCGGATTTAGAAAAAAATGATATGTCCTTAGAAGGAAAGTGTTGCTGGGATATACACAATTGAGGGGATTTGATGTCTACAAAAGTTACCATGTGCCATTTGTCACACTCCCCCCCCCCCCCCGCTGAAGGATTGAATTTCGCCCTAAGGCCGCACCCAATTTCCTATTGACCCCCCTCATTAAACAATTTCCGACTTAACATAATTATGCCTAATATACCTAACGATACACGCACGCACACAACTTAAACGATCGATATGCTGATCCCCGATCGCGATCGTGCGCCGGAAAATTACATTTTTAATATATTATTTTACTGTCTGTCTGGAGCGATCGCTAACAACGCTCCGCGCCGAATTCGCACTTCACACTCCACGATCGCTACCATCGCGCTGCGAATTCGGGCCAAAAACAAAGCAATCGCGGCGCTGTCGCTCTCATCCCGCCACGAAATCCGGCCAAAAAAGCTAAGCCATCGATGACAGCGATCGATGACAGCGATCGCGACACGATTGCTCTCATCGTGCCGCGAAATCTGGCCAAAAACGCTACGCAATTTTGACAGCGATCGTTTACAAATTTTTACAAGGGTAGACTAGTAAGTTGAAAAGTTAGTGTCGAGCCCTGGAAGGGCGGGGAGAAAAAGGAAAAACACCTGCCAGCAGAGCCTATGAATTTGCTGAACGCCCCCTAATTAGTTAGGTCTGACTGCTTTTCCAGAAATGAATTTGCAGCCAATGAAAATCTAGTTCATTTATTGTTCCGGAAGCCACAAATTTACATCAACAATAATGGAATTAAAGTGTTAACAGGTCAAACCTGACCCATAGGCTCATGATAATGTGAAATGTGAACAAAGAGTTTGCTAAATTGAATTAGAGGTTTTCCTTCTTTTTAGCAGGCAAATTATATAATGCATCGGGTGTTCTAAATTTTGACTGAGCAAATCTTATTTTTGTCGCTAGTCTAACATTAAGAGGATCTAAAACTGGTCTGTTCTATGCATTTTGTTTTTTTTTCTTCCTGTAATTAATGTTTCGTGTAAGTGTTTTAACTTTTTGACAGGATTTTATCTCGATGCAGTTTAGCACCTTTTTTCTAAAAGCCGTAAGCTTTTTGTTGCAAATAAATACACACAACCTTTAAATAAAGATTTTTGTCTCTTTAGTCATTTTCCACAACGCTTGGACTTGAATAACTACAGGTGCAGTACTGTGTACTATAGTTTTATGGTCGGTGAAGGTGATGATTCCCTGCAATTCTTTGGTGCTATGCCAAGCTCTTAAGTGTTGTTTGCAAGATGTTAAATTCTTATGGATAGTGATCTATAGATATGAATTGTAGCTTGAACTGAAGCTACAGCAATTTAGCTATAGAGAATTGCCCTGTAAGTAGGTAGTCAATATCATTCTTTAGGCACTGATACTATCTATTGTTTTTCTTGAAATGACTGGAGCACGATATCCCGTCGTTCTTCCAGTGTTGGTTACTTGTATTTTCTTTTTTTACAAGCAGTTTCGGAACTAAAGCATTCCTCATCAGTTGCTATCATGGACAAATCAGAAGGACTTTGGACAACTGATTGTGGAAGTAACTTTTCAGAGGTCAAACAAAGATCACACATGCAAGTTTACTTTTCAAGATTTCCTTCACTTGAACTAAAAACTGAAAGATGAGGCCAATAAATCTCATCTTAACAATAGTGTAATATATTTTTTTAACCACTTGCTTTTGCTCCGACCGATAAGGGATATGAAAGAATTCCTCAAGCACAAAATCATAATTTTCAAAATCTCGATGAATCTGGGTATTACAAACACACCGCCAGAGAAGGCCTGCAACATGTGTGTTCCAATGTGACCTTGATTCGCAGCTGGCAATCGAAACATCCGAAACCGCAGCAATCAGAGCTCCTATCCATCCAGTGTACAGTGTTCGCCAAACAATCAGTGGCTGCGTGCAGGCATATTTTTTCCTCCCCTTCCCCTCCCTCTTCCCTATTTAGACACGTCAACCTCTCCCTTGGAATCATTTTTTGACTTGCCCCAACTCTCGGTCAGTTTGAACGCCCAAATCAATCACGCTGTAAAATACACGTGCTTTCCAAGTTTACATTTGGGGACACTTTGATAATAATTTTATGACCTTGAAAAATGGTGTTTGGAAATAACGTCAGGACGTGAGTGCGATAATGTTCCATTCAATGACACAATCTTAAAAAAAAATGGCTGTCATTCATTTCTTAAACCCACTTATAGATGTTTGGATATCACATATAATCTCTGTATTATGTCTAATGACCAAATCCAAACAATGCTTGTTTTTAAATCATTAACTCCACGGTAGAGAAATAACTCTTGTCTCAAGTATGATAATAAGCAGTAATACCCTTCAGCAATAAAACACAGGGGCATAGCTAGAATGTTTGGAGAAAGAGGTACGCACAATTTTCCAAATCCCCCTCCCCACATTCTTAACGCTCAAATCTTTTTCAGGTTTCTTAGCTGAAGGAGAGGTTACAATGTACATTGTAAGCTCACACATTATTAAAATGTATGTAAAATGACATAACAGTAAATTGGTTGTCCTTTATCACACCGACAAGCTACTATCTTGTTTAACAAATTGTTTTACACTGACAAAAGCACCCCACATTTGCATAATTGTGCCCTTATACTTCATCTGCTGCATCTCAGTCATCCCACTTATCTCAGTTTATATCCTTGTTATCCCAGCCATCTCAGTAATAACAGTTATCCTTGTCATCCCAGTCATTGAAGTCATTCAATTCATCCTAGTCATGCCAGTCGATCATCCTACTCATCCTGGTTGCCCCAGTCATCCTAGTTATCTCAGTCCTTCCAGCCACCAAAGTAATCACAGTCATCCCAGTCATCCTAGTCAACCCAGACATTCCAATCATGAAAATAATTATAGTCACCAAAGTCATCACAATCATCCACGTCTCCCCAGAAATCATAGTAATCCCCATTATACCAGTTATCATAGACATCCCAGATATCCCATTCATCATCTTTATAGTCATCAAAGTCATCTTAGTCATATCAGTCAACCGAGTTGTATCAGACACCCCAGTCACCCAATTCATCTCATCCCAGTCATCCTAATTATCCCAGACATCTAGTCATCCTTAAGTCATCTGAGTCATCACCATCATCATCCTTATCCAAGTGTTCCGCAGTCATCTCAGTTTAAAGCCATCAAAATCATCCAAGTCATCCTCGTGATACAAGTCATCCTAGTTATCCCAGTCACCCTTGTTGTCCTAGTTATCCCAATCATCACAGTCATGACAGTCATCCCAGTCACCCTGGTCATCCCAGTCATCTTAGCTATTCTAGTCATCACAATCATCAACCTTATGTCATCTCAGTCATCTTCTGGTAATTCCTGTTGTTCTAGTCATGGTAGTCACCCCAGTCATTCTAGATGTCCAAGTCATCCTAGTCATCCTTGAACCAACTCATCCCAGTACTCAGTAATTAAGTTATTCTACACAGTCATCCTATTCATTGATGTCAGCTTAGTTATTTCATTCACCCTAGTTATCCCAATCATCCTAGTCATCCTAGGTCAGTATAAAACATGGACTGCGGAGTAAGGTATAAAACAAGGACTGGGCATAAAATGTATACTGTGGACTACATTGGTAAAAAATGTGCTAATTGGTTCTAGGTAAGGTAAAATACTGTAAGATCAAAAGATCGCTAAATAGCACAACATATGGGTTTAAGTTATAAATACTCCCATTCTCGTCCCCAGAGCCTCCTGGGAGCCTGTGCACGAGGACCAGGAGGTTCTGGGAACACGGCATTTGAAGGCCTAGATTTTAGGACTTTCGGTCATGTCTGATTTTCTACAACATTTCTTACAGTTCTCCAAATCCTGAGCGTGACCAAAATGCTATTTTCTACACCCATTTTTAGACCTGTGCTCGGTCTCTAACATCCATGACAGGGGTCAAAAACGTGATGTACATGTTTACGTAGGTGTGAAACATGTCATCATAGCTTAGAACATAACGTTGGATCATATATTTTGGTTATATTATTCATGTGTATATAGGTGAGAAACCCCTCGCCGCTAAATACAGCTTTTTTTCTTCATGGAATGCCCCCATGTTGACCTCGTCATCTGGGTTATTCATTTTCTCATATTCCCAAGGCTTTGAAATGGAATTGTGGCAACTATAATAAATAAATTTGAATGAATTTGGCTTTCATAGGATATGAAGAATCAGGCAAATCTCAGAGGGTGTTATCCACGGAGGCTGAACTCCTCAATCTGCCTAATTCTTCATATCCTACTCAGCCTCATTCATTAATTGCTAATTATTTATGAAGGGCTATCATGAGGAAATAAATTAATATTATTCTGGTCACTGTTAGGGATAACAGGATGAAGAACGTGCAAAATTGGAGAAAAAATAAACCACTCTGTAATTTTCCATTTCTGCCAGCAATAGCTAGGGAATTGGGCACGTGACTTAAAAAAAGCTAGAGTACTTAACAACACAAAACATTTTGACTACCCACCCATCGCTAGCTAGTTGACGTGACGTGACCCCTCTTAACCCAAGCAATTCTGACAGGACCTAATTTAAAATTCTAAACTAAACTTCTACTGTGTAGTTTCGTTAGCTCCAAAATTTCCTTGTAAGCTTAAACCGTTACATCCTACCTGTACTTTGATGAAAATTCTCTATGCAGTTCAAGATCACTTTGACGTCACATTGGTTTGTACACGGACTTGAGGGCCTTTTTGTACAAAAAAGTACTTTCTTTTTGTCACAGTTAAATGATCTAGAAGTTACTGGTAGTAAGTAGTAGTTCTCGGTAGTTACTAGTAGTTGACGGTAGTTACTGGTAGTTACTAGTAGTTGTCGGTAATTACTAGTGGTTGCTAGTAGTTGGTGGTAGTTTTTGGTATTTACTAGTAGTTACTGGTAGTTACTAGTAGTTGCTGGTAGTTAATAGTAGTTCTTGGTATTTACTAGTAGTTAGTGGTAGTTATTAGTAGTTACTGGTAGTTACTAGTAGTTAGTGGTAGTTACTAGTACTTGTCGGTAGTTACTAGCAGTTAGTGGTAGTTATTAGTAGTTACTGGTATTTACTAGTAGTTACTGGTAGTTGCTAGTAGTTATCGGTGGTTATTAGTAGTTACTAGTAATTACTAGTAGTTAATAGTAGTTACTGGTAGTTACTAGTAGTTAGTGGTAGTTACTAGTACTTGTCGGTAGTTACTAGCAGTTAGTGGTAGTTATTAGTAGTTACTGGTATTTACTAGTAGTTACTGGTAGTTGCTAGTAGTTATCGGTGGTTATTAGTAGTTACTAGTAATTACTAGTAGTTAATAGTAGTTACTGGTAGTTCTTGGTATTTACTAGTAGTTAGTGGTAGTTATGAGTAGTTACTGATATTTACTAGTAGTTACTGGTAGTTACTAGTAATTGCTAGTAGTTGTCGGTAGTTACTAGTAGCTACTAGTAGTTGATGGTAGTTACTATTAGTTACTAGTAGTTACTGGTAGTTGCTAGTAGTTACTAGTAGTTGATGGTAGTTTTTGGTATTTACGAGTACTTACTGGTAGTTACTAGTAGTTACTGGTAGTTACTAGTAGTTGTTGGTAGTTACTGTTCGTTGTTGGTAGTAACTAGTAGTTCCTAGTAGCTATCGGTAGTTACTAGTAGTTACTGGTAGTTACTAGTAGTTACTGGTAGTTACTAGTAGTTGTCGGTAGTTATTAGTAGTTACTGGTAGTTAGTGGTAGTTCTCGGTAGTTACTAGTAGTTGTCGGTAGTTACTAGTAGTTACTGGTAGTTGGTGGTATTTATTGGTAGTTACTAGTAGTTAGTGGTAGTTACTAGTAGCTGTCGGTAGTTAATAGTAGTTGTCGGTAGTTACTGGTAGTTACTAATAGTTACTTGTAGTTGCTAGTAGTTACTACTAGTTGGTGGTGGTTACTGGTAGTTGTCGGTAGTTGCTGGTAGTTACTGGTAGTTGCTAGTAGTTATCGGTGGTTACTAATAGTTACTGGTAGTTACTAGTAGTTACTGGTAGTTAATAGTAGTTCTTGGTATTTACTAGTAGTTAGTGGTAGTTATTAGTAGTTACTGGTTTTTACTAGTAGTTACTGGTAGTTGCTAGTAGTTTCTAGTAGTTAATAGTAGTTTTTGGTATTTACTAGTAGTTAGTGGTAGTTATTAGTAGTTACAGGTATTTACTAGTAAATACTGGTAGTTACTAGTAATTGCTAGTAGTTGTCGGTAGTTAGTAGTAGTTACTAGTAGTTGATGGTAGTTACTAGTAGTTACTAGTAGCTACTAGTAGTTACCGGTAGTTACTAGTAGTTACTAGTAGTTACTAGTAGTTGATGGTAGTTTTTGGTAGTTACTAGTTGTTCCTAGTAGTTATCGGTAGTTACTAGTAGTTACTGGTAGTTACTGGTGGTTACTAGTAGTTGTCGGCAGTTATTAGTAGTTACTGGTAGTTAGTGGTAGTTCTCGGTAGTTACTTGTCGTTACTGGTAGTTGGTGGTATTTATTGGTAGTTACTAGTTGTTAGTGGTAGTTACTAGTAGTTGTCGGTAGTTACGAGTAGTTGTCGGTAGTTACTAGTAGTTACTAGTAGTTGTCGCTAGTTACTAGTGGTTACTAGTAGTTGGTGGTAGTTGTTGGTAGTTACTTGTAGTTACTGGTGGTTACTAGTAGTTGCTGGTAGTTACTAGTAGTTGGTGGTAGTTAGTGGTAGTTGCCGGTAATTACTGATTCGAGTCGACTGTTTTCATTTGCCTCGACTATTTCTATTGACGCTGTTGAAGTGAAAGTCACTTTAAATGGAATATCTGAGCCAACCTGTCATTCTGTGCAAAGGCATATTAAGCTTAAGAAAAACTTTCACAAATAAAGTCTACTTAAAGTGATTGCTTTGTGTGAACATCGGTTTAATAACACATTGGTGGAACCTACAGGAAAGGAATTGAGAACGCCAAGAGTCCTGATGTTCCCCGAGACGAAATCAACAAGGGAAACATCATTACTTGAGGAAAAATATAACTGTTTTTCCGCGCAGGACCTGACATTAAGTGCTCTGTTATATTTCTAGACTTCCACTTCAACAGCGCCAATAGCAATAGTCCAAGCAAATAAAAACAGTCGACTCGAATCAGTAATTACCGGCAACTATTAGAAACTACCAGCAACTACTAGTAAATATCAATAACTTATACCACCAACTACTAGTAACTATCGAAAACTACTTCGACTACTTCGACTTCGTTTTAATAACTTCCCCAAAGTGTTTACATGCAGAATAAGTTGGCCCGGTAAGGAGGGTGACCCTACATCACAAATGGATGACCAGGCTAGGAGAGTCACCCTTCTAGCCGGACCAGCTTTTTGTTCTCAGTCAGGTAAAGGTTCGCCACATTTTGTAAGGGAATGTATGACAAGTTGGTTCAACCAGGGTAGCTCGGGGAAATTTGATCTAAGCAAACGACTTTCGTTACAAGAGGAATTGCTGGAACACTGGAATTGATAACATCCAAAAATGACTTTGGCGCTAGCTCGATATCCAGCAGTTTATTGGCAACAACACAAGACAAGAATTTATACTAAACAAACGCAGAAATAAGTCAAAATGCTTTATTAAGCTTCCACGAAGTTCAATAAGTTGTCGGTTCAAGTATCATGTTCAATTTATGCAACACATGATAGCTTTGGGTTCCCTAAATAAGCTGATTTTACGAAGCCTAAATTACATGTTACATTCGTGGATCCTACTTGTTGGTTTACGCATTAGTTTAAAGTGAAGTGTACCTCAATTTGGCTCAGAGGCTTACCTACAGTTGTAGCCTTCTTATCACTGGGGTTCGAATATAACTCGACTAAATAAGTTATTAAAGGAAGTTTAATTACGTCTTTACAGGAGCCCATAACGTGGAGCGAGCAACTCCCATACTAGGCCTATGTCACGGCGTTTTTACGGACCAGTTTATTTTTAGACACATTTTAGGGCACTTTTTCTCGCGAAAATAGAATCTCCACCTTGTCTATGAGCGCATTCGAACTATATGATATCAAAAAGGAAAACTAAACGTTATTAAAAGGCAAAAACTATCATTTTTAGGTCTGTAGGTTTTGCTGACTGGTTCGTGGAATTCAAAAGATATTCAAAATTCGCGCCAAAACTGTTCTAAAAATAAACTGGTCCGTGAAAACGCCGTGACACGAGCGCGTGGAAGTTGCTCGCTCCAGCTTATGGGCTTCTTGTCTTTATATATACAGTCCCTACAACCCTGAAGCTGTAAAATCGTGTTAACCGATGCCGATGAGCATGCGCATTCTAAACTGTACTCGACTGAGCGGGAAACGCCGGCTAATCGGTATAATTTATTTTTCTATCCTTTTAATTGGAAATACGGGGGCAACATCGAGTTAAGGTTAGATAATAATCTCTCGTTAGTCTTCTTTATGTCAAACGCGCTCTACATGTTTAAGTCATTCTTGCGAGTCTAAACTATAGGGAGCTGTTAGCTAATTAATGTTTCCTTTCAGAAAAGTTTTCAAGGGAAATCTTAGACTAGAGTTAATTGTGAAAAGAAGCTCTCGCATTAAGTACATCTCAGCTTCGAATATTAGACCCGCCCTCGCCAGTTACATGATTTACTTCATTTCTCTCCTGTCCTCCCACCCCTTATGGGCTTCCCCCCCGAGCCTCGCGAGGTTCTGCGATACACGTATTTCTAGTATGAATATCTGCTTAGTTTCTTGATTGTTTCCTTGTTTTCCCGGTCTAACGGTGTCGCTTGTTTGTTGATCAAGTTCAGTTCACGCGTGACTTCCACACCCATTAGGGTTCATGGGAATTACAACGTTGCCATCGCAACAAAGATGGGTAGCTGCATTATACACGAAAGTTGAACAACAAGATGGCATTAGCCCTGCTCTTATACCCACAACACCATTGCAGCACATGTGAGTGAGAGGGCTGTATGAAAACATTCCACAGCACATGGTTACTGAGGGTGCTCTCGGAGCTACATGGCCACTGCAACACATGGAGCTTGTCAGATCGTAAGCGAATATCCCACAGCAAGCAGGATTTGCGCCGGGTCTCATAGATGGCACTCCTTGACAACACATCTGCGTCACCCGGTCGTAGGCCATATTTCCACAGCACGCCGACGCATTGCCTGGCTTCATGAAAATCATTCCACCACAGCAAATCTGTGTACTGGTATCGTAGACAAAGTTGCCACAACAGGCTGAATTTGGCCCTGATTTAGGCACAATCATCATGTTGTTACAACATAAGAAGCTTGCGGCATCGTATGATTGTGTTCCGCAACAAGCTGGCCTCGTGTACCCTACCGCAGGCAACACGGTGCTTTGATCGCAGCATATCTCAGTAAGAGTGTTATAGGCGTTATCTGATCCGCAACAAGCTGGACTGGGTCCATGGCCAGTGTGAACATTACTACTGCAGCAGATGATTCCAGTGGTATTTCCATCATAGGCTTCTTGTCCACAGCACTTTGGAATAATATATTGCGATTTCTGGTACACTGCTCCATCACAGCATATCTGATGTAGTGGGTCGTAAGTGGTATGATCACAGCAAACGGTAGTGGGCGTCGTCTTCGGCAACAGGTTTTCATCGCAACATAACTGGGTGAAGGTGTTAAACTGAGCTGAACCGCACAAAGGGAGGAAGCCAACTTGGCGGCGATTTCTGATTTCAGTGTTTGGCCATGCTGTTTAAAACAAAAATAAAATCAAAGCAAAAATGACTGAATAAACGAAAGCGAAGATGAGCGGATCTTATGCAACATGCTTACACTTATATCGGCTCACGTGACTTTCATAAGGCTATCCGAATCTGTTTGAACTTCACTACTTAAAACAGAAGAAGTTAGAAAGGCTGTACTGAACCAGTGGTAACACAGATTACATCGACTTACAACTTCAATGGCAGCAATTTTGTCCATCATATTATTCACATAATCAAAGAGCCTCTCTCCTAACGTGTAGCTAGCACCAATGAAAACTCTTGTTCTTCTTCTTGTGCAAAAACGCTTGTGGAACACAACGCATGAAAATGGTATCTCTCTTCGTCACAGGGTCATATCTTTGTTTTTGTTTTGTTTTGTTGTTTGTTTTCAGAGCGTGCATGGCACGTCATTTAAAAAATCAACATTTCTGTGGAACAAAATTTGTTTAGTTTTAATATATATTTTTTATACGTGTCTTTTTTCTTTACATACCGTTCCTTGGCCACCGAAGTTTTACTTTTCTAGAAAAAGAAGCACAGTTGGAGAAAGCCACGAAGAACACCAGGCATAAACCAGCTGAGAACTTCAACGACATGTTTGGTTCCCTCGGATGCTCTTTTCAGCTGGCGTGGTAGAGAGTTTTGGCCCCTCAATGCCAAAGGCGTTCCAATTTCAAAGTGTCGAATTATTTATCAAACCGCTTTACAATATGTATAATGACTTTTCAACCTATCATCATTTTAAGTGCCTTCTTCAGACATACTGAAGACATAAATACTAAAACGGATTAAACAGTTTTAAATTAAAAGAGGACAAAAAGGTCGCTTTTCTTTATTTTCCTTTACACAAATTTCAAGGAACAAACGTTTAGGGAAAAAAAATATCTCTTTTACTTAGCCAGCCCACAGGAAATAGTCTAGGTTTAAAATTGGGCTACCTGTGTATATAATTACAGGCACTCGACTGCAGATGATCAAATATAAATTTTTAAATTGGTGATTAATAATAAGAGAACATCCATGTCAAGCACTCTAGTGTTAAACTAAGAAAGAAGAGACAAAGATGTTACTTTACTATGTGGGTTTCCTGGCTTAGGACTTTTTTTTCTTCTTTTATCCATACAAGCTTTTTATTGTTATTATTTTCTTTTTCTAGCGTCTCGCATATTTAGTATTTGACTGAGTTACATATTGGCTAACGTTTCTCATCTCTGGAAATCGAGAAATCGCACTTTTTCAGGAAGAAAATAGTAATAACAAGCTTGAAGTATGTCACAATAATTAAGGAAACTATTGGTGACAATTAAGTAGCACTGCAGAATTTTCTGACTATTTTCTCAATCACTTTAGGACAAAGTCTAAATATTACTTTTTTTTCAGCGGAAAAGGGGTATTGTTAAGCAGATATTACTTTGTTTTTTTCAAGTGATAGGACACCGTTTGCAAAATCCTTCTTTAAAATGGCACAAGACGAGTGCGGTTCTAATCCAATTAACGGTCACTTCGAATGATTCAAATAACCGGCAATGACATTGTAAGAATTAGTAAAAGTAAGAAATTAGTATAAGTCTGTGAATGTTGTACGTGTCTCAGATTGTGCTCAAGCAATACCGAGTAGATAATTTTAACCAAAATCCAAAATCTGGTATCGGTTATTGGATAGAGGGCTTAAGCATTGATAATGAGAATGTTCTCGTTTTCGTACTCGTAGTTAAAAGTCAGTGTTGATTCAACATACATCGATGAATAAGCCGATAAAAAGACTATCACGGAATTTGAAATTTGTTAGAGGAGACATTTAGTTAATAGATTAGTGCCAGAAAATAGTTTTTACAACCTCCTAAAGCAAATTAAATCTAAGAAATCGGGATTTAAAATAGACTTTCAAGTCCTCGTACTACAACTGAGCTTGTGAACTAGGAGATTTGGGAATACATGCATGTTCCGTGGAGGGTTAATTCGAACTCTCGAACTCGTATCGATCACTTAACTTAAATTCTCCCTCTTGTCTTCTAAATACTGGTCAAGTGTAATTGCCATTTACAGTTCCGGCTTTTACTGTTTTGTTGCTGTTTATTTTATTTAGTTATTGCAAATTTTTTCACTAGCTGCATTCTGTACATACGCATGGTTTATAGTATGAAGAACTCACTTCTTGATTTTTTGAAACACACCCTATCATGGTGTTTTTAAGAGTCTTTTGCAACAGATAATTTTCATAAGTAAGTGGCGCCACGCGTTTTATATTACCTTTAATATCCAAAAGTGTCTATATCCAAACTTTTGGGTATACACACGGTCTTGTTGCAAGAGCCTAAGAACACGCAATTGCGTTAAATTAAAGAAAACAAAACATTTACTGCTTGCTGTACAAAATACAAAACAAAATAAATAAATAAACTAAAACGAAACAAAGTAAAAAGCACGAAAGGATTTTTAGTTTCATTTTCAGAAACGCTCTCCAGCGTATTTTTTTTGAAATAATTAATCAAGGCAAAACCTGATGGACAACCAGAAACAACGTTAACTTTTATTGATGCAAAATTGCAAGAACAAAGGGAGTAATTTGAACCAAGGATGAATTTGACCTGCACTTTAGACATTAACACTGAAATAAATATAATTGGGCGTCCTTTTTTGTTTTGTTTTTTCAATATCATGGAGTTTTTCGCTGGCTGCCATAGCAACAGACAAACAAAGGTGCCTTTTTAAAAACCTCAAAAGGATGAATTAATAGAGAATGCTGACAACCCGAAGTGTCATAAATCCTTTTCATTTTGGAATATAATGTCATGCGCGCACCCACTTTTATTTTAATGACTAGAATCTTTAAGGGTGAATGACAGTATTTGATATGCCAGAGTTGTGGGTTAGTCCAGTTGTTGTGTGAATTATATGAAGTAACGATAGTTTTTAATAACCCCGAACACCCCTGCAGTGACAGCGTTTTGATTTTTCTTTGCAATATCACAGATCACTAAGGGGAAAGGTTATCATAACAGGAAATATATGAAGAGCAGTATGGAGCCTGGTTATATAGGTAACGCCTTTTTTTGTAGGTAAATATTTTTGGACGGCGTGGACAAAGAATGAAGCCCCCTCTGGATGAAATCAAATTCCGAAAAGCGACATGGTCGTGGAAAAAAAAACGAGACAACATGCGCACTGATTTCTTTGAACAGGTCATAAAATGACCTAATTTGTATGTTGTTGTTGTTTTTGTTGTTTGCTGATTTTTTTAAGAAATGAATTTGAAAAATTATCAAGTAGACAACATGGTATTTTGATATGACAGAGTATCTCTTATCACAGACTTACCGATAATTCATTCGAATTTATAGAAACTGATTACAGGCCCGAAGCGAATTAACTTACAGATGTTAAAGAGCGCGTTTCTCAAAGCATGATAAACGCATTAGGAAATCTCTAATCGAGGGGAATGTTTAATTTCTCTGACCATTTACCCTGGTGAAAGAAATCCTGACAACGTGCATTTTGAGCCGGATTCCGACAATATTATAGATGGATTGATCAGAATTCTATCTACAACACTTGGAAATTAAGGATATTGGAATCAGTAGCTTCTATGTTCATTGACCTTGTTTCAACCCGCAGTGTATCTATAAGATAAGAAGTTTTGCCATTTGACCCAGTATTGAAGTAGGCTTCAGGCAGTGTTCGTTCTTTCAGTCGGACCATTACTCAGGGTTTTCAAGTAATTATTAAATGACGAAGGATTGACTTGTGTCCATGGCATGGATCGGAACACCCAGGAATGCGTCCTTCTTCAGTAAAGACGCAAAAACAGAAATCATGCAAGCTTTTAGTTCCTAATTTCACTCCAAATCGTGCCTGTCACAAGCTATAGTTGGACCCGGGTTTACAGACACCCGCCTCATACGGACAGTTTTCTTTACCCCTGAGGAAAGCCCTTACATTTTCTCTAAATTCAGCCCGCTTAAAACGGACTCCCCGTTAATGCAGACAAAGGACACTTTGCGGACGCTTTATTCTTAACTGTGTCCTGCAATACACCTTTCCTTTTTAAACGAAAAAAAAAAAACAACAACGTTCAGTGGACAACTGCTTGTCGATGCTCCCAGCGCTAGGGCACATCGGATAGAATGAAGGGTCGACTTCAAGCTCATATTTTGACATCGAACGAGAACGGCAGTTTTGATTACGTAATGACATAGAAAAGCGATGAGTGTTTCCCGGGATTTAGCCCACGGTATGACAGTCTTGTGAAGGTTAGAGATGTTTAATTTTACGATGCTAATGTCCTCTTTAGTATTTTGTTCAAATAAAAGCTGAATTTTTTACGTAACATGACCCGCTTAATATGGACACTCTGTTGATACGGATCCTGTCTAGGGCCCCGTTAGCGTCAGTATTAGCGGGGTTTGCCTGTCCTTGTCTTTCCTGGTTACGCAAAGACGACAGTGTTGTCATTAAAGAACAATATTTTGTTTTCTTCCTTACAAGGTAAATGTTAGGGTACTGCTTCGTTATCGACATTCTATTTAAGACCCTGAAGAAGGAAGGCCATGCCTTGCGAAATATTGGTAACAAGAAATATATATTGCCTACTGTAAAATCCGCCTTGCTTCTTTTGTTCAAATTACGTTACATGCAGAGAGACCATGGACTGAAACAATAATTATAAATAGATTCAGAAGACCAAAAGCGAAGCTCTTGTGGGAAGTTTTGAAAAATGTCTCTCTCAAGAAATTCAACTTTTCCCATTAGCAAGAAGCACACTGATATTCCCTTTAAAAAATGGACCTGAGCCAGTGATCAATTAAAAACTAATAACTGGTCAGCGGTGAACTTAAAAAAACACATCAAAACAATCAGTTGTACACCTGAGCCCGTGATACGGTCATATAAAATTGGTCAGCGGACATCCTATTTTGACAGCTGTGAATTGAACATAACATGGATGTCTAAAATCAAGTTAAATACAGATTGTATATTCTTGTCGTGCAACTGAGTTGGTAGGAGAGCGAAAAAGGAACTTAAATCTGGCAAACCACATGGATGTTCCTCACTGTGATGGTGAAATAGTGAATTCACCGAACCGCCACTAGCCTTTACTTCTGCGGGCGCTTTCTAACATTCATAGTAGCGATAACATCACTTGTGATGGCCGATGTTATTCATTACTTGCTGCCTCTCCACAAGGTGTGTCACGCGGTTCGTTATACAGAGCATCCGCCTCAGCTGGTCACGAAAGTGTCTGTTTCTGTAGCCGTAGATCCAAGGATTAGTCACGCAACTCATGCTCATAAGAAACGCTGCAGCAAGATCAACTGAGTCAGGAATGTAACCGATCCGGGCCACGCGCAAGAAATGTATAACAAGAATTGGAATCCACGTGACTATGTATACTCCAATCAATAGGAGGACGGTTTTTGCAACTTTGACCTGGAGATGGGTAAAAAAGAAAATTCAGTGGTGGAGAACTAGTACGACTTATCAACGCAATAGCTGTAGGGACATGGCGGACAGCAGCAAGCCACCTGTTACTCGCCCCATGTAAGAGAATCCAAGAAAGTCTTAGATTCTGGATTCCACGCCTGGATTTTGGATTCTAATTACTGGATTCCAGATCTTTTTCAGTGGAACCTGGATTCCGGATTCCAATTGTTAGTGCATTCCGGAATCCTGCAGCTGTCTTCCGGATTCCAAGGTCTAGGACTCCGGTTTCCACAAGCAAAAATTTCCAAGGTGGCTGGATACAGTTTTTCAGGGTCAATACCTCCTAAGTTTGAGCATAAACTACGTCGCCATAAACAAAGATTTGCAAAAATTACCACCACAATTGTATTAGATAAAGATGAAAATTTGTTATGATCAGAGTCGCAATGACATCGGAGTCATAGAAACGAAATGACGCCATGCCCTATTTTACTTGCGCAGTATTTCTCGGTACTGGGAACCGTTCTTCCAAAATCGTTTACGGGAGCTTTTTCCTCCAATAGCCTCCTCGATTACCGTGACGTTTAAGTGAAATCTGTAAGAGCGTTATCGAGATATTTTGGGATGAAGTTTTAATGGTTAGAAATACAGTAAAAAATGGACAATCTTGATGTTTGGAGGTTACCTGTAGAAAACGAAACGCATTTAACATGTAATTTCGCCTGATAGTAGTTTTAAATCTTTTTATAAACGTGTGTGAAAGATCATGGAGATAGATCCAGCCAATTGCTAGAATGGAGGATTTGATTAGTACTTATCGAGGCGCTCTCGTTAGCGGTTTTGTAAACATTTTGGTCCACTTTAACAAATTAGTAAATGATTTTTAAACCACTCGAAAGATTGACCCTGAAAAACTGTATCGAGCCACCTTAAAACAGCATTTGTAGTGCACCATGTTTGTTCAATTTCCCGCTGTCCCTTCAAGCAATCCCAAGAAGCATTGTGGTCGCTATCGTACCCAGTTTTTTTTTGTTACTCCTCAAGGAGTCACATGGCGAAAAAAATCGTGGTGAACTTGTGAGTGTTTATGGTAAAACTTGACAAGTCTTTTCTTTGACAAAAGGAAAAAATGTGAAACTATCTCTTAGTTTAGTTGCACTTAGGGTCAAAGAATGAGCCACAGGGAATTTTACTGATGTACAGAAAGGAAAGAAATTGGTTCGTAGGAAATAAAAGCGATATTTCTCCAAAATCTATTGACGGTTCTCTCTACCCTGCTAGAGACACTCGTTACCCGAGTACATGCACTTTACGGTTTCCCATTGTTAGATTTACTCGTTATTACACCTCCTTTAATTTAGCGTCTTTACAAAGTAAATTCCATGATTCTTTACCCTCAATAGACGTTTAATTTGCTCTAAGAAAGTGCCTTTATCTTTAGACATTGAAATGAACATTTCACTTTCGGAGTGCACGATCATAATGAAAACAATAATTTTTACTAAACATTTCTGCCAAACAGTGACATTTTTTTGCTGGCTCTTGACTTTCTAGAACCACCCTTCGCGGTCAACGCTGTAACTATTTTAATAGTTATAGCTCCTGTTATTCTTAAATATTTAAATATATTTTATATGCTTAATATATTTCTAAATATACCCATATTTGAGCATAACAGGAGCCCATAACCGGAGCGAGCAATTTCCATGCGTTCTTGCCACGGCGTTTTCACGGACCAGTTTATTTTTAGAACGGTTTTGGCGCGAATTTTGAATACCTTTTAAATTCCACAAACCACTCAGCAAAACCTACAGACTTAAATAAGATATTTTTTGCCTTTTAGTTTTTTATACTTCGAATGCGCTCATGGACATGGTGAAGATTCTATTTTCGTGGGAAGAAGTGCCCTACAATGTGTCTAAAAATAAAATGGTCCGTAAAAACGCCGTGACATAGACCTAGTATGGGAGTTGCTCACTCCGGGTTATGTGCCCCTGGCATATCCAGTATAAACGCACTTAGTCAGGTTTACATTAGCATTCTCTGCCGAGGCTTGTTTACCCTTGCATATTCTGGATTCATCTACACGTGTTTGCCAAGAGTAATGATCGGTTTTCACTGACTAGTACACAATGTTTGGCTGAACAGATAAAAAACTAGAAACCTCGTGCTCTAAAAGCAACACCAAACTGCGTATGCATGTGGGCGTTTCAAAAGCCATACGTCTTACACCATTAGCCTTCACAACAGACCTGATAAGAATTTCCTTATTTAGAGCATCGATAATTTAAAACGTATAAAAAATATCTGTTCACTCAGGCTATGCTCCTGTGCATAAGAGAGTTGACTATGAAAAAAAATCCGGGGGAGGGGTACGCCCCAAAGGGTATGATTTTGCGCTGTTTTGGAATCGGGTATGGTTTTCGGGGAAACTACGGGAGTGTATGAACGTATTTATCACTTCAATTCCAAATGAATTAGAAAAAAAGAGAAATAGGCGAATTCGAAGTGGATTTTAAGAAATAGTTTTTTGTTGGTGTTCTGATCTACAGCTGTAAGTAATAGCGGAGGACATAATTTCTTAGAGGCCAGGTCTGAAAATGGATGTGAAAAATGACATTTTTTCGTCTGAAATAGGGTCAAGATTTGGAGAACTGGGCGGCACACCCCCACCAAGAATTCCCAGAAGTACCTCCCCGGCAGAGAGAAAAATACTTCATTTGTAAAACTGCTGCCGTTTATTGCTTTCCTGTCATAAGACACTGTCATGATTTTCTTTGACAGAAATGTCGGCCACAATAAAAAAGAAATGATATGTGCTTGACATTTCCTGCTGGTATTTTTCCGACAATTTTCGAGTTTATGTCCTCAAAAAATTTGATCAATAAAGACTAACATGAAGGCAAAATAACACTTATTAAGAATGCGCTAGGTGCGTATTGAAAGACGAAATGTGATCTGGTTCGTTTCTTCTTCAGAAAGATAAAACGTCACAAATGAGAATGGGCATTAGGTAAACAATTCATTAGATTTTTGTCTTTTTAAACTCATTTCTATGCCAAGAACTGAAATTAATTTAAACATGTTTCAAATCTAACAAAATAAAGAGAAAACCTTACTTTATACTGTGAATGTCGACTATTTTAGTTTCTCAAGTTGGAGAAAAAAAAGGACCAGACTTTACAATAAAAGATGTTTCAAGTGTTTTTGAATAGGTATGATAGAAACAGAAACTTACGCAACATTGGAACTGGGATCATAAACAAATAAAATATATCGATCGATCGAAAGTTCAATCGCTAGATTACCAAAAAAATTCTCGAGTATGAACAGTAACAAGTACCAAAAAACCCTCCGTTAGTCCGTTAACGGAAAACTTGGTGATGCCTTTTAAATCAGTTATCACTTTGAAATGTGGTGTTCTCAATGTTTCACTTCAAATTTTGGGTTTTGTTTTGCTCTGTGTATATCATTCTCAGAGTGGGCTTTAAACAAGTGTAAGAGGCTATGGACCATGTATTGCAGAGAGGGATCATCAATATAAGCCAAATACATGAAGGCTTTTCATAAAGTACTCAAGGTAAATTAATAATAATAATTATAAAACAGTCAATTTTATTACTTACCTCCTTGAAGATCCGGCTTTCTTTACCTTCCGCACTCAGTGTCCTGGCTAAAGTTCTCACGCCCTGCTCCATCACACGTCTTCTGCTTCTTCTAATAGCCATGTAAATCTTGAAGTAGCACCATATCAAGACCGGAAATGGTGTTGCAATGAATGCCAGCACCAGGAAAGTCGTGTAGGAGTAACTGCTTCCAACAGCGATGAAACAAGTCGCGCGAGAAGCGAAAAATCCATAATGGCCCCAGCCAAAGTTGGGTGGAAGAGAACTAAACACGGCGAGAAACCACAGAAGTACCACCATCGCTCTTGTCCTTCGTTTGCTGAAAAATGTGGCGCTTTCACTGGGGCGTACGATCAAAAAATACCTGTTGGCGCTTATAATTGTCACTGACATTAAAGACGCCAAAAGAAACGTCAGCGTGTAGCAGCCGTTAACGCGGCAGAGAGTTTCGTTTAAAATCCACTGCCTTTTTATGAGGACACCGGCCGAAACTGAGAGAGTAAAGGCAATTCGCAAAACATCTGAGATGCTGAGATTTACAATTAGGAAGTTTGGGACTGTTTGAAGATGACGGTGTGTATAAACCGTAGCGCAAGCACTGAAATTTCCGATGAGACCGAAAATGATGAGAAGTAGAACAAAGATGACTTGTAAGGCTACGATGAACACGGGTTCTTCATTCAGCGGTGGAATCTCAATCGAATTTTCCATCGTTGGTTAGTCGGGTTCAGGGAACGTAGAAAATGAAATGTTTCAACATACTCAAGCTATTTCTCTTAAAATCAGAGATGGAAGTTCAGATAAGATGCCATAAAATGCCGCCCTCTTAAGTGAATCTGATTGAAATTGTAACAAAGATAATTAGAAAAAAGAGAAAACGTAATTTCCAGCAACAGTTAAAAGACTTCTCGAACCTGCATTGACGGTAATAAGACGTCAATATTCTCCGACGCATCACCTAGACTACAATTGTCATTTGATAAATATGATATTTCTCCCACTTTATAATTATTTACACCTGCAGCGGGCGGATCACGATGATTATATACCCTGATTTTTTCTCTCCTCAAAGTAACGTATATTTACACTAGAAAGTAAACAACTAAAGATTCGACAGATGGGTGTATTTGCTTAAAGTCCGATTCGGAACATTACTTTGATCAAGCATTTGCATATCGATGTGGAAAGACAAAAACGTGAACACATTTTATTCCCTTTTTGATGAAAACAACTGGCCAATTAAAACCTGCTTCAAGCACATACATAAGTAGGAAAAGGAAAAAAATTCAGATTGGATAAAATTATCATTAACATCAGAATATGTTTCAGTAACGGTTCTCATTGTGAGAGGTTTCGCGCATGAGATGATAAAAAACCCCTAAGAGCTTTTCACATTCGACATAAATTAGTTTAAAAGTTCCGCACTCGAGAAAATACAATATTGACTAGTAACTCAACGAAGCAATGTACATGTATAGAAAAGTATAAGACAAGTATATTAGAATAGGAAAAAAGGCCTAAATTACTTATTCTAGCAATTTTTTTTAACACAAACGGTTGTGCATCTATAGGCGAGCGAAAAAGAGGCTTCACAGACGCTAAACGTTTTCTCATTTCATTTTTATTTATTCTAGAAAAAACGTCTTACCTAAAAATAAGCTTTGAATCAAAAACCGTATCTCCTCGATTAACCAACCTTATTGGAATTAGTAATTTTTTTTTGGAAAATATCTTGTCTTTCAATATACTTATAGAAAAGCATTACTTAAAAAAGAAAATAAAAAAGATTGCAGAATTCCCTTTCGTGTGTTCAACCAAGGCGAAATATATCGAACAACAGAAATACTATAATACAGACGAAGTTTAAACAGGCGTTTAATTGAATAGATACGGTCTCTTCAATTCCCCTCAACACTTAAACGAAAGGTTGTTTCTCCTCTACTTTTTTTTCCAGTATAGGCCATGAAAATGCTAATGGCCCCTGATCTCTACTAAATTCTACTTAATTCTAAGTCTCCCCGTTCGAAATCTTTACAAATACATAAATTGTAAGATTACTGCTCGAGGGTTATCCTTGAGTAACGCGGAATTTTTTTAAAGTGCAGTAAAAGGATATCAAAAAAGGCATTCTTCTCCCTGGAGTGTAGGAGACAGCTCCACTAAAAACCACAACCACAACTTTTGCAAAAACAGCCCTTATACCTGATACTAATTTCACTTACAAACCTATTTAATATTAAAAAAGTCGCAAAGTTTCAGTAGTCATTAAAAAAAGCCACAGATTATTGCGTCAAAATGCAACAACTTGTAAAATGTAGCCCTCCTCAAATCATTTTCCAAAAAGAACGAACTTTTTTTGTTTTTATCTTAGAAAAGAATTCTTCAAAACGCCTAACAAAAGCATTTTCTCTCTTACTTGTCATATAAAAATAGAATGTTGTTATAGTATCATTTACTCTAACTGCTTTCTTTACTTTGTAGTATTTTTTACTGAATAAAGAGTTTCAGTTTTCGTGTCTAAGAGTTTCTTATCTTACTCTTATAAGTTGGCACGAAAATTCTTAAACAGCTATCTAAAATTTCATTACCAACGAACTGGAATTTACTATTCTGTAACCTTCCCAGTCAAATAAATTTATCCGGCCCTAAAATTATTGCACCAAGCTAGTTCTCAAAGTACTACATAATCATTTTGCACGTCGTGGGATGTTTGGAGATGTTTATCTGAGCCTGTTTTACTAAAAGTCTTTGAGCACGAGGTGGCCGGCAGAGAAAACGGGAGCAAGAGCTTAAATTACTGCTAGCAAAGGTGGACATTATTAACGACCTACAATAGCTAATTTTTTTCAGAACTGAAGCTGGAATGTTACTGAAAGTTAGCGTACAAATCAAATGAATCCAAATATTCTTGTAACGTCGTGTAGCAGAACTCGTACTGCTCCTGAGAAAGGACAAAGAAATAAGATAAGGGAATGGTTAAGATTGAATAATAAAAGAAAAAAGACAAAGAATGATTATTATTAGGGTACCTGAGGACTTTTTGTCAGTACGATGCTGTATAAAACTAGGAACATATTGACAACTAACCGAATAAGATTTGGAAGGCATTAAAGAGGCTGTTTCATGGCTGCCCAAGTTCAGTGGAACCTTGATATAACGAACGATATTTTTTGCCCCAGTAGTAGTAAAATATAAATAAAAGAACCTCGATTTAACGAAAGTTCGTCATAGCGAACAGAGTTTTCCAGTCCCTTGGCCCTTCGTTATGTCGTGGTTCCATTTCCACCTTTTCATATTATTAGTGGATGTTTTTCTGTTTCACTCAATTTGGTGATAAGTCCCATTGTTCGAATTTGTTTCACTTCCGTGACATTCGGCTCCTTTAATAGTCAGCTTTTAAAAATGTCTATGATTTTGAAAACGGAAAACGCATTACATTAACCACCGAGCAGGATAGGTAGTTAACATCTAGTCGAACACCGCTGGTGTCGAACATGATTACAGGAGCTTCATTACATCTTTTTCTTTTCTATTCAGAAACGTATGTAGTTACTGACACTGAAAGTGGGTGTGACCACACATATAAATAAACAACCTAGTCGGTTAAAACATCTTCGGAAACCCAGGGGCAGTCAGTCAGGTTGGTAGCCTTAAAACGGCGCCACGTCGTCCCATTTCTCTCAACTTGACTGACTGCCCGTGGTTTTCCGATAGTGGTGAAATTTGGGCTAAAAAGGGTTATTTACAACCGCACGGGTAGCCAGGGACCAGGCTCCGCGTTGAGGGTAAAAGGAAAAAAAAATCGGCGTAAGCGAAAAAAAATCGGCTCTGAAAGATAGTCTCCCCTGGCCACCGCTGGGCTCGCTTCGCCCGCCGATGTTTTTCCTATTTGACCCCGTTTTTTGCCTTTTTCCCCGACTGCCGAGCCTGGTTCCAGGCTACCGCACGCGTTCAGGATGTTGACTAAACTACCAGGATCATGTACAGTTTCATATCTTCATCCCTAGTTTGATTTATTTCATATAATTATTCGAAGTATATAACTGAAATTGCTATTAGTTAAAAAATGTACGACAGTTTGAAAATAACTTAAGTCGCGGATTTTGCCGCACGGCACCTTAGAATCTGGGGAAATCGTTTTAGACATATACTAGACCATTTCACTATTTGTATGCCTGGTAAAATCTCCTCAAATTAGATACATTCGTATGCAATTCTTTACAGCTCATATGTGGCGAACCTAACGGGAGAACAATAGATTTTGCTCACGAGTGAAGTTCGACGTTTGTCTCGGGCTTGTACACCATTCAGTAGCAAAACTTTTTCAAGGAATTGTGATCCACAGATCAGTATTATTTTTCATCCAACAATGAATTTCGTGGACTTATGGCACTATCTTCCAAACGGCCAAATTAACTCGAACAAAGTCTTATGGAACTATCTTACACCTTTCGTTCGCGGTCGTAGGTACATGTAGCCCAGGCGCGACGAGCGATCTTTCGCCCTTCTTTTCCTGACTTTTTCACTCTCTTCCAGCACTGAAAATTCGTGACTCTACTTTCCACATATTTAAAAAATTAACTTACCGCCGTTTGCACCATGGCGGGCCTTTGAAGCCTCATTGCTTGAACAGTTTGAAACACGTCAATCACTCCTTCGGCTTTCAATCGTTCGATCATCATACTAATGCCACAAAACACGCCTGTACGACCAACACCGCCACTAAAAAGACAAGTAAACCCATAAGAAATCCACGATCATAACCGTATAAAACGTGTGTAAGGAAAAACGAAACGCACCTCATTTGAGTGTCAATGTTTAAGCACGAAAGTACTAATTGAGGACACTAAAGAACCGCCATTTTACGTGGTCATACGAGCCACGCGAAGGTCTAGCCATTAGGGTAGTGTTCTGGCTCCAGAGATCGAACCCGCGACTTTCCGTTCAGCAGTCATGTACAGGAGAGGTAAGTTTCCGACAGATCGAAGCGTTCGGTTAAAGAAGGCCACATGAAGTAAGGAGAGAGAAGCTAAGCGTAGAAAAAAAATCACACTGGTAATTTAAATCACCAGCATATGTTTGTTCACTGTTTTCTTCATTTCAGCGTTTTACCTGCAGTGAATTACGATAATTGTGTTTCCACTTTGCTGTTGCCACTTCTGCACTTGCCCGATAAGATCCACAATCCCAACTCCAGAGTCCGGCAGTCCCGTGTCTGGCCAATCAATGTACTGGAACTGAGTCACTGTGCGAGATTCCTTAAACTAAATACAAACCAATCAATTAATCAATCACTAAATCTATCAGTAGGTCAGTCCTTCCGTCCGTCCGTCCGTCCGTCCGTCCATTCGTCCGTCAGTCAGTCAGTCAGTCAGTCAGTCAATCAATCAATCAAAATAAAACCAACAGAACCATCGCAAACTACAATTGACAACCGCAACGATGATTAGTGGACCTACAGACAAAACGAAGACGTCGCTTTCTAACGCGACTCAATTAACGGTTTCCGAAGTTTAGACAGTGTGCGACTACCACCTCTAGTAAGCGAATACCCGCCAAAAGCGACCACCCATCCAAAACACCACGATTTTCGCAGTGAAATCACTTCAGTTAGAACCTCTTGTAGGCGACCGAGACAACTTCCTTGAATGACGATTTTTCCACCTTTTTTATTCTGCTGTAAGTGACCACTTAAGGCACAGTTTGATCTCCATGTTCGTAGTGTGTACAAAACAACTAAGAGAATGCGACTTTTAGTGACAACATGAAACTACACTTATCGTCGTAACTTAGAAATTGCAGGCAACGAATTCTGTGCCAAAATGCAGATGTGTTTGGACCATTTCTAAGAAAGCAGCCCATGTAGTTTAATTCCCGTAGGCGACCACTAAGTCTTCGCATTTTCAGTGATCGCTTACGGGAGGTTCGACTGTGTTACAACTCGTACTGACGGAATGGTAGTCGTTATCTAAAAACGTGCTACATAACTAAGTTCGGGTGACAAAATAAAGGGCTTCTCTGTGCTGAACATTGGGCGTTAGCTGCTGCTAACTCCAACGATAAGATAAATGCAACTGGACCCAGTTGTAAAACTGCTTATGTGAGTCGTCAGCGATCAAGAGCAAAACATACGAGTATGCTTTCATGTTACCTCTGTGTGCGTCATTTTAAATTTCCTGGCCACGTAATCAGTATAGGAACCTTCTTCCATCAGTTCAACGAGAATACCTCCATGAAGGCGAGATCCCTCGGATGGCCAGTATCTGTGACATTTTATCTAAAACGTAAAAATAAAAACACAATTCAAAAGGTTATTAGTGTCAATAGGTGTCCTTACACCAGTTAGGAATTCAGTCGAACTTGTAGGTACGGACACCTCTCTATTACGGACAGTTTCCAATGTCCCGACAAAATTCTCATGTATTTTCTTAAAAAAAAAAAAAAACCTCTATAATACGAATCCCTATCAGATGAATCTCCACGGGGTGAATCCCGTCCAGTCTGGCTGGGGAGTTATGCAAGGTGATATAAAGCCCAGTCGATGTATACCAAACAAAGATTTTCGAAAGGTGTACGCAGAGGGACATAACCGACTTTTTCAAGGCTTCACTAACTACAGATAGCATAGGAACATAACCAACTTTTTCAAGGCTTCAGTAACTACAGATAGCATAAAGATCTTGTCTGACTATTACATCTTGTACTCTTGTTACTGATTACTAAACTTGCAAAATAGCAAAAGACGCTTTCAGAATTGTGCTTTACGTTACAACGTTTTACATGCAGCATAACCCTGTAGCTGGTTTCGTTTGAAACAGTAATTTGTCTGTAGCTGAGATGTACAATGTTGTATGCTAATGAAAGACAGTGTCTTTGTACTGTGAAATAATAACTTTAAATGCAGTTTAAAGACGAGTGTAAGCCCGGTTTTAGCTACTGAACACTTAAAACGGTAAGTGGAGTCATAAAAATGACATCATCATCATAGTAACCTCTTTTATACGGACACCTCTCTAATACGGACACTACTTCGTTCTGTCCCTTCAGTGGCCGTATAAGAGAGGTTCGAATGTATGATTAAATAGGCCTTTTCTGGAAACGAACTATTTTTTTCTGCAGATTTAGTATAAAGTTTAGTAAAGATGCACTCAAGTGTCCACTATCTTTATACAGAACGTGCGGCAATGCGTAAGTCAACAAAGTCCATACGAGGTCAAAACTGTACACGAAAAAGGATTGCCTGTTTTTGAGACCTACTGATTGGTTGATACGGTATCCTAGTCACAGGCCTACTCATACCTTCCCAGCCTCCTCCTCTCTCGTCAGCATCACGACCGTGGCGGATTCCTGTTCCCAAATCATTCGCCAAAAGTCATCAAAAGTGTCCGGTATTGGCGCCTGGGTTGCTATGTAAGCTCTAGGCTGACAATAGCCCTGAAACAGACAAGCAATAACTACGATTTACCAATTTTTCGCTTTCTAACGAACACATCTAGCTCTACAAATCTTTCAAATGCGAAAGCACATTTTCGTGTATATCCTTTTAAAAAACACAACTTACATCAATGAAGTTGGCATTAATATAGTCAGATCCCATCTCCCCTGGTCTCATCTTCAAATGGACTCTCGTACTTTCGACTGTAACAAGAAAATAACATCATCCAATAATACTCTTAATAAAAGCCGGGTTACTTGGTGCAGGCATACGTATTAGCAAATCTGGCTAAAAGGTACGCGACCCAAGAATAAGCAGAGGTAAAAGGAAATAAAAATAAATCTTTGGCTCGATTATTTTGGTGACAAAGAACCGATCCAACATGGCACAAACTAGAGCAGAGTCGTTAAGAACACCAAGTTTTACTTGGCGCCGACCTGGTTACATAAACGACCAAAAAACGCAAGACTTGTCACCACCAAAGGAGAATAGAAACGTTTCCTTTTTTCATTCTTATCCTCGTGTTAGCGCTTGCATAGCGCGGTTTACACCTAGTTTTCCAGCGGTTACGCTCTTGTTTATGCTTCTACTTCTAAACCATTGAAGCATTTGCAACAGCAATCAACCAAGTTTGCTTAGTGATGAGTAAGCTAATCGATTAAGCAATTTAAAACCCATAACAGACAAATGATCCATTAAACCTTTAGAAGGCCTTATCTGAAAGCACTCATCAGAATCTGCAATGAAATACTTACATGGTAGAATATTTGCGTATCGATTTTTTGCAGCATTGCAATTAAGACTGGCACTCTTGAAAGCTATGGGGTGATTCTCTTCTTTAGCCAACCGGCAAAACTCGTTTTCCAAGTAAGTATAGCCGGTTTCCGGGTCAAATTGACGAAGTTCCCGTATGCGGGAACCCAGGTCTTTAGCCTCGACTTCCGTGACTCCACAGGTGATGGCCTCGAGAAGGGCATCATGAATAAAAACGTACTGCGCCTAAGACAAATGTCCATAGCAAAGAAAAAATAAATTTCCTTTCTATCGTTGGGTTCCGCTTGCGTTTTGCTCTGCAGTCGCAGTCATCTTCATGCGATGACCAGGCTAGGTGAGCATTGGCTTTGCACACGTTCGGTATGTACTTAGGGCACAACAATATCAGGAAAAATTGTTACAGACATTTTCTCCATCTCAAATAAATTGTAAACATATGTTGCGTATGCGGGACTCATAGTTGGGGTGCTTTGCACGCCAACGCCACCACCTATTTCCAACAAAACATCAGCATCGAAGATGCGATCCTGGTAAATATAAAAGATGGCCATTTCCTTAAATGTCTCGCACTGTTCTTGTGATCCGCTTGACTTATTTTTGCAGTGTTAATCTCGATATAAACGTGAAAGTTGAGCGAGGTTCAACTTTTACGTTTTCGCGTGACCTTCCATACATTGTCTCTATTTTATTTACGCGCGTAAATTTTACGTGCATTCGCACAAAAAAAATTCGCGACAGTGGCAATCAACCTTAATGCACAGTAGACATACTCAGCCTGTAAATCATGCAGCATATTATTTCTAACTCATTTTAAAGCTTTATTAGTCTTACGTTATCATTAAGAAAAGTGACTTGGGCGTCCACCACTTACCTCAGTTTGAACCATGAAGTTTCTCTGGTATCTCATTTGACGAACGAAACCAAACACGTCTACACTATCTTCCAAACTAATCCTCTGTAACATGACATCAAGTGTGACAAACGTACCGGTTCGGCCAACACCCGCACTAAGGAAAACAAAACACAGTCTGTTAAGGTGGATTTTCACTGTGACGTAATTTCTACTTGCGTGCGCACGTTTATTTTACGCGCGTAGAGAAGATAAAGGCAATCTGTGAAAGTCCGCACGTAAACGTACATTCAACTTTTACGCGCGTAAAACATGCGCGACAGCCGAAATCTACCCTTACGCTAATGCACACTAACCGCGAACACGTGGAAACGTTCCCATAAAGGCTGTTGTTCGCATAAGAACAATTTTGCGTAAGTTTGTGATTCACGCGCTGTTGTACCATTTCTTCTGTTTAACGTTTACGTTTACTGGCGACCATACATTATCGCCTCTATTTTATTTACACGTGTCAAATATACGTGGACACGCAAGTTAAAATTGTGCGACATTCGAAATTCACTTTAACAGCAGTGACAGTACTGATAACGAAAAACACGCCGATAGAAAAACTCAAACTAGATTTAACATTTAAAATTTAACCAGGTTATCGGTGTGAGGCTGACCATTGAATGACACGAATACCTAAGGTCGCTACTGTAACAATGATCACTTCCAACAATTGTTGACTTCACACTAGAGCTTCAAGTATAATGCAAGTGTACTTGGAACCTACTTTGAGTGTGAAGGGGTAAAATGTATCAACTTAAACTTTACTTGGTGAACATGGAACGTGCGTAGTTCAAAGAAGCCGAAGTTGGCCCTACAGTATGGTCTGCACCACACTTGAGAACACACTTGACCAATAACAAATGGAAGACAAGAGCACGATGTGCACGTCCAGCGATTCCAAGATACTAATGAACGGAGAGATTGGCAGCTTTTACTTCGAGTAACAGACTTTTTATCAAGTATGAAGCCATGTTTTCTACAGAGCGACTTTAAGATTCCCAAGTGCACTTGAATCAAGTGCTTACTTGAAAGCAACTTCGCTTCTAGTGTGAAGCCAACAAATAATTTGCCATTATCGTCTTAAAGATAAAAAGTTTTTCATATCTGTTGCCTAGAATAAACAAACTTGACCGCGATTTCTTCTATCGGCAGGATTTTATCTTTTGCTTTCTCCCTGAGCAACCACGTGACATCGCTTTTATCCAATCAATTCTTAAGCGTGTGTAAAGATGGCGGGCATCGTGAATAAGGTCTATTGTAAATTACTTAAGATTCATACCCGCACACTAACAGCCAATAGGGAGCTTTAGCAACGACGACGCCCACGGCAACGAGGACGTCAAAAAAGCAATAGGTTTATTACGCAAAACAATCACGATTTTTTGTACATTTCTTTACCGTCCTTGCACGACTACGAAGTGAAAATGCCTAATTGCAAGTTTTATGGCGGACGTAAACAAGCGACGACGAATCTCTTTTTCTCTATCTAAACTTGAGTGCGGTCCTCAAGAACTCAACCCCAGGGAAATTCCCCTACATTTGCAATTTTCAGCAAATGGGAATAAACGCGACAAAGATTGAAAAAACGGGAATTCATTTTAAAACTAACGTTTTCGCTGCCGTTGCCGTCGTCGATGCTAAAGCTTCCTAATAATTAGCGTATTCTAGAACGATTTAAGTAATTCTTAACTTGCCTGCAATGCACCACCATAGGTCCAACGGATTCTCGGTTAGCGGAAAATGTGTGACGCACAAGTGAAAGCAGGGGGGTGGGGTGAGATGGCACTCCATGGTCCGGCCACGCCGTAAAATGAAACTGCTTAATGACACGATCGTCACCTGGGTACTAAAATGAAAGAAACACAAGATTTATTTGTGAACTTGCTACTCATGATCAACTAGCATTCTCTTCTGTGATTTCTCCTAGTTTAAAGGGAGTTCCTTTTCAATTGCCCCAGAACAGGAAAGGGAGTATGGTATTTTCTGGATGTATTGGGCGCTTATTTGAATGATAGCCCCTAATGAAGTGGGTGTGTGTTGGTTTGGAGGGAGGGGGGGAGGGCTTGGGGGAGGCAGAGGTGGAGAAAGCGCCCATAAACTCCCCAAAACAAATGGAACTTTATTTAGTTTCGGGCAACAGGTCTGTCTCCGTAAACTTACGGAGTTAGATAATGACGCGTAACGGATATAAAACTGACCTACATTTATGTTGGTCTGGTAAAAATTCCATAAGACTTAAGTAGGAGGCGAGAGAAAGTGATGGTAAGTGGGGTATGTTTCAGCGCGTTTGGGGCGGGCGGTGGGAGGTGGGAGGCATTCACTTTAGAGCGCTCTTTCGAGTAGATACGGCATGTATGTCATTTGTATGCGTGAGTCCTTTATAAGCTTGCACACACATACAACAATATACGTTTGTACATAGTACAAAGGTAATCGTGTTGCCCACACAAAGAATAGGCCTTTACCGCATCCCTGTGAACAAAGGCGCGACAATAGGGTGACAAAATACAGTGGTTTGTATAAAATTGACAACATAAGTTATTCTACTGTGTCTCTCTGCCTACCAAAGGGGAATACGTATGATGGTCATAGACGTAAAGGAATTTTTGGAAAACCAAGAAGTATTAAGCAGCTTACCAGTTTGTGAGTTATAATAAATTTTCTCAAAGTATAATGGGACATGTTGAGAGTTTCTTTTAAGGTGACTTGTATTGGACCATAATTCTTCATTCCTCGTTCAGGCCAGTACTGATCGCACTTTCGCTAAGGAAGAGAATAAATCATACTAATGTCACCCATAGGCAGTGGGAGTACCTTAAAGCAATAACCGCTTTGCAATTAAAAATCGATACCTTAAAGTTCCGAAACTAACGACCCCTCAAAAATAGCGAACCTTTCGAAACTAGCGATTAAATGTCACAGGTGTTAGCAAATCCCGAAAATAGCGATCCCCGCCGAAAAAAACGACCCTCTGAAGGTAGAGACCTCAAAACTAACTTCCCTTCTGGAAAAAAATAACGGATATAATAGATATCCTGAACAAATGCCACAGTGATCCGAGGTTTATTAATGATGATTATTTTACACTCCTATTCATACCTCTTAAAGTACGGGATATACATTGCCCTTTTTCAAAAAGTATTCCTTTCACATTTTTTGCGATTTTATTTTTTGAAGTGCTACGTGGAGTACACGTCTTAGCCATCAGAAAGAAGCGAGCCTCCGAAAGTAGCGATCGCAGAAGGGTCTTAAAGGCGAAAGTAACGAGGGTCGTTACTTTCGGAACTTTACGGTACTTTAACAGTTCTTCTTTTAAAAGAGTGAAGGCGAAATAAACACGTCAGATTCATTTTACTTTAGGGGTAAACAGGATGAACTACAGACACAGCGAAACTGGCAAATGGAGGGTTCTGAAGGCATCTGGCTCCAAAATCACCCGATTAATCTCCGTCTAGAAGATAACGCAACTTGTTTTCCTTAAACTTATCCAGTGGAAAGTGATCCATCTACTGGATAGTGCTGTCCAGCTTTTGACAAACTGGGACCTGACTGGCACAATTTAGAGATCACTTTTACACGAGAGGCCAATTGAAACACGGTAGAATCATTTAACGAAAGGGGTGATACATAACAAGCAACCGAGTTTCAGTAGAACGGTGGGTCCTCTATCAAAAAAAAAATTGTTTTCATCACTCCCTTTAATAAAAAGATAAGCTTTCAACAGGATGCATGGTTAAATTATAAAGTTGGCAGGGCATTCGCTTATTACACTAATCCTCGGTACACGACAAATTTACCTTCAGTCGTGACAGACGGCGCGATTTTCAAACAGAGCAGTAAAGTAAACAGTACACACTAATGATTATTGTAGAAGACAAAGAACAGTACAGTTGGTGTGAATGGATGGGGGGGAGGGGGGTGGGGTGCAAAGGAGCTCTGACTATATAATTGGCACAAAAAAATATAACTTACCCTCCCTCTCTCTTCCAATTTTGTCAACATGACAATGACTGAAGACATTTGCTCCCATATCATGCGCCAGAAGTCATCAAATGTCTCCATCAAAGGACCTACAAAAAAGCATTTGGGAAAATGTATGAGAATTTATTGCGTTGTGAATCATAATAGCAGTAGTATCAACGGTTGTTATTAGGAGTACTGCGCATGATGTCGTACCTTGTGCAGCTATGTAAGCTCTCTGCCGGTTGTAACCCTAAAACAAAACGATAAAGTTAGTTCGTGGTAAATTGCAGGGGAAAAAGCACTTTGTTTGAGTGTCAATGTAATATATTTAGCACTAAAGTACGTGTCCTTCTTGAGACGGGACCGCCATTTTACGTAGTCATCCGAGCCACGCGAAGATCTAGCTGTTTGCAGGGAAATGGTACTGTAGTAGCTTAATTTTTCAGTTATTTTAAGACCCTGAGTGTCGGTCCGGCGACCTCCCGCTCTGCAGTCAAGCGCTCTACCGACTGGGCTGATCTTGTTGGGGTTAAAAGACCTAGAGTGGCAACATGCTGCAGGACAAAATACTTGGCAACTTACAGCGCCTTTTGCCAAGCGCAAATAAAGAGCTTTATATTCTGAGACGAGGACGACTACGAGTACGAGATTTTAATTCTCAATAGTGAGTAGTGCTCGCGCGTGAACCAGCGTCATTTTGGCAGGAAAACGTGATAGCCGTCGTCATTCTACTACTAGTTTTAGCGAGAATGTCGTTGTGGCGGGAACAAGTTATCAAATGTAAGAAATTTCATCATTCTGCTATCGGGAGAGGGCTTAAGCCCCTTCAGTATAAATAACCGTACTAACTTTTTGGGTGAAATAAAAGTAAAATGAAGCCTTCTGGGGTGTCTTTTTTTTTGAGAGCACGCGCAAAAGCTTTTAGTTAAATTTCGTACTCGTACTCGTTTTCGTGAGTCCTCAAATCTAAAGCTTTCTAACATTAAATCAAGTACATGTCCAGGAAATGAATACGGTACATCTAGAGAGGCCGCGGTTAACTAAACTTCTTCAAAGGGTCATTCCCCTTGTTCTTGTTGTGTGTGTGTTTTTGGTGCTGTTGTTGGTGGTGGTGTTGTTTTTAATGCCCGCGTTGTTCCTGTTGGGTTAAGGAAGTTTAGGGAGGATATATCTACCAAATTAAGGAACTCAGCAATGAATGCCCACATATCAGGCCATATAGACATGCTGCTAAATATATCACTAACCCGCTATATTGGTTTTAACTAAAAAACAGAGAGATGTGTTCATTCAACTTACATCAATAAAGTTGGCGTTAATGTAGTCCGACCCCGCAATACCTTCGATCGGGTTCAACAGGACTCTGGTATGATCATCTTGCAAAGGAAACAGACACAAATATTACCTCTTGTTTAACCTTATCAAACCTTGCTACTAAAAAGAACCTGTTACAATGAACGTAAAGTTCCGCACATCGCGAAAACTAAAAATCTTTTTTTAATACGTTGAGATAATATTCAATTCAATTATTATCACATAGGAGAATATTCACAAAGGTGTTGACTATAACAGCGAGACGTTGTCTACATATTAGCGAACCTTTCACAGCAAGGCCTAATTTACGACATCAAAATATTGTTCGGACTATGCGCAAAAGAGAGGCTGATTTGGTTTGTAGGAGTACCGTATTTCCTCAAATATTACCCGAGAGCGATTATTTCTTTTTTCGCACCAAAAGAGGGCGATTATTCGAGGGAGGCGACTGTTTCAAATATTGTTCACTGGACGCAGTGCCCTAAAGGTTTTGTTCTATTTTCCAGTAAATCAAAAAACAATCACGTCATTTAAACTGAACACTGGCATTTAAAGTGTTCCAAATTTGGTTCCCTGATTGAGTGTCAATGTTAATGTCCTCGGCGTCAGAACCTGAATCGTCACTGATCAGTTTTGCTGGATCAGACTCCACTTTAGCTTCATCCTCCAAGTTTACCGCTATGGGTATCACTAGCGGGTAAACCATAGGGGTGGTGGTGGTGGGGTGGGGGTGGGGGCTTTTAAACATTTCCGTCAAAACGAGGCGATTATTCGAGGAAGGCTATTAATCGATGGACGGCTGTTATTCGAGGAACTACGGTATACCGCTTTTCTATCCAGTTCCATTTTCTTAATTGGGCTCTGTTACACTATTTGCTATCTTTATCTAAGCCTGTATTTAGCCACTGGACATGTTTTCAGTCGTCTTTTGTAACAGATCGCAAGGATGGACATCGATAACTTGAAACAGTTAGGGGAACCTTGTTTAAGTTTTAAAGCTATGCCCGCAAGAATCAGCAAAACATTATTATGGTTAGTGCTCCCTGATAAGATTTGGTTGATGTCTACTTCACATCTTTACCGGAGCATTTTTGGTTGGGTGAAGGCACGAAGTAATGACTTTAGCCCAGAATTGACCTCAACAGCAATATCCTAATAATAGCTAGCCAAGGTCAGAGACTGTTCCATAGAATATTGTCAAACAGCACCTACATGCAACAATATTGGCGTATCTGTTTTTGTACTTGTTGGCGGGATTCAAAAATTGTTGAAACGAAAAGTCTTCGTCTGGTTGAACAAGCTGCAAAAAAATAAACAAAGGATTTCGTTAGACGTTGAATTGTCCAAAAAGGCTCACGTTTCAACCTAGTACCGTCGTAGAATTATCAATGTGTCACAGGTCAACCAAGTTTTAAATGTAACAAACTACAGTGTTGATCGAGCTCAAACGAGAGACATTTTAGAAAGGTAAACAAAGGTTTTCAGATTTAAGGTTGTAATTTTCTCTCCTCAAAGTCACTTGATACTTAGCTAATAAGCAGTCGATTTAACTTTCTAATGCATGTACTCACTACTTAGAGTGTTTTAAGTGTTTGTAAGCGGTAACTGTGGACTCGTCGGCGCCATTTGTCAAATGAACAATTTTGTTCAGGCAAAAAGATTTTCAACGGAAACTCGTCATTCGGTGAAAAATGAAAACATAATTTGAACATTCACCGACAATTTGATACATTTTTGCCTGAGTTTCCCTAAATTTAAAGCGAACCCCTATTTAAACAAGAGTGTAAAAAAGAACGAAAGAAAGAAAGAAAGAAAGAAAGAAAGAAAGAAAGAAAGAAAGAAAGGGAAGGAAAGGGAAGGAGAGAAACGCTCTCAAGTGCGGTGCAAACGTTTTGGGCCAATTAATTAAACGTAGTTGTGTTTAACAAAACCGCGTTCTAAGTCATTTTCAATTTGCCCAACGGTTTTACCTAAATATCATTTATATTGTGAACAGTTTTATGAAAGGATATATAGTAGAAAAGAAAAGCATTTATCTTCTTAAACTAACCCACTAAGGAAGAGATATGGAGGTCCAAAGATTTGTTAAATCGTGGCTTTAATAAGTTAAACTTCGTTTACAGCAAGGATCCCAAAAGGATAGTGTGACTGCTTTTGACTTATTCACATTCTTTCGTGCAGATTTGATCCAGTCAGAAGTCAGCTAGAAACTGTCCTCGACTTCTGGCTGCTTAACGTCTGTATGAAGGAACGTGAATTAATTAAACGAGGTCACACTTTTGGGCTCTGTAAATAACCGTCCCTTTAGCTATATTTGCGTCACACGCTGCCTACGTCTTCAAGGAAGGAAATAAATATCTCTATTCATACCGCATATTCATCAGAAAATCCATGATCTCCATCCATGTGCATTCTGTCAACATGTCTTTCAAAGTCATCTATTGGAACGGGTTGCCGCCCTGATAAACATAAAGCCGATTTAGGATTAGGTCGCAATTTACTAAATCACCAATACCGCTTACCAATCGAGCGACTTGAAAACTGCTCTCAAGTAGACTGCCTTCAAAAATTTTGTGCAGAAATACATATCAATACTGGGCAAATGTGTTGCAAAAGTTACCTAGCAACATGGGTCCTAAAACACCACATACCACCGGACTGGCCGGAAACTGTTTTTATAACACTGGAAGTCTAAGCACATTCAAAACGCGCAACGTTTGCGTGGTTTTGTTTGCTCTACTAGCAGAGGAAAGGTGGGGTAAACGAGATGTTGAAAGGTAGATCTTCTCGGAGGCCTTTTTACTTAAAAGGCCACTCCTGGCGTCGAAACGCGGGTAGCTAGCTATTGAGAGGACGTCAGCTTATGACTCTCCTCGAACGAAGTTGTAAGTAAAAAAGCCAACAGAGGGATGTTGAGTGAGCGCTAAATGCCATATGCAAAGCAGCTCATACTAAGGCATAACAGAAACGCATCAAGTCCTTTGGGGGTTGAGGAGGGAAACAAGAGTTCCTTGGCACTCCATAATGAACGGCCCGATTAATGAAAAACTTGTAGCGACCTACAGGCGATTTATCTTAGGATCCTTTCACACGAGTCCGTTAAGAATTTTTTATTTTTGTTTTTAATAGTGATGCAAGCGCAAGCGCAAGCAAAGAATGTCTAAAGCCCTAAAAACACCAACAGGGGTGTTTTCACATTACCCAAAACAAACCTTATTTACCCTCCAAATTTTGCATAGGCAAGGTTTTCGCTTTCACTGAATAACAGAAGTTGAAGACAATTCTTGTGCAAAATTTTGGGTTTAAACAAGGAAGGTGTATTATGGGCAATGTGAAAATGGCGAATAGCAAGTTTCTGAAGGCATTGAGGCTTCATGTTCAAAAGACGGATAGAGTTATCTACTGGATTAATCTCTATTTGGCGGATAACGCAATTGGTTTCCCTTAAATGTATCCACCCATTAATTACCAACTAGATAGTGGTGTCCTAATTTTGAACAACTGAGGCCTGACATTCGCTTTTCCGGTAGCCGATTCAAGTGATCCATCCAGAAATCTCAGAATAATTAATTTTTGTTCTTCTGCTTAAGCTTGCGTTGGGAGCTCGTTGCATGCTCTTATACTTCTTTTTTAGCCTCACTTCGCTAACGAAAACCAGGCTATACAGTGCAAACGCCGAATCAACAGCTTGAAAATTTAAGGCTGTAAACTGAACGCCGTAAAAGATACGTTTGTGTCGGTTTTCAGACTTTAACAGATGCTGGGGAACACACTCAGTTAGTAAAATCGAAATAACTGGGGATTTACCCCAAATCTAACGACTGACAAAGATGGACGACTTGTTTGTCAATCGAGTGTGAAAATGAAACAATTAAAAAAGCATTTTAGTTTGAAAAACTACAGCTATTATTCGACAATATTATGAAATAATTCGATTGAACTGGAGAAAAAATAAGCGCTTAAACGGCCCCGACTTTTTCGAGGGAAATGGCGTCTAGTGAACAATTTAGGGGATATTTTTGGCTGAAATTATCGCCATCAGCTTTTTTTGAAATAAAAAGTATGCGAAATGAATTTCAGAAAAATAGTTGAAGCCGTAAGTCCTTCAGAATTCAGCTATGAAATTGTTGTTGGTTATGAGAAGTGGATTAATAATTACTAAAGGGGAAATGCTTCGATCTGTTATCAAACTCTCTTAAGCAACGGTTTAAGGAAATGTATGGCGAACAGTGTAAAGAATTTGTATGTTGGTGTTGGGATTTAAAGGGTTAAGTTACTAGGTTAACTCTCACTTGCTCTGCTTGCAGCCAAGTCGTCCAGTCCATCCAGCGATTCTGTACTGCCCATCAGTCTTTTCTGCATAGATCGGCGTTTCCTGCTTAACTTCTTCATCTTCGTCGGTTCGCCGTTCGAGTAATCATCTCTGTCATCCATTACCCTGTCGAAAGCCGTCCGCTTTCTCCTGTGGTTATAAGCAACAAATCGCTCTCTTCAATTAGTTCGACTACGGGAAAAATTCCAGCTTTAAAAATCATGCCGTGGGGAATTACCGGCCCGCCTAAGGAGTGTACATGTTTTAAATATATCAAAAAGAAATTGCGCTTCATCACAACAATGTCATATGATTTGAACTGGCTGCTCCACAAAGAAGCTGCTAGCTGAAACTGAAAAGTCCACCCTTCTTGATCAAGAAGACAAAGGAGGTGCACACAAAGTGTGAAAACCCACGTGCAAGACACAAGACAATACGTAAATGATTTACATTACAAAACCAAAGTATTTTCCAGCTGAGGTTTTTTATGCTTAAGCTTGATCTTGATTTTTCGTTTACCTCTAGTCTTTACAACGACTGGGATGATCCGAACGATTAACATTTCACGCCATTTCTACCTTTAGAAGTAAACAACGAAAAAGAAAAGGAATTGTCCATGTTACCGTAAAGTTCACGGAGATTCCCTATCGAGTCCCCAAATACCTGTCAATCTATAGACCACCAACTTCACTTTAACTACCGGTGATTAGTTTGTGCATTAAATATTCTACAGGTGTCATTCAATCGGCGACATGGCGGAAAATCCAAACGTTTGCTTCTTTCTAAAAGAGGTTTTATAAGGGCAGCTTAGTCCACTTTGTATAGAATATCCTATACCTCGCCCTATATCATTAACTTTTGGTGTTACTTTACAGACTTTAAGACGGAATCCACCAGGAAATCGAGGAATTGTAATTCTCATTGGACAAAAACCTTGTACCAGAATAATTTAAAAAATATTGCATTTTTTTTTTTACATTTTCAAGGGTTAAAGATGTAATTAGTTATTTGTAATAACACCAAAGAAAATTTCGCATGGGAGCCCAAGAAAATGAATGACAAATTTCACCAGAATTCTGGAAACACAGGTAAAATTCTAAAACTTTCATGCGTAAGATGTAATTTTGTGAAATTTGACATTCTTTTTCTCGGGCTCCAATAAGAAATTTTCCTTGGTGTTATTACAGATGACTAATTACATCTTACGTCCTTCACAAATGTAAAAAAGGATACACTATACTTTAAATAATTCTGGTCAAGGTTTTTGTCCTTTGAAAATTAAGATTACTCAATTCACTGGTAGATTCTGTCTTAAAACACTGTTTGACAATAAACATGAGAAGGGAACAAGATAACTAGTCCACAATTGGTCGTCACCGTCTATCTCGGACTGTATTTTCCGTCATCATAATTTTCATTCTTAAAATAAAGCTCAACTACGTGTATATCAAACCCTTGATGGCCGCTTAATAGAGGTGACAACAATAGAAGAACCCGGCCTCGTTGGGACGGCCAAAAGATGGCCGCCACCGCCGCCGCTCAATAGAGGTTTAATTTTCCATTCTATGCTGCAATTATTTCGGAATTTTGAGTGAGGGCGTTCGCTTAATTAACAAATATTTACTAAAAATATTTCCCCAATTCTGATTGGCTAAAAACGCACACGCATAATTCACCATAACCAGTTACTGATGACCAAATTTGGAAGAATTTTGTGTTTAACGAGGAAATGACGTCAAAAATGCAGCCCTCTACAGGTCAATGCACCATTAACCGAGAAGACCTGGGGACGAGGTTGAATTGTTTTCGTTGTGAAAACTAAAATGGCGGACACTTCACTCGTTTCAAGAGTAAGAACTACAGTTGGAACTAGCATAAATTTAATGTAACAATATTGTAAAGCGCAACCGAATATATTCATATCGAGGTTTGCGCTATATAAATGTAAATTATTATTAATTATTATAGGCGAAATAACGGCTAAAAACGTAGCAAAAACAGTAGGAAGACAACTCGGAGGGCGACATCTGCTATTTGGAGAATATTAGCGGAGCTGGACAAACCTAAACGTACACTATGGAAGATAATCTTAACATCGATGCAGGTAAGCATGTTTTAGCCGTGTTTTTAAACTAGGAATTATTCTGAATGAATAATAAAGCAATCAATGAATGAGGCTGAGTAGGATATGAAGAATTAAGCAGATCGAGGAGGGTGTGGATAACATCCTCCGAGATAATTAATAATTAATTTTGAATTAGTGAATAACACCCTCGAAGATCTCCATAATTCTTCATATGACACGAAAGCCGAATTCAATAATTGTTTTATTATTCACTCAAAATAATTCCTAGTTTAAAAACATAGCTAAAACATGCTGCTATTAAGTTCATCTTCGATAGTGCAAGTTTAGGGTTGTTCAGCCCCGCAAATATTCTCCAAATAGCAGATGTCGCCCTTCGAGTTGCCTTCTTGCTGTTCGTGCCATGTTTTTAGCTATTATTTTCGCCTAGTTCTTACTCTGGAAACGAGTGAAATGTCCGCCATTTTTGTTTTCAAAACTAAAACAAGTCAACCTCGTCCCCAGGTCTTTTTCATGTTTTGCTGTGCTATTTAAATTTTTCGATTAGTTTGGTGGCCAGGTCATAGGACCTGAAGGAGTTGACTTCATGACATGGCCTCTTCAATTAAATAAAGCAGTTAACGCTCTCTCCTTTGATACTAGCCCGCCCACACTGAATTATTTAACACGGGAAACAAAGGCGAAGCAAGATTCCCTATGTGAACATTCCATCACTCATGGCATGAGAAAATGCTGCTTTTACCTGTTTTGTTAGTCCTTGATCAATTGTCTTAATTATTTGTAATGTAAGCTAAATCATTATGTCCAGTTGGATTCTTACCTGACATAAATGATTCCCACAAATATCAGGATACAAACAATAACTATGACTAAGACGAGTCCCACAATAAGAGCGATACTCGTTGATGATTCACCACTGGGCTTTTGGGTTGGAACGACAGCGGGGGCTGGAAAATCAAAGAGAAGCCCAAAATTAACAGTATAGGCCATTTAGTTTCCGAGTTTCAAAAACACTCAATTTCCAGTGCAAGTGCAAAGCTTTCTTGTGAAAATGAGTTTTACTTGCATGAGAATAAAAATCATTTTCATTATTGCTTAGTATTTAGCTTCTTGTTGATACAGAGGCTTGAGGTAACTCGGAAATGACATATTTGAGTAACGTTGCCACGTGCCATTAGCCATTTTAATGTTCCCTTGAAAACTGGGTCATAGTTGGCTCGAACTGCACTATGGGTCTGTTTTTAGGGACGAATTTTGACTCAGCTTTCTACGTAACTTCGTAAAAACCAATGAAAGAAGTGACAGAGTCCCCAAAACAGTTCCACAGGGAAATTCGACACAACAAAAGACCCCCTCTCACTCAAAACACCAAACGGCCAAACATGGGGGTCTATATGAGAAAAAAGCTGTTCCCTTTGCCTGCGCCAAACGCACTCGCGCACGCTCTGATCGTCTCACCTTCACCGAGTTGAACCGCGGGATAGCCGAGCCAAAAGTGTTTATATGGAGAAAAGTTGACCCGGCAAGGAGGGTGACCCAACCATCACAAAAGGATGACAAGGTTAGGAGAGTCACCCTTCTAGACGAGCCAACTTTTTTGGTTCTCATGAAAGCAGTTCGCCAAGTTTTGCAAGAAAATGTATGAAACTTTGGCTTGACGAGGGTAGCTGGGATAGGCGGGTGACCCATTTACCAAAGTAGATGGAATATGACCCTCTGGGTAAGTATAGTCCTGAATACGACTCCAATATGGAGGTATTGTGAGTCACTGTCAACATGCACAACAGTTCTATTTAGGACTACACTCACCCGAACGATCATATTCCACCTACTTATAAAATAGAGACCTTTAGATTCTATGACGAGAACGACTACGAGTACGAGATTTTCTCTACAGTAAGTAGTGCTCGCGCGTGAACCAGCGTTTTTTTGGCGGGAAAACGTGGTAGCCGTCGTCATTGTACTACGAGTTTTAGTGAGAATGTCTTAGTGGCGGACACAAGTTATGAAATGTTAGAAGTGTCAGCATTTTCCAATCGGGAGAGGGCTCAACCTCCTTCAATAACGATAACAGTGCTAACTTTTCTGGTGAAAAAAAGTACAATGAAGAATTTCGGGTTGTCTATTTTTTGACAACACGCGAAAAAACTTTAAATCAAATCTCGTACTCGTAGTCATTCTCTTTCTCGAATCTGAAGGTCTCTCTTGACTTCTGAGTACCAATGTTCACCACTCTTTACTATATCAATAATATTTACAAAACAAAGAAAAACAATAAATGGACCGATAATAAAATAAAAACAGAGACGTTATTCCAACTTTTATGTCTGCGTATGAAATTCTGTGGTCCGACGAAAATTCTCCACCGGAGTGTTTTCAATGACCAACGTTGGTATTTCAGAGTTTTATAAAACGAAATTTGTAACTAGAAATTCTTGAATTAAACGGTTTTCATTATTGCTTTCTCTATGATCAAATTGTTAACAATACTCTCCAATTTATAATACCTTAATCAACTTATTTATGCCTCAATTTTGGCTTATCACTATAAGAGCAATTACAAAACAAGAAATATACCTGTTTCAACCGGATCAATCCAAGGACTTGAGCTGTAGACACCCTGCAAACAAAATTGTTTACAATGAACCTGTATTAAGCTGAAAACCGCGGAACTCTTACCTGCGTTCCCTAGAGGACTTCGCTTCATTCAGGCAGAAAATAGACAGATTATTTTAGCAATGAGAACGCGACGTCAAATGAGAAGGCGACTGAACGCAAAAAGGACTAAACTTAACCATTCTACCATCCGTCAAGTTTGTTTAAGATTTGCGCATGCCGTTGCTACCATTATCGTGTTGTTTTCGCTAGGTCTGTTAAATAAGGACAGAAAGGATTGATACTAACTCAGGATCAAGTCCTGGTACTAAAGCGCGCCTGCTAAACACGCCTAACGATAATTCATCGTACCAAACGACCGTCTTAACAACAGGGAGGTTTTGGCGGAAATGGTAAGGGGTGACCCAATATGCAGTCCGTTTGTCGTAGTTCCCGCGGTTATCACAGTTTTTAGGCTTCTGCAATGGATTAAATGTACAAGGAGTTGACCAATTCAATAAAGCCGTAAAATACACTAGAACGCCCCATCCATAAGGAAAGAACAGAGATTTGAACTCTACGTAGCTTTGTATCTTTCTCTTACACTTTTTCCCGCTCGCACAGAACCGTCCGCCACTGTTGAAATTCCGCCGGGGTATTTTAGAGAACGCCGGAAGGCCGGTGTCCGCCGAATGAATCTGAAGGTTAGTGATCTGGGCTAGGTAACTGAGTGAATCAGGTTCCATTTAGGGTTATTATCCTGGGAAAACTGACCTGAAACTTGACTTACTCAGTTTCATAACCCTAACCACAAAAAACTTTACAGTCATTCGGCGATCCGCAAAATACCTCTGCCGTTTAAAACTTATCCTTATATCAGTAACACTTGCGCAAAAGGGTTCGTAACCTAAGGTTAACTGATAAAGAGGAACAAGCCACGAAACATTTAAAAAGTTAGATTAAATTATAAACAAATAAGATAACAGTTGATGAACTCTAACCTCGTTAACATAGGCACGCAGAAACACCGCGTACAATGTTCCCCCTTCCAAAGGACCGTTGAAAAATTCAAAAGGTCTGTTGACATCTTTTCTCCTTCTCCTGATAGTTTTGTCTTTTGCTCGACTGGATCGCCTGCTATCTCCCACGGTGAAAGACTTGTAATCATGGAAGTCCATGGCATTGAATTCAGCCGCTATGTACGGGACTAAAGTGGGCTTTTTCTTTCGTGCTTCGTCGTAAGTGTAGAGATCTTTTTCTTTGTAATAATCTGGCGATTGAGCTGGTACGGCCTTGCCTTTATTGTCTGTGGCCAATTCGATCACTATCACTTGGTAATAACTAAGAAAAACAAAAAGAGGCTTTCGTTATTTTATTGGTACATAAAAGAATTAACGATTTTGAAAATTTTAAGGAAATCATGGACGGAGCACAGAACAAATAAGTCAATTAGGGAGGAACTGAAAGTGGAAGATCAATGGTTAGAAAACTTTACAAAAGCTGGAGTATTTTGGTCATTTGAAGAGAAGCGAGGGCTTGGGAAAAATCATCTTGGAGGGAAAGATACACGGGAAAAGAGAAAGACGAAGACCGAGAAGGTGGTGGAAAAGGGACATACGGGATGTTTTCGACATGTCCTGCAATGAAGGTGGAAGATTGGCAACTGACAGAGGCTGTTTTACCTGTGCGGTCAGGGATGTAACCTCCCATGGGGATAAGCAGTTAGAGAAGTAGTACACTCCTGACTAATGGTGGGCTCCTTATAAAACTCGTTTATATGACCGGCTTGGCTGCGGAGCTTCTTAAGATTTTACAGAGCTCCACTTGTTATGGGACATAGCAACTTTTTTCGGTTTGCACCCATGGGTAAGTCCGAACAGACTCTGAAGGAAGGGGGAAGGGGATGGTGGAGACTCTGGAAAGGAGGAGAGTAGCCTGTGCAAGGCTCTCAGATAGTATAGTGGGAACGTATTAAAACGAGTAAAGCGAAAATAAGACGCGCACGACTTGGGAAAGGGGGCGGTGGCGGCGGAAAAAATGGGAGAGAGAGCCTGTTAGCATTTCTTTAACGACCCTCTTCCGCCCATTTTTGTCACGTCTGGATTCGCCGCCCTGTGCCTCCCCAGCCCCCGCGCGTTTTTCGCATTTCTTATTACTGAACGACTTTCCACCACCATCTCGGAGCCTGGAACAGGCTAGGAGGGGAGGGGAGTACCAGACACACAGCCTTTGCATTTATCTCGGGGAAAATTGCTTTGGCCAACCTCAGCCTACATTACAGGTACATTAGTACATGTTAAAAACAGGTTATTCGCTGACCAGTACCACATGATCATATCGATGGGTCAAGTATCCAATCCATCACGTGTTTAATGAAGCTGTCCGCACTCCAGTTAATACAATTTTCTTTTTGATTACAGGCTCAAATCTTAATTTAACATTACTGTAGTAGTACAGCTCTGGTTGGTAGTTTTACCGAAGGAAGAGATTTAAAGAAATAGGAAAAGTACAGGCGACGATTAACAGCTGCTAAGAACTAGGCATTTAGAACCAACAGTATAAGAAACAGAATTGACGGAGGGGAGATACCCCATGATTGCAAAGAGTCAAACAAACATGGCGTATGGAAACCTCCTACACCGCACATTTTGACATTTGACATTTTGATTCGTGGTAGTGGGCAAGATGAGGTATGTAAAAAGTACTTACAGGCTCTCCCCATTCTGTCTTCCCACCGTTTTCCACTCGCTTGCCTTATCGTGCTCACCCGCTTCTTTTTTACGCTCGTCTACTCTAACAGGAAGTCTGGTAAGTTGACAGGCTATTTTGCGTCAGTCAAAAGTAGCGAGTCAGAGTAACGTTTCAAATAAGTGTTGAATTCACTTGTGTTCAATTTTGTTTTACAATTCTATTTATGCGCATCTTGACGATCTTATAGTGTTGAAAGTTTACACATTGGAAAGTGCGATGACTTTCATACCTGACTTTTCCATTCTCATCGGAAGCTTCTGCCAACTCAACTCTAAACGAGTCGCTCTGGATTGCTCCTTTGTCGGGAGGTGATATCGGGACCAGTGGAGGAGGAGCTGCGGTAAACAAACAAACAAACAAACACTCGAGTTAAAAGATTGAATACGTAAATTCCACTAACAATCAAAATATCTTCTCTAACACAGGTCCCCTAAGAAGTTAATTTATCTTTTTTCTTTTTATGGGAATAACTTCACGCGATTTTTATCCAAAATTCGAATAGTCTCCCGAACCGAAATTATTAGGATTTAAACAAAACGGAAGTGAAATTATTCCTTAATTGTTTGATTAGCTATAAATATCACAGGTAACAAATTGCGCTCACAATCGTGGGTTTTTGACTTGTTATTCCTGGTTCATCGTATCGATCGAAGACTCCATTCGCTGAAACGTTTAGATTTTAAATTGTGACATAAGTTCATAATTTGTTGAATGTTTCGACAAAATACCTGACAGGTTCCTTTTTGGTGTGCTGTTTAGTGCGTTTATTCTAAAGAGTGTTTTAATGTATGGCATCTTCATTCACTAACAGTTTTAAACTTGGACGCCACCTTGGCACTGAGACTTAACGAAACGTTGCAATGGCATTTGCAATTTCACACGTAAAATTATAAATTAAAGCTGAAATTTCGCGCTAAAAATTAAGGAGTAATTTGTCACCCATGATATTATAAGATTAATTTGGTCTCGGAAGAAATTTAATAGCAAAGACTATTTTCTTGGAATCGACTCACAGAGGTAACATGTCCTTTAAATTCGAGGGCAAAGTTCCAAATTTTTCCGTTTCTGCTCGGTTCCTAAGTACGATGATGGATTGGAGCTACAATCCTGGACAAAAGTCCATGGGACAATGACGCAGTATTCATAATTTTCTGTCATTTCCGGGTTCCCTCATAAAACAGTGCATCCTTTTCGAAACTTCCTTGCAGTTCTCTGTCACCCAACCTATACAATGTTGAATCTCGGGAAAAAAAAATGTGGATACACACGTCCCAAGTTGTTTGTGAGGTTGGGGGAAGGGTTGGGAATGTGTGAATTGAAAAAAGCCCAACAAATAATGCAAAAGCGTCCCAAGACTTATGTCCATGATAGTAGACCTTAAAGGAAATCTCAAGAACAAAACAAAAGGCTCTTTTTGGTGTTGACGGCACGCAGGTTATAAGTGCCTGACTAACGACTTGGACTAAAATCTTAACTTAAGTCCAAACGAGCTATTTCTATATTATAATTGTCCTTTTGAAAGTTACTTGCAATCCGACTGCACCGAGCGGTGTATTTCACGAAGGCAACCAATAAAAAAATGAAATTTACAGAGGGTTGTCGGATTGAAAAAGAAATGAGTTTTTTTGTTGTTTTTTCGTTGAACAAAGGAGTAGAGGCCTTCAGACTCGAGGAAGAAGACGACTACGAGGAAAGATTTATGCTTTGGGCTTTTTACGCGTATTATCCAAAAATATACACCCCGTAAAGTTTCTATTAATTTCTTTTTACTTGTTTTTCACGAGAAAAGGTAACACGGTACTTCTGTTGAAGGAGGTTAACCCCTCTCCCGATTGCCATATAGCAAAATCTACTACATTTTTTTTTTTTTTTACTAAAAAACTCATGACGACGGCTATCACGTTTTCCCGCCGAAATGACGCTGGTTCACGCGCGCTCACTACTTGGCATCTCGTAGTCGTTTCAGAATCTAACGGTCTCTAACATACCTTGTAACAGCCTCTCATCTTACTCCGCTTTCACAACCGGCCAATATAAAACTATAATTTTTAGTGTTTGTGTGTTTGGTAAAAAAAAAAAAAAGAAATTTCACACAGTCCGCCAGGGATCCAATACAAAGTTGTAAGATTCAAGGAGTTTTCCAGAAATTCCAGAGAAAGTGTGATCTCTGAATTTAACCGTATCAAGAAATGATCTATTGTTCCGGATCAAATTCAACAAAACAATAGCCCTTTGCCGTAGGTGCTGCCTCCGAAACCACACCGAACAGTCTGTGCATAATCGATTAACCCTCGGTGTGACAAATTTATAATATTAGGGGGGAGGAGAGAGGTTTTTGCTCTGACAGGATGCTATTTTAACTGGGGTACTGAGGGGAAAGTTACGTCACAAGGTGCTTATGGTCAAGTAACACATAGGGGTGTGTGAACATTTTCTGTTTGCTCATCCCAACTACTAAAGCACATGATCAATCTACAAGTGCGATTTACTGTAGCACACAACGCAGGCGTATATGTTGTGGTTCAATTTTATCCTTGGTTCAAATTTTCTTTCCTTTTGTTTCAAACTCATTATCATGTTATTATCATACATTACCATACCCAAAAACAAAAGAAAAGAAAATTTGAACCAAGGATAATATTGAACCACAACATATATTTTGCGCGTCGAGAGGGAAAACCGTGTCAGTTTTGATCGGATCGTAATAATGTGAAGGAATTTTATTGTGGCACGCTTTTCTACTGAGCGCTCTGAACAAAGCAAACGATGATACAAGTAAGTGACTCACCGTCAGGTAGTGTCTGGTTTTCAATCGCAACAGAATACCGTCCTATCCCGCCACTTGAAATGCAAGCCACGGATATTCGGTAAATACGAAAGGGCTTCAAGCTTTTAATTGTGTAACCTTGTTCTGGTACGTTGAGGAATTTCATATCTTGGTTGTCATTTTCGTAGTATTTCACTTCATATCCCACAATTTCACCGTTAGGCTCGACAGGTGGATCCCAGGACACAGTCATTGACGTTGTAGTGATATCTGTTATAGCTACGTGTAAAGGAGGTCCACTGGGAGCTGCAAAAATCGGTAAATAAAAAAATAAATACGCCACTTGTTAGTCCAGAGCTGCAAATAAGAGCCTGTCATCGGACAATGATCGACTGGTTGTCCAGTCAATCCATCGTTGTTCTTTTGCTTGAGTCCGTCAATAAGTCGTTTGTACGGTGCCGGTAACCAGTGACTACGATTCAGTGCATCTGCTCGCATTCATTTAACCAGCTTTCTACAGTAAGTAGTTGATAATAGTTTGTAGAAAACGTAATACATCAAACATGCTGATTCCTAGTCGATTTGATGTTTCGTCTTTAAATGTTGACATCACCATTTCTTGTCACTTGTTTGTGTTCAGTCGGTCACGCGCCTAAGCTTCTCTCCGGTCTCACCAATATAAGTGGACTGGCAGTTGCAGCATTTGTTCTTGTATACTACTCCCTATCTTTCTGTTCGAAGTTGAGGTGGGCTACGGATGAACATCAGCGATTTCACGTCAAAAGACACTAGTTTGTTATAGTTTGTGGTCGTCAGGTATCTGATATGTCTTGATGGGGCCAATTAAGTTCTCAGAAGACTGTAGTTTATGTCGAGATTCGCCACTCAAAAGTTTTAGTACATTAGGTATTTACACAGTTAAGAAACATAAGTGGTCCATACAACTTGGGTGGCTGCTTGGGTGGCTGAGAAGCACTACAGCCCAGCCTGCTGTAGCGTGGGAGGTCGATTTTGTCGGTTTTCGTCATTTATTTTTTTAATCATTGTTTTATTGAAATCACAAAGTCAAAGTTACAAAGAGGGACATAATTACGTAATAAGGAATTGAAAAAGATTGAAAAACAAAAAAAAAGGGACGGGAAGAGGTGTACCTTACAACTGACATTGACTACATAACTACATAGAATTAATCAATCACAATTTGTTTTTTGTTTGGCAAAGTCTGAGAGAGTCAGTGCTTTGTTTTCGTCATGTAAGTTACTGTAGTTTGTTGTTAAGTTTGAGTTGCAGTGCGGCGGTGGATGTCAAGTTCTTCGTAGGTCTCAGGTACTTTTGTCGTTAACAAGTGCGTCCTTGTTGTCATTGTACTCTGTCTTGCGCATTACCAACAGTCACCTGTCCCTTTGCAGGCAATATGACTATATCGAGAACTTATTTACAGACTCTGGGTAACTAGAAGCCGCAGTGCTTCTAAAGCCACATTTTAAATTGACACCTTATAAAGGCCAACAGTAAGCGTTCAAAACGTTACGATCATTCGACATTAAACTGAATATCTAAAAGATATATTACTCTTTTCTATAAGCCACGAGTAACTTCGAGTACAGCAAATATATGAACAGTTAGAACAATTGAAAATTAAGTACATGCTTAGAACTATGCTCATTGAGAAATAACAACAGTTTCATACCTGTAGCCTTTGTCCTCCGTCGCACAAAACTGGGAGCCCCACTCAACTTCTTTCTCAAGTTGTACGCCACAACAGCAATGGTGTAATTCGTGTAAGCCTTCAGATCGGGGATAATCTCTTTCTCGACACTTTTCGGTAGGGTTAAGTTCTTTCGAGTTGAGTTACCGCTAACCGATCTCCAATAATACAAGTAATAGCCAATCTCTCCATTTGGTTCTTTAGGCGCTCGCCACCACAAATCAATAGAATTTTTGGTTGTTCCGTAAATTGTCACATCACGAACCTTGGAAGGCGCTGAAAGAACAATCAGCGGTTAAAGGGATAACGTCACGATGGTTTGATCAAATTAATTCGTTAGGAGCTGGTCACCAAAAATAAATACCAATGAAGAGGCGGACGAATGAGATTAAGACGATTAACAGTTATGTTTTCAGACGTTGTCTCCACTGCCTTAGAATATATCAGGCTCCTTTTTAACTGTTTAGGTAGGACCCAACTGCGAGTGTCCCCGCCTTTCAAACATTTTCTTTTATGTTATCTTTTTCAGTTGTGCCTCTTAATTATCACGCTCAGAAGACACGAAACTGTGTTATCATTTAGAGGTAATTTCAATCAATTTAAAAGATTTTTCTCCGAATAATATCACCGCAGAATCAAGAGAAATGTTCAGGAGAATTAATAAAAAGATCACCAAAGGGGGAAATTTCTTGATCTTTTGACATATTCTCCTGTATTAATTCTTCAAAGATATGTATGAACATCAGTCCCTTGAAGGCTAAAATAAGAAACATACCTGTCTCGTCAGTCTTAACAGAGACACGAGTCTTCTTTCCTCCCCCGGCTCCTGTGAAGGCTTGAACTTCAACTTTATAGCGAGTGTACGGCTTTAGGTGAAGCAGACTGGTGCTGGTGTTAAGACCAACATCCTTGGACAAATCTGAGCTTGATGCACTATAAAACAGCTGGAAAAAAGAGACAACGAAAAATTAAAAAGAAAAGAAAAGAAAAGAATAATAACATTTATCGTGGCTGTGCCAAACAGCACTTTCCCGTCGGAAAAGTAGCTACTTTCCTGAGTATTTCCCGCCAAGTCGCAAAGCGTTCGCATTTTTCCGTGTTTTCTGCATGTTAAAACTGAGTGCAACGCTGGACCCGGTACGTTTTTTTTTTTTTTTTTTTTTAATTTAGCAGAGCCCGGATGAAACTTACTTTGTGTAATTGTAGTTTTCATGCTGTCAAAATCAAGTCTTGTTGTTGTTGTTGCTGTTATGTTCCAAGGTCGATTAACGTTAACATGAGGTTAAATACATATTAATCTGGGTCTCTTTTTCTTTTGTTCAAAGAATTATCTCTTTTTACAACATCGAATCAAATTGTCGACAAAAAAAATAGTGACCTAAATTTTGAACTAACCTGCTTTGAACAACCCGACCGTGGGTCCCGTTTCCCGAAAGGCCCGATAACTTCGGTTTTCGGGCCCAAAGGAAAAGTTTTAAAATCAAAACCTGTTGAATAATAGCACAGTTCCTAGCTCATAAACCAGTCAATTTTCCTTCGTTAACTCATTGTATCATCTTCAAAATGATTGAAACTTTGATCTTCAATGCAAACACGGCGGTAAACATAACAGTATTCCGGGCCCGAAAGTTACCGGGATGTTTGAGAAACCTACACTGCCTACACTAAGCAGCCTACTAAGGCTACACGCTATTGATTTACTAGACTTTTCGAAAGTTTGCCAAGCAGTCAAAACTGAAACAAGTGTTATTGTTGGCGCCATTCGCAGACATAATTTTACTCATGCGAAGCGTTTTCTAGACTTTCTACAAAAAGAAGCTCGATATTTCTGAGAAAAATAAAGAGATGGAAAAATTGAACTTTATTTCAGTGTATTTAGCACGAACGTACTAACTGGGGACACTATTTTACGTCTCCAGCCGAGACGAGACCGCCATTTTGCGTGGTCATCCGACCCACGAGAAGGTCTAGCTGCTTGAAGTGCAAAGGGAGTACCTTCATTTCTCAGTTATTTTAAGACCCTGAGTATTGGTCCGGCCTTGGGAATCGAACCCGCGACCTTCCGCTCCGCAGTCAAGCGCACTAACGACTGAGCTAATCCTGGTTAGTTTTTACGTCCTTGCAATTGTATTCAAAACGTAGAGGTAAAGGAATATCGCAGATCTCTTAGAGATTTGACCGCGTAAAGCGCGCACTTGACTTTTGGCGGGAAAACCTGGTACCCGTTATGGAACTTGAGTACAATAACTTGTTGTACAGTAAACCTGGCGCTAAATATCCCGTGCTTCACTTGTTTAAAAAAGGATTCTGATGTTTGCAATCAACAGAGCGCAGTATTGAGCAACATACCTTGTATCCTTTAAGTATGCCATTAATGTTCAGTGGGTTTTTCCACGAGACCTCAATGGAATATCCGCTCGTATTCCACGCTCGCAAATCTTGTGGTTCCGATGGCACTGGTAACGAAATAGGGAAACACAATAACTTCAATGACGTAATAAACTATTGCGAGATGACGTAATTTTACTACCACAATACTTCAGGCTCGCTGAGATGACCAGTTTTATAATATTACGGGTAAAACGAAATGAATTCTGGTAGCAGTAGCAAAATGCCCCCATCGTTCAAATAGCCCAATGTTCCATGGATATAAGTGTTCCCTTAGAGTTGTCTGTTAAAAGTTCGACTGTAAGTAAAAATCCCTGACATGATTTTTTGTAAGCAGCTAAGTTGAAAAAAATAAGTAAATAAACGAAGGGGACAATGTCGAAACGAATCTATTTCTGAGATATTACCAGCAAGTTTGAATAAATTCTTACATCCGCGACGCCGCGACCGCACATTGTGCTGTAACGTTGGGTTCAACAACGGTGAAATCACCGTTATTCACAACACCTTTCAGCAAATGTAGTCCACGCTATTATGCTTTGCAAAATAGTAACCGTTTGGCTTTGCCAGTAAAGATTTATACCGCACCATATTTGCGCTTTTCAGGGACTAAAGAAAAAGACGAGTTAAAAAATCAGCGCGATGCGAAATTTTCCACTTTCACTCCCGCTCAGCTGAATAGAAAAAGTAAAACAGATACCTCTTAAGGGTTAAATACCTCCTTCTTCCGTTGAGTAGTTACGTGCAGCAAAAGGACCTTTTCCTACTGAAGTATATGCAGCTAATTTAATTGTGTACTGTGAAAACGGTTCTGCAAAAGAAATAAAGCAACTCCACAACATGAATACTAGATACCTTAATCAGTATAATCTATTTTTCAAGCCTCACATCAAAAATGACAAAAAAAAAAAGAAGAAGAAGAAGAAAAGAAAAGAAGAAAAAGAAAAAGAAAAGGAAAAAGAAAAAAAAAATCGTGGTCAGAAGGGGATTCGAACACATAACACAAGTCCTGGGTGTTGACTGTATATATGATACATTAGTAAAATTCTACTCGTATACCGTTTTCTTGCTGGCAAATCACGGTTTTTTGTTTTATTTTGTTGTGTTTTGTTTTTCACTTTAGTGCCTCTTTGCAGCTGCAAAACTATTGTTACATATGCATAATAAAATAGAGTTAATTCAAAAAATAAAAATAACTTGGCTGTTTGAATCGATGCAAAGCACAGACGAGCATAGCCACATGCGGTAATAGCTTGCACGTTTAGAAAAGACGTGATAGATAGTCAAAAACCTACGACGAACAGATATGGACTGCACCGCAACGCAATCTTATTCCCAGGCCAAAGGGAAAAAGCCTGTCACAAAACTACATCCGACACATCGATAACACGTCGAATGCAACTTCGGCTTGCCATCGACTTTCCAACTCGCGATGACATAGTAGTTACAGCTTCCTTAAATGCAAAAAAAACTGACCAAAAAAACTAGTAGAACAATTAGAAGGGTCACTCTCGATTCCTATTTGCTCTGGAAGTTAACTCGCAACTTTACACCTCGTCAACTGTCTAATCTGGCGACAGAAATATTGAGTTCACAATAATAATTTAACTACTTACTCAAATCAGAAATATTGTATGAACTCATGGCACCATTGAAAGTAAGACAGTTTGGGTTGCTCACATCTCTAGCATCGCTCCAACACAACTCAAAGGTCTTTATAATGCCATTAGGCTCTAATGGAGGTGTCCAACTGACTTCTATGGAATTGGACGTACTCACGGCATCTGGCTGTAAGATTGGTTGACCAGGAACTGCAAAAATATTGCACGTTTGTCACTTATTAAAATAAATAATATAGATTTAGCCAAGGCTAAAGGCGAAGCACCAGTATTAATTTATAATTTACTTCAAATAATAAAATTGTAACCATTGCAAAGAAATCCACTCAGAGTTGAGCCTGCGATCAGTTAAAAACTAGGAACTTGTTAGCGGACAACTTCAAAAAAGCGGTAGGTACTTCATGTATGGGGACATATATTGTACCGCTTTTACCTAATTAACTTATAACTTCACTCTTTCTGCTTGGTTCCTTGTTGCCTTAAAGCTTTGTTCTCTGTTAACTTGTTGCTCTGTTTCCTTGTTTCCTGGTTACTCTGTTTCCTTGTTTCCTTGTCACCTAGTTACTCTGTTACCTTGTTACCTTGTTACTCTGTTACCTTGTTACCTTGTTACTCTGTTACCTTGTTACCTTGTTACCTTGTTACCTTGTTACCTTGTTACTCTGTTACCTTGTTACCTTGTTACTCTGTTACCTTGTTACACTGTTACCTTGTTACTCTGTTACCTTGTTACCTTGTTACTCTGTTACCTTGTTACCTTGTTACCTTGTTACTCTGTTACCTTGTTACCTTGTTACCTTGTTACCTTGTTACTCTGTAACCTTGTTACCCTGTTACTCTGTTACCTTGTTACTTTAATACCTTGTTACTCTGTTACCTTGTTATCTTGTTACCTTGTTACTCTGTTACCTTGTCACTCTGTTACCTTGTTACCTTGTTACTCTGTTACCTTGTTACCTTGTTACCTTGTTACCTTGTTACTCTGTTACCTTGCTACCTTGTTACTCTGTTACCTTGCTACCTTGTTACTCTGTTACCTTGTTACCTTGTTACTCTGTTACCTTGTTACCTTGTTACTCTGTTAACTTGTTACCTTGTTACTCTGTTACCTTGTTACCTTGTTACTCTGTTACTCTGTTACTCTGTTACCTTGTTACCCTGTTACCTTGTTACCTTAATACCTTGTTACTCTGTTACCTTGTTACCTTGTTACCTTGTTACTCTGTTACCTTGTTACCTTGTTACCTTGTTACTCTGTTACCTTGTTACCTTGTTACTCTGTTACCTTGTTACCTTGTTACTCTGTTACCTTGTTACCTTGTTACCTTGTTACTCTGTTACCTTTGTTACCTTGTTACTCTGTTACCTTGTTACCTTGTTACTATGTTACCTTGTTACCTTGTTACCTTGTTACCTTGTTACTCTGTTACCTTGTTACCCTGTTACTCTGTTACCTTGTTACCTTAATACCTTGTTACTCTTTTACCTTGTTACCTTAATACCTTGTTACTCTTTTACCTTGTTACTCTGTTACCTTGTTACCTTATTATCTTGTTACTCTGTTACCTTGTTACCTTGTTACTCTGTTACCTTGTTACCTTGTTACTCTGTTACCTTGTCGCCTTGTTACTATGTTACCTTGTTACCTTGTTACTCTGTTACCTTGTTACCTTGTTACCCTGTTACTCTGTTACCTTGTTACCTTAATACCTTGTTACTCTGTTACCTTGTTACCTTGTTACCTTGTTACTCTGTTACCTTGTTACTCTGTTACCTTGTTACCTTGTTACTCTGTTACCTTGTTACCTTGTTACCTTGTTACTCTGTTACCTTGTTACTCTGTTATTCTGTTACCTTGTTACCTTGTTACCTTGTTACTTTGTTACCTTGTTACGCTGTTACCTTGTTACCTTGTTACTCTGTTACCTTGTAACCTTGTTACTCTGTTACCTTGTTACTTTGTTACCTTGTTACTCTGTTACTCTGTTACCTTGTTACCTTGTTACTCTGTTACCTTGTTACCTTGTTACCTTGTTACTCTGTTACCTTGTTACTTTGTTACCTTGTTACTCTGTTACTCTGTTACCTTGTTACCTTGTTACTCTGTTACCGTCTTAACTTGTTACCTTGTTACTTTGTTACCTTGTTACTCTGTTATTCTGTTACCTTGTTACCTTGTTACTCTGTTACCTTGTTACTCTGTTACCTTGTTACCTTATTACTCTGTTACCTTGTTACTCTGTTACCTTGTTACCTTGTTACTCTGTTACCTTGTTACTCTGTTACTTTGTTACCTTGTTACCTTGTTACCTTGTTACTCTGTTACCTTGTTACTCTGTTACTCTGTTACCTTGTTACCTTGTTACTCTGTTACCTTGTTACCTTGTTACCTTGTTACTCTGTTACCTTGTTACTTTGTTACCTTGTTACTCTGTTACTCTGTTACCTTGTTACTCTGTTACCTTGTTACCTTTTTTGTTACCTTGTTACTTTGTTACCTTGTTACTCTGTTACTCTGTTACCTTGTTACCTTGTTACTCTGTTACCTTGTTACCTTGTTACTTTGTTACCTTGTTACTCTGTTTTTCTGTTACCTTGTTACCTTGTTACCTTGTTACTCTTTTACCTTGTTACTCTGTTACCTTGTTACCTTATTACTCTGTTACCTTGTTACTCTGTTAACTTGTTACTTTGTTACCTTGTTACTCTGTTACCTTGTTACTCTGTTACTTTGTTACCTTGTTACCTTGTTACTCTGTTACCTTGTTACTCTGTTTCCTTGTTACCTTCGTTTTACCTCGTTAGTCTGTTACCTTGTTACTCTGTTACCTATTACCTCAAGATATCTAGGAATGTGTGTAGACGTAATACGTCATATGCACACTTGTCAGAGTTAAAGCGCACTTGCTATTGAGATGCCTAGGACGCCGGGATCAGTCAGGACCAGATTGTGGTAATGTTTAACTTCCCCCGCGGCCTTATTTGACGGTTTGTATGGTATGGCGTGGCAGTGCGTAAAGAACTATAAAAGAAAAAAAAATGCGATATATATGTCCAGGAACGATCTTGTTAGCAAATCTCCGCAATTTTTGCAAAGAAAATAATTCACCGAAAATTTTGTGAGACAATCACTTGCAAATATCGCATGAGTAGAAAAACCAATAAAACAAAATTCTAGACTTAGAAAAAAATCGCAAAAGTAACAAGGATTTTTCCTACTACCTAAAAGCACTGAAAAGGTAAGAAATATCGCAAAAATAGCAAGAGTGGCAAATTTAAAAAATTCTAGACTTACAAAGAAAAATGGTTAAGAAGGGCCTTCAAAAGCCCTCAAATCTCGCAAAAATCGCAAAACTTACAAGGATTTTTCTTGCTATGAGAAGAGATTGAGTACTTGAAATATCGCAAAAGCAAGAATAAAAAAATTAAATAAATTCTAGACTTAGAGAGAGAAAAGGCCAAGAAGGTGAATTCTTTTCACAATTTCTTTTTTTTTTCGATTTATGGGAAAATTTGAGGCCTTCTCGTGGCCCTTCATTGTCTTAATCTTTTCACATAGACAAAGATCTTTTTGGTTTCTTTACTGATTGTCTTTAGTACTCAATCGTTTGCAAAAATCTGTTCAAAAGCCGCCTAACGTGCAGTCGGTAGCCTAGTCTATAATCATTTGTGAAACCTCAAATAATATTGTGCACGTTAAGGACTAACTGCCAAGAATGACACTCTCCCCGACAACCATGTTCGTTTTGATTATACTGTGTTTGTGTTGCTATACCAGAAGTATTCGTCTTGGCAAACAAGAAGAAAGTGTACTAAAGGAAACGTTACGGGAGTTTGAGAGCGCTCCAGAAAATGGTCGTTACGACAACGTCATTGAAATGCCACATAAAGCTTCAAAGCTAATACAAAAGATTTTTATTTGGTGCCCAATAAGGCACAGTGGATTAACCATTGAATGCCCAGTGCATAATTGTCCTCTCAAAATAGGGATGTGGACAGACGTGTTGTATGGTCTACGCACAAACCCAAGAAACCCAAGGCTTATTTATGATTTAAACGGCAATCTCCTTCTCGTGCAAGCGTTTTATGAATGCAGCTATCGACTAGATGGACATAGCAAAAATGGACATCGCTATCTATCTGCGTCACATGAAATATTGCAGCTTCTACCATGCGGCATATCACGAGGATTTCCAATTATTTTGCGGCAGCGGTGTGGATTCACTTTGCATTTGTATGACTATGTTATATCCGGAATCTATCAAGGCCAAAATTTCATGGAACTGTCAGAGGGAATTGCGGGAATGAACTTCAGACAATTAATGCGAAACAACCCAGATAGCGTTAATGTCAAAGATGAATTTGAAAGAAGTGTATTTTGCTCGTACCCCAGCAACGACAACTTAATTGATTTGTTTCTACAACAATTTCAAATGACAAAGGGACACTACGAAAAAGACATGTTTAGTCACACTGGCACAGTGCTTTCATGTGACCACACGTTCAGAACCAGTAAACACATTGGTGTCACTCGCGAGGATGGCAAGTTTGTCAAACAATTTGAAAACGTGTTTCTTGCACTAAATGAATATGGAGAAGTTTTGACATGGCGATTTACAAAGTCAACATCATCTTTGGAAATCGAGGACTTACTAAAAGAGTTAAAAATCAGATTTGACAAAGCAGGGATTACATTGAAAATGGTTGTAGTGGACGATTGTTGTCATGATGCAAACTTGTACGAGCGAATTTTTCCGGGAGTGAAGGTCAAACTTGATTTATTCATGCATGCATGAGAATAGTACAAACCTTTCCCAAAAGTGACAGTCAGCATAAAAAATTTTCAGGTGAGGTGTCTATGATTTTCCGCCGGGATAATGATCTCAACGACGAACGTTCAATGAGTACGCCGTGTCCGGAAGAAATTGAGGCTAACATCGAAAGGCTACTCTTCGTATGGCAAGAAAAGTTAAACGGAGAAACTATACATCAAATAGACAATCTGCGCAAACATGTGCGAAAGGGCTGTCTTTCGGTTATTCCCGAAGGATGTGGTACAGAGATGAATGAAAGACTTCACAGGCACCTGAACAGATCTCTTCTGTGTGGAGTCTCAAAAATTGGACCTGAACTAGCAATAGCAGTGATGACGTGTGCATTATATGCATGGAACTGCAAAGGTAAAGGAAAAAGCATACACAATAAAAGAACAACTCCAGTCGTACCAGTCGAGACCGTTAAACTGGACAACGATCCTACACCTCTACACACAGCATCCTACACACAGCAACATATGAAACCAACGTCAGCATGGTCAACATCAGCAGTGACAGAAAAACGCTGTTGCAGTGTAATCATTCCATCAGTTCAAGTGCCTGGTGGGTCCACAAAAACAGTAGATGGTATTAAAACGGAAACAGTACAAAACCATATCATGCAGAGAGTGCTATACTTACAAGATTTCTCCACTTCGATCAAAGAAAGATGTAAAAACAAATCATTGGATCTGATAGCCTTTCTGTGGTCAACAGGTGCGACAATGGGTGATCTTATCGAGGGTGAATTAAAACTGAATGTCATGGGAATCGATCTGACTGCCCAACATAGCGATAACTTAGCAAGAAATCTCGCTGGTCTTAACCTTACGGTGGATAAAGTCATAAGAGACGGGAACTGTTTTTTTAGGGCAGTCGCGAGACAGCTCGGAAAACATCTAATATTGCACGGGGAACAAATTAAAGGACATTGCACTTCTCTTGGATTAGGGAAAAGTGAGAAGGAAGACTGTCAAAAACTTAGAACACTCTTCGTCGGAGAAGTATCTGAAAACATTGCTTATTACAAGAATTGGTTAACTGGCAATAACCATTTAGAAGAAGTAGCAAAGTTTAACGACGATGGTTATTTTGCAAGTGAAGTGGGCGACCTTTGCGCAAAAGCCACAGCCACACTGTTGCGGATACCAGTTGTTGTCGTGACAGCGCTTCCAACCCAACCGACCGTCCCATTTCTCCCCCCAAGAGTTCATTTCTACCACTCCCATTTACATATCGTACGATCACTCAGGCCCTGGACACTATGACGCAACAAAAGTTAATGTAAAAAATGAAAACGGTGTTGAAAGAAAAAAGAGAAAAAACGACTTTGCTTTGATTTGCTTAATGAAAAGTGATCAGATATCAGCTGCATTGCATAAACCTTAATGTTGGACGTAACATATCTGACCTCGAGATCAGGCAAAGCCAAGAGTTGGCAGTTAGGTCTGTTGTTAGGGTTTGTACAACTGACCTCTGGAAGTCTCAAAAAAACTTGAAGACTAAAGCGGTAGATGGAGGAAACCAGGTTGGAGTTATCTGGTATTTAATGCAAAACTGAACTGATCTACATTAGTTACTCGATTTCCTCGTGTTGTGCGATTTTCAACGATTGTCTCGATAACAAATAAGGTATGATTAAAAAACGATGCAATAAAACTTCAGCCTCACTTGTGTGGTATTGACTAAAAGTATCCAAACGTTATACCCGTTGTAGCACCCTGCCCCGTTGTTAAGTCATTTTAAAAGGGCGCCTTAAGACTCAGCGTTTTATGCAAAATATATGATCGTAAAAATATTGCCCAGAAATTTCGCTTACATTTTTTAGAAAATTATGATAAAAGTATAACAGCCAAAAGAAACTATAAAAGGCTTCAGGTGCTATAGCATTGAGACACAGACCCTTCGTCATTGACCAAGCGCTGTTCTCAAAAAAGGAAACTTTTGTTTGATTTCCGTCAAAGAGAAATAATGTACCAAATAAGGCTGATTGCTGCTAATTACCATAAACGAAAAAAGAATTGTAATGCAAACCATTCAACCACGACCATACTCCAAAAGAACGCGTCCAATCGGGAAAAACCAATTGCGACTTGTCATACAAATCATAAACCGAAATTTAGCCACCATGGTAACACAGTAACAAGGTAACAAGGTAACAGAGTAACAAGGTAACAAAGTAACAAAGTAATAGAGTAACAAGGTACAAGGTAGCAGAGTAACAAGGTAACAAGGTAACAGAGTAACAAGGCAACAAGGTAACAGAGTAACAAGGTAACAAGGTAACAAAGTAACGGAGTAACAAGGTAACAAGGTAACAAGGAAACAAGGTAACAGAGTAACAAGGTAACAGAGTAACAAGGTAACAAGGTAACAGAGTAACAAGGTAACAAGGTAACAAGGTAACAGAGTAACAAGGCAGCAAGGTAACAGAGTAACAATGTAACAAGGTAACCGAGAAACAAGGTAACAAGGTAACAGAGTAACAAGGTAACAAGATAACAAGGTAACAGAGTAAAAGAGTAACAAGGTAACAAGGTAACAGAGTAACAAGGTAACAAGGTAACAAGGTAACAAGGTAATAGAGTAACAAGGTAACAAGGTAACAAGGTAACAGAGTAACAGAGTAAATAGGTAACAAGGTAACAAGGTAATAGAGTAACAAGGTAACAAGGTAACAAGGTAACAGAGTAACAGAGTAACAAGGTAACAGAGTAACAAGGTAACAAGGTAACAAGGTAACAGAGTAACAGAGTAACAGAGTAACAAGGTAACAAGGTAACAAGGTAACAGAGTAACAAGGAAATAAGGTAACAGAGTAACAAGGTAACAAGGTAACAGAGGTACAAGGTAACAAGGTAACAGGGTAACAAGGTAAGAAGGTAACAGAGTAACAAGGTAACAAGGTAACAAGGTAACAGAGTAACAAGGTAACAAGGTAACAGAGTAACAAGGTATCAAGGTAACAGAGTACAAGGTAACAAGGCAATAGAGTAACAAGGTAACAGAGTAACAATGTAACAAGGTAACAGAGTAACAAGGTAACAAGGTAACAGAGTAACAAGGTAACAAGGTAACAGAGTAACAAGGTAACAAGGTAACAAGGTAACAGAGCAACAAGGTAGCAAAGTAACAGAGTAACAAGGTAACAAGGTAATAAGGTAACAGAGTACCAAGGTAACAAGGTAACAGAGTAACAAGGTAACAAGGTAACAAGGTAACAAGGTAACAGAGTAACAAGGTAACAAGGTAACAGAGTAACAAGGTAACAGAGTAACAAGGTAACAAGGTAACAAGGTAACAGAGTAACAAGGTAACAAGCTAACAGAGTAACAAGGTAACAAGGTAACAAGGTAACAAGGTAACAGAGTAACAGAGTAACAAGGTAACAAGGTAACAGAGTAACAAGGTAACAGAGTAACAAGGTAACAAGGTAACAGAGTAACAATGTAAGAAGGTAACAGAGTAACAAGGTAACAGAGTAACAAGGTAACAGAGTAACAAGGTAACAAGGTAACAGAGTAACAAGGTAACAGAGTAACAATGTAACAAGGTAACAGAGTAACAAGGTAACAGAGTAACAAGGTAACAAGGTAACAGTAACAAGGTAACAGAGTAACAAGGTAACAAGGTAACAAGGTAACAGAGTAACAATGTAAGAAGGTAACAGAGTAACAAGGTAACAGAGTAACAAGGTAACAGAGTAACAAGGTAACAAGGTAACAGAGTAACAATGTAACAAGGTAACAGAGTAACAAGGTAACAGAGTAACAATGTAACAAGGTAACAGAGTAACAAGGTAACAAGGTAACAGAGTAACAAGGTAACAAGGTAACAGAGTAACAAGGTAACAAGGTAACAGAGTAACACGGTAACAGAGTAACAAGGTAACAAGGTAACAAGGTAACAGAGTAACAATGTAACAAGGTAACAGAGTAACAAGGTAACAGAGTAACAATGTAACAAGGTAACAGAGTAACAAGGTAACAGAGTAACAAGGTAACAAGGTAACAAGGTAACAGAGTAACAAGGTAACAGAGTAACAAAGTAACAAGGTAACAGAGTAACAATGTAAGAAGGTAACAGAGTAACAAGGTAACAGAGTAACAAGGTAACAAGGTAACAAGGTAACAGAGTAACAAGGTAACAAGGTAACAAGGTAACAGAGTAACAAGGTAACAAGGTAACAGAGTAACAAGGTAACAGAGTAACAAGGTAACAAGGTAACAGAGTAACAAGGTAACAAGGTAACAGAGTAACAAGGTAACAAGGTAACAGAGTAACAAGGTAACAGAGTAACAAGGTAACAAGGTAACAAGGTAACAGAGTAACAAGGTAACAAGCTAACAGAGTAACAAGGTAACAAGGTAACAAGGTAACAGAGTAACAGAGTAACAAGGTAACAAGGTAACAGAGTAACAAGGTAACAGAGTAACAAGGTAACAAGGTAACAGAGTAACAATGTAACAAGGTAACAGAGTAACAAGGTAACAGAGTAACAATGTAACAAGGTAACAGAGTAACAAGGTAACAAGGTAACAGAGTAACAAGGTAACAAGGTAACAGAGTAACAAGGTAACAAGGTAACAGAGTAACACGGTAACAGAGTAACAAGGTAACAAGGTAACAAGGTAACAGAGTAACAATGTAACAAGGTAACAGAGTAACAAGGTAACAGAGTAACAATGTAACAAGGTAACAGAGTAACAAGGTAACAGAGTAACAAGGTAACAAGGTAACAAGGTAACAGAGTAACAAGGTAACAGAGTAACAAGGTAACAGAGTAACAAAGTAACAAGGTAACAGAGTAACAATGTAAGAAGGTAACAGAGTAACAAGGTAACAGAGTAACAAGGTAACAAGGTAACAAGGTAACAGAGTAACAAGGTAACAAGGTAACAAGGTAACAGAGTAACAAGGTAACAAGGTAACAAGGCAACAAGGTAACAAGGTAACAGAGTAACAAGGTAACAGAGTAACAAGGTAACAAGGTAACAGAGTAACAAGGTAACAAGGTAACAGAGTAACAAGGTAACAAGGTAACAGAGTAACAAGGTAACAGAGTAACAAGGTAACAAGGTAACAAGGTAACAGAGTAACAAGGTAACAAGCTAACAGAGTAACAAGGTAACAAGGTAACAAGGTAACAGAGTAACAGAGTAACAAGGTAACAAGGTAACAGAGTAACAAGGTAACAGAGTAACAATGTAAGAAGGTAACAGAGTAACAATGTAACAGAGTAACAAGGTAACAGAGTAACAAGGTAACAAGGTAACAGAGTAACAATGTAACAAGGTAACAGAGTAACAAGGTAACAGAGTAACAATGTAACAAGGTAACAGAGTAACAAGGTAACAGAGTAACAAGGTAACAAGGTAACAGTAACAAGGTAACAGAGTAACAAGGTAACAAGGTAACAAGGTAACAAGGTAACAGAGTAACAATGTAAGAAGGTAACAGAGTAACAAGGTAACAGAGTAACAAGGTAACAGAGTAACAAGATAACAAGGTAACAGAGTAACAATGTAACAAGGTAACAGAGTAACAAGGTAACAGAGTAACAATGTAACAAGGTAACAGAGTAACAAGGTAACAAGGTAACAGAGTAACAAGGTAACAGAGTAACAAGGTAACAAGGTAACAGAGTAACACGGTAACAGAGTAACAATGTAACAAGGTAACAGAGTAACAAGGTAACAAGGTAACAGAGTAACAAGGTAACAAGGTAACAGAGTAACAAGGTAACAAGGTAACAGAGTAACACGGTAACAGAGTAACAAGGTAACAAGGTAACAAGGTAACAGAGTAACAATGTAACAAGGTAACAGAGTAACAAGGTAACAGAGTAACAATGTAACAAGGTAACAGAGTAACAAGGTAACAGAGTAACAAGGTAACAAGGTAACAAGGTAACAGAGTAACAAGGTAACAGAGTAACAAAGTAACAAGGTAACAGAGTAACAATGTAAGAAGGTAACAGAGTAACAAGGTAACAGAGTAACAAGGTAACAAGGTAACAAGGTAACAGAGTAACAAGGTAACAAGGTAACAGAGTAACAAGGTAACAAGGTAACAGAGTAACAAGGTAACAAGGTAACAGAGTAACAAGGTAACAGAGTAACAAGGTAACAAGGTAACAAGGTAACAGAGTAACAAGGTAACAAGCTAACAGAGTAACAAGGTAACAAGGTAACAAGGTAACAGAGTAACAGAGTAACAAGGTAACAAGGTAACAGAGTAACAAGGTAACAGAGTAACAATGTAAGAAGGTAACAGAGTAACAATGTAACAGAGTAACAAGGTAACAGAGTAACAAGGTAACAAGGTAACAGAGTAACAATGTAACAAGGTAACAGAGTAACAAGGTAACAGAGTAACAATGTAACAAGGTAACAGAGTAACAAGGTAACAGAGTAACAAGGTAACAAGGTAACAGTAACAAGGTAACAGAGTAACAAGGTAACAAGGTAACAAGGTAACAAGGTAACAGAGTAACAATGTAAGAAGGTAACAGAGTAACAAGGTAACAGAGTAACAAGGTAACAGAGTAACAAGATAACAAGGTAACAGAGTAACAATGTAACAAGGTAACAGAGTAACAAGGTAACAGAGTAACAATGTAACAAGGTAACAGAGTAACAAGGTAACAAGGTAACAGAGTAACAAGGTAACAGAGTAACAAGGTAACAAGGTAACAGAGTAACACGGTAACAGAGTAACAAGGTAACAAGGTAACAGAGTAACAATGTAACAAGGTAACAGAGTAACAAGGTAACAGAGTAACAATGTAACAAGGTAACAGAGTAACAAGGTAACAGAGTAACAAGGTAACAAGGTAACAAGGTAACAGAGTAACAAGGTAACAGAGTAACAAGGTAACAGAGTAACAAAGTAACAAGGTAACAGAGTAACAATGTAAGAAGGTAACAGAGTAACAAGGTTACAGAGTAACAAGGTAACAGAGTAACAAGGTAACAAGGTAACAAGGTAACAGAGTAACAAGGTAACAAGGTAACAGAGTAACAAGGTAACAGAGTAACAATGTAACAAGGTAACAAGGTAACAGAGTAACAAGGTAACAAGGTAACAAGGTAACAGAGTAACAAGGTAACAAGGTAACAAGGCAACAAGGTAACAAGGTAACAGAGTAACAAGGTAACAGAGTAACAAGGTAACAAGGTAACAGAGTAACAAGGTAACAAGGTAACAGAGTAACAAGGTAACAAGGTAACAGAGTAACAAGGTAACAAGGTAACAGAGTAACAAGGTAACAAGGTAACAGAGTAACAAGGTAACAGAGTAACAAGGTAACAAGGTAACAGAGTAACAAGGTAACAAGGTAACAGAGTAACAATGTAACAAGGTAACAGAGTAACAAGGTAACAAGGTAACAGAGTAACAAGGTAACAAGGTAACAGAGTAACAATGTAACAAGGTAACAGAGTAACAAGGTAACAGAGTAACAATGTAACAAGGTAACAGAGTAACAAGGTAACAGAGTAACAAGGTAACAAGGTAACAGAGTAACAGGGTAACAGAGTAACAATGTAACAAGGTAACAGAGTAACAAGGTAACAAGGTAACAGAGTAACAAGGTAACAAGGCAACAAGGCAACAAGGTAACAAGGTAACAAGGTAACAGAGTAACAAGGTAACAAGGTAACAAGGCAACAAGGTAACAAGGTAACAGAGTAACAAGGTAACAAGGTAACAAGGTAACAGAGTGAAGTTATAAGTTAATTTTGTAAAAGCGGTACAATATATGTCCCCATACATGAAGTACCTACCAAAAAAGCAAGTAACCTCAACGGGTCGACACCTGGGCCCGCGATATGGTAATGTGATGCTGATCAGCAGACACTCTGTTTTAACAGCTGTCAATTGACCACAACATGGATGTGGAATATCAGGTTGTAGGCACCCAGACTAGCTAGAAAGCATTGGTACAACTGGTATTACAAATAGCAAGAACTACTTACTGTCTTCAGCAGTAGTGTTGCTTACGGCATCACTCGACGGTCCGACACCAATGTTATTCACCGCCTGGACGGTAAAGTAATAAGGAGAATATTTTCGCAGGCTTGAGACTAGCTTCTGGGTTCTATTGTCAGAAGTGGTGATATTTTTTTTACTTCCAAGAGACTCGTTGTAAGTGACGATGTAATGAGTAATGACTCCATTCCTGTCCAGCTCGCTCGGTGGATTCCATTTGACGAGTATAGACGTGGAGGACTTGGTAAGAGCCAAAACATCGAGAGGAGGGCCCGACGGCTCTGGATAAATGATTGGGAAAACAACTAATATTGAGATCTGCTTTCAAAATCATTTTAAACCTGTCATAGAAGATGACCAGCTAGTTATATCGTCATACGTAAGAATATGTGAAAACGAAACCACGGTTCGGATTATTGAGATTTAACTTCAAAAACTTAAAAAAAAAGAAAAGAAAAGACTGAAAATCTGACAGGTAAGGTGACCCACCGAGGCGGGTTGCCTGGTCGGTCAGACCTGGATGCGACTCTCAGCCGGCATCAGATTTTGCTGTGTAAACGTTTAAGACCAGGGGGCGAGGGAGAGGGGACTTTTGGAACTCCCCTCGCGAAAAGAATGCATAACTTCAAAACTTTTCAAGCTACGACCACCAAACTTAGCGACTTTTCCTAAAAATTATCTGGGGACATTTTAAAGTCATCGTCACGGGTATTTCAACATTGACGTTACCATGGCAACCGAGTTTTGGCAGCCATGTTGTCAAAATTTGCATTTTCTTCTTAAAAATAGGTTTCAACTATATTTTTAGTAATGGAATTATTTAATGTAATATTACACTTAATTGAGCATTATTTTATCAAAGTTATTGCCACTGTTGATGAAATTCAGCTTTTTTAGTGACTAGTTTGAGAAAAAACATGAGTTAGTATGACCAAATGGCAGATGCTGAGTTGCGCCAAATTCACCTTTGCAGTGGCTTTGCATAATTAACAGTGACAATAGACAGCCACTAAACTGAAAGGTTGCAGCAAGTGTAGTAAGCGAGAGCAGAAGAACATTAACCGCAAAAACAGGTCTTCTGCCCGCTTTTTGTTTGTTTGTTTATTTTGTTTTCTTTTTTTGTTTACGTGCTAGCGGCCAGTCAGAAAGTGCACCCCGGAATACAGAGGTTACAAGATTAATGGCACGTAAACGCGGGTTGTTAAAACCACCTAAGCGGGTTAGCTCATCTACCTGGAGCTTTAAATCTCCATGTAAACAGTCTCTAAGTCAAAAAGGCCAACGACTAGTGTTTCATCGTGGTTCTATTTAGCTTAATCAGCTTTAAGTAAGAAAGAAAGTGGTACTTATGTCAACTAATTAAATCATAAAGCAAGCGGTACTTGTAAAGAAAACAATTTACCTGCAGGGTGCGTTGTTTCAGAAGCATTTTCCGCTGTACTACTCCATTCAAACCTCACATTGTATGCCAACAACATGAAGGTGTAAGTAACGTATTCATGAAGCCCCGCCACGATATACTCAAGCAAAGGACCGTCATATATCAACTTCCTAGATCCAGGCCCCTCGCTATTTTGCCAGTAGTACAGGCGGTAAAAAATTTCGCCATTGGGGTTCAGCGGTATCTGCCATGAAACTCTTATGGCTGAGGAATTTAAGGTGTGTGTTGTAAGATCTGTTGGAGGTGAAGGCCCTACAAAGAAAAAAAATAAAATAACCACTTGAGAAAATGGCATGGCCAAAATGTGAGCGAGTTTGACTCACAATCTGGAGGTCTAAGGTCCATCTGAATCCTATTCTAACAGGTTTATGTACATCGTTGGTTAAATTTTCGATCATTTAGAAGTTGGTCACGTTTCTTTCTTGTTATTGACACTTACTGTCTTCTAAAGTCGTGTTGTACACAGGCTCGCTCTCAGGCCCCTTGCCCACAACATTCCACGCACGGATTTTAAACGAGTAATTGGTAAATATGGCTAAGTCTTTCACCACAAAGCTTGTACTGTTATCTGTTGTGTTGACTGACTTGGATTCACCGGCAGAATCTTGAGCGTACTCTACAGTATATTGGATTATGACGCCATTCCTCTCAGAAACGAGAGGAGGGCTCCACTCAACTATGATGGAAGTTGATGAATCAGCCATGGCACGGACTTCCTGCGGTGCGCCAGAAGGTTCTGTAATGAGATAAAAAAATATTCCGACCGAACAGTAACTACACTGTAACAAGCAACGATACCCACTAGTCCTTATACTACGTTAGGAGTGATATTAAGTCCAAGAATTAATGGTCACTTAAGACCGCCTGAGCAGTAGACTGCTCCAAGGGAAAAGAAGGGGAAAATGTGTTTTTGCCATTTTAATACCCTTTCCCCAACAGCCCAAAGAAAGCTGGATACTTAGATTGCATTAAGGTCATTCCTCTGTTTTACACTGCGCAACTGTACTGCGCATAATTTTTCCAAGATGGCGATAGTCGCCTTAGAATTGACAGAATGGGTTGTTTTCGAAATTTTTAGGAGTGATTAAAAACGAAATGATTTAGAAATACGCTGTAAGGAAAACTTCTAAGACAGTGCTAAATCAGGAAGGTGTGATAATGCAGGTGAAAGTTGCTGAAAGTGTGCCAAAAAGACATTAAAGAGCGACACTTCATCGAACCAAGAACCATTATGGCTCTTGATAGAACCCATGGAAGTAGACTTAAGCCATTGTGTCTGTGTGAAAAAAAAAAAAATGTAAATTTCCGCTTCAGTTATCGATGTATTTCAAGTAAAGAAATCTCAGCTTGGAAAATTCCCCCATCTAACTTGTCCAAACAGTGAGTGCGGTGAAATAAAGACTTATGAAGCCAGCAGTTCTCTTGCCAGACCTTATTTTAATTTTAGATGTACGTAGAAGGTATATAGGTTCTGCTGCTGGTCGTTCAAATCACCACAAATTGATACTCTAACAAGTACAGCGAAAACTCTATTAAGCGGACCCCCAATTGAGAGGACACCCTCTATGAAGCGAACACCAAGCCGGGTCCCGAAATTAACGTCTTATATTTCCCTTTATAACGAGCCCCTATTTAGCGGACATCTCTATTAAGCGGACGCGGACACTAAAATAGATTGTATTTGGCTATAATTTCTATTGTTAAAGACCTCTATTAAGCGGACACCGGACTGAATTAGCAATAGTAGTATTGGATTACGTCCTTGAAATACGTACTGTAGTCGATTAAAAAAGATAAATCAATATATTTAGCGGCGAATAAACTGTTAATTAGATCAATATTCGGCCGTGTGATTGTCATTCGCGTGCGGTATTATCGTTGCTGCAGGGCTGTGCTCTAGCAGAGCCCAGTGGCCCCTGGTGCCTAACTTTTGCTCTTGGGCGACCAGAAAATCTTAGCTATTTCATACAAATCTTATGCTGGGCACCCTTGATTTTATAGGATCAGAGCACTGGGCTCCCCACAATTTTCCTTAGAGCACAGCTTTGTTGCTGTGTCTGCATTTACAAACAAATTAAATTTGGTAATGAAAGGTAATGAACTTGAACTCTGGTTAACAACATGGAACTTTATCACAGTACAGAGTAACCGTTGAATGTTAATCGTTACCAAACATTGCGCAATTTTTACAAACCTCTTTTAAACGAACACCCTCTATTAAGCGGACACTTGGGAAGGTCCCGAAGGTGTCCGCTTAACAGAGGTTTATCGCCAAGTAGAATGCCATCAAACTGTGTAAACTTACTATTGGCATTTTCAAGTCACTAATAAACTGTAAGATGAAACATTTGTATAGCCATGCATTTCTTCTAGCGTAATTATACCACTCAATATATTTATTTTACAAGGAATTTAGAAATACTTGTAGAGGGTTTACTGGAGTGATTTTTACTTTTATCGTGGTAAACTCCCAAATAATACCTGTGGGAAAATTTGGAGTAATTAATTATTGTAAGAGCCGCCTGAGTACCAAAATATTACCCTGCCTCAAAATCAAGCGTGGTGACACCACCTTTTGGCACCAAACTTCATGTAAACAAAAAATAGGCAAATTCTCGCCGTTGGAAATCGTAAAAAATATGAAAAATGTCATCTGAAAAAAAATTGCTTTGGGTTTGGTAACCATGGAAACAACTTAAACGAAAAAGTACACAACTATAGTAAACGTTTGTTGTAGGATACATAAAAAAAGGTTCCTCGATATCCAAGAGTGCTTACTGTGTTGGCATTTTGTGCATAATTTTTATTTTGCCTTTGCAAATTGAGAAACTATAGTCTAAAGATTGAGCAGAAATCGATAACAAATACTATGAGAGGGGGTATTTGCAGCCATCATATTTGAAGAGTTAGCATGGGTACTCCCATTTTTTATTTCATTTCTACAGCCTACATGTAATTAACTTCACACAAGGATAGTTTGACAAAAATCTCAGTCCAGCTTCCATTTCAACTTCAATTTATACTTCACTGGTAAATACCTGCTGGGTGAGTAGTTTCCATGGCAACTACGGGCGTACTTGTCCAAGAGTACTTGACGTTAACCGACACAACAGTGAAGGTATACATAACGTACTCCTCTAAACTAGATACAACAAAAGCAGTAACTGATCCCTCATATAGAACTTTATTCTGTGACTCATCCTCTGTACTCAGACGCATGGAAAGTTTGTACTGTACAACGCCATTTGGATGAAGAGGCTGCACCCACTTGACTCTTATTGCTGTGGAATTTACACTTTTTGCCGTTAAATTTCGAGGTGGCGAAGGCTCTGTAAACAAAAGAAAAATAGGCTGCAAATAAGCTGGCCTTTATCGAAGAAAACTTAACTGTGGTCGACATGTTGTCCGAAAAGAGTTAAAACCCAAAACTATCATTTTGAATATGAATGAAATCTACCTGGAGTGCACGTGACTTGTCATATCAACGGAGTAACTTTGTTGTAAAGAATATGTAGCAGTAATCAATCTACCAAACTATAAAGATATGTTTCACTAGATCCAGTCACAAGTACAGTGGAACCTCGATTTAATGAAGTGCCAAGGGACTGGGGAAATTTGTTCGTTGTAACGGGAGTTCGTTACACCGAACACCTCCATTTAACGAATTTTCGGGAAAACTATCAGAATGTTACGGTTGTATCGAGATATAGTTAATAGTTAATTTACAAAACCCAGCATCCCCAGATCTAAACAATTATTGTAACAACAAGTCAGTACCGACCTGTATATAGCTAAGACATTAAAAACTCAAGAACAGGCAAACAAGACTGTCTAAAACTACTCTACACTAGACTACGAGTAGTCCTTATTTTTCCTCAGGGACACTAGAGCGAACGAAACGCGAGCGCGCGTGAAAATCACCCCACGCGAGAAAGGCGAGACGCGGCGGTGAGAGGGGGTCAAAAGTTTGGACTTTTTCTGTAGTCCCTCATTTCTCCCTCTCCCCACGGCGTCTCGTCTTTCTCGCGTGGGGTAATTTTCACGCGCGCTCGCGTTTTACTCTCTACAATCCTACAATCCTACGAGAAAAAATCAGGGGACTACTCGTAGTCTAACTCTACACATAAATTTTATTCTTGTTGGTCTGTTTGGCATTCATCTTTTATCACATGCTGACGTTTGCGCTCGTGGATTTCGTTAAATCGAAGTTCTGTTCCATACATTTTACTATAATTTTGGCCGGGCTGAAGAAAATCGTTCGTTATACTGATCGAGGACTTCGGTATACAGAGGTTCGTTATATTGAGGTGCCACTGTATAAACAGAAACACACGCCAACTAATTCATCAAACACGAAAGCAGAAAAAATAACAATAATAATAAGTCTGGAGTACCCCAACCCAAGAAACATGTTAGAACGACCTAAAAACAGACAAACGCCAAACAAAGCATTTGTGCACTTCTTCAACCCAGACAAAAGCACAAACATAATCTGATGTCAGAAGCCTCAATTAAAGCTCATGTCAAGTAGAAACAAGTGTCAACAACCTCATACCAGACACACACTGAGCAAAAACACGTGCCGGTGAACCACGTCAACTTAAACTCTGATAAACCAAGCAAACACGTGTAAACTCCATTGACTCTAACACAAGAATAAGCAAAAACACGAGTGAAACAAGTCAACCCAAAAACTGACAAACAAAGGAAAAACGTGTGAATATTGACCGCATCAACGCAAATACAATCAGAAGCAAAAACAAGGACTGCTTTCATTAAAAAAAAAAAAAAAAAAAATATTACAACCCCTAGTAACAAGTCGCCTCTAGGCTCCAGAAATAAATTTAGGCACTGTAAGCTATGTAAAGTGCCATTATCTTTGTTGAACACTTTACCTGCTTCAAATGTTTTGTTTGTGACAGGATGACTGTAGGGACCGCTCCCTCCAACGGTTACTGCTTGTATCATGAACAAATAATCAGTGTAGGGCTGAAGACCAGACGCTGCCAATGCTGTAGTGTTACCAGTCACGTTTAGGAATTTCACAAAGGACCGATCACTGCTGTTGGCGTAGATGGTGTAACTTATAATTTCTCCATTTTGTTCAGCCGTTTTTGGAGGAGTCCAGTGCAAAATTATTGACGTGGAAGAATTTGTTACTGCGTGTGCGTTCTCTGGGGCACCAGAAGGTGCTGAAAGAAGGAAGAAAAATCGCAATTAAGGTCATTCCTCTCCTGAGTCAACAAGAACCTGCAGTGAGATTTTCGTCAAACTTTACCGACTGGTTTTTTATGCAAAAGGTAAGGTTTCCATACTCTTTTCGGAGGAGGAGAAACTTGTACAGACACAACCTTTCCTTTAAATTTCAACATGATTACACTGTTTACAAGTACATCATTTGAACGCGTTTTCAACGATTGTTTTTTTCTACTCTGGGAAATAGTCTATATTCATTCTAGAGCCAGTACGTTACTACTCGTTTAAAAAAAAGAGAGAAGAAAGGACAGATAACCACACTTGTTTAAAAGATAGTGAAGATTAAATGATGTAAAGCATACGAGGTACGCCAGCTGACCGAGAACGCTGGAAAACTGAACATTCGTGAAAAATCTTGTCAGTGAAATGACCGGTCACCCAATAACAACCTACCCGCCTGGCTTGTAGTTTCCATAGCAACAACCGAAAGACTTGACAAGTTGTACTTTACATTGTAGGCAGTGACTTGGAGGTTGTACTTTGTGAAAGGCTTTAAATCGGACACAAGGTACTGAGTGTTGTTGCCGTCATAGACTACTTGATAAAAAGCATTCTGCTCTGATCCTGTGTTTATTGATAACCTGTATTTGATTTTTCCGTTACTATGAGCAGGTTGTTGCCAGGACACAAGAATCGCTGTTGAGTTAACACTCTGGGTGGAGAGATTCAGAGGCGGTGATGGTTCTGCCAAATCAAAGATAACACAAACACTAAGCGTTCATCTGCGCCAAGTGAGGGTCTACAGGCTTGGACAAAATGGACTATACTATATATTCTTTCAAGAGAGAGCCCTTTAAAGCACTCGCAATTACAAATACTCCCCCCCCCCCCCCCACCCCCACCAAAAAAAAAACAATGTTGACGTCCAGCTGGATTGTTGTGGGGTGGGGTGGGGGAGGTGTCATAGGAATACCAAATCCGCGGGATAAGCGTCCTGTCGGTAAGAAAGTGCGAAATTCTAAACACTCTTTGCCCAATAGTGTAGCTGTTTACAGAGCGAAGGCAATACCTTTTTTCCAGGTTATTTGAAGAACCAGAGCATTGGATTTACACGTGACCTCCAGTTCTGTAGAACAGGGCTCTTCCAACTAACCAAGAGCTACAATAGCCACGCAGTTTACAATGTACATCAAATAATTGTACAGTACATATCTGCCTTTCAAAGTTTTCCTTTCGACAAACAGAACATGTATTCCCACCACGTAGTATCATGGAAATCTCCTTTGTTCAGCATCTTACTTTCATTTAAAGGGTTTAATCTCAGGGACTCTTCTCTTGTAATGGAGGGTTAAAACACTCACATAGGGATCGTATCTGAGTTTTCCAACCCCCCTCTACAAGAGAAGCAAGAAAGGGGTTGGAGTAGAATGTATACTCGCATCAAAGGTATACAAACTAGACTGCCAAGTTGAAACTACGTGTACTTTTGGAGCCTGTACTTTTAAACAAGAAGCTTTGCTGTTACCCGAATAAAGCTACTGGAGAAGCACTGTTGTTTGATTTAGGTTATCATCACACTATAGTGGCGCCAGAAAAAGCCGCCCGGTATCGTATGAACACTTATCAGATATGTGAACCTTCACTTGAGAGATCGGCGGAGCGCAGCTTCCCTACGTCACAGAAATCGCGCCGCCACAACCGTTCTTGTGTGTGGACTGAAGCCATGTCCGGTATGATTTTCGTAGCTGCGCAAAATTATCATTATGCTTCAAGACGGTAAGTCATTTCAGAAAATAATACTTCGTCTTTTTTGTCCTCATTTAAGTACCGAGTAACCTAACCTTTGCTAGCCTTAAGACCAGTTAACATGACACATTACTTACGTCCTTCATCTGTCTGGATCAATACAGAGCTTTGATTTCCTCGCCCTTTGCTGGTGAAAGCAGCAACACCGATTGAATAAACAGTGAACGCATTTAAGGAAGAAATGACTGCACTTCTCTCTGCTATACCAACACGCCTTTTTGTTGACTCGGAGGATCCTTGCTCTGTGTATGTCACCTTGTTAAGGCAAAGAAACAAAAGATATATACACCATACCGGACATACCTATCTGGTTTGTGACTCTCCAATTAAGAGGTAGTCGCGAGGCAGCGTCGCTTTGTCAAAGAAATTGCGCCGAAATCATCGTTCTTACATGTAAGTGTAAACAGAAAACCTATTTGGTATGGTTTTCGAACCAGCACAAAAGCTATCCAGAAAAAGTATGAACATAGCCTTATAGACGTGATGAAGCAAAACTGACGCCAATAGAGTGACTGGACAATGGATACTTGACTATCAATAACGACCCTTGTTACTATGTCAAAAGATGGATTGAAACTGATCACTCACATTTATACTATGGAGTCTTCATAGCCATCACGGCTTAACTAACAGATGATCAGTAAGAACACCCGTTATTCAACCAACCAGGTCACCAACCAGACTTTAATGCCATCACCTCACTTTGACTCTGGCGATGACTAGCGCACAGGTTGTCAAAACGTCAGTCACTCTCAACATCAGTCCTATTCACAGCGCGCAAAGAAAGTCGTGTCCGATGGCCCGGGGCTAGTGGATTTTGCATGACGGGCGAGTACTGTTTTTTGGGGAAATCCAAATAACAGAAGGATAGTAATCAATCCTGCTAATCAAAAAGGGTTTTGGGGCTTGTTGAAATGACTTGTGGGTTAGTACATGCTAGCTAAAGCTTGCCTGAATGGCAGGCTGTAAAACCGACTTTCTTTGCACCCTGTATTCAGGACCAAACTCTCCCAAACGATCATATTCCACTTGCTTATGAAAATATTTTTAAAAAGTTTAAAAACGTACTGAGAAATGCACACTAAAAGAGATCTACATGTTACATTACCTCATACTTGAGAAGAACACCATTCATCTCCATTGGTTCAGTCCAGTTCACAAACAATGTAGTAGAGTTAATTGCTTTGGCTGAAAGTTGAGTTGGCTGACTTGGAACTGTGAGAACAAAAAACCAAAAGATTTTACAAGCTAGTGTTTCAACTTACAATGTAGGGAACAACATCACAGATAAACACAAACTAACTTACTCGATTCAAGATTCTTATTTACGGAAAATAATTATGTTTAGATGAACATGTACATGTAACAAAATCAATATAAAATTCTTTAACGCTTCCTGTGTTTCACAACAACCTTGACATTACAGAACGACAAACATCAAGAGCAGAGCTAAAGAGCTTTGTTTGTTACTTTCAAGTTCAACCAAACTTTCTTGAACATTAGATTACGTGTACGAAACGGGAAGACACAAAAATTCGTTTATAACTTATATCGTTACAATTTGTTATAAATTACATTATTTTGATAATGATGACATATGCAGAATGCTCCTGTTGTTAAAAGGCCATTTAAGCCCAAAATAACGGGTACAATGTCTCAAGTACTTTTGAAACTTCTGTAGCAAAGGACCTGGGAAGCCAGATTTCTAATGGACAAGATGGAATTCAAGTTTTCTTCCAGCCGTGAGTGTAGATGCACTAAAAACAGTGATCAGCGGTGGTCAAACATGGTGGTCACGAAATTTTTCGCTCCGCGAGCAGTCCTCTCCAGCACAATGCGAAATTATTTGGTGCAATATCTCTCATCAGGGCAATGTTGTTGTGGGATCCCTTTACCGACCCCCTCCTTTCTTTTCTTTTTTAAATGAAAAAATAATAGTTTTAATAGTTTTAGAGTCCAACCACCACCCCTCCCCCTTGCCCTTGTACTATGATAGGGACGTGCATGGATTTGCCTACGCATTGAGCAAGAAGGCATAATCATCTCAGTGGACACTTAAAGTGAAGGGCTAAACTTATTTTTTCCTCCACTAGCACTTTCACTGTCTTTGGCAAAAACTGTCACCTTTTGCAATCATATCACCTGAAAATTATTGTTATTAATTTTTTCATTTTCAGTCCAGAGCCTACTGTACGTGCAACAACTGGTATACTCTCAAAGAGAGTGATACATGTACACTGCATAGTGGAAAGTGACAAATTTATTAAAACTAATACAAAGAAAAAGAAGAAAATTCCATGGGGCAAGCAATTACCTGCTTCATCAGTCAAAATCAGTTCGCTCTTTCCACTATAATTGCTTCTACCGAAGGAATTTTCAGCAGCAACTCTGAATGTGTAGTTTGTATAAGGTTTCAGCCATGAAACCATGGCCTCACTGTGTCGAACAATGCAAGCCTCCGGCACTGAAGACTGGTTACATGTTGCATTTTTCCATGTGAAAGAATCATTACTAAACTCAACTGAATAGTTTGCTGAAGACTGTGCACTGGTTGTATTCCAAGTCAGGAAAATACTGCGAGCTGACAAAACTGTGACATTTAAAATGACTGGTGGGTCTGGCACGGCACCTGAAATTCAAGCATGATAAAATACATAAAATGCACATACATCAAAACACTTTACATATGTACATACAGTTAAATTACAAGAGAGGAGGACAAAATGAAGAAAGTGAAAAAAAAACAGGCACTAAAGTTTATGTAAAATCCCATTCACATTAATTTTCCAAGTTTACAATGCAGGTAACAATTATGACACAAGTAATAAAAACATATTGTGAGTCTATAATTAAACATGTTGTATTTCATCTACATGTTTTCACAACTTAATAGAACTCTGATTGAAAAATGCATAAAAAATGCCGTCTTTACATTATAATGTTTATTAACATATTAATAAAAAATATGTTAGTCTATGTACATTGCATGTTTCTGTTACATATTAAATGCAGCAATGTATTCATGATTACAAAATTACATTTCAATCATATCATTATTTACACAGCACTACAGTCAAAAAAACATCCTTTTGATCGCAAAAATATTACCTTTTTGTTCCTCAGAAAAATGTTATATAATTTATGGTAAATGGTGGTAAAATATTTACACATCAGGGCTGACAGTTTTATCCACCTTTCTATCAATCCCTGTTTACATTAATAACATGTACCCATCTTTTCACTTTTTTTGGTAAGTTCAATTATTAATTTAATATCTTTGATAGCAGAATAGATATCACTTAAGAAAAAAAAACATAAACTGGTATACATGCACAACGTATGTTTTGCACACTAGAGACATCTGCTAGGAATGGCAACTGTCAAGTGTCAGAAGTACAAGTGTCAAGTGGACAGTTTCTTCTCCTAAAGCATGACATTGTGGATTTTTGCCATTTGAGATTTAAATATAGCCACTAAATAATATAATCTATATTGGCTTCTGTGGGTCAGTACATTTACATCAGGAATAAAGAAAGTCTCCACTTAATTTCAACAACACAATAATAAAAAATAATAATAAATGATGAACTCAAACTCAATGACAGGGGAATGTAAAAATTGGGAACAACTACTACCAATGCAATGCAATGTTAATAAGCATCATAATTATTATGGTAAAGCATTATTGTTTGCTTGTTTGTTTGTTAAAAGAATTTTCAGCAGCAATTCTGAATGTGTAGTTTGTATAAGGTTTCAGCCATGAAACTGTGGCTTCACTCTGTGCAACAATGCAAGCCTCTGGCACTAAAGACTGGTTACATCTTGCATTTTTCCACTTTAAAATTTTAACTGCTCGTAAACTAAAGTGGTTCAAAATGTGCTGGTAATCCTTTATCAGGTGTAGCACTAATTTAAGAAGTGACTAATGTAGCTCATTTTTACAGGCTGTTTGAGGCTTTTCTTGCCAAGGCAGCACTCATCAGCTCAATAAACTACAGGTGTAATCAAAAAATTAATAATCTGTTTACGTGTAAAATACCTGGTGGTGGAGCGGTTGATGGAGGAAGCATAACACTTGAACTCTGTTGCCATGACGTCTTTGCAGCTGGAAACTGTGTACTGGTTGGGTGAACCAAGGTATCACTTTGGGAAACACCAACTTCAGTCATGACGATGGATTTGGTCAACAACTGAGTGGATAAACCATGGCTAGTTAGTTCTGTAACAAAACAATAAAATTAAATGTTATCATCAACGGGCTGTTGTTATTAAAAGCTTTATGTAACAGCGGAATATTTTTGATGAGGTGTTTCATCTGTTGATGAAACACTGTGTGGAATGCTTGATATTATACAAACAAAATGATTTTAGAAGGAGAAATTAAGGATGCAAAAATAAGCAGTTTTTTTATATGATTTCCAAACACTCATTAAACATTAATTTCCTTTATATTTTCTTTATGAATTATTAACCCATTCGATCCTGGAGATTTTGCCAAAAAACGCATTTTGAAGCTAGGCGAGTGGTTTTCTGGTCACGGTCACGCTATAACGAGCTAAAACTTACCACAAAACCGTTTACAAATCGTACACTTCACGGCCTTCTGATCCAGATGCAAACTGTTAGCTTGCGAAGTTCGGGCATGGGCAGAAAGCAAAATTTCGAGAGTTTTGGGGTTTAAAAGTGACACAGCAGTCTTGACTTTTACTTTTTGTTTTCTCTCCTCCCCTATTTTTTCGCTTTTCTTGCCTCATTTTTTTTAGTTCTCTTGCTGGGCATTTGGTAGGCTTCATTTTGGTGGGAAGAGTTTTTAGGAAAGCTTTTAGGACCTTAGGATTAGATGAAAGGAAAGGTAGCTGGGCAATGGAACAAGATTTTCATGGAGATTTTCAGGTCAATGTTAGATGGTTTTTGTCCTTATTCTCCGGTGTTCTTCACTGATCGTGAATTGTGCTCATTTTGGTATGGTTTTGAAAGATCTTTTCACTCTGCACAAGTTAGCGGACAAAGTTGCCCTAGACCATTAAAACTGATGACGCCACAAGCGGAAGAAAGGATGTGGATCCGCACGGGCAGCTCAGGGGCGAATGGGTTAATAAGTTTCAGAAATACCTGTACATTTCCAAACAAATCAACACCTACGTCATCATTACCTGAGCAAAAGAATCACTCCTGGGCTAAACTTGAACACAAAGAACTTATAGTTCAGAGCATCTGTCTTTGATTATATATTAAAACATGTAAAACAGAATCAAGGTATTTATCTCCAAGACATAAGGGTATTCTTAAAAAAAACTAAAGGTGCAGTTTAGCTTTAGGGATGTTTAAATGTGCAAAATGTAACTTTTAAATGAGTTGACAGGCAGCGGACACTTTTTAAGTGGGGAAGAAAAAGAAAAAAGTGACCAGGGATTCCAGTTAATACTCCTGATGATAGTTTGCATTAAGAAATGTACACATTACTGTACTGACCAACGGCAAGCTACTGTAGCATACACTTGTAATAACGCAAATTTATTTAAAAAGTAAAATAATATTATGATTTTATTGATTACACAATGTCTGACCTGTTGAAGTGTTGCCAAATGACTGAGTGGCATTACTAGCGTAACCAGCAACATTGCTTGAGGAAGGTGATGGTGTCACAGGAAGAAAGGAGAAACCCTTGGTTGTCATGGTAACCATATCAAGGGAAAGACTGGAGGACAAGTGCGAGGTGGTGCCACCTTGTATTGCACTAGTCACTGCTGGAACTTCCATCGACTGTGACCCTCCCTGTAAAAATATACGTGAGCTGTTCTGTTGAACTGGAACTGTACTTCTAGCTGGTGTAGCTCTCAAGCTCGGCAATACTGTACTAGTAGTTTTAAAAACACTTGCATGCGCAGTACTTGTACTAGATGCTAGTCTTGAAGATACAGTTTTATAATGCAAAGTCATTTCACTCTCTGCAACACTAGTAAGGATCTGCTGAGTTGTCTTGGCTTGTGTGGGCACCAAATAATCTGACTGTATTGCCGTACCAGTATCACTACCAATGCTTTCTGGTAAAAGGCTTGTCTTAGGTGCTTGTGTGTGCTTGTCACTGGAAGTTTGCATTGCAATTGGTTGTTTGTTACTACTACTAAGTGCTTGAGATTGCTGTATTGTAGGTGATTGCAATACACTTGGGGTTTTTAAGCCGCTATCTTTTGGACCACTTACAATTGAAACAGGTGACTGAAAAATATTAGGTCCAACGTTGCTAGCTGCCATTGTTCTTTCCATACTTAAAGACGACATTGTTACAAACTTTATCTCTGACTTAACTATCCTGTAAGGTGATGCACTAGTAACAGGATACAGATGAGAAGTTATAGATGATTGTGATTCTTGAAAGACAACAGTTCTGTTATTCAGACTTGATCCAGACTCTTGAGCATTGACTAAAACCAAAAATAATGAGAAAGAAACTTAAACAGTAATTGACTTGATATCAAAGTAAATGTACAAATGCATATGTTTGGACAATAAATTAACCAAATGGGAAATGAATGATGATTTTACACCCTTTCAAACTCATTAATAACTGTTAAGTGGAAGCAAAAATTTACTAATAAGAATGAGGTTTGGATGTCAGATTTAAGATTTTCTTTAATATCTACAGTACAGTTATGGTACTGTAAATAGAAAAAATAATAATAACGATCTAGTGGTAGCACATCCACGTACAGTGTAGCGATTCTTTGTCTACCATTCCTGGTTGGAACTGGAATTTGAAAATGTTGGTTTTTAAGGAGAAGGGAAAACCAGAGTACCCAAAGAAAACCTCTCAGAGCAAAGGCGAGAACCAACAACAAACTCAACCCACATTATGGCACTGATGCTTGAATTTGAACCCAGGCCACACTGGTGAAAGGTGAAATGTACCACTACCTCAGGAAATTTACTTCATCCAATATCTAGACACCTACTTGAGGGTGGCTGATGAAAAGTAGACTTGAAGAGCGCAAAAGAATGGTTAGATGATACCGCAATACTACACATTGAAAGAAAAACTACCAAAATATCACTTAGCAAAAACACAAAACCGCATTGCCACATTAGCTGCGATGCCCCCTCCTTACATGTATCTCAGGGGCCAGCAAGGGGGTGTAACAAAAGTGCTGTCCAATAACCTTGGGCTATTGGAGCAACCTCTTGGGCTACCATGTTTTTATTACGAGTTGCGTGACAGGTTATCAACATTTGTAGAGCAAAAGTAAATGTTAGTGAAAAGGAATACTATTTCATTTGGCCAGCTAGAAGACTGCCGGTGGCTTCTTATATTCTGCAACAGCTCACAAAAAGCGCAAGTGGTTGCTGCAATTTTCATCGTATACTGAACCAGCATATATACCAGTGTTTAGCCAACCACCTACAAAGCATTAAATTAAATTAAAAAATTAAATAAAATTTTATTTAAGCTCGATAGCATGAGGAGTGGTTGCCCAATCTCCCGAGCCAGGGGCTCATGTATTAAATGCTCAAGCGTTCCGGATCGAATTGGAATTTAGAAATGTTGGTTTTTGCGTTAGCCACTTCACCACCACATGAAGCATTTTCCAAGAGGTATTAAAGTATTTAACATTACATGTCCTTGCACAAGAGAAAAAACCTCTAAGGTAGGAACTGGAAGTCCACCAAGACACTATTTTACAACCACACTATGATCTTTATTCTTGTATTTATCCACTCATCATATTAAACAGGGCGTTCACGCCCAAACCAAAGCTTCTAATATTATTAAGCAGATTATTGAAGTGGCTTGTAAATAGAGAATACTTCATGGAAAGTGCTGGCGTACGGTATTTATGCACGAGTTGTTGACGTATCAGAAATCGAACGAGTGAGCGCAGCGAACGAGTAAGATTTCTGATACAAAAACAATGAGTGTGTAAATACCGTACAAAGCACTTTCCATGTGGTATTGTGTTTATTATATACATACCGAGACATTCATCATTTTGGCAGCCTTTTTATTTTAAATCTTTCAAAAATGTTTATTTGCGGCTACACACTTGCGGCAAAATGACAACGAAAACGAAGTATCAGCTTTTTAGTAAAAGCGTTTGTTAAAAACATAAATGACGGTAAGGATATGAGGTAATCCAAGAACTGTAAGTAATCTTCACTGTTTGTTGTCAATGCACAATTGAAAATGAGTGAATTTAAGTAAAATGGCTGGTTTCAATATAAGCTTAAGCTTAAATGAAAGACAAAGTAGCTCCGACAAAAAGCACAACAAAAGCTTACGTCTCGTTCTGTTTTTCCCTTTCCGCTGTTGTTTCGCCGGCTCTCTACTGTTTTCTTTATCAACAGTGAAACAAATGAAACTATTCCACTCCATTTCCGAAATGTTTTTCACTTTTTTAGCGAGAAAAACTCTTTGAGTAAAACTTTTCTCGTTGAATGTGTGCGAAGCGGCGCTGCAAGCTGCAATAAAAGGCAGGAATTTTGGCGCAAAACTCACACACCTCTGATTTGACGTATCATTTTTTTCACGTGTGAAAACCATCATTCGCTCCTCTGATTGGCTAGAACTAATTTGCGTACGAAAATTTACGACATAGCTTTTTGGTGAGTATTTCGCAGTATATATATAATTAATTTGATTATTATACATTGTACTCACTGTCTGCCTTCTCATTGGCTGAGAGCCCAGTGGTAATTTTGGAAATCAGCACAACCTATAGATTAGTTAGTTATCTGCCAACAGACTAATCTGTAGGTTTGCACGTGCAATGCACGATTTCCAATAACAATATAATATTTATTCAGGTTCCTTGCAACGGAGTGTGTGTTGTTATTTTCTTCAAAACAATGTGTAATAAGACAATTATGATTAGATTCGGTTTTTGTGATATCCTAATTAATCGAGGTCTCAGTAAGTGCTATCAGCCTCCACCTTCGGCTCGGCTGATGACACTTACCTCGACCTTGATTATTCCGGATATCACAAAAGCCTCATCCAATGATTGTTTATACATGTAATTTCAAGGAAAATTGAATTTTACAATACAGTTTGTAAAATGGAAATTCTTGAATGAGATAAAATAAGAAAGCAAAGAGAAGGAGGCACAGAGACTGAAAATGTATCTGACAGATGATTTGGTTAACCATAAACCTCATTAGCATAACGTAAGAGATAAGCTTAAACCACTTTGGCAGGCAGAAGTGTATGTTGATCCCCAAAAACTTCTCTGTAGCACGACATGACATGAGGGGGAAAATTAGTACTGTTGCCCTGTTCGGTTTTCAGAGAATAGATAATCCTTCCTCTATGAAAGTTGCCGAATTAAGATTCAATTGAAATGCGCACATTATCTTATATTTGCCATCTTTCATCGAAATCCAGTCAAATCGACCTTTTCGCTGAAACAGTAGAAGCTGCGCTTAAATTCAGCCTTCTTCACGAGAAAGATCAAGACTACGTTCTTCCATACAAACATGATGGGAGAGCCTCCTCAAGAATTCAACGCTTCAAATTTATATCAGCATAAGTAAAAGAATAAATTTAACAGAAATTGAAATGAATTTGCCCTCAAGCAACTTGATCTTACCTAAACTTGACAAGAAGACTATCACAAGGACGAAGGAGCGCTCCATAATGGACGGCAAATTATCCTGAAAAATCCCTTTAAATGGCGGTTATACAACAAGTATACAATAAAAAAGCAAAAAGTGATATTTGCTTGTAGTCAGCCGGTGTCTAATTCATCCATATCGTTCAATCCAATACTTATTTCGTGTTCGCGCTTCCACCGCAGACATTTTGTGGGCACGACAAGGCCAATTGCACATTCCACCGGAAATCGATCCCATTCCCCCAAAAGCGTACTTCCGGATATGATGCTTCAGCAAAACAGGAATATCCAAGGAATACTGAGGACTCTTGGCTTGCTTTCAGGCGCAAAAATAATCCTACACATGTCAAAAAGAACGCATTTTCTTGAGCTGAATTTTATCCCGAATTTGAGACACTACTAAGTTAATTTTGTTTTACCGGATTAGCTTTGTTTTAGTTTGTCTGAACGTTCATCTTCTGACCTCCTTTGGAGAACGGAAACGCACCAAACGTTCATCGCGATCAATGTCCACTCCAAAGGTTCATGGAGGGAGCCCAGAAGTTAATACACAACAAAATAGTTCCATGCAACGGCAGGACATACTGTTTGGGAAAAGTTTACAAGCAGGAAATTTCATGCGTCACGGAAAATTCGGTGAAAAAAAAGTAGAACTGAAGAATTTTACACAACAACAACGTACCCAACCCCAACATTCTTGAGAATTATGACGAAGTAAGCCCTTCAGAAGGGGAAATTGCATATTTGTTTCGTTTTAATGGAAAAAAAGCCTAGTTTTACGAGGTGTTCCTGTAAGGAACGGTCCGTGTAAAGTGTATTACATTGCTATCAAGCTCTCCATTTGGGGATTACAGCATATTAAGACGTCACGCGCGAGTGTCACGCGACCCGCTCGCTGACGCGTTAGTTTCAATGTGCAGACCAAGACAGTAGGACAGTGTTGGTTAGATTAGACTGCGAGCAGTCTCTCTTTTTCTCCAGATTTAGTGAGAGCAATGCACGGGCCATTTGCGTGTCTCGCGTTTTCCTCGACGGACTACAGAAAAAAGAGAGACTGCTCGTAGTCTATGGTTAGATATAATTCTTTTTTAAGAAGAATGATAGCTTTTTAATTTCTGAGAGTCGCCGCGCCCGACGATAAAAAAAGTACTAATTTCAGCTAAATTCTGCTTCAAAAGCGAAACTGAGGAACTTGGCGGTTTGCAACTCTAGCGCAATTTTACCACAGGATTAGTTACTCAACACGTACGGTTCCCATTAAGGACCTTACGAAACCACTATGACGACGGCAACGGGAACGTCAAAAAACAATAGGTTTAATGAGCAAAACAACAACTCTGCACGTCCATCACGCTCCCGAGGGGGGGGGGGGGGTACTTTAGGACTTTTTTGGTGGGGATGTTCCGCTGGGACTCTGGAGCCCTTAGCCTATAGAGCTAGTTCAAGTGAATTTTGCTACCCTATACTAGACTAAACTCCCCAAATCCCCCCTATCCTAGAGTAGCTGATTTCCAGGAACAACTGAGGTCACTAGCACAGTTCAGCCAAAACAAAACCGATTTGATTTTTTAATATTCTTGAGTGGCAATTCCCGGTTTCCCTAGTCTAGACTACAATCTTCAGCCAATTGATCAGTTTAAATGGATAATGATACCCTATTCTAGACCCAAACTCTCTGATTTATATACCCTATCCCTGAGTAAACTGCTTGAAAACCATGCATACCCTTCACAGCGGCACATGTCTATATAGCCTATATATGGCAGTACCCCCCTCCCCTCCCCCCTCTCCGGATCACGTTTTTTGGTACATTTTTTTGCAGTCGCTGCATAACTACGACGACGTGAAATGACCAAATTTTTTACTTGGGAACAGGAATGGCAAGGCGATAAATTCTACCACCTCTGTCTGAACTCGGGCGCGTTCCCCTCTCATCAGCTCCAGCCAAAATCCTCTTCTTTTAAATAACAGGGTGAACTGGGATAATCGTCATGGACGTCGCCGCTGTCGGATCGTAAGGTCCCTATTTACACGCAAAAGTCAGTGAAAAATCCAAGGAGAGGTTCCAGAAGGTGAGGACCCCTAAATGCCCCCCTTAGACTGGAAACTTTTATAGAATTTAAAACTGGCTGATTGCGCTGAGAACTGAAGAATCAAGCATTTTTGGATTGACCGTCAAAAGCAAAAAAATCGAGAAGAATTTTCGAACCTATTCTTAACATGTTGTAAAGCAAATCAGCTAATAGAATACGAACTGAGAAGCTGCTTTTATTTAAAAATAAAGGAAATTTCAAGATCAATAAATCATAATTTTGTTGATCGCTAGAAAGATAAGTCGCCATAAGATGCTCAAAGGTTACAATATGCATTTTTTGAGACTTAGTGCGGTCCCCCCATGTAGGCCGCACCTCAGGGATCGGAAAGCTTGCTCGCAGGCTAATTTTTCCTATCGAGTACTGAAGTACTTCCATTAATATATTTTGTCTCGTCAGTTGAATTGTTGAGGAACAAGACCCCCGTAATGGGGATTCATTAGTCTGCCGACAGCTCGCTTTTAAGCCAGGGCTGTATAACCTGAGTAACTTCCACCGTTATGAAGAAAAATAGGGCAAGTTGGCCTTTGAAACAAGAAACAAAAATATTGCATGACGGTATAACGTGACTCATTTAATTTAACCGGAAATTCCAAAACTTATTGTCGTTCTACTCTGGAAACGTAACGGGGCCAACTTTTGATGTTTCAAATACTCAGGGGCACCCAACGACCGTTTTCGGGGAAATATCTGTTCGGAGCCCTCTAGAATGGCTAAAATTTTCGGGAGCCCAAGAACAGCTAAAAATTTCGAAAATGTTTCGTGGTGACTGTTCGTTGGGCTCAGAGTTTCGGGATTTGTGTGATTTGTACTCTGAATACTGTTATATAGCACATTGTAATTTTGTTTTTTGTTTTTTCATCTCGCAAAGCAAATCAACTTTCAGTTTTATTTCTGTCTGGATATTGCATTTAAAGCCCATCTAACTATTCAAGTGAATTTTGACGGGGCGATTTGCAAATAGCATATTGATTATCCCTTTCTTGTAAGGACAGACTTTTCACAAGCAGGGAGAAAATTGCAACAAGCTGAGGCTTTTCCCGTGGGAACCATGGGAGTGCATTGTTTCTGCAGCTCCCGCGCAGGCAAATTATCCCATCGAATACTGTATTTAGATAATAATTCGGCGCAGATATAGGGCCAATAACTCCACAAAATAATTTTGTGTTCGTTCCAAATCGACTTCCAAGTCTGTTCGCCAGACGACCTGAAATGAAGCGTCCCCTCCCCGCAAAAATCGTCCCCAGGGGGAAAGGGACATGAACGGTTTTCTGGAAATTCCGTCCTCTATTTGGAGGACATGAAGAAGAGGTATTTCTTGATTGAGCGTTGCCCTAACGGGCAGCCCAATAAAAATAATCACCATGTAATGACCGTAATTGATACTGATGGTCATGATTTGAGAGATAACACTATATAGCCCACCGTCCGAAGAAGAAGAAGTAGTTGTGGATTTCGTGTCGCATTAGCCTGCGTAGCAAGCTTTTCTGTTTGGTCTCGGAGCAAGGAAAGAACGAGGAACGGGATTTTATTCGCACCATTTCTCGCGCGGTCTTTGACTCTCGTTCCTCGTTCCTGCACGAAAACGCCTGCTACGCGGGCTAGGGTCGCCACGTAGTCGAGACTTCATAGGGGGTTTGTTACCCCCTTTGGATCACGTGATGCTTCAGTTCTAAAAATGCTGTAGATGTGACGGCTATTTTTTTCCGAAATGTTATCAAATTTACTCATGCTATGCATTTTTTAATATTTTATTACTTAGGGTTGAACTAGCCTGCGTAGCAGGTGCTTGGAAGTAAAGAAAGAACGGGCTACGCGAGGAAAACATGCGAGGGGAGAGGGCTCCCTCTTCCCTCGCGTGCCTCCCTCGCCCGCTCAGTCTTTTTGGTGCCCATTACTTCGATTCCAAGCGCCTGCTACGCAGACTAAGGTTGAACCGCTCGCTCTGACCGCCGCCATTTTTGTCATCCTTTGTTTGAGGTGCTCCTCAGTGCGACTATACAGTAGCTCTACCCAACAAGTCAACATCATTTTGTATTCTCTTTAAAAACATAAAATGACTTAAACGGTTTAAATGGAAAATACAATTCTCAGAATGATGCACCTGCATTTTGAAGTGTGATCGTACGTGTTTGTGCAAAAAAGAGACAAAAAAAACACTGAAACTGATATAAATTCAATGTGACGAAAAGCGATCTGAAGTTGATATGTTATTAAAAATACAAGATTCAGGCAAAATGTCAGAGGCGAAACAGGAGCTTAAAAAGCAAAGATATAATCTATCTCGTAAACCCTGACAGCGTCCGCAGCGGCACCCCACTGGAATTGTCCGCCTAAGCCTGGTTTCCATGGATCGTCCGGATCGTCCCGATCTTCCCAGTCATCTCAAATATTGTTCAGACGATCGGGACGATTATGTGGAAACGCTACCCGGACGATCACAAACGACCTGGACGACTGAGACGACCTCGATCGCTTGGATAGAGTTGAGTTCTATCCGGACGATCGTGTAAATTTGAAGCGATCACATGGAAACGCTCTCAGACGACTGAGACGATTGGGACGATCGAAGGCTATCCCAGAAATCATCTCTACTGTTCCAGTAATCGAGAATAAATTCGGCCTGGACACCGCTGAAGTTGAAAAAATAATACAAAACTGTTCCCATGGCGTATTGGCGCTATTTGAAACTAGAGAAAGTCAAGTTCTTTTCGTGATACTATGTCTTCGTGGAACTCTTCTTGCTTGTCGACTTCGCAAAATCGAGAGAAAAGGAAGATAGCAATACTCGACGTTCGCTCTCCGTTTCAAATCCATCATCTGCATCATTATGTTTGGCTTGTTTGCGAAACACGCGCAAAAATTCTGTTGTCTGACCCAGAGACATCGCTGACGTCCCCGGCCGCGTCTCTTGTCGTTGGGGCGATCGAGACGATCGTGTAGAAACCTAGGCTCGATTACCAGCCGCTGTTCGGGAAAATGAGCCCGCACTCATCCCCCGGAAGGTCTCTCTTCGGGGAGGATCAACAAGACCGGACCTGGGAGACGGCGGAAAACGAGCCTAGTAGAAACCAGAAATCGCCCTAGTCGACGTCCGGGTCGTCTCTAAATTTTTTTGAAATTACTGGGGCTATTGCGACGATTCGGACGATCATATGGAAACCAGAGTTTACAAGAAAATGGCTTGACCACCTGGTACTTATGACGTCATATCTCGTATCCATAGTAACTGACCATCACTAAACTTGTCCCAAAACGCGCGCGAGGGATAAACGAACGGCTACAGAAAACTTAAGGTGATGATGTTTTACCGTGTAGGAAAAAATTAGAAAAACCATACGTAGGGGTGGCAGCCACCCCTCCCCCCCCCCAACCTTCTACGTCCGGGGGTTAATAGCTGACACATTTCCCATATTAAGTCATAGGGTCCAGAGGAGATGTGTTTGTCGTTAGAACATCAAAACCCGTCGAAAACCTCGGAAAAAATGGGTTATTTTGATCGCGTTACAGTTTCGTTACACATTCTATTGACCGCCCTTCGGGCGACGTTTCGTGCACCAGCGAGGATATGGCTTGCGGTTATTGATTCTCAAAACGGCGAACAACAAAGTCGATCTGGGTCAGATAAGAACCAAAAAAAACGTTTACAATAGATTCATTAAGATCCCATTGGGCTAATTAATCGTGCTAAACGACAGGTATAGACATTTTTCAAGGTGAGACTTTAAATAAGTAATTCATTTATTCACACGAAACTCCTCTGGGCCCTGCATGTGATTAAGTATCTCATTCCCATTTCAATATATTTTCCCCTTCCCTATTAGAGTCACAAATAACAACACGGGGAAAATCATGTTCAAATAGTAAATTTATTGAATTCTCTTAAACTGTTTAACTTTACTGACTTAGAAACAAATAACAAGCCTAGTATAAAGCAGAAGTTACGGTGCACTGAACTTGGCTTCATTGGCTTCTTTTTACACACTGTTATATTTTATCAATGACCACATACGTATTAAATTGTAAAACAGTCCTACTTTTTGCCTTCGTTAAGAACGCGCGGGCGAGCGGTCAATCGAAAGGTGGGAAGGTGGAAAAGGGCGAGTGATACTTTCGCTTCCCGCGAAAATCTCAAGCCTGCGGTTTGGGCCTTTGTATGAGAGAAACAACCGACTGTTTTGCAGCTTACATACGTATTAGTGCTTCACAAAGTAAAACAAGAAAAAATACACTATAAAACCTTGTATAACAACTAATTCTAAAAATCTAAATGTGTAATATTAATAGGCTATCTCTGAGTCACCCCAAGCTTCTGTACGTTTTTGAGCGAAATGAATGTGACAAAATTGACTTTTTTTACTCCCATGCAAATGAAACTTATCATCACAAAAAGGATTTGCCCTTAGCCTCGCGGCTTGGAGAGTGAGGGTTTGTGGAACTCGGAAATTACCTGTTAATAATGCATATTTTATCTTGATTAAAAAATGTTAATTACGAAAAGATAAATTAGCTAAATACAGTAAAATCCGCGACTAAGAACCTGCATGATAGGTTCTTATTCTAGTCTGAAGAAAAAATACATTGTATCCAGTCATTCCTTTGTAAAACCCGCCTACCATGACATTGCAGTTGGAGCTATAAGGCTTCTACCTCTCCAAAGAGGACCCTGAATGTTAACTTGTTTTACTTGCAAAAGTGCACAGATTTATCTTATGGACTTTTAGCAAAATAAGGCCCTGTTTCAAATTTTAGGCTATACACGTTCTTGTATAGAGGACACCTAACTGGTAAATTTTAGCCTTACATTTTCTTAAAAACCAAGTTCTTAGTCGCGGGTTTTACTGTAGTTTATGTAATGTTCAAAACATGCGGTCTGAGTGATTTGAACAGCTTCAAAAACGTTCCCGTAGCATTTTATTTCAATAGGATTCTTAATAATGCATTGAAAAAAGAAAAAGCTGTAAAAATAACAAAGGCTACATTGGTCAAATACTATGCAAATAGATTAAACAACCCAAGTACACAACCCCAAGGGAGGGAGGGGGGGAGAGAGGCTACTCTACAAAGTTTTATACGGGAAGGGTCCGCCCCGTGGTCAAACGCTTTACCAGCTTTTATATACTATTTTTGACAGAAAAGGTACCCCTTACTGGGAAATGATATGCCTTTCACATACCTAATAAACGCTGCATCCCTTTCAACTGCTGTAAATGCACTATCCTTTAAATATGAAATACTAGCTAAACTATGCTTAAAGCCTGAAAATGGTACCCTCCCCCGTGTATTGCATTGTACGGAGTACCCCGCCTCCCGGTTACACAGCTTTTAAAAGTGTCTATCTTCCTTCGCAATACGGCTCTCCAAATGAAAGAAATTTCTGCAGTTTGATGATAATCGTACAGGAGGAAAAAAATTGCTCGCGGAAAGTGTCATTTTCATTGCACAATTCCTTAATATTTAATGGGTTTTTTAATTGGTTAAAGGAGCTAGTACGAGGATATTGCTGTTTTAGGTCCATCTTTGCTCCCGTAGAGTTATGAAGAAGATATAATAGTAATAATAATAATAATAATAATAATAATAATATTTTTTTTGGATAACATTAAAACTTGAAAATGTTGCCTCGACGTTTTCAAGTCAATCCATATTCATCCTTGCCAACCCTTTGCAAAGACAACAGGAAACGTTTTCAACGCTTAAATGTCATGTAATGTAAAAAAGTTAAAACAAAACTGGACTATTGTTTTTGGAAATCAATTGATGTAAAGAGACTGTTTATCTGTTTTAAAAAGATATTAGCAAATAGCGTGAGGTAGAGCCTTGAAATGTGTAACAGCTTCTGTATATGTATTTACAGTCTTTTTAGAGCGATTTTCGTATGACCTTGAAATGAAAACACGGGAACAAAACAGAACATCAAACGAAAGGAAATAGAGCGATTTGATTGGTCTATCGAACGGATACAAACAGGAATGGCTTTTGGTTGGTTAAGCAAACGTTCGGGTGAAATTAAAACCTTCATGCCCGAGAACTTTCCAGAAATTGATACTTTGCTTTGACGTCATACTGCAACACGATTGGCCAGTCAAACAATGTCTTCTGCATATTAGGGTTTTCTTTAGCGGGAGAACGAAGAGTCCACGTTTTGACCTTTGATAAAACAAATAACGAACACTTAGCCGAAAGCATTTTTCGAGGTCATAGGAAAATTGCTTTATCGATCTAAAGTTAGTAATAAAACTATGCATTGAACTACTATTTTCAAGAGATTTTGTTTCATGCAACAAAACAGCAATATTTGACATAGTTTACTGGTCATTTTTTGAACTTTCAGTAAAGTGTTGGACAAGGTAAATTAACGGGCATGAAGAGGAATAACAGCAGTTTGTCTTTGTCGACGTTTAAATAATATCAGGAGAGCTCTTCTGAACTCTGGCACTCTGATTGTGTAAATAATGGGATTAACAAGCGAGTTTGTGTGGTATAGAAGAGAAAAAAATAATCTCAAGCGTAAATATGTCAGGAATGAAAACCTATCTAGAACAGAAAAAGGAACACAATTATATACAACATATGGTAACCACAGCAGCAAAGATACAATGGTCATTATGAATAATGAGACAGTCAGTTTTCTTTGTCTATTGGCAGCACCATGGGACGGAGGACGAGTTCCAAACCAAAATTTTAAAGCAATGGAGGTGTAGGAAACACAAATAACAATAAGGCAAAGGAAACAATATGATAACCTGAAGTACATAGGAAATAGCAATTGCCACTGTTGTTGCAAGTTCCCATAGAGATGTATTAACGGAAAGGGAATTACTATCATCGCAGTTAAAATCCAGACGCCCGCAATTGTTACCCCGTAGGCCCATTTTTTGATGTTGCGGTGCCTGAATGGACGAAACGTCGCATGCATCCGATCTAAAGAAATTACTGCAATGCCTGTTACAGAGGTGACAGGGAGCCACGCGCCTGCCGTTGAAAGCACAAGCATAATAGGTGGCAATTCCTGCCAGGGCCATGATGTATTTACAGCTTCGCAACCGTAGAGGAGGAAATGAAATACTCCAAAGAAAATGGCACTTCCTCCAACAAACATATCAACCACAGTCAAGTTTATAGCCAAGTACATGGCACGAGTGCGAAGATTACTGTTCTTTACAAAAAGGATAATTGATAGGAGGTTCACTGCAACTATAGCAACATTTATAGTAGGGAATACAGCATACCATGCGCTGCACTCGGCTGAAGAGAGCATCCTGGAAATCAATGTTTTCTTTTTTTTTTAATTCTCTTTTCTCCTCCCTTCAGAAAGAAATCGAATAAAGTTTGGTTAGTTGAAAGAGGAAGTTAATTAGAAGGTGGACTAAGAGGACTGAAGTCGACTCCTTAAATATCAAGAATGGAGGTTGTACATTGACAACAATTCTTCAATAGAGTGCTCACCTTAACTTTAATTTCTTGATACTTTTGTTAACGCTGAAATAAACCCCTTGCTTTCACCTGTGGAAAGAAAAAGTCAAAAGCAGCGGTTAAGGGGAGAGTACGATGAATAGGTTAACTGAAAACTGAGGACAAAATATTATATGTGAAGAATATTTCCTCCATTAAACTCGAAGTCATTAAAAAATATTCACAAAGAGACTGTATCGTATCGCACACTAATTGTGCCAATAAAAGTCAATCAACTTCCAAGTTATCGTAACTCGAAAATATCTTTAAATGAATATTAAAAGAGCCAATGATTGAAGAAACTTCATCCAAGCTTCTTTGATATACGAAGTCCGATAAAGAAGTTCGCTACTATAACCCTTCTGCCCACTGCCACGTGCAACGATTAACCAAGTTATTAACCGAACGGTAGGCCTGTTTTTCAAACTTCCCGTAGTGTAAACAAGATACATTTTTTTTTTTTAATTTTGCCAAACCTTTCAGAAAAATTGTCGCTGAGATAATCTTTCAATATGAACTTCCTTTTTGATGACTCCAGTACGTAGAACGAACAAAATCTTTTATTACAGCCTCCCAGCCTGTGCCGGGAAGTAGGTAAGGGATGTGCGCGCTTTCCTGTTCATCGCGGTTATCGCCATTATTTACGCCCTAACTGTCTCAGGCGAGTGCTACCTGTGTTACCCATTCTTGCTAACAGCTGCTTTCTGTTAGCTTCCTGTAACCGTTTATAGGTTTTTAACGATAATTATTTTTTTATGTCAGTTTCCCGTTAAAGGATAGGGACTTTGAAGCAAACGAAACATATATTTTTCAAAACATGTGGTGAACATCCTTTGATGTTTTGTTCCATTGCAAATGTTTGGGTTGTTACTTGGTATTTTCTTACTTATCCTTTGTTGGACTTTTAAACGCTCAACGATCAAGTATTACTCAGAACCTAAAAAGATGAAGATATTTTTGAAATTTCTAGTCACAAAAGAACACAGACAATTAAAACCGGCTGTATCTTCTTAAAATCTTCTTTTTTGCACGGTATGACGCATTTAAGCTTCCCTTTAAAAGAAAGACAAAATTCAGCGAGGTTTAACTGTGCGGCGGTGACTATTAGCAAGATGACTTCGCAATCATGCGAGGAGAGAAATTGCTTTAAAGGCATATCGTTGTTTTTTCTCACAACAACTTCTAACATAGCGCTTACCTTTCCAACAAATACTGAGCGGGTTGGTTGTCTTGAAGGAAGCAGAGAGCTGAAATTTTTTTGCTTAAGTTTGCAACGGATTCATTCCCTGGACTGACGTCAAGGGTTTCTTTGTTCAACGTAAACGTTTTGAATCATAAGGATAAACTTTCAGTGAAAACGGTTCAAATCGAGTTTCGTATGTATTCCCGTAAATGGTTCCCTTTCCTTAATTTTTCGCCCTTTTACTTTAATAGCAAGAGAGAACGTGACGTTTGAGTTAATGTTCTAAACAGTTCTGACAGTTGCAGCCTTAATAGTCTATTAATTAGCCCGATATTTTTTTGAGTTAAGTTTAACCTCATGATTAAGCGGCCAGTAACGAAAGTCTCAAAATAATTGTAGAATTATGTTCACAAGGTGCGTTGGACGATTTTTCGACCAGCTGTAATTTACGGGTTTAGGTTTTCTGTTCACACGGATTTACCTTAACCGTACAAAGAAATCAGACGTTTAGCAGTTCAAAGTCCCGTATGAATGAAGTGTCCGATCAAATTTTCCAGCCGGCGTAAAATTGACCTAAGTACACATGTTTATTATATACATACTGAGAAATACTCACCAAAAAGCTATGTCGTAAATTTTCGTACGCAAACTAGTTCTAGCCAATCAGAGGAGCGAACGATGGTTTTCACACGTGAAAAAAATGATACGTCCAATCAGAATCGCGAACGATGTTTTTTCACGTGTGAGAAAAATGATACGTCCAATCAGAGGCCACAGAGGTGTGTGAGTTTCGCGCCAAAATTCCCGCCTTTTATTGCAGCTTGCAGCGCCGCACACATTCAACGAGAAAAGTTTTACTCCAAGAGTTTTTCTCGCTAAAAAAGTAAAAAACATTTCGGAAATGGAGTGGAATAGTTTCGTTTGTTTCACTGTCGATAAAGAAAACGGTAGAGAGCCGGCGAAACAACAGCGGAAAGGGATAAACAGAACGAGACGTAAGCTTTTGTTGTGCTTTCTGTCGGAGCTACTTTGCCTTTCATTTAAGCTTAAGCCTATATTGAAACCGGCCATTTTACTTAAATTCACTCATTTTCTATTGTGCATTGAGAATAAACAGTTAAGATTACTTATAGTTCTTGGATTACCTCATATCATCACCGTAATCACCGTATCATCACCTTTTTACTGAAAAGCTGATACTTCGTTTTCTTTGTCATTTTGCGGTAAGTGTGTAGCGGCAAATTTTAGCATTTTTGAAAGATTTAAAATAAAACGGCCTCCAAAATGATGAATGTCTCAGTATGTATATAATAAACACAATACCACATGGAAAGTGCTTTGTACGGTATTTACGCACTCGTTGTTTTTGTATCAGAAATCTTACTCGTTCGCTGCGCTCACTCGTTCGATTTCTGATACGTCAACAACTCGTGCGTAAATACCGTACGCCAGCACTTTCCATGAAGTATTCTCTATATATTTTACGCGCGTAAATAAGATAGAGGCAATGTATTCAAGGTTGCGCGTAAACGTAAAAGTTAATTAAAGTAAACTAAAAAGCGTCGTCGCTTTCATCGGGAGAAATGGCTATTGTTCTTGCGTCATTTAATTGCAGTCGGTGAAAGCTTCTTGGTCTATAATATCGCTTCTTGTTATTCTAAAATGCTGAATAGGAGTCTTTTCCATTGGTTACCATGAACGCGCGGCAGTACTCTTCAACGTGGAGTAGGCGGATTAAACTAACAATAGCCCAATCTCTCTGTTGTTTTGCCTTTTGTGAGGCCAGATCACACCTTTACGCATTCTATGTACTCCTTAACTAACTGTTAAGAGTTTTAGAGCGCTATTTTACGGATCCGGTCCGGGTCAGCGAACAGATAACTGACTTAAAGATGTGTTGAAAATTGTAGTTTCGATTCCTCGCATGAGAGTTTTGACGGAGCTCTGACTGATTACTCTATGAGTAAGACGGCACGTAAATTTACGCGCGTTCGCAAGTAGATTGAAATTACGTGGCAGTGGAAAGCAATCCTAAAGGTTGTTCATCTGTTCCTGCATATTAGCTTACTGTGAATTTTTAACCTTGAATTTGGCAAGTATTATCATATGAACTCGTGTACTGAGTATACCTTTTTATGAAACTTTGCAAACATCATTTAAATACTAAAAAAACTCAAATATTATTCGGAATAATTGCTGGTTCCTTTTTTCTTTTGTTCTAGAGAAAGAAAATATAAATTATTAACTGCTCTTTATTTAAGAAATACTGAGAAGTCTTGACTGCGCTCTTTTCTGTTGCAACAAGCCACGTGATCAAACGCCTTGAAAAATGCTAAAAGCCATTCCAGAAAGAAATTTTTCTACTTAGTTCTTGAGTGTTCTACGTACAAAATAAAAGAGCACAGTCAAGGCTTCTTTATTTGTTTTATTATGAAGAACCGGTTTAATTCCCCACGATTAACTTCGAATTTCCAAAACACAGCGTGACAGCTTACCTCTGTGTTTAATACACTCATAAAGCACCCTTCCCTTTTTCAACCAATCAAAGTGCGCGTTTTATCTGAACTTTATTACAATTGTTTATTACTAAAAATCGAAATTGCAGCAACCGTGGACGCACAGGTGTCAATGAAATGGACCATTGCCAAGGTTATTGCGGCTTTCAATATCACGCCAAGCCCAAAAGTCAAGTCAATCAACTTAAGCGGACCATAGCAGGTATACCAAGACTAATATAAGAATCTGTATAGGAAATAAAGAGTTTGTATGGGAAATAAAACTCAGATCAGAAAAATGAAGTAAAAGCAGTAATCAATAAAATGTAAATATTGTCTCCTGGTGTCATTATCATTCTTTTTATGAAGTTTCAGCTCCATATTTGAAAACTTTTTTTTGTTCATTTATATGAGGTTAAGTTTTATTTCTCACATCATTCACACGTAGGCAATTTTCATTGGCGAATCCAAGGGAGTATCGGGAAATGAGTACCCTCAAAATGCACTCGTCAGATTGGAAACTATTAGAGAATGTTTAAAAATGGCTGATTGCACTGAAATTGAAAGGTCATGTGTTTACTGGTTCGAAAATAGTATATAATGGGTGGATAAAATAGTCGAAATAAAAAAAATTCGAGAAGAATTTTCAAACTTTTACTTAACGCTTATGTGGTTAAAACAAATCAGGGAATAGAAGAGGAATTGAAAAGCTGCTTTTATTTAAATTTAAAGGAAACTTTTGGATAAATAAAGAACAATTTTTCTCGCTTGAAGGGAGTAGGACAAATCGCCAAAAGAAGCTCGAAAGCAGTAGCTACAGTATGAAATTGCTTGGCCGGATGATCTCCCATACAGGCTTGAGATGTTTTCTTTAGTAAGCATTTTCGTTAATATATTTTGTTTTGTCAGCTGAATAGATAAGGAACAACTGCCACCGTGTGATGACCATACTTAATTTCCGATGCTGATGCTTTCTTTTTTTAGGCTAGATATAGCCTACCGCGCGTCCGAGTGAATCAAGAAGTTGTGGATTTCGTGTCGCATATCAGTATTCAAGACTTTCATAGCGCGTTTGTTGCCCCCATTGAAATCACCTGATACTTCAGTTTTAAAAATGCCGTATATGCAACTTTCTTTATTATTATTATTATTATTATTATTATTATTATTATTATTATTATTGTTATTATTACTGCAATGTCGTCACATCTATTTATGTCACAAGGTAACGGAAACTTTTCTTGAGAATGACTGAGCAGAGTGAATGATCGCCCCATGTAAGGTCCAATAGAGTTTCCGGAATCCAGGAAATTTTTGCATGTGAAATCCGGAATACAGCTCAAGAAATCCGGAATCCCAGAAACGATTGGAATCTTGAATCCAAGTTCCATTGACACTGGGAAACTGGAATCCAGTATCTGGTGATCTAGATTCCTAGGAGTGGAATTTAGAATCCAAGACTGTCTTGGATTCTCTTACATGTAAACTGTTCACAGTAGTCATAACATAAGATAACATGTGGACAACTAATGGATTTTAGGAAGCGCTTTAGTGCAGTCTTAGAACGTTTCAGCAGAATATTTACATGAATTACACTTTGCTGGCATGACATGTAGCTGATACAGGTGGCTTACGCGTGTAAGATCGTAAGGATCGAGCGCTTATTGGTACGGGCGGCCATCTCGACTATCTTGGTTTCATGCCTCCCTAGGGGGCGGAAGTAGATTGACACTCATCCTAGATGGCCGCTCTTAACCTCGACGATCTTACGGGAAAATAGTGGACAATTAACAGTCTATCTTTCATGGAGCGAGAATAATCTGAAACGAGTGGGGCAACAACGCCCAGTTCAGTTCAGTTCAGTTCAGTTTATTTATTAAATGTTACAAGAACAACCACTGCCCGCAGTTAGCACTGTAGAGAAAAAAAATAGAGAAAAGAGAAAACAATTACCTTAATTATACACATTATCTTTATTTACAAAATTAAACAACAATGATAAATACTGTAAAAATAATCATAATACAAACATAAAAAGCCGAGTTTTCAAAACGAGATTTTCACTTGTCTATTAAGGGCCTGTTGACATGGAAGTCGGGGACCCCAGATATCTGAGGTAACATGAAGCGGGTCAACCCGCAACTATCATGTAAACGTGGTCAAATTTAAATGAGAGATTATGTGGACAGGCAAGCTACTCCAGCTAAGTAGGTTACCTAAACTTCCTGGGGTGCCCCACCTTCATGTAAACATGCCCGGAAATACAGTGGAACCCGGTTAATGCGGGCACCAAGGGGACTAGCCTGCGACTAGCCTTTATCTCTGTAATCTGTTTTCGGGAGGAGGGCATGATAGATTTCTTTCACAGATCACATGCAAAAAAGCCAGAATCTGGACTTTTTTCTGATTGGATAGGAAACAATACGGATGATTTGCGCTGTTCCGATTGGCCAAAACGCCGCCATCCGTTAGTTGTTGTTCATTTCAGTCCGCATTTTTGCTTGCGTAATAAGCAGTGAGTACACACGCGAGTTCGTTATGAATTTTCTGCCGGCTCAGTTTTCTTGCCAGTTTGAAAAATGTCTAAATAGAAATTTCATCCATTGAAATATTTTCCATTTCATCGTATACTAAAAATTGCAGTCAAAAATTCACCGATCATTTAAATGCAATTTGATGCCGGCTACAAGTTACAGAAGTGACAAACGGGTTCACTTTTCAAATAATTAATTCATGAATGGAATCTTGACTTGGTTTGACTGTAATTCCTGTCATTCCTCCTTCAGAAACCTGCGAATTATTCTGAGCGATCTTCGCTTTCACAACGCTTTTCAGTTCGTGAAATATGGTGCTTCAGACTATAATTTTTCCAGAGCTTTCGGCACAGAACTAAGTCAACGAGCTTTTACCAGTAAATTCCGTTTACTATTTGTAGCTGTTAAATAAAGGTAAGGCAGCTTCAACTAGCAGTATTACATCACAAAAAAAACGTTTAAAAATTTTTCCTAGGAAGCGCCATCTGAACGTACTTAAACATTTTTTTTCCCTAAAATTTATTTCGAAAGAGACATTATTCCTGCCAAAATTTGATTCCCTTCTGTTAAACGCTGATTGGCTAATAACGTGACCGTTCAAGCAGACGTTAGATTATGTAAATTAGCAGGCGGTTGATTAGTCTGCTACACAGCCGTTTTTAGTGTCGTCACGCAACGCTCTTTGGGAGGAACATTGCGTGACGACACTAAAAACGGCTGTGTAGCAGACTAGCGGTTGATGGTTTGTTAAATAAATGTATCAGGCGTTATTTTTTTCCCTCTCGAGCCAAAAAAGCAAAGAAGAAAAAAAAACGCCTGATCTCAGGTTACAAGGGGACATGCCGTGCTGTCCGTATTATACGGGTGTCCGCATCAAGCGGGCTCTTATAAAAACGTCACAGACGGTGTGAAACGTAACTGCGGGTAAACTTGTGCATGCAAGGGACAAGTAGTTACAAGTCTGTTGACTTTGATTGAGCTGAAAGTTGTCTTTACGAAAATTAAGAGATTTGCAAGCACACTGGATACACTAATGAAGACGCTTTTATTATGATCCGTCTGAAGTTTTATTATTTAAGGGAACCTTCGCCCCGACTGGAAATGCGGCTCTAACATTAAGAGACTCGTCATGATGGACCCTCTTTCGGAGTTCCAGCTCTTTACTGTTTCCGAGTCAATATTTACGCGTATCTCATTATCTCCTTCAGCTTGTTTGTTTTTTTTTTTTGGCCGAGAACCAATTACAATGTACCATGAATTTTATTTTTAAATTTGCTCTTAGAAACGGGTAAGATTCCGGGATTGGATCAGAGTTAAAATTGGTTGGAGCTAGGTAAAGCTCCCAATACAGGTGCTTATTGTGTCGTGCATGCGCAAATATTTTCGCAGATGCTACATTAAGGCAGTTTTCCAGATCATCTATATATAAAAGGAATAACATTTGGGCCAATTGTACTGCCTTGTGGTACTCCGCGACTTAAGACACTTGCTTCAGACAAGGCTACTTTTAACGCTGCAGTTTTGCGCCCTATCGACAAGGTAAGAGCGGAACCAACTAATAGATTTTTGGTGGTCAACATGATATAATTGTAGGATCTTTGATCGATGGTGTCAGAAAACCAAAAATTATCTTCCATTAGCTGATAAGGAACCCGGGGAGGGTTGGGACCCCCATATGTAAAAGAAGGGATGGATTTCCAATGTCGTGTAATTTTCACGGGCGTACGCACGTAAATAATATATTGATTTACCCAAGGCTAAAGGCGAAGCTCCCGTTAATAACATAATTATGACTTACTTCTAACAGTAAACTTGTAACCATTGCTAAAAAATCCCCTCGGAGTTGGGCTTGCAATCAGTCAAAAAACTGGTAAATTGTCAGCGGATTACTTCAAAAAACACGTTACTTTCATGGGTCATGTGATACTGGTCAGCGGATACCCTGACAGCTGCCAATAGACCACAACATCGATGTGCAGAATCAAGTTGCAGGCTACTACATTAGCTAGAAAGTGTGAGATTTCACATTGGTTGCCTGTATCGGACGGACTGTAGGACGGACTTACGGTCACGTGACTACCAAAATTTCTGGGATGGATAGATAACCAAATTTTCTTAGCCGCTATAGGGCTTCGCTACGCGCGCTCTTCAAGCGTACGCGGAGCCCCGCTAAAATAGAAGCAATAGGGGGTTTAAGCAAAAGCGTTTTTGAGTGACGCACGTCAAGTGAGACGTTTTTCCCTTTGATATATCTTGAAGCTGCCAAGTTCGTAATGCTTAGTGTCTTTTCTCTTATAGGGGTGACTTGCTCAAACAACAAGTATTACAGAAAGACCATTTCCGGTTCGACGTGCGTTACTCAAAAACGTCTTTATGTTATTTACGCACCAAAAGGGTAATAGTGAGGGTCTCGGTCAATAAAGTTATTATAACCTCTTCTCAAAGCGTACAATGCCCGGTCTTATTGGCGTGTTCAGAAACGGCTGAGATTTGAGTTCGTGAAAGCCGTTTATCCCTGTCATGCTCCTTAAGGTGACCATCGTGAGAAAAACGATAAAAACGAACCCTTTATACACCACACAACAATGAATAATATCTTTCATGTCAATGATTGGCTAATATTCTTAAAAACGACATAACCAATGCACTCTTAACAGTTACCTGACATTACTTTCTACCGTGCTAAAGTGTAAGTGTCTTATTCCCATGTCATGGTAGTTTTCCCTTTCCCCGAGTGACTTAAGCTATTAAAAAGTCGCGGACAACTACACAGGGAAAATAATGCTCAAATAGTAAATTTCTTCAAATCTCCCTATTGTTGGTTTAGTTTAATTACTAACACAGGCATTTTAGCAACAAGAGCAACAAGTTAAAGCCTTATAAAGTAGACGCTAAGGTGTAGTAAACAACATCTTGCCTTCATTTTACATACTGTTATATTTTATTAATGGCCACATACGTGACTACAAAATAGTCCTTAATTTTGCCGAAATAGACTTTTCACAGTCCACTATTTTTGCGTAAGATCGTCGGGATCGAGCGCTATGGCCCCTGGGTGCATATGAAATCGAAATGGGCCGTCCGTACCGGTAGCGCTCGATCCTGACGATCTTACAAAAACCTAGGGGACTGTGAACAGTCTATTGTTGAGGTTACGAATGGGCGCGCAAGCGGTCAAAAGAAAAGTTCTGAGAGAGAGGGTGAAAACGGAGAGTGAGACTAGGCCTACGGGCGTGTGAGGCTCGCACGCAGCTTGTCGCGAAAATATCACGTCGGCTCCTCGCGTCTTTCCAAAACCGATTATCGAAAAAAAAGACGATTTTGCAGTCCTCATATATACGTAGCAGTGTTTCAGAAAGAAAAAAATTAAAGGCGTAATTTACACTGAAACCGTTATAACAACAAGAGCTTTGATAACAACTAATTCTTTCACATACCTAGTTAACGCTGCATCCCTGTAACTGCTGTAAATACATTATCTTTTAAATATGAATTAACCGCTAAACTACGATGTCTTCAAGACCATTTCCCAGCAATGAAATATGTCTGGTAGGCTTTTTTAGTTCCTTTGCCGCCCCTTTTATATACTTCAACTAGTGAAATCCCTACCCTTTAACATAACATAAATACACTTTATTACGACTCCTCTATACGGGCCTATTCTGTCGTAATATACAATAATAACAATTATTAAAAACTGAATCATTGGATAATGCAATTCTAGCATTTTGATTTGCTTAGCCGTTATGGTATATGAGCTATTATACCATGCTCTCTCTATATAGTCGGTGTCGGCGCGTCAGTTTAAAATTGGAAGCTAGCTGAGATTTTTTTTCGCGAAGGATAGAACGGCGCCCTTTTTTCTTAAGAAAAGAGACAAAAACAAACAAAAAAGCCACAAGAGCTTGTTTGAAAGTTTGTCGAAAAACACATGAAAACACATCGAACTAAAGTACCTTGACCAGCTACGAAAGAAGACAAGTGTTGTTTCTTCATGATCGCGAAGCCATTCGCCGGTCGAGTCACTCGCCGATAGATAACTGCGGCTTGTTTATCCGACATCAAGAATATAAATCACAAGTAACCAGCTACAAATACAGGCTATGCAGCCATTCACTGGAGCAATGGAGGCGGCGGTATAGCTTCTTTTCTCGTTCAGCAAAACCAACTTGTGGCTTCAAACAACTTCATAACAAGCGACCGAGGTAATAGTTTTTCTCTGTTGTTCTTACTTTTATAACTGCACCGAAAATCCGAATTCACAGTAATTTCGACGGCTGTCACTTAAAAATTCTTTTCCTTCACATTATCTGCCAGGTTTTTTTTAGCTGTTCTGCTGTGTAAAATCCTAGAATTCAGATGAGTTTTTAAAATCTCATATCCAACGCGCCCTCGTGGAATAATTGTTAATTAGAAAAATCTAACTAGTGGTCTATTATCACTGCTGCGTTCTGATTGGTTGAGCTGCTACTAGGCTATATGTTATAGCCCACTAGTAGCGAAAAGCGCCGGCTTTGAAAACCAAAACAATGGCTGCAGAATCGCGTTTTGCTACCTAAAGTTGTTTTGTCTCGATATTTTTGACCAACTTGTTGGATTTTACTAAAACAAATATTCCTCTCCCCTCATGGCCTCTGAACCAATAGCCCATGAGGCCGAAGCCATTCGGGTTCGAGGAATAATTGTTAAATATGCCTAAACCCTGAAAATGGTACCCCTTTTGGGCGGAGCTTCCCCGTGTAGGGCACTGTAGGGAGTACCTCCCCCGGGTAACACAGTTTAAGCGTCTATCTGCCTTAGTTCGCAATACGGCTCTCCAAATGAAAAAAATTTCAGCTTCTTGATAATAATGGTACAGGAGGAAAAAAAGAGGAAAGTGTCAATTCCATTGGACAATTCCTAAGGGTCATTGGAAACTTTGCCTACTGAATATTAATGAATTATATATTTAATGGTTTTTTAAATTAGTTAAAGGGGCTTTGCCACGCGCATATTGCTGTTTTTGGTCAAATCTTTGCTGACCTAATTTCGTAGTGCCTTTATACATACACAAAATGCTCCTGTAGAGTTATAAAAAAGATATCAAACAACTGCTTTCGTTAGGGAACACTAACCATAATAATTTTTATGGATGGCATTAAAACTTGAAAACGTTGGCTCATCCTTGCAAACCCTTTGCAAAAAACAACAGGAAACGTTTTCAACGCCTAAATATGTCACATGATCTAAAAATTAACACAAAACTGGACCATCAATTGATGTGAAGAGACTGTTTAGCTTTTCACTTGGGAAGAGAGCAAATAGCGTGACGTTGCTCCTTTAAACGAGTAACAGCTTCTCTATATGTATTTACAGTCTTCTAATTTTTTGTTTCGTATGACCTTGAAATGAAAACGCGCGAACAAAACAGAAACAATACACCAACGGAAATAGGGCGGTTTGATTGGTTTATCGAACGGATGCAAACGAGCGTGGCTTTTGGTTGGTTAAGCGAACACTCGGGGGAAAAAACCTCTCCCGCGGCAGGATTAGCTCAGTCGGTAGAGCGCTTGACTGCAGGGCGGAAGGTCGCGGGTTCGATTCCCGGGGCGGAACCAATACTCAGGGCCTAAAAAAAATTGAGAAAAAAATTGCACTGCGGCAAGCGGCGAGATTTTCGCGTGGCTCGGCCGGATGTCCACGTAAAGATTGGCTAATCGAACAATGCCTTCTCCACATAAGGGTCTTCTTTGGCGGGAAAACGAAGAGTGCATGTTTTGATCTTTTCATCCATTGGCTGATAAAACAAATAACGAACACTTACCGAAACCATTTTTCAAGGTCATAGGAAAATCGCTCTATCGATTTAAAGTTAGTAATAAAACTATGTATTAAACTACTATTTCCAAGAGGTCTTTCATGCAACTAAAGAGCATTATTCATTCAAATATTTCTCCGTTTCTAATTGGCCAAAATCACATGCATAGTTCATCATAACCAGCTACTGTTGATCAAATGTGGAGGAATTTTGCCCTATTCGCTATTGTTACATAAACCATAATGCACCTTGTTTACCCCCCCCCCAAAAAAAAAAAAAAAAAAAAAAATGGATAAACATTGTGCTCAGTTTCTTTTGGAAAAATTATAATACCCAGAAGAAATTTGAAACAATGGCTGTGCAAAATTTGAGGGAGAGGAAGGTGCCTTATGGTTTATGTGAAAATGGTGAATTGAACCGGTGACGTCAAAAAGTGCAGCGAAAGTTGGAGATTATTGAACCGTTAACCGCGAAAACCTTGGGACATTTCCCTGGAATGATTTGCCCGTGGGCAGGGAATTTGACGGCAAAGTTTTGAAAAATGTCAAATCCCCACCCCATGCCCTGCCTCCTCCCCATCCCCCGCCCACTTAACATTATGATACTTTTTGGGTGCATTAACAACGACCGAAGTACGCATGCAGGGGCACCCGATGACTGTTTTCTGTAAAATATCTATACGGAGAAGCAAATATTGCCTAGAATTTTCTATTGCTTGAATACGGCTAAAAAATTCTAGATGACCGTTCCATTCATGTACAGTTTTCGAAGCTTATCTAATAAATTCCCTACGATTTTGTGAAGTTTAAATTTTCACATTTCACACCCAAGGCCAGGTTATTTTAATTTTCGAAGGAAAAAGGAAACCTGTACGCATGCAGGGGCACCCGATGACTGTTTTCTGTAAAATATCTATACGGAGAAGCAAATATTGCCTAGAATTTTCTATTGCTTGAATACGGCTAAAAAATTCTAGATGACCGTTCCATTCATGTACAGTTTTCGAAGCTTATCTAATAAATTCCCTACGATTTTGTGAAGTTTAAATTTTCACATTTCACACCCAAGGCCAGGTTATTTTAATTTTCGAAGGAAAAAGGAAACCTAAAATTTTCAGATTCAAAAAATGTGATGGAGAGATGAATAAAAAAAACTTTTCACTTTCATAATGCGCTAAATTCCATCTAAAATTTTCGGGAAAATGATACTGAAGCCCTTGCAATTTCGAAAAGACTTTAAAAGTTTCCCTAGGATGACCGCCGGAACAGATACAAATTTTATATACAGCACCGCTTAGAATGCATCTGTAAAGGTCTAAAAGTACTCTGGATAGTCTAAAAAGGTGTTTTCAAAGCACTTGAGAGGAACCCGTCGTTGGGTTCCCCTGAGCATGTTTTAGCTTGTTAACGTTTTAACACTTGGAATTATTTTGAATGAACAACTCCCTCCTCGATCTGCAGAATTCTTCATATCCTACGCAGCCTCATTCAATAATTGCTAAATAGTTGACCTAGTTTACTGGTCATTTTTTGAACTTTCAATAAAGTGTTGGACAAGGTAAATTAACGGGCATGAAGAGGAATAACAGCAGTTTGTCTTTGTCGACGTTTAAATAATATCAGGAGAGCTCTTCTGAACTCTGGCATTCTGATTGTGTAAATAATGGGATTAACAAGCCAGTTTGTGTGGTATACAAGAGAAAAAAATAATCTCAAGCGTAAATATGTCAGGAATGAAAACCTATCTAGAACAGAAAAAGGAACACAAGTATATACAACATATGGTAACCACAGCAGCAAAGATACAGTGGTCATTATGAATAATGTCACAGTCAGTTTTCTTTGTCTATTGGCAGCACCATGGGACGGAGGACGGGTTCCACACCAAAAGTTTAAAGCAATGGAGGTGTAGGAAACACAGATAACAACAAGGCAAAGGAAACAATATGACCGCCATAAGTACAAAGGAAATAACAATTGCCACTGTTGATTCAAGTTCCAATAGAGACGTGTTAACGGAAAGGGAATTAACATCATTGCAGTTAAAATCCATACGCCTGCAATTGTTACCCCGTAGGCCCATTTTTTGATGTTGCGATGCCTGAATGGACGAAACGTCGCATGCATCCGATCTAAAGAAATGACTGCAATGCCTGCTACAGAGGTGAGAGGGAGCCACACCTCGGTCACGGTAAGTACAAACAAAATAGGTGGCCAATCACGCTCAACAATAAAGATGAAAAATAAATTTCCAACTTCGCAACCGTAGAGGAGGAAAAGTAATGCTATAGCGAAAGTGGCAGTTCCTCCAACAAACATATCAGCCACGGTCAAGTTTATAACCAAGTACATGGAACGAGTGCGAAGAGTACTGTTCTTTATAAAAAGAACAATTGACAGGAGGTTCACTGCGACCACAGCAACATTTATAGTAAGGAATACAGCATACCATGTGCTGCATTCGGCTGAAGAGAGCATGTTTGCTTTTTAATTCTCTTTTGTCCTCCCTTCAAAAAAAAAAAAAACGAATAAAGTTTGGTTATTTGAAAAAGGAAAGTTAGGAGGTGAACTAAGAGGGTTGACGTTGACTCCTCGTTAGATATCAAGAATGGAGATTGTACATTGACAACAATTCTTCGATAGAGTGCTCACCTTAACCCTAATTTCTTGATACTTCTGTTAACGCTGAAATAAAACCCTTGCTTTCACCTGTAAAAGAAAAAAATTAAAAACTGCGTTTGAGGGGAGATAAAGATGAATAGATCTGAAAACTGAGGGCAAAAAAATATATGTGAAGTTTAGCTGTTATTGTTGGCGCTCATTGAACTGCAAGTCACTAAGAAGTAATTGATCACCTGGTAGAAAGTTTATTATCATTGGGAAGGGGGGGGGGGGGGGGGAGTATTCAAGAAAGGTTTATACGTGTAGGCGTACTTTGCATACATTTTAACTGCTGTAATCCAATGTCATTTAAATATGAATTAATCACAAAACTAGAACGTTTTCTCTACTTTGACAGCCATAAAATGCATCTATTAGGCCTTCGGGCCTTTTTACAGACCGAAATGATAGATTTCCCTACTTTTTCATATACTTCAGCTAGTAAATCCTCACTCTTTATATACATAAAGCCTAAATAAGGTTTTCTTTTTGGGCGGACCCTCCCCGTATAGGCCATTGTAGGGAGTACCCCCCGGGTACGTTTTCCGAACATTGATGTCCGCCATCAAACTCGAATAAGCCATCAAATATTCACAAAGAGACTAGGAAAATGTTGCATCGCAAACTTATTGTGCCAGTGAAAGTCAACCAACTTCCAAGTTATTATCGTAGCTCGAAAAATATTTTTGAAATAGAGAATACTTCATGGAAAGTGCTGGCGTACGGTATTTACGCACGAGTTGTTGACGTATCAGAAATCGAACGAGTGAGCGCAGCGAACGAGTAAGATTTCTGATACAAAAACAACGAGTGCGTAAATACCGTACAAAGCACTTTCCATGTGGTATTGTGTTTATTATATACATACTGAGACATTCATCATTTTGGAGGCCGTTTTATTTTAAATCTTTCAAAAATGCTAAAATTTGCCGCTACACACTTACCGCAAAATGACAAAGAAAACGAAGTATCAGCTTTTCAGTAAAAAGGTGATGATACGGTGATTACGGTGATGATATGAGGTAATCCAAGAACTATAAGTAATCTTAACTGTTTATTCTCAATGCACAATAGAAAATGAGTGAATTTAAGTAAAATGGCCGGTTTCAATATAGGCTTAAGCTTAAATGAAAGGCAAAGTAGCTCCGACAGAAAGCACAACAAAAGCTTACGTCTCGTTCTGTTTATCCCTTTCCGCTGTTGTTTCGCCGGCTCTCTACCGTTTTCTTTATCGACAGTGAAACAAACGAAACTATTCCACTCCATTTCCGAAATGTTTTTTACTTTTTTAGCGAGAAAAACTCTTGGAGTAAAACTTTTCTCGTTGAATGTGTGCGGCGCTGCAAGCTGCAATAAAAGGCGGGAATTTTGGCGCGAAACTCACACACCTCTGTGGCCTCTGATTGGACGTATCATTTTTCTCACACGTGAAAAAACATCGTTCGCGATTCTGATTGGACGTATCATTTTTTTCACGTGTGAAAACCATCGTTCGCTCCTCTGATTGGCTAGAACTAGTTTGCGTACGAAAATTTACGACATAGCTTTTTGGTGAGTATTTCTCAGTATGTATATAATAATGAATAATCCAATTAAGGAATAAACTTCATCTTAGCTTCTTTTGTATACGAACTCCGATAAAGAACTTCGCTGCTACAACCCTTCTATCCATTACCAGGATTTGAAATTACTAACCGAACGTAGGCCTGTTTTTCAGACCTACCAAAAGTGTCAACAAGATACGAATTTTCTTTTTAATCTTGACAAAACTTTGGGAAATATTGTCCCTGAGTCACTAATTGTCAATATGAATTTCCTTTTTAATAACTCGTGCAGAACGAATAACAAAATCGTTTATTACAGTGTGTCAGCCTGCGCGGGGAACTAGGTAAGAAATGTGGGTCTTTCCCCTTCACGGTGATATCGATCAGTATTACTTGCGCCCTAACTTTTTCACTCGACTAAAACACTAACAGCTGCTTTCTGTTCGCTTCCTGTGACCGTTTATAGGCTTTTAACCACAATCATTTTTTTATATTTTTCTCGTTGAAGGATTATGACCTTTCTATTGTTCTGAGGGCCTTTGAAGCAAACAAAACATATATTTTTCAAAACATGTGGTCAAAATCCTTTGGGCTGTTAGATGGTATTCCTTACTTAATATCCTTTGCTATTTGTGTAACTGAATCATAACTGAACTTTTAAGGGCTCGACTTTCTAGGTTATATTTTGGAACCTAAAAGGATGAAGACGTTTTAAAAGTTTTGGTTACAAAAGAACATACAAAACTGTAGCTTCTTAAAATTTTCTTTCTAAAAGGTATGGCAAATCTAAGCTTCTCTTTAAAAGGATGACAAAATTCAGCGAGATTTAACTATGCGGCGGTAACTACTACCAACTTCACGATACGAGGAGGACTAAGCTGTTCAATGCGAAAAATGGTCCTATAGGTTTATCCACATAGCCCTTACCTTTCCAAAAAATACTGAGCTGCCGGTTAGCCGTGTCTTGAAGGAAGAGAGCTGAGAATTTTTGCTCAAGTTAGCAAAGGATTCAAAAGCTTCTTTGTTCAACGTAGGGATAGACACATTGCTTCACACCGTCCTGAAACGATCGCCGTTCTAAATCATAAGGATAAAAATTAACTGAAAACGGTTCAAATAAAGTTTCGCACACTCCCAGTAAATGGTTCCCATTCCTTAATTTCTCACCCTTCTTATAGCAAGTATGAACGTGACGCTTTATTTACCAGTTCTGACAGGTGAAACATGGTAAAATTAGCCTTTTTAATATATTTTTTTGAGTAAATTTTAACCACCACCAAGAGCCATAATCATTATCGCTCTTGCCACCACTTTTTTTTAGCCGCCACCGAGAGCCCATTATGGCTCTTGCCGCCACCAATTAAGCGGCCGCACTATATTAATCAGCCAGCGATCAAAGACCGAAAATAATTGTAGAATTATCTTCACAAGACACTTCGGACGATTTTTCGACCGGTTGAAATTCACCCGTCTAGGTTGTCTGTTCACACGAAACCACCTTAACCGACAAAGAAAATTAGACGCCTAGCAGTTCTAAGTCCTGTATGAACAGAGCGAAAATATTGAACGGTCCTTTGTGAATGAAGTCAAATGAAGTCCGATCAAATTTTTTAGCCGGTGAAAAATTCGCACGTGTAACTGCCCCCGCAGGAATCACTCTTCTGTTTTGCAGAACAGTTGGGAGAATGGGGGGGAAAAGAGGAGTAGCAGTCCCCCACTTTCTTTTCTCCTTTTCTCGTTCTCAGACTCCTCACGGTTAGTCTAACTAAGTTAAACGCCTATCAATAGACGTAATTTAACCTCGTTTAGTAATGTTTGCGAAGCAGCGCCGAGATCTTTGTTCTGGGACCCCAACGGAGTTAACAATGTACCGGAAGCAGGTTTGAATTTTTTCTTTCATACTGATTGGCAAATCGACAATGGTTTTTTAACAGGCCAATCATAGCGCGTACTCAAATCCTGGTACACAGGTGGAGGTCTAAAACAAGGTCACAACTGGAGTTTAGTTTTGTCTGTGACGCAGGCTGGGGGGGGGGGGGGGGGACTATATTATATAAGCCATATAGGTATGTACCGCCCCAAAGATTATGGTTTTTTGCGCCGTTTCCGAAGCTAACAGCAACAATTTGAGGAGAATGTTTGTTTGTTTCCATACCATAGTCATTTGAATCAGTACTATAGCCTGCCTCTTGTGTGGAAGTTGTAACATGTGAAACCCCTAAAGGTTTTTCTTTCAGAATAAAGGGAATTTACTGCTGAAGATTTTGCTAATTTTGGACGATCCTCTATTCAGCTGCCAACCTCCATCAAGCGGCTACTTAGCGTTGCCCAAAGGGTATAACCGCTTAATGAAGGTTCAGTGTCAAACTGTGCTTGATATTGGCTAACTGTGAATTGTCGTGGCCAAACTGAAGAGTATAGCCCCTAATGGAGCTTCAACGTCAAACTGTAATTGCATATTAGCTTACTGTGACTGTGAGTTTTTAACCCGGAGTTTTACGCGTTTTATAACGGAATACAGTACTAAGGTTAACGCTAATGCTTGTTCCCTTTTTAAGCGACACAACGACTAATTCATCCAGACCACAATTGTTATAATATGAACGTGTATAATGAGTATAGTCTGAATACAACTCGCAAACTTCATTTAAATAGTAGCAAAACCCAAATATCATTTAAAATAATTGCAACTTCCTCCTAGCTATGTTTCGTTCTAGCAAAAACAAATACAAATTATTAACAGCAAACTGCTTTTTAACAAGAGGTCTTGTTTTTAATTAACAAAGAAGGCGTCCCTTAGTCTGCTGCACAGCAGTTTTTAGTGTCGTCACGCAACTCTCCCTCCCACTAACACTAAAAACAGCTGCGTAGAAGACTAGGTGTCCCTTGACTGTGCTCTGTTCTGTTGTAACTGAAGCACGCAGAAAGCGGCTAGAGTACGAAAGAAGTGTAGGGGTAAACACGAGACGTAGTCGAAAAGAGCTCAGTCAAGGCTTCGTTATATATTTGTTTGATGATAGAGAATCCCTTAAATTCCCCACGCATTTCTTTCTAATTTTCAAAAAAACTATTGGCAGAATTGATGAGACAATTTAAGCTCCGTTCTTTATACTCTCACAGCTCTCATAAAGCACTCTTTTTTAACCAATCGGAGAGCGTGTGAAAGCTGGACTAAGTTCTAATTGTTTATTTAAAATAAAACAAAGTTACAGCAACTGTGGAACCACGGGTGGTGTCAGTGAAACGGAACATTGGCAAGGTTACTGTGGCAAAAAATACTGGTCAGCCCTGTAGGAGTACATGTGACCTATAGATGAACCTCCATATGCGATCACCTCTCGTAAGCGACCACCAATCCAAAACACCAAATTTTTTCCACTCAAAGCCTTATAGGTTCAGTTTGTTTGAAATTGTCGTTCCTTTGTTGCTCATTTCTACGAACTGTTCTATGTCTTATACTGGGTAGCCTGCGGTTAAAGTGATGCACAATTTGAACTGAGTCTTTTTAACATGTTTAAAACTGTTGAAGGTGAATGCTGGAGGTGATCTTATAATTATAGACTTTCCCCGGATAGAGCTCAGAGATTGAAGAGAAGTTCCAGAAATATTATATAGTTACTGGTGTCTCTCCAACAAGCATTTTTAATCTGTTGATCAAGCAAGAGGGGGTCCTGAGTCAACAGGGTGTTGAAATTAAGGCTAAAGAAAAATGATTGTATTTAACTTAGAGGATTTGTATTTTGCCCGGTAATAATAGAGTCGCACTTTTATCATTCCTTGGTAAATTGATTAAAAGAAAAGGGATTTAAATTAAGGTATATTCTTTGATGAACATTTCTCTTAATCCCATTCCGGCGCTTTTTCCCTTCATTCACAGTAAGCAAACAATATGTAGATAAGGCCAAAGCGAAACTCTCGAAGATTCTTTTAATAAACGTCTTTTTGAAATAATTAAGCATTCGCTTTATTACAAAGCAAGAAGGAAACTCGAAAAATGGACCTAAGCCAGAAATCAATTGAAAACCAATAACTAGTCAGCGGAAAACTTTGATTGCAATTAAGGTTGTTAGGCTTCGATCTGAAGAAAAGTTGGCATAATTTGAGGAGGAGAATGTTCTTTCAGCGATCCGCAGTGATACTGTTCGGTTTTTGTGTTGTCTAATCGTAGGGCATCCACGATTCAGGAATCTCAAATCCACTGTCCCTGTTAATGTCTAATGTTGTTAAGGTGAAGTCTTATTTGACTATAGCCTCTTTATACTACGAGACACGAGTCAGGAGAGTACCAGTAAGGGTGTCGGTCAATAAACTTATCCTCTTTCCAAACCATATATTACCAAGTATTATTGTGTTCGTGTTCAGAAACGGTTGAGAGTTGAGTTCGTGATGCCCACAAATTTCCCATACTACAATTTAAGTGTCTTATTCCCATTTCATCATAGTCTCGTCCCCTTTTCCTGTGAAATATGCTATTAAAGCTATTCAAAAGTCATGATTGCAGATAACACCACAGGTAAAATCATGTTCAAATAGTAAGTTTATTGAATACTCTAAATTGGTGTACTTTACTAACACAGACATTTTAGAAAGTCTAGAAAACAGTTAACAAGTGCTATAAAGGTTAAGGTGTACAAAACAACATGATCTTGGCTTCATTTTACATACTCTGTTATTATTTTCGAATTCTCAATAGCCACATAGGTATTAGACGACAAAACAGCTCGTATTTTTGCTGAGGTTAAGAAAGCGCGAACAGTTAAACGAAAAGTCTGGAGCGAGGGGGTGAAAACGGGGAGTGAGACTGGGCCTATTAGGGCATGTGAGGTTCGCGCATTTCGCGAAAATCTCACGCCGCTCCTTCGCGTCTTTGCAAAACCGATTACGACAAACCAAACCCGACTGTTTTCCAGTCTACATACGTAGAAATGCTTCAGAAAGTAAAAAGACGTAATTTACACGGAAACTGTGTGTAACAACAAGAGCTTTAATAACAACTAATTCTGAATATAAATGTACAAGTCTTTATAGGCCATTTCCGAGTTGCTCCAAGCCTCTGTTTCAGAGCGAAATGATTTAGATGAAAATGATTTGTTATTCTCATGCACGCTAAACTCATTATCGTAAAAAGAAGTTTAATTTAAGCATCGCTAGCTTGAAAAGTGAGAGCTTTGGAACTTGGAAATTGCCGTTTATGAAGCATACTTTATGCTGATTAAAAATGTCAAGAAAAGATTCTAGGTGAATAATGGATTTAACTCATTGTCTCCTTCAGGTTTGTTTTAAGTAAATTGACCATACAACCTTGAAAAAATTATATCTCTGCTATTTTTTACAATTCCACATAAAGCTATACCTCATTGGAAAGGGCAAAAGTTAGAATTCAGAAAACAAATATTTCGGTCTCAGGAAACCCATAATATTCCGCAAAAAAAAATAAATAAAAATAACAAACAAGGCATATTTCTGCATAATTATTTAAAAAAATTTTTAAGAGCGAAATTTTGCCAACAAAGTTGTCTACTTTGTGTAATACATTAGCAATAATTTTTTTCTTCTTTATCTAAGCAAAACAGCCCGAATATCGGTCGAAAATATAGAGCGACTAGTAGTTTTCTACAAATTTATTTTACGACGCTGTCAGATTATGCAAAGGCCATCCCAATAAAATGTTTCCTTTCCCATCGCCCTGTCTCTTGTGATGGTGGGTCGGTCGGGCGGGCAAAAAAAAAAAAAAAGAGAATGAACACTTGAAGGGGACTCGGTTCCAGAGAATGCCGGGATGCTAAGTAAGAAAGCCTGGTTACAAAGTCAACTCGAACCGTGGTCCTTTCGACTATAAAATGTCTAAGCAGCCTTTAAAAAACGTAGTATCGATGTTAATTAAAGACAAGGACATCACCTCATATCAATTGTTGTTAGTCAAACAAGATCGTGTGCTCGTACTTGCTTCTCTGACTAGTTTCTTTGACTACACTGTAGTTAATCTGGAATTTTTTTTTTTTTTTTTTTTTACTTTTCGAAAAAAATGGGTCGGTCGGGCGATGGGAAACGAAACATTTTATTTGGATGGCCAAACAAGGTAAGGGCTAATTAGCACTAATTAGCACAGTAGTGAAATAGAGACTTGAGAGTCAAACGCTTTAAAAACGCTTTATTTTTTAGTTTCTTGGCAAAATATCGAGTTAAAAACAAGCAAACATGAACTCACTGATAGAATTCATCAAAATAAGCAAGAATTTAAAGGCAAAAAGCTCAGCGTTTGAAGAGAATTTGTGCTAGACATTGCTGACAAGGGAATTGAAGGCAAAGATTCTTACCGCTTTCTTACCTCGATTTTCGCGTTTTTTTTTTTTTTTTTTTTTTATACAAGCTTTCATTCTTCGCAAAAGCCGCCACAGTTACTTCCCCCATACAGACATTTTTTCTGAAAATCGTTACGTAAAGCTCAAAACACGGTGAGGGCTGGAACTAGGTACATAATTGGTTAAATCTATTACATGTAACTTCCTTTGGGCCAAATTTGGAGGAAATCGGAAGTAACGTAATTTTTTGCGAATTTTTTTTCGACTTTTTGTTATCGAACATTTCTGTTCGAAGAAGGGTCCGAAGACAATGTTAATGTTTAAAACACTTGCTGTAAGTGATTTAAACAGCTTCAAAAACGTCCCTGGACCATTTCATCTCAATAGACAGGATTGCCAAATAATACATTAAAATATGGCAAACAAAAGCAGCCAAAAATAAGCCGACACGAAAAGCTGTCCCGTAACGAGTATGAACACCCATGCCATATGTGACTCTCCACTTTAGAGATCGGCGTGACGCAGTTTCGCTCCGTCGTAGAAATCGTGTCTGTGTGTGAACAGAATCCCTATCCGGTATGATTTTCGTGGCCGCACAAAAGCTATTCAGTATAGTGTGATCATAGTTAGCCTAATATGTACAACCTCTCCATCATTACAAAATTCATTTGCACATACCGCAGGAATTACGTAGCTCAAAAAGGCAAAATTTGTGGCTACGTACAACAACCACAAATCAGAAATTAAAGTAGAAAATGTTTTAAGTAATTAAAGTTAATAATTAAACTTAACAAAACTTATTTTGTCCCGTCTTCCTTATTTGAAGGGTCATTTCTCCCACCTTCCTCTTGTTTTTGACTTGTTATCATTATGAACTTACAATTAAGTGTTACCAAGAGAGAATAACAGGACAAAGAGCGCCCAGTCACGCCCTTGATTGGTAGCAAGTCCTATCATGGCTCTTGTTGGGACATGTGGATTGCACGAAAGTTATTTTTAGTCCAATTGCACGCTTAAAATTAAAATCAGAATTTGGTGTCCAGAGAGCTCCGCAAACATTTATTCAGTGCCTGTGCTTCAAGAGGAAATTTAACAGTCGCCATAACAATCTTCTGCATTTGCAATTGTTTGCTTTGAGGCAGTCGTGCGGGGGACCATGTTGATGGTGTTTCACTGAATCGATGAAAATGTGCGGACGTCCCAGGAATTCCCTTTTTGTGTTAACGGGCATGAAGAGGAATAGCTGCAACATTTTGTCGTTGTCGACGTTTAAATAATACCAGAAGAACTCTTCTGAACTCTGGCATTCTGATTGTGTAAATAATGGGATTAACAAGTGAGTTTGTCTGGTAAAGAAGACAAAAAGATAATTCCAAGCGTATATATGTCCAGAAAGAAAACCTATCTAGAACAAAAAAAGAAACAAAAGTATGTAAAACATATGGTAACCACAGCAACAAAGAGACAATGGTCATTATGAATAATGTCACAGTCAGTTTTCTTTGTCTATTGGCCGCACCATGTGACGGAGGACCGCGGGTTCCACACCAAAATTTTAAAGCAATGGAGGTGTAGGAAACACAGATAACAATAAAACAAAGGAAATAATACGAGCACAATAAGTACGAAGGAAATCCCAATTGCCACTGTTGCAAGTTCCAATAGAGACGTGTTAACGGATAGGGAATTGCTATCATCGCAGTTAAAATCCAGACGCCCGCAATTGTTACCCCGTAGGCCCTTTTTTTGATGTTGCGATGCCTGAATGGACGAAACGTCGCATGCATCCGATCTAAAGAAATCACTGCAATACCTGTTACAGAGGTGAGAGGGAGCCACGCCTCGATCGTGGAAAGCATAACCAAAATAGGTGGCATTTCCGGGCAGATCAAAAATGTATTTCGAGCTCCGCAACCGTAGGGGAGGAAATAAAATACTACAAAGAAAGTGGCACTTCCTCCAACAAACATACCAGCCACGGACAAGTTTATAACCAAGTACATGGCACGAGTGCAAAGATTACTGTTCTTTATAAAAAGCCGGGAACTAGGTAAGGGATATGCACACTTTCCTCTTCACGGCGGGTATCACCATTATTTTCGCCCTAACTGTCTCAGGCGAGTGCTACCTTTGCTACCCATTCTTGCTAACAGCTGCTTTCTGTTAGCTTTTTGAACTGTTTATAGGTTTGTAACCACAATTATTTTTTTATGTCAGTTTCCCGTTAAAGGATAAGGACTTTGAAGCAAACGAAACATATATTTTTCAAAACATGTGGTCAACATCCTTTGATGTTTTGTTCCATTGAATATGTTTGGGTTGTTACTTGTTATTTTCTTACTTATCCTTTGTTGAATTTTTAAACGCTCAACGATCTAGTATTATTCAAAACCTAAAAAGAAATTTCTAGTTACAAAAGAACACACAAAATAAAAACTGTAGCGTCTTAAAACCTCTTTCTGCAAGGTATGGCGATTAAAACCGGCTGTAGAGTGTATCTTCTTAAAATCTTCTCTTTTGCAAGGTATGGCGAATTTAAGCGTCTCTTTAAAAGAAAGACAAAATTCAGCGAGGTTTAACTGTGCGGCGGTGACTATTAGCAAGATGACTTCGCGATCATACGAGGACTGGAATTGTTTTAAAGGCTTATCGTTGTATTTTCTCACAACAACTTAGTGCTTACCTTTCCAACAAATACTGAGCTGCTTGGTTGTCTTGAAGGATATCTTGAAGGAAGCAGAGAGCTGAAAATTTTTTGCTCAAGCTTGCAACGGATTCATTCCCTGGACTGACGTCAAGGGTTTCTTTGTTCAACGTAAACGTTTTGAATCATAAGGATAAACTTTCAGTGAAAACGGTTCAAATCAAGTTTCGTAAGTACTCCCAGTAAATGGTGTCCTTTCCTTAATTTCTCACCCTTTTAATAGCAAGAGTGAACGTGACGCTTGAGTTAATGTTCTAAACAGTTCTGACAGTTGCAGCCTTAAAAGTCTATTAATTAGCCCCATATTTTTTTGAGTTAAGTTTAGCTTCATGATTAAGCGGCCAGTAATGAAAGTCCCAAAATAATTGTAGAATTATGTTCACAAGTTGCGTCGGACGATTTTTCCACCAGTTGAAATTTACACGTTTGGGTTTTCTTTTTTGCACGAAACTACCTTAACCGTACAAAGAAATCAGACGTCTAGCAGTTCAAAGTCCCGTATGAACGAAGTGTCCGGTCAAATTTTTCAGCCGGTCGAAAATTCGTCCGGTAGAGTGTGGCCAGCTCGATCCTCTGCAGGCATCACTCTCCTGTATTAATGGGGAAAGAAAGGGGAGTAGCAATCCCTCACTTTCTTTCATTCTTTTCTCGTTCGCAGACTCCTTACGGTCAGTGTAACCAAGTTAACCTAAAGTACATAGGGTAGGTTTCAGCTGACGCGTAAAATTGAGGTAAGTACACATGTATATTTTACGCGCGTAAATAAAATAGAGGCAATGTATTGAAGGTCGCGGGCAAACGTAAAAGTTAATTAAAGTAAACTAAAAAGCGTCGCCGCTTTCATCGGGAGAAATGGCTATTGTTCTTGCGACATTTAATTACAGTCGGTGAAAGCTTCTTGGTCTGTAATATCGCTTATTGTTATTCTAAAATGCTGAACAGGAGTCTTTTTCATTGGTTACCATTAACGCGCGGCAGTACTCTTCATAGTGGAGAAGGCGGGTTAAACTAACAATAGCCGAATCTCTCTGCTGTTTTCCCTTTTGTGAGGCCAGATCACACCTTTACGAATTCTAAGTACTCCTTAACTAACTGTTAAGAGTTTTAGAGCGCTATTTTACGGATCCGGTCCGGGTCTGCGAACAGATAACTGACTTAAAGATGTGTTGAAAATTGTAGTTTCGATTCCTGGCATTAGAGTTTTGACGGAGCTCTGACTGATTACTCTATGAGTAAGACGGCACGTAAATTTTACGTGCGTTCGCAAGTAGATCGAAGTTACGTGGGAGTGGAAAGCAATCCTAAAGGTTATTCAACTGTTCTTGCATATTAGCTTACTGTGAATTTTAACCTTGAATTTGACATGTATTATCATATGAACTCGTGTACTGAGTATACCTATTTATGAAACTTTGCAAACTTCATTTAAATACTAAAAAGACTCAAATATTATTCGGAATAATTGCTGGTTCCTTTTTTCTTTTGTTCTAACCAAAGCAAATATAAATTATTAACTGCTCTTTATTTAACGAATACTGAGAAGTCTTGACTGTGCTCTGTTCTGTTGCAACGAGCAACAGCTTTCTCGAATACATTAGCTCTACAGCTACTCTGTAAATTTCGAGCATAAATAAAGTATATGTATGTATGTATGTAAGCCGCAAGATCAATGTTTCCTTTTTAAGCGACACAACGACTAATTCATCCAGACTACAATTGTTATAATCTGAACGTGTATAATGAGTATAGTCTTCTACAACTCGCAAACTTCATTTAAATAGTAACAAAACCCACATATTATTTAAAATAATTACAGCTTCCTTCTGTTTTTCGTTCTAGCAAAAACAAATATAAATTATTAACAGCAAACTGTTTTTTAATTAACAAATAAAGCGTCCCTTGACTGTGCTCTGTTCTGTTGTAACTGAATCACGCCGAAAGCGGCTAGAGTACGAAAGAAGTGTAGGGGTAAACACGAGACGTAGTCGAAAAGAGCTCAGTCAAGGCTTCGTTATATATTTGTTTGATGATAGAGAATCCCTTAAATTCCCCACGCATTGCTTTCTATTGTTCAAAACACACTATTGGCAGATGATGTGACAGTTTTAGCTCCGTTTTTTATACTCTCACAGCTCTCATAAAGCACTCTTTTTCAACCAATCAGAGAGTGCGTTATAGCTGGACTAAGTTCTAATTGGTTATTAATAAAAACAAAGTTACAGCAACTGTAGGGGCACAGGTGGTGTCAGTGAAACGGAACATTGGCAAGGTTACTGTGGCTTTCAATAACACGCCAAGATCAAAAGCCAACTACTGTTTGCGTCTTCTGCTGTCTTCAATCAACTCAGTTAGCAAGCTAGAGAGATCAAGAAAAGTTTACTTCCATGAATTAAAATAAAAAAGGTCATGGTTTGTGATGTGTGATTAGTGGTTTCAATCCATTTTGTGAGTTTCTATGTTTCAAGGTTTGTTGCTCGTGATCGTAATTATGATTGACGGTAGCAAAAAACGTAATTCGGACAAGTTGGCTGTTAAACTTCATAGTTCGCGTCTTATGAATGGTTTTAAAGTGCGCGCCCTTATGGGACCAAGCCTGCGACAGACACATTAAGTCATTTAAACTTTTCAATGCATAAGGACGGTATGATTAGAAAAATAACTACTTTTGCCTCAATTAAGGAGTTTCAAACGTCACAACACATATGCATTTATCCATGGGATGAGGAAATTTAATTGAAACATCCTGTTTACTTTTTGTTCCGGAACAAAAATGGGGGTCGCTTCTTGTTCAGCCCTGTCTGCATCATTGTGCACTTATAAGTTCGGATTATCCAACTTCGTGTAAACTAAGGCAAAAAATACTGGTCAGCCCTGTAGGAGAACATGTGACCTATAGATGAACCTCCATATGCGATCACCTCCCATAAGCGACCACCCATCCAAAACACCAAATTTTTTTCCACTCAAAGCCTTATAGGTTCAGTTTGTTTGCAATTGTCGTTCCTTTGTGGTTCGTTGCTCATTTCTACGAACTGTTCTATGTCTTATATTGGGTAGTCTGTGGTTAAAGTGATGCACAATTTTAACTGAGTCTTTTTAACATGTTTCGAAACCGTTAAAGGTGAACGCTGGAGGTGATCTTATAGACTTTTCTCAGTTCGAACTCAGAAATTGAAGAGAAAGGTTCCGGAAATGTTATATAGATACTGGTGTATTTTCTCCAACTAGCATTTTTAATCTTTTGATCAAGCAAGAGGGGGTCCTGAGTCAACAGGCTGTTGAAATTAAGGCTAAAGAAAAATGACTGTATTTAACTTAGAGGATTAGAATTTTTCTCGGTAATAATAAAGTCAAACTTCCATCTTTCCTAGATGGAAATAATATAAGAAAAGGGTTAGGCTAGATTAAGACTGATATATGCATTGAAAACAATTCTCTTAACCCCATTCCAGCGCTTTTTCCCTTCATACACAGTAAGCAAATAATATGCAGATTTAGCCATGGTCTAAAGCGAAGTTCTCGAGGATTTTTTTTTAAGAAACGTCTTTTTTGAAATAATTCAGCATTCTCTATATTAACAAGCGAGAAGCAAACTGGAAAAATGGACCCCGGCCTACGATCAATTGAAAACCGATAACTGGTCAGCGGAAAAATTTAATTTCAATTAAGGTGACGTTGTTGTTGGGCTTCGATCCGAAGAAGTGTTGGCATTGTTAGGGGAAGAGACTGTTCCCTCAGCAAACTGCAGTCATACTACGAGACGCGAGTCAGAGTACCAGTGAGGGTCTCGGTCAATAAATTTAACTTCATCCCAAAGAGGATAATGTCCGGTCTTATTGTCGTGTTCAGAAACGGCTGAGAGTTGAGTTCGTGGTGGCGTATATCCCTTTCATAATAGTAAGACAAACGACAAAAACGGACCCTTTATACACCACACAACGATGAATAATATCTTTCATGACATGAACCGAAGGAGTAATAAGCTCAGAATTGACAAAAAATTACGCGCTTTTGAAAGTTACCTGACAAGTTTGCCATACTACAGTGTAAGAGAATTATTCCCATTTCGTAATATTCTCTCCTTTTCCAGTGACCTAAGCTATTATTCAAAAGTCATGATCACGGATAACACCACTGGTAAAAACATGTTTAAATAGTATGTTTATTGAATACTCTAAATTGGTTTACTTTACTGACACAGACATTTTAGAACGGTCTAGCAACAGTTAGAAAGCCCTATAAAAGAGATGTTAAGGTGTAAAAAACAACATGATCTTGGCTTCATCTCACATACTCTGTTATATTTTATCAATAGCCACATACGTATTAGACTACAAAACAGCTCGTATTTTTGCCGAGGTTAAGAACGCGCGCGTGAGTGGTCAAACCAAAAGTTTGGAGCGAGAGGGTGAAAACGGAGAGTGAGACTGAGCCTAAGGGCGTGTGAAGCTCGCGCGCTTTTCGCGAAAGTCTCACGCCGGCCCTTCGCGTCTTTGCAAAACAGATTATGAAAAAAAAGAACCCGACTGTTTTCCAGTCTACATACGTAGTAGTGCTTCAGAAAGTAGAGAAAAAAAAAAGACGTAATTTACACTGAAACCGTGTATAACAACAAAAGCTTTGATAACAGCTAATTCTGAATGTAAATGTACAAGATTAATCGGCCATTTCCGAGTTGCTTTAAGCCTCTGTTTCAAAGCGAAATGATTTGGATGAAATATTTGTTCTTCTCATGCAAGCTAAACTCATTATCGAAAAAAGGAGTTTAAAGTTAGCATCGCTTGCTTGAAAAATGGGAGCTTTCCGGGAACTCGGAAATTCCCTGTTTATGAAGCATACTTTATACTGATTAAATGCCAAGAAAGCATTAGCTGAATAGTGGATTTAATGTTTAAAACACTTCCTGTAAGTAATTTAAACAGCTTCAAAAACGTCCCCGGACTATTTCATTTCAATAGGATTGCTAAATAATACATAAAAAGATGGCAACCAAAAGCAGTCAAAAGTAAGCCGACACGAAAAGTCGTCCAGTAAAGTATGGACACCTATGCCATATGTGACTCTTCACTTTAGAGATCGGCGTGACGCGGTTTTGCTCCGTCATGGAAATCGCGTCGAAATCACCGTTCATGTGTGTGAACAGAATCCCTATCCGGTATGTTTTTCGGGGCGGCCCCAAAGCTATCCAGTATATATAGTGTGACCATAGCTAGCCTAATATGTACAACCTCTCCATCATTGCTGAAACTTCATTTGCACATACCGCAGCAATTACGTACCTTAAAGAGGCAAAACTTGTGGCCATGTACAACCACAAAAATAGAAGAAAAGGTCTTAAGTTAAAATTAAAGTTAATAATTAAACTTAACAAAACTTATTTACTCCCTTCTCCCTTATTTGAAGGGTCATTTCTCCCACCTCCCTCTTGTTTTTGACTAGTCATCATTATGAACTTACAATTAAGTGTTACCAAGAGAGAATAAAAGGACAAAGAACGCCCAGTCACGCCCTTGATTGTAACCAAGTTCTATTATGGCTCTTGTTGGGACATGTGAATTTCACCAAAGTTATTTTTAGTCCATTACACGCTTAAAATTAATCAGAATTTGATGTCCAGAGAGCTCCGCAAACTTTTATTCAGTGCCTGTGTTTCAAGTGGAAATTCAACAGTCGCCATGACAATCTTCTGCATTTGCAATTGTCTGCTTTGAGGCAGTCGCGCGGGGGACCATGTTGATGGTGTTTCACTGAATCGATGAAAATGTGCGGACGTCCCAGGAATTCCCTTTTGGTGTTAACGGGCATGAAGAGGAATAGCTGCAACATTTTGTCTTTGTCGACGTTTAAATAATACCAGAAGAGCTCTTCTGAACTCTGGCATTCTGATTGTGTAAATAATGGGATTAACAAGCGAGTTTGTGTGGTATAGGAGAGAAAAAGATAAATTCAAGCGAAAATGTGTCCAAGAAGAAAACCTACCTGGAACAGAAAGAGAAACAAAAGTATGTACAACATGTGGTAACCACAGCAGCAAAGATACAATGGTCATTATGAATAATCAGACAGTCAGTTTTCTTTGTCTATTGGCAGCTCCATGGGACGGAGGACGAGTTCCACACCAAAATTTTAAAGCAATGGAGCTATAGGAAACACAGATAACAATAAGGCAAAGGCAACAATATGACCATTTGAAGTACGAAGGAAATAGCAATTGCCACTGTTGATCCAAGTTCCCATAGAGACGCATTAACGGATAGGGAATGAATATCGTCGCGGTTAAAATCCAGACGCCAGCAATTGTTACCCCGTAGGCCCTTTTTTTGATGTTGCGATGCCTGAATGGACGGAACGTCGCATGCAACCGATCTAAAGAAATTACTGCAATGCCTGCTACAGAGGTGAGATTGAGCCACACATCGGTCGTGGAAAGCACAAACATAATAGGTGACAATTCCGACCAGATCCAAAATATATTTCCAGTTTCGCAACCGTAGAGGTGGAAATGAAATACTACAAAGAAAGTGACACTTCCTCCGACAAACATATCAACCACAGTCAAGTTTATAACCAAGTACATGGCACGAGTGCGAAGATTACTGTTCTTTACAAAAAGGATAATTGATAGGAGGTTCACTGCAACTATAGCAACATATATAGTAAGGTACACAGCATACCATGTGCTGCACTCGGCTGAAGAGAGCATCCTGGAGATCAATGTTCTCTTTTTAATTCTCTTTTCTCCTCCCTTCAGAAAGAAATCGAATAAAGTTTGGTTAGTTGAAAAAAGGAAGTTAATTAGAAGGTGGACTAAGAGGACTGAAGTCGACTCCTTAAATATCAAGAACGGAGGTTGTACATTGAAAACAATTCTTTAATAGAGTGCTCACCTTAACTTTAATTTCTTGATACTTTTATTAACGCTGAAAAAAACCCTTGCTTTCACCTGTGGAAAGAAAAAATCAAAAGCAGCGGTTAAGGGAAGAGTAAGATGAATAGTTTGACTGAAAACTGAGGGCAAAAAAATATATGTGAATTTTAAGTGTTATTGTTGGCGCTCATTGAACTGCAAGTCACTAAGAAGTAATGGATCACCTGGTAGAAAGTTTGTTTCACTGGGAAGGGGGGAGTACTCAAAAAAGGTTTATACGGGAAGGCTCAGCCCCGAGGTCCAGCCCCTTACCCTTTTGTATACCATTTAATTATGACAGAAAAAGTACCCCTATTACATACCTAGTTTGGAACTTTGCATACATTTTTAAATGCTGTTCGGATCCAATACCCTTTAAACTATGAATAAATCACAAAACAAGAACCTTTTTTTTCCGTTTGTTTACTTTTTCACAGCCATAAAATGCATTTGTTAACCCTTCGCCTTTTTTACAGACAGAAATGATAGATTTTCCTACTTTTTCATATACTTCAGCTAGTAAACCCCCACCCTTTTATATACATGAAGGCCAAATAACTTTAGCCATTGTAGGGAGTACTCTTCCCCCCCCCCCCCCCCACCTCAACCCCCGGGGTACGTTTCAAGAATATTTCCTCCGTTAAACTTGAATAAGTCATTAAATATTCACCAAGAGACTGTATTGTATCGCACACTAATTGTGCCAATAAAAGTCAATCAACTTCCAAGTTATCGTTCCTCGAAAATATCTTTGAATGAATATTAAAAAAGCCAATGATTGAAGAAACTTCATCTAAGCTTCTTTGGTATACGAAGAAGATAAAGAAGTTCGCTACTACAAACCTTCTGCCCACTGCAACGTGCAACTATTAACCAAGTTATTAACCGAACGGTAGGCCTGTTTTTCGTATCTCCCATAGTGTAAACGAGATACAATTTTTTTTTAAAATTTTGCCAAACCTTTCGGAAAAATTCTCGCTGAGATAAACTTGCAAATATGAACCTCCTTTTTGATGACTCCAGTACGTAGAACGAACAAAATCTTTTATTACAGCCTCTCAGCCTGTGCCGGGAACTAGGTAAGGGATGTGCTCGCTTTCCTGTTCATCGCGAGTATCACCATTATTTACGTCCTAACTGTCTGAGGCGAGTGCTACCTGTGCTACCCATTCTTGCTAACACCAGCTTTCTGTTAGCTTCCTGTAACCGTTTATAGGTTTTCAACAACAATTATTTTTTTATGCCAGTTTCCCGTTAAAGGATAGGGACTTTGAAGCAAACGAAACATATAATTTTCAAAACATGTGGTCAACATCCTTTGATGTTTTGTTCCATTGCATATGTTTGGGTTGTTACTTGGTATTTTCTGTGTTTTCTTACTTATCCTTTGTTGAATTTTTAAACGCTCAACGATCTAGTATTATTCAAAACCTAAAAAGATGAAGATATTTTTCAAATTTCTAGTTACAAGAACACACAAAATAAAAACTGCTAAGCGTCTTAAAACCTCTTTCTGCAAGGTATGGCGATTAAAACCGGCTGTACATTGTATCTTCTTAAAATCTTCTCTTTTGCAAGGTATGGCGAATTTAAGCGTCTCTTTAAAAGAAAGACAAAATTTAGCGAGGTTTAACTATGCGGCGGTGACTATTAGCAAGATGACTTCACGATCATGCGAGGAGAGAAATTGTTTTAAAGGTTTATCGTTGTTTTTTCTCAAAACTTACCTTTCCAACAAATACTGAGCTGCTTGGTTGTCTTGAAGGATATCTTGAAGGAAGCAGAGAGCTGAAAATTTTTTGCTCAAGTTTGCAACGGATTTATTCCCTGGACTGACGTCAAGGGTTTCTTTGTTCAACGTAAACTTTTGGGTTCGTAAGGATAAACTTCAGTGAAAACGGTTCAAATCAAGTTTCGTAAGTACTCCCAGTAAATGATATGGTTCCCTTTCCTTAATTTCTCACCCTTTTAATAGCAAGAGAGAACCCGACGCTTGAATTAATGTTCTAAACAGTTCTGACAGTTGCAGCCTTAATGGTCTGTTAATTGGCCCTAAATTTTTTTGAGTTAAGTTTAACTTCATGATTAAGCGGCCAGTAATGAAAGTCCCAAAATAATTGTAGAATTATGTTCACAAGTTGCGTCGGACTATTTTTCGACCAGTTGACGCGTTTAGGTTTTCTGTTCACACGGAACTACCTTAACCGTACAAAAGAAATCAGACGTCTAGCAGTTCAAAGTCCCGTATGAACGAAGTGTCCGGTCAAATTTTTCAGCCGGTCGAAAATTCGTCCGGTAGAGTGTGGCCAGCTCGATCCTCTGCAGGCATCACTCTCCTGTATTAATAGGGAGAGAAAGGGAAGTATCAATCCCTCACTTTCTTTCATTCTTTTCTTTTCTTGTTCGCAGACTCCTTATGGTCAGTGTAACCAAGCAAACTTAAAATACATAGGGTGGGTTTCCGCTACGCGTGAAATTGACGTAAGTACACACGTATATTTTACGCGCGTAAATAAAAAAGAGGCAACGTATTGAAGGTCGCGCGTAAATGTAAAAGTTAATTAAAGTAAACTAAAAAGCGTCGCCGCTTTCATCGGGAGAAATGGCTATTGTTCTTGCGACATTTAATTACAGTCGGTGAAAGCTTCTTGGTCTGTAATATCGCTTATTGTTATTCTAAAATGCTGGGTAGGAGTCTTTTTCATTGGTTACCATGAACGCGCGCCAGTACTCTTCATCCTGGAGTTCTGTTGTTTTCCCTTTTGTGAGGCCAGTTCACACCCTTACGCATTCTAAGTACTCCTTAACCGACTGTTAAGAGTTTTACAGCGCTATTTTACGGATCCGGTCTTGGTCAGGAACAGATAACCGACTTAAAGATGAGTCGAAAATTGTAGTTTCTGTTCCTCGCATTAGAGTTTTAACGCAGCTGTGACTCTCTATGAGTAACACGGCAGGTAAATTTTACGCGCGTTCGCAAGTAGATTGAAATTACGTGGCAGTAGAAAGCAATCCTAAAGGTTGTTCAGCTGTTCTTGTATATTAGCTTACTGTGAATTTTAACCTTGATTTTGACATGTATTATCATATGAACTCGTGTACTGAGTACCTTTTTATGAAACTTTGCAAACTTCATTTAAATACTAAAAAGACTCAAATATTATTCGGAATAATTGCTAGTTCCTTTTTTCTTTTGTTCTAGCAAAAGCAAATATAAATTATTAACTGCTCTTTATTCAACAAATACTGAGAGGTCTTGACTGAGCTCTGTTCTGTTGCAACAAGCCAAGTGATCAAACGCTTTAACAAACGCTAAAAGCCATGCCACAAAGAAAGTTTTCTTCCTACTTCTTGAGTGCTCTACGTACAAAATAAAAGGGCACGGTCAAGGCTTCTTTATTGGTTTTATGATGAAGAATCGGTTTAATTCCCCACGATTAACTTCTAACATCCAAAACACAGGGTGACAGCTTACCTCTGTGTTTAATACACTCATAAAGCACCCTTCCCTTTTTCAACCAATCAGAGTGCGCGTTTTATCTGAACTTTATCATACTTGTTTATTACTAAAAACGAAATTGCAGCAACCGTGGGCGAACAGGTGTCAGTGAAACGAACCATTGGCAAGGTTATTGCGGCTTTCAATAACACGCCAAGCTCAAAAGTCAAGTCAATCAACTTAAGCGGACCATAGCAGGTGGATCAAGCCTAATATAAGAAACTGTATAGGAAATAAAGAGTTTGTATGGGAAATAAAACTCAGATCAGAAAAATGAATTAAAAGCGGTAATCAATAAAATTTAAATATTGTCTCCTGGTGTCATTGTCTTTCTTTTTATGAAGTTTCAGCTCCACTTGAATACTTTTTTTGTTCATTTATATAAGTTTTATTTCACACGTCATTCACATGTCCGCAATTTTCATTGGCGAATATGCAGGAGAGTATCGGGGAATGAGTACCCTCAAAATGCACTCGTTAGATTGGAAACTTTTATAGAATGTTGAAAAATGTCTGATTGCGCTGAAATTGAAAGGTCATGCTTTTACTGGTTCGAAAATAGCATATAATGGGTTGATAAAACAGTCGCAATAAAAAGAAACTGGAGAAGAATTTTCAAACTTTTGGATAAATAAAGAACAATTGTGCTCTCCTGAAGGGAGGAGGACAAATCGCCAAAAGAAGCTCGACAGCAGTATCTACAGTATGAAATTGCTCGGCAGGATGATCTGCCGTACAGGCTTGAGACGTTTTCTTTAGTAAGCATTTCCGTTAATATATTTTGTTTTGTCAGCTGAATAGATAAGGAAAAACTGCCGCCGTGTGATGACCATACTTAATTTCCGATGCTGATGTTTTCTTTCTTGAAGGCTAGACATAGCCTGTCGCGCGTCCGAGTGTATCAAGAAGTCGTGGATTTCGTGTCGCTTATATAGTTAAGACTTTCATAGCGCGTTTGTTACCGCCATTGAAATCACCTGATGCTTCTTTTAAAAAATTACCGTAGATGCAAGGGTCTTTTTTCTTCTTATTATTACTGCAATGTCGTCACATCTATTTATGTCACAAGGTAAGGGAAACTTTTCTTGAAAATGACTCAGAGTGTATGATCGCCCCATGTGAGGTCTAATAGAGTTTCCAGAATCCAGGAAATTTTTGCTTGTTAGTAGAATCCGGAATACAGCTCAAGAAATCCGGAATCTCACTAACGATCGGAATCTTGAATTCAACTTCCACTGACACTGGGAATCTGGAATCCAATATCTGGTGATCCTGATTTCAAGGACTGGAATTTAGAATCCAAGACTGCCTTGGATTCTCTTACATGTAGACTGTTGACAGTAGTCATAACATAAGATAACATAACATAACATAACATAACATAACATAACATAACATAACATAACATAACATAACATATGGAAAACTAACGGATTTTAGGAAGCGCTTTAGCGCACTCTTAAAACGGTTCAGGAGAATATTTATATGGATTACACTTTGCTGGCATGACATAGCTTTTACAGGTGGCTTACGCGCGTAAGATCGTCAGGATCGAGCGCTTACTGCTGCGGGCGGCCATCTTGACTATCTTGGTTTCATATGTACCGCCTGGGTACATATCAAATCGAGATGGACCGAGAGGGTGAAAACGAAGGGTGAGACTAGGCCTACGGGGGTGTGAGGCTCGCACGCCCCTTGTCGCGAAAATGTCACGTCGGCCCCTCGCGTCTTTCCAAAACCGATTACGGAAAAA
>OZ037995.1:13268906-13356406 GCA_964035705.1 Porites rus
CAATAATAAAAATTACAATGGGGCAAAAATATTTACATGTGTTACAAAAAGAAATATTTACATGAGTTTATATATAGAGAATACTTCATGGAAAGTGCCGGCGTACGGTATTTACGCACGAGTTGTTGACGTATCAGAAATCGAACTAGTGAGCGCAGCGAACGAGTAAGATTTCTGATATAAAAACAACGAGTCCGTAAATACCGTACAAAGCACTTTCCATTCGGTATTATGTTTATTTTATACATACTGAGACATTCATCATTTTGGCGGCCTTTTTATTTTAAATCTTTCACAAATGCTAAAATTTGCCGTTACACACTTACAGCAAAATGACAACGGAAACAGATTTTTTGGCAAAAACGTTTGTTTAAAACATAAATGACGGTAAGGATATGAGGTAATCCAAGAAATATAAGTAATCTTAACTGTTTGTTCTCAATGCACAATTGAAAATGAGTGAATTTAAGTAAAATGGCCGGTTTCAATATAAGCTTAAGCTTAAATGAAAGGCAAAGAAGCTCCAACAAAAAGCAGAACAAAAGCTTACGTCTCGTTCTGTTTTTCCCTTTCCGCTGTTGTTTCGCCGGCTCTCTACCGTTTTCTTTATCGACAGTGAAACAAACGAAGCTATTCCCCTCAATTTCCGAAATGTTTTTCACTTTTTTAGCGAGAAAAACTCTTTGAGTAAAAGTTTTCTTGCTGAATGTGTGCGAAGCGGCGTTGCAAGCTGCAATAAAAGGCGGGAATTTTGGCGCGAAACTCACACACCTCTGTGGCTTCTGATTGGACGTATCATTTTTTTCACACGTGAAAAAAACACCGTTCGCGATTCTGATTGGACGTATTATTTTTTTCACGTGGTTTGAACTAATTTGCGTACGAAAATTTACGACATAGCTTTTTGGTGAGTATATACCTCTTATAAGCCGAGTTTTCGGTCCGTACTGTAAATTACGGACCGAGTTTTTTATGGGAATAAACGAGGATCCGTAATTTACAGTACGGACCGAAAAAACGAGGCTAATAAGATGTTTATTATATGCCTTCTTCCAGTTGCGAGGACCGGAAACAAGTGGAGGACGCGCGATTTGACAATCATTTGACAGGCGTCAAGAAAGAAAGTTTTTATTGGCTCACGAAAACAATAGCACACAACAAAGGGTTTCCGAGAAAGTGAAAACAAATTCGCCATGTTGAAAAAGTTTATTTCGTCAAAACTAAGAGCGCTGTAAGTTTTAGCTCTTTAAAGTAACGCTAGAGTATTTTGGAAACCGTGCACTGTGTCTTTCTCGAAGTCGTTTCCATCTTTCCTCCGTTGGTCCTTCTAAAAAAAACACAAAGAAGATTTTCAAGGTAAGTTTGTTGTCATTGTCGAAGATTCTCTCGTTAATTTTTTTGGGAAAGCCTCTCGAATTTCTGCCAGTTCATTCTCGTCTTCAAGCGTGATCTGCGTTAAAATTTTCAAACACGGACCATATTTTCTTCCACGGAAAGGTTACGATTCAGTTTCTACATCAGCTTCGTTCTCGTTCAAACAAAGCTAGGTTAAAATCTGGAAAGGCAAAGTCAACATCCCAGTCCTCAGGGTTTACAGACATAGTTTAAGTATATTCGGTCAAAACTAAGAGCACTGTAAAAATTCACTCGCCAATGTGACGCTGGAGTCTTTTTAAGACTGGACATTGTGTCTGGCTCGGAGTCGCTTGTATCTTTCTTTCGTTGGTCTTTGGAAAAACGCTGCAAATGACAAAGAAGCTCGTCAAGATGATCGGGTGTAGGCATTTTTGTTATCATATTTGTCGAAGGAATTACTCATTTTCTCTCAGGCAAAACATCTTAGCCTGAGTATCAGGCGTTTCGGGGGGAAAGGGGAAAGATGGAAGCGAAAAAGGGAGAGAGCTGAAGGAGAGAAACGCCTGACACAGATGCTTTTACTGGAGTCTTCCACCCCCACACAGCATGATTCGATATCATCCAATCAAAAATCACTTCCGGTCATTGGGTTGTCGGCTTCACGTGTCAAAAAGCTCGCCTAAAATTAAATCTCACCTTACGGTCTGGCCGAGCTCCGGTGCTTGTGTTGCTACGATTTCGCTTTTTTCTTAAACCTCCAATGAGGAGTTTTCAAATACTTGTAATGAAAAACCTGCCATTTTTGAGGAATTATAACATGTTTTAGGAATTGTGCTAGTGTAAGATCGCCAACGCTCTGTTTGTAAAAAAACGTGTGCCCGGAAAATTGTAAATTGCTTTTGTTTACAGAGTTACAACAAGCACTCATTCCTGAGAGTCTAGCAGCTAACAAGCTGGGGTAGATCAGGCCGAGAATCGTCCAAGGGAAAATCTCTTTTTTTTCTTTAGGTTTTGTTGGTTATCCCTCGTATTCTCGGGTGGTTGAAAAGAGCTGCAAGAATAAATAGGAAGGTGCGATGGTGAAACACCTATGCCCAGAAAATTATCAAGCAGCGGCAAATTCCACCACTTCATAGAGAGCTCGTGAAAGCTGTAAGAAGTTCAGTTAACAAAAAAGTGAGAGCCTATAGCAAAGGTCAATCCCGTTGGCAAAATATGATGGCGTCCGCTTGAGCTTAAGATATTTCAAAAGTGGAAAAAAAATTTGGAAGAGGAAGCGAACGAATTCCAATCACGTACGCTAGCGTAACCGCAATGTAACCGGCACAAGTCTAGCTAAAGCCTTGGTGTTGTCGGCTATTCTCAATACATGGCTACCTCGCTCTCGCTCTAATTTTATTTACAGTAACAATACCCTTTTAACGGCAGGATGTTGTAAATCAGAACTTAGATATCTGAAGCACTGATATCGTCTTCTTTGTCCCGGTCTTGTGAAACCAATACTCGTACATAGTTTCGGCCGAAGATGGTATATGAGGCTTTTCCTTACTTCGAGTACATCTTTCCTTTAAACTACGAGGCCTTGAAAACGCAATTTTTGCTCGGGTATTATTTTCATTCCAGGAAAGAACTTGAGAGCGCCTTCTAGAGCCTTTTTGAATTTCTCTCTGCGTCTCTGTCTGTAAAAGTATCACATACCGGTAACATGAAATCAAAACATCTATGAAAAATTTCAATGACCGTCTCCTTGCCGATCGCTCTTACGGTCGGTGACGTCAGGGGGTATTGTGTGTTATCCAATCACTGCCACATCCAGATTTTGGATGTATCACACGATTTGTTGAATGGTTTTGTGTCAGGCCTTCCTTTCTCTTCTCCCCCTCCCCCCTCCCCCATCTAAAATCTCCTCTTCCCTAGCCCCTTAGGAAGGCCTGATACTCAGGCTAAAACATCTCGAATCTCTGCCTGTCGATTTTCGTCTTATTAACTGTGTAGTACGATTAAATTTTCAAACACTGACTAGAATCCTCTTCGATGAGATTACGAGTTAGTTTCTTCATGGCCTTCGTTCACAAATAAACACACGGTTTAAAATGTTGAGGGACAAAGTCAAAATCTAAGTCCTCAAGGTTGATAGACGTCTTGTAACTTAATTTCAATCTTTTTTTCCGAGGTAAAGGGATTTAGAGCTCCGAAATGAGCATTTTCTTTGAAATTTTGGTCCGTATAGCAAGTTACGGACAGCAAATTGACCAATCGCATGGCGAAAACAGACTCAGCCATATAATAATTCTCATTATTTATATAATAAACAGTAATATGCCTAAACCCTGAAAATGGTACCACTTTCGCGCGGAGCTTCTCCGTGTAGGGCATTGTAGGGAGTATCTCTCTCGGTTAACACGGTTTACTGAATAGCCTTCGCAATACAGCTCTCAACTAACAGAAATTTCAGCAGTTTGATGATAATCGTACAAGAGGGAAAAGAATTGCTCAATGAAAGTGTTAATTCCATTGGACAATTCCTCAAGCGGTCATTGAACAATATACCTACTGATCATGAATATTAACGAGTTAATATTTAATGGGTTTTTTTAATCAGTTAAAGGAGCTATGACAGTACGGGAATATTGCTGTTTTAGGTCAAATCTTTGCTTACCAGCTCATTACTTAGTGCCTGTAGCCATACACAAAAATGTTCCTGTAGAGTTATAAAGAACATATCAAACAAATTTCATCAGGGAGTTGACTAACCATAATAATTTTTGATGGAGAGCATTAAAACTTGAAAACGTTGGCTCCTCCTTGCCAACCCTTTGCAACAATAACAAGAAAAGTTTTCAGTGCCTAAATATGTCATATAATCTAAAAAAGTTAAAACAAAACTGGACCATTTTTGGAAATCAATTGATGAGAGGAGACTGTTTATTTCTCTCAAAAAGATAGCAAATAGCGTGACGTCGCCCCTTTGAATGAGTAACATCTGCTGTATATACATTTACAGTCTTTTTAGAGCGATTTTCGTATGACCTTGAAATGAAAACACGCGAACAAAACAGAAATAACAAACGAACGGAAATAGAGCGATTTGATTGGTTCGTCGAAAGGATACAAACGCTCGTGGCCTTTGGTTGGTTAAGCGAATGCTCGGTTGACAAACACTAACCGAAACCATTTTTCGAGGTCAGAGGAAAATCACTCTATCGATCTAAAGTTAGTAATAAAACTATGCACTACTATTTTCAAGAGGTTTTTTCATGCAACAAAAGAGCAATAGTTGACATGGTTGACTGGTCATCATTTCAACTTACAATAAAGTGTTAGATATGGTTAATTAACGGGCTTGAAGAGGAATAACAGCATTTTGTCCTTGTCGACGTTTAGATGATATTAGGGGAGCTCTTCTGAACTCTGGCATTCTGATTGTGTAAATAATGGGAAAAACAAGAGAGTTTGTGCGGTATAGAAGAATAAAATACAATTTCAAACGTAAAAATGTCGGGAAAGAAAGACTATGTATAACAGTCAGAGAAAGAAAAGTCAATATAATATCTGGTACCCACAACAGCAAAGATCAATGGTCATTATAAATAACGTGACAGTCAGTTTTCTTTGTCTATTGGCAGCACCATGTGACGGAGGACGGGTTCCACACCAAAATTTTAAAGCAACGGAGGTGTAAGAAACACAGATAACAATAAGGCAAAGGCAAAAATATGACCGCCATAAGTGCAAAGGAAATACCAATTGCCGCTGTTGATGCAAGTTCCCACAGAGACTTATTAACGGCAGGTGAATTAATATCAGCGCAGTTAAAGTCCAGAAGCCAGCAATTGTTACCCCGTAGGCCCATTTTTTTATATTGCGATGCTTAAATGGACGAAAGGTCGCATGCATCCTATCTAAAGAAATTACTGTAATGCCTGTTACAGAGGTGAGAGAAAGCCATATGTCGCTCATGACAATCACAAGAAAAGGTTGCCATTCCTGCGCAGCGAGAAACTGTTTAGAGCGGAATCTCATTTCGCAACCGTTAAGGAGAAAATGAAATACTATAGAGACAGTGGCAATTCCTTCGACAAACATATCAGCCACGGTCAAGTTTATAACCAAGTACATGGCACGAGTGCGAAGATTACTGTTCTTTACAAAAAGAATAATTGATAGGAGGTTCACTGCAATTATAGCAACAGTTATGGTAAGGTACACAGCAAACCATGTGCTGCACTCGGTTGAAGAGATCGCCATGGAGCTCGTTGTTTTCTTTAAATTCTCTTCTCTCTTCCCTTCAGAAAAAAATCCGGAATAAAGTTTGGCTAGTTGAAAAAGGGGAGTTAGAGGTGAACTTAGAGGGTTGACGTCGACTTCTTAAATATCAAGAATGGAGATTGTACATTGACAACAATTCTTCGATAGAGCGCTCACCTTAACCTTTAGTTAATTTCTTGTAAGACGCGTATGGCTTTTGTTTCTTGATAACTTCGTTAACGCTGAAGCAAATTCTTGCCTTTCACCTATAGAAAGAAAAAATCAATAGCAGCGGCTGAGGGGAGAGTACGTCGAGTTGCTTGACTGGAAACTTATGGCAAAAAAATTTATGTAAATTTCAGCTGTTATTATTGGCGCTCATTGAACTGCGAGTCACTAAGAGGTAATTTATCACCTGGTAGAAAGTTTATTGCTACTCGGAAGGGGTGGGGGGTGGGGGGAAAGGTTGAGGATAGGGTCCGCCTTGAAGTCCAATCCCTTGCCATTTTGTGTACCATGCATTCACGGCAGGAAAGGTACCCCTTTCGTATACCTTCTATCGACAAATAGTACCCCTATCACATACCTAGTTTGGGACTTTTCATACATTTGAACTGCTTTAATCCAATTTCCTTTAAACATGAATAAATCACAAAGGTTGAACGTTTTTTCGGCTTTTTCACAGTCATAAAATGGACCTGTTAGCCCTTAGTCCTTTTTACAGACTTAAATGATAGATTTCCCTAACCTTTTATATACTTCACCTCGTTTATATACCTGGGCCAGGTTGTTCAAAGTAGGGTTAAGATAACCCAGGGTTAGTGGGAAATTTCAATTCAGATATGAAAGGTTAAAAGAGCTAAATCACTTTTTTTCTTTTTGTCACCATTTAATGATTAGATGCTCTAAAAGGAATGGAGAAAGTGACCCAGGAAAATGCTCTTGACCAAAAAGCCTGACCCTGGGTTAACGCTAATCGACCGTCGAAAAACTGGTCCCAGAAGCCTAAATATTAAAGGTATTCTCCTTTGGCGGAGCCTCCCCCTTAGGCCATTGTAGGGAGTACGCCCCGCGTATTTTTCAACCACCATTAAACTCGAATAAGTCGTCAACACGCTCATTGTGCCAATGAAAGTCCCCCAAGTTCCAAGTTATCCAAGCTCGAAAAGTATTTTTCAATAAATATTTATTAGCCAATCAAGGAATATTTCAACTTCATCTAAACGTCTTTTGTATGCGAAGTCCGATAACGAATTTTACTGTTACAACCCTTCTGCCCATTACTGGGATTTAAAGTTATTAACCAAACGGTCGCCTTGTTAGACTACCGAAACTTGCAGAAAGATATTGTCGCTGAGTTACACGCGACTGCTAACCACTCACTGCTGACAGCTGCTTTCTGTAACCGTTTATTGGTTTTTAACCACAATTATATTTTATTATTTTCCCGTTAATGGGTAGGGACTTTGAAGCAAACAAAACATATATTTTTCAAAACATTGGTCAGCATCCTTTGTCGTGTTGTTCTATTGCAAATGTTTCGGTTTTTACTTGCTATTTCTTACTTATCCTTTGATGAACGTTTAGAGGCTCAACATTCCAGGTTATAATTCAGAACCTAAAAAAAATGAAGATATTTTTTAAATTTTTAGCTACTAAACAACACACAATATTACAACTGTAGCTTTTAAAAACCTCTTTCTGCAAGGTACGGCAAATCTAAGCTTCTCTTTAAAAGAAAGACAAAATTCAGGGAGACGTTTAACTGTGGTGGCGATGACTATTAGCAAGATGACTTCGCGATCACGCGAGGACTTTGCTGTTCATTGGGAAATGTTTAATTGTTCAAAGGCGTATGGTTGTTTTTTCACACTACAACTTCTAACACAGCGCTTACCTTTCCAACAATATTGAACTGGTTCAAGCTGTCTTGAATAAAGAGAGCTGAAAAATTTGCTCAAGTTTGCAACGGATTCATTCCCTGGACTGACTGACGTCAAGGCTTTGTTTAACGTAAAACAGATTGCTCCTGCACCGTCCCTGAAATGATCGGCGGTTTAAATCATCATAAGGATAAACTTTAACTGAAAACGGTTCAAATAAACTTGAATTACGCTCACTTCCAGAATTGAAATGGTTCCCTTTCCTTAATCTGTCATCCTCCTTTAATAGCTATAGCAAGCGTGAACGTGACGTTTAATTTACAGTTCTGACAGTTAGAACATGATAGTCTATTAATTAGCCTTTTAAATACAGTTTTGAGTAAAGTTTAACAAGATAAGAGATAGATAGATCGATAAATTACCAATACTTTGTAGCCAGAAGACTGAATTGCGTATTTACAAATGAAGCAATTGATAAAATGTGTATTTAAAACTAAGTACAATAAAAAATAAAAGTATAAAAAATATAATAGATAGACTGAAAATCTACGTATATATACTAGTAATAACCAAAGGTTACGGAGTGCGGGCGACAACGATCGGAGGTCCAAGCGCTTTTTCTCCAACGCTGTGATCTGCGTAAGTTTCAAGTGACAGATGGTCAAAACACGCGTGATCAGATTACAAGGAGTAGAAGAAAGAAACGTGCGTGATCAAATTGCGTTAGATACATTCCTTTCCTTATGAATGCTAGCTACATGCATGCGACGCATGCGCAATTACAACCTGGAGATTAGGATTGCGGGTTCCTCTTGTCGCCCGCAATTATCAATACAGGATCTATCAATAATGATTTGATAAACAATTTGATGTTGCGACGCCTAAATGGACAAAACGTCGCATGTATCCGATCTAAAGAAATAACTGCTTTCAGCAATGCCTGCTACAGAGGTGAGAGGGAGCCACATGCTGATCATGGCAAGCACAATAAAAGGTTCCCGTTTCTGATTAGCAATAATAGAGCCGATTGGGAATAATTCTGAAATACTATATTGAAAGTGCCCATTCCTCCAACAAACATATCAGCCACGGTCAAGTTTATTACCAAGTACATGGTACGAGCGCGAAGAGTACTGTTCTTTACAAAAAGAATAATTGACATAGGGTTCACTGCAATCACAACAACAGTTATAGTAAGGAATACAGCATACCATGTGCTGCACTCGGCTGAAGAGATCATCCTGGAGATCATTGTTTTCTTTTTAATTCTCTTTTCTCTTCCCTTCAGAAAGAAATGGAATAAAGTTTGGTTAGTTGAAAATAGGAAGTTAGAAAAAGAAATGAACTAAGAGGGTTGACGTAGACTCCTTAAATGTCCAGAATGGAGATTGCAACCAGCAACCTTTGTGGCTCAGTAACCTAATTTTGATGAACTGTTTTTGTATTTCCGTAGTATACATACTGTACTTGATCTTTGCCATTTACAAAACTCTGTGTAGGGCCTTTTATTTCTGTATGTACGAACTGATCGACAATATTTGTTACCGTGCTTCTCGGTAAACTAGAACCACTACGTGGAACTTACCGGGGCCCAGTGGGACAAGGGATTGCCTAGATATAGTTTACCTCTCGCACCCCTTCCCCCTCCTCTGTGAAGGCTAAAAGTTAGTCTGAATTAACCTGAGATCAGACCCAATTTGAGTGGTTCTCATACATTCTCTCTAACGGCTACCGCCGGAATGTAATTTTCAAAGCGAAACGAAAATAGAGCCTGATCTCGGTTAAGTCTGAATTAACTCATGCAGAAGAAAAGCAACAAAATGCATGAGAAAGGAGGATGTTTTTGTAAGTTTGTTCAGTGTTATTACAGCTAACCGTCTGTGTTATAGTAGTGTTTTTACACTGTGATGTCAATAAGTGTGATCTGTTTAAGGTTTTTATTTGTTTTTAAGTTTGAGTAAAAAAAACAAAAATCTCTGAATGTTTTGAGTTGAATGGTAATGACAAAGTTTGCAAAGAAGTTTCTTACAGAATTATATCACAATTTCACATTTTCTCAAGTACGTTATCGTCAGGTTTATCATTGAGATTTATGAATCACATTTATCTGTTTTTTTGAGAAAACACTGTGAATTTGAAATGATAACAGACATAAGACATTTTTGAAATAGATCTTTGTGGTCATGGATTGTTGTCTTGCACTAAAAAAAATGTCATCCAGTGTTATATATGGACATAATAAAATGCTTATTTATTGATAACTGAATATCATTTGTTAAGTCATTGCACATTCTTGAAATGGAGGCATTTGATTGTAAGGCAGTGGTTTATACATAGTGGCATTCATCAATATGACCTATAGTAATTGTAGAGGAAGTATTTCTTTCTTGAACTGGGTAAACAGTAGTAAGTGGTGCAAAGCCTTGATTAGATTCTACTATTTGTATAGTAACATTTAATGCATCTGCAACTGCTTGAATGATAAGTGCATCAGCCCATGTACCTTGAATACACATATTATTCAGATATCTTAGCCATGAATTTTCGGTTTTGCTCTCAATAAATCTCTCTGGATTGTCTCTCATAAATTGAACCTCAGCAGTACGTATATGCATATGATGGTTGCTATTGCCATATAATTGATGTGATGCAGATCTAAAGAAACAATCACCTGCACCGCCAACATCTATTGATTGTAAACAAAGTGCACCTAATCCTGACTGCATCAGATTCTCAGAGGAAATAGGAGAGTTCCACTCTATTGTTGAGCTGTGATTTTGCATAAAAGGTCTAATTATTACTTCATGATGATCAGTGTTGTATTGAGTAGGTCCTGGATTCTTCTCAACATCTTTACTTAGTTTGAAATTCACATAACTGGTCACTCACACAATTGCAAGAAAACAATGATAAATATCGACGTGCTTTACATTTTAGTTTCATTATCCTGTGATAATGCCTGCTAAAGAAAGACAACAAATAAGCTTTCTTGGGTATAGCCATTTTATTTAAGTTAATTATCTTTGAATCGCGTTTGTTATTGCATTTATATCGTGCATGATAAAGTTTTCTCACCTTATTAACATAGCGAAGGAGCTTTGAAGACTTCGGTACGTTAATCGTTGAAATCTTTTTGAAGACAAATTTTGATAAGTGTTCGCTTTGATTCTCGATAAATTTCACGATGGAAGGTTCACTCAATTTCTCGATACTGTATCGGTCAAATCGAAGCTTCGATTCGCAACCCCCCGGGCGTTTGACTTTTTTGAAAATTATTGTTCAAATCCCCCCCTACCCGGGCCAAAATGCCGTTCAAATGCCCCACACTGGGGTCCATTCAGGTGATCAAATGCCCCTACCCCGGGTACATTTCACAGGCACAAAAATGACAGAAGGACGGCGGAAACGCCTTCAGTTGTCGAACAAAATCTCTACAAATATAACAAAAACTGAGAAACACTGTTAGCGTATTTACTACGGACGAAAGTCTCGTGCAAAGCGGCGGAAATCGCTTCTATAAGGTCACTGAATGCTTAGCTTTTCTTCGTCATGCAACATACAAAGTGTTCTATAAAACAGATCCCACCTATTGAGATTACTACATCATGACCATTTCACTGACATGTATCATCGCTCTCCTTATTAATTAACATACTTGCAGTGGGTCAAAGTAATTGACCTGAGCTTTTTATTTTATTTTATTTTATTTTATGTTGTTGTATTGAATCGCCGGTATAGGTATTGTATTTCATTGTAAACACAAGAGTAAAATACATTCATACATTCAAAGCCTGAATCCAATATTAAAAATTTTAAAATTTAAATACTTCAAATACGCCACAAAACTTGTTCAAGCCCTTTCCTCGTAACCAATTGGCCACAAAGGCACAATCTTTTCCACGAAAATCCTCTAACCCCGCCCCCCCAAAGCTCGCCACGGCAAAGATTTTACATGAAATCGAGGGTGCAGTTCAAATTCACCACCCTTAAAGCACAGGGATAAAATTCCCCACCCCCTGGAAGACTCTGATAATCAAATTCCCTCCTCCCCGGGACGGCAAAGGTGTCAAATGCCCGGGGTATACCCGGGGGGGGGGGGGGGCATCTTGAAGCTTCGATTTGACCGATACATAAGTTTCACAATGGAAGGTTCACTCTTAAGTGGTCGCTCGTAAATTTCTCTCTCCAAATATTCACTCTTAAATTTTCGCTCATAAACTAGTGCATCGTAAAGGTAAAAAGCTATAATCTTTCTCTTGACTGTCCTCCATGCCTCGTGCTTTTCAAAATAGCGGATAAGATTTCAATGAGCCAGCGATATATCACAGTCAGCGATATATCCCTAACAATGTAACGTTGAAAAAACGACAGAAACCGTCTGCATTTTATGACCGGTGTCCAGCCTTCGGCTGGGCCCCGGTAATTAAACTGGTGCACTACTTGGAATGGTTTCGAACCGTCTAACCATTGTCTACAGTCAATCATTTCACAGGCCTCACACGGTAACCCTTGCCCTGTTTAGTAAAAGGATTCGGGTTCATTATGTTGCAGTTTCCTGTTTTCAAAACAAGATATGAAGTTATGAAGTTCAGTAGCACCAAAGCTGTCAACCATGTCTCAAAGTTCGCAATTTGATTCCCTAACTCGCAATCTTATTGGCTACTTTGAAACGTAGTACCCAATTTGCCAACGAACTTTGCAACGTGGTGCGGTAAAGTCATGTGAAATCAACTGTAATTACACCTACATGTCCGTAACGCATTTGTTATGAAACTTGAGAAATTACTTATCAATCAAAGCTTTGTGTCAACAAACATGTCTCCCAAGCATTATATCAAATATTGAAGACCTCAAAAATGAAATCTCAAAAACTGTTAGGCTAACAAGTTTCAAAAGGACCAATTGCCATCCTTTTCAATTTTCTTAAGTCTGTCTATCTGTTCCGTATTTTAACACTAACAAAAATCTTTATTTGTACTCAATCTTGCTCTTTGCTTTGTTACTTAAACCTTCTTTTCATGCACGTTTTGAGTAGTATTTTTATGTTTCACTGAGATTGCTGGTGGTTTCCGATGCTGTAGTTTTGACAAATTTCGTGACACTGCTCCCTTAAGTTGCTAAGAACTAGTTATTGATAAGTGGTTAAAGAACCCTAGGCCTGTTTCAAACGTCGTGCTACTGCCGTGCTAAGCTACCTCGACTGTAGCTCGACTGCAGCACGACACTAGCACGACTTAGTTTCAGACGTCGAATTTAGTTCAAACAATGACAGTCGAATGGAACGGCTGTTGCCAAAAACAAAACACAAAAATAAAGAAACGGTTTAGCAAACTTTTAAATATATTCTAATGTATTTATTATTTATGAATTGAGTTCGGCACGGCAGTAGCACGACGTTTGAAACGGGCCTTAGATTTGGTACCAGGGCAGCTTACCTCACCTTGCTATCTGTATTCTCCATTCAAACATTCAGTCTTGGATAGCCTTAGCACAATCAAACACTCCAACTTTCAATTTATTCTTGCCCATCACGAGGTTTTTGTCTCACATTCTGCTCAACTGTGTAGAAACGGGTAGCTTTACGAGGGAAGAAATCGATTACTGAAGGCCGATGGGTCGACAAATATACATAACAACCCTTAGATGTCTTGTGGTGCAATCGGAAAGCAAAAATATACAAACCCCACGCTCCTAGAACCTACAAAAGCTCGCAAATTTGAAGCCGATGCAATCACTTTCAAAATAGACGCCAAAAAGAACGATCGCAATGAGCATGAGTAAAAGAAACTTCTGCTGACCAGCACTCCGCTCTGTTCTAGGCCCCATTCTCCCCATATTCTCTCTTGTTTTCTCAGGCTAAGATCATTTTATTTTTACGCCAGTACTGATTGAGATTAATGTGGCAAATATCGACAGCTGTTGGTATTCTCTGCGATTTTAATCACTTAGAAACAGTCAAACAGTCAACAGTCAGTCGGAAACAGTCGTAACCTCGGGCACTTCACAGTCGATCAAACGTCGTTGCATCAATGCAACGCGCGAGTATTAAATGCATGAGAACCGTTTATGGCAAGATCTCGAGAGTAAATTTACTGCTATCCACCTTGATTGTACACAAAGACAAAATTTCTGAAACATTTATCGTGCGATCTTGGACATGGGTTTAAAAAAAAAACATAACGGAAACAAGAAAGAACGGAAATGTGATCACAGAAATGTGGCGGAAACTAATCTCGTACCCAGATCTCCCACGGCCACTTTTCAGTGTAAAACAGAGTGAGATCTGGGTACGAGATTAGGCGGAAACATGATCGTTCGTTTCCCACTCGGAAACCTAACGGGAACGCGTCCCGTCGATGGAAAACTAGATCATCATCTTTCCGCAGGGAGGAAACGTGACGTTATTTCGTCTTAAATAACAACACGGGGAAAATCATTTTCAAATAGTAAATTTATTAAATACTCTTAAATTGGATAACTTTACTGACTTAGAAACAAATAATAAGCCTAGTGTAAAGCAGAAGTTAAGGTGTACTGAACTTGGCTTCATTGGCTTCTTTTTACATACTGTTATATTTTATCAATGACCACATACGTATTAAACTGTAAAACAGCCCTACTTTTTGCCTTCGTTAAGGACGCGCGCGCGAGCGGTTAATGGAAAGGTGGGAAGGTGGAAAAGGGCGAGTGATACTGGGACTACGAACGTGTGATGCTCCCGCGCTTCGTGCGAAAATCTCAAGCCTGCCCTTTGGGCCTTTGTATTACCGATTTTGAGGGAAAAAACCGACTGTTTTGCAGTTTACATACGAAGTAGTGCTTCACAAAGTAGAAAAAGAAAAAATACACTATAAAACCGCGTATAACAACTAATTCTAAAAATCTAAATGTATAATATTAATAGGCTATCTCTGAGTCACCCCAAGCTTCTTTCCTTTTTTAAGCGAAATGATTATGACAAAAATGACGTTTTTTACTCCCAAGCAAATGAAACGTATTATCACAAAAAGGATTTGCACTTAGCCTTGCTTGGAAAGCGAGGGTTTGTGAAACTCGGAAATTACCTGTTCATAATGTATATTTTATCTTGATTAAAAACATTAATTACGAAAAGATAAATTAGCTAAATACAGTAAAACCCGCGACTAAGAACCTGCATAATAGGTTCTTATTTTCTGACGAAAAAATACATTGTATCCAGTCATTCCTTTGGTAAAACCCGCCTACAATGACATTGCAGTTGGAGCTATAAGACTTCTACGTCTCCAAAGAGGATCCCTGAATGTTGACATATCTTACTTGCAAAAGTGCACAGATTTATTTTATGGACTTTTGGCACAATAAGGCCCTGTTTCAAATTTAAGGCTATACACGCTCTTGTATAAAAGAGACCTAACTGGTAAATTTTAGCCTTACGTTTTCTTAAAACCAAGTTCTTAGTCGCGGGTTTTACTGTAGTTTATGTAATGTTCAAAACACGCGCTGTGAGTGATTTGAAAAGCTTCAAAAACGTTCCCTTAGTATTTTATTTCAATAGGATTCTTAATAATGCATTGAAAAAGGAAAAAGCTGTCAAAATAACAAAGGCTACATTGGTCAAATACTATGCAAATAGATTAAACAACCCAAGTACATAGCACCAAGGGAGGGAAGGGGTGGAGGGGGTCTACTCAACAAAGGTTTATACGCGGGAGGATCCGCTCCGTGGTCCAACCCTTTACCAGCTTTTATATACCATTTTTGACACAAAAGGTACCCCTTACTGGGAAATGATAAGCCTTTCACATACCTAATAAACGCTGCATTCCTTTAACTGTTGTAAATGCACAATCCTTTAAATATGAAATACTAGCTAATACTAGCTAGTGCATTGTAGGGAGTACCTAACCCCCCCCCCCCCCCCCCCGGGTTACACAGTTTTTAAAAGAGTCTATCTGCCTTCGCAATACGGCTCTCCAAATGAAAGACATTTCAGCATTTTGATGATAATCGTACAGGAGGAAAAAAAAAATTGCTCGCAGAAAGTGTCATTTCCATTGCACAATTCCTCAAGTTCATTAGACAATAAGCATGCCTACTGAATATTAAAGAGTTAATATTTAATGGTTTTTTTAATTGGTTAAAGGAGCTAGTACGAGGATATTGCTGTTTTAGGTCCATCTTTGCTCCCGTAGAGTTATGAAGAAGATATAATAGTAATAATAATAATAATAATAATAATAATAATAATAATTATAGTAATTTTTTTGGATAACATTAAAACTTGAAAATGTTGGCTCAACTTTTTCAAGTCAATCCATATTCATCCTTGCCAACCCTTTGCAACAACAACAGGAAACGTTTTCGACGCTTAAATGTCATGTAATGTAAAAAAGTTAAAACAAAACTGGACCATTGTTTTTCGAAATCAATTGATGTGAAGAGACTGTTTATCAATTTTGAAAAGATATTAGCAAATAGCGTGAGGTAGCCCCTTGAAATGAGTAACAGCTTCTGTATATTTATTTACAGTCTTTTTAGAGCGATTTTCGTATGACCTTGAAATGAACACACCAGAAAAAAAACAGAACAGCACACGAAAGGAAATAGAGCGATTTGATTGGTTTATCGAACGGATACAAACGGGAATGGCTTTTGGTTGGTTAAGGAAACGTTCGGGTGAAATTAAAACCTTCATGACCGAGAACTTTTCAGAAATCAATTGATACTTCGCTTTGACATCATACTGCAACACGATTGACCAATCGAACAATGTCGTCTGCATATTAGGGTTTTCTTTAGCGGGAAAACGAAGAGTCCATGTTTTGATCTTTGATAAAACAAATAACGAACACTTAGCCGAAACCATTTTTCGAGGTCATAGGAAAATTGCTCTATCGATCTAAAGTTAATAAAACTACATTAAACTACTATTTTCAAGAGATTTTGTTTCATGCAACAAAACAGCAATAGTTGACGTAGTTGACTGGTCATCATTTGAACTTACAATAAAGTGTTAGACAAGGTAAATTAACGGGCTTGAAGAGCAATAGCAGCATTTTCTCTTTGTCGACGTTTAAATAATATCAGGAGAGCTCTTCTGAACTCTGGCATTCTGATTGTGTAAATAATAGGATTAACAAGCGAGTTTGTGTGGTAGAGAAGAATAAAAGATAATCTCAAGCGTAAATATGTCAGGAAAGAAAACCTAGTATCTAGAACAGAAAAAGGAACAAAATTATATACAACATATGGTAACCACAGCAGCAAAGATACAATGGTCATTATGAATAATGTGACAGTCAGTTTTCTTTGTCTATTGGCCGCACCATGTGACGGAGGACGACTTCCACACCAAAATTTTAAAGCAATGGAGGTGTACGAAACACAGATAACAACAAGGCAAAGGCTACAATATGAAAACAATAAGTACAAAAGAAATAACAATTGCCACTGTTGATGCAAGTTCCCATAGAGACTTATTAACGGAAAGGGAATTACTATCATCGCAGTTAAAATCCAGACGCCCGCAATTCTTACCCCGTAGGCCCATTTTTTGATGTTGCGATGCCTGAATGGACGAAACGTCGCATGCATCCGATCTAAAGAAATTATTGCAATGCCTGCTACAGAGGTGAAAGAAAACCAGATGTTGATCATGTGAAGCACAAACAAAATAGGTGGCCATTCCAGCCGATTGAAAAATGCATCTGCAAATTCGCAACCGCAGAGAAGGAAGCAAAGAAAGTGGCACTTCCTCCAACAAACATATCAGCCACGGTCAAGTTTATAACCAAGTACATGGCACGAGTGCGAAGATTACTGTTCTTTACAAAAAGGATAATTGATATGAGGTTCACTGCAACCACAGCAACAAAAGTAGTAAGGTATACAGCATACCATGTACTGCACTCGGCTGAAGAGAACATCCTGGAGATCATTGTTTTCTTTTAATTCTCTTTTCTCCTCCCTTAAGAAAGAAATCGAATAAAGTTTACTTAGTTGAAAAAGGGAAGTTCATTAGAAGGTGGGCTAAGAGGGTTGACGTCGACTCCTTAAATATCGAGAATGGAGATTGTACATTGACAAAAGTTCATCGATAGAGTGCTCACCTTAACTTTAATTTCTTGATACTTTTGTTCACGCTGAAATAACCCCTTGCCTTAACCTGTGGAAAAACAAAACAAAAAAAAAAATCAAAAGCAGCGGTTGAGGGGAGAGTACGTTGAGTTGCTTGACTGGAAACTGAGGGCAAAAAATATATAGGAATTTTAGTTGTTATTGTTGGCGCTCATTGAACTGCGAGACACTAAGAAGTAATTGATCACCTGGTAGAACGTTTTTTGTCACTGGGAAGGGGGGAGTACTCACGAAAGGTTTATACGGGACGTAGGTCCAAGGACTTTTCCTTTTTGTGTACCATTTATGACAGAAAAGGTACCCCTATCACACACCTAGTTTGAAACTTTGTATACATTTTTAGCTGCTGTTTTGATCCAATGTCTGAACATGAATAAATCACAAAACTAGAACGTTTTTTTTTTACTTTTTCACAGCCATAAAATGCATTGGTTAGCCCTTCGGGCCTTTTTACAGACCAAAATGATAAGTTTTCGTGCCTTTTTATATACTTTAGCGTGTAAATCCTCACTCTTTCGTATACCTGAAGACTAAATAAGGTTTTCTTTTTGGACGGAGCCTCCCCGTACATGGGCCATTGTAGGGAGTACCTCCCCCCCGGGGTACGTTTTAAGAATATGTCCACCATTAAACTCGAATTGCTATTAAATATTCACAAAGAGACTGGAAAAAATGTTGCATTGCAGACTAATTATGCCAGTTATCGTAGCTCGAAAAATATTTTTGAATAAATAATCAAGGATAAAACTTTTACTATCTTAGCTTCTTTTGTATACAAAATAAGATAAAGAACTTCGCTGCTACAACCCTTCTGCCCATTGCCGGGATTTGAGATTACTAACCGAACGGTGGGCCTGTTTTTTCAGACCTACCAAAAATGTATACAAGTTACTTTTTTATTATTATAAATTTCGCCCAAACTTTCAAAAAAAACGATTGCTGAGTTAAAAGTTGATAGCTGGGTTTGCTACCCACTCATACTAACAGCTGCTTTCTGTTCGCTTCGTGTAATCATTTACGGGCCTTAAACCACAGTTATTATTTATGTTTTCCGTATAAAGGGTAGGGCCTTTGAAGCAAACGAAACATCTGTTTTTCAAAACATGTTGTAACATCCTTTGTTGTTTTGACCCATTGCAAATGCTTGGGTTGTTATTGGTGTTTTCTTACCTGGGCCTGGCCTCCTGTCCTTTGCTATTTCTGTTAATGAACTTTTAAAGGTTTAACGATCCAGGTTGTAATTCAGAACCTAAAAAAGGAAGATATTTTTAAAATTTCTAGTTACAAAGGAACAAAGCTCAAAGGTAGATCTAGGGAGAGGGGGGCAAGGGGTGCGCACCGTCCCCTAAGGTGACCTGCGGCTTTCTGATACAACTGCATGATTTTCTGGGGAAAAAAAACAAAACAAAACAAAACAAAACAAAAAAACTTTGTCGTTTATTGGTGTTGAAGAAAAACATAAGAGGAGGTTGAAGAATTTCTGTTGAACGCCGTAAAAATGGTAGTTGAAATGGTGATTCTTTAGTGGTGCACTCCCCTAAGAAAAATCCTGGATCCACCCCTGAAACTATAGCATTTAAAAATCTTCCTTATACAAGCTAAAGGTATGGCGAATCTAAGCTTCGGGCTTAAAAGAAAGACAAAATTTAGCAATGTTTAAACTGTGCGGTGGTGCGAGGACTTTGCTGTTCACTGGGAAATGTTAAATGATTTTCAAGGCTTATTATTGTTTTTTCAAATAATGACTTCTAGCATAGCGCTTACCTTTCCAGCAAATACTGTAGTGAGCTGATTGGCTGTCTTGAAGGAAGAGAGATGGAAAATGTTTGCTCAAGTTAGCAACGCATTCATTCCCTGGACTGACGTCAAGGGCTTCTATGTTGGACGTGAAGATAAACACATTCCTACACCGTCCCTGAAATGACCGCTGTTTTAAATCATAAGGATAACCGTAAACTGAGAACTGTTCAAATAAAGTTTCTCTCAGTCCCACTTAATGGTTTCCTTTCCTTAATTTCCAAGCCTTTTAAAAGCAAGCGTGAACGTGACGCCTAGTTAATGTTGTAAACAGTTCTGACAATTGCAGCCGCAATAGTCTATCATTTATAGCCTTTTTTTTTTGAGTATGGCTTAACCGCCATTAAGTTGTCACCTATTAAGCAGCCGCCATCTATTAAACGGTCAGCGATCAAAGTCCCAAAATAATTGTAGAATTATCTTTACAAGTGCCCAGCGGACGAATTCTCGACCGGAAGTTCACGCGTTTTGGTGATCTGCTCACACGAAACCATCATAACCGTACAAAGGAAGTGGAAGTTGTCACAAACCTCTAAAGGTTTTTGTTTCAGAACAAAGAGAAGTTTCTGCTAAAGATTTTGGAAATTTTGGACAATCGTCTTATCAGCTGCCAACCTCCATCAAGGACCAGCAAGCGGACCGGATGTCTTAAGGGTATGGCCGCTTAATGAAGGTTTATTGTCAAACTGTGCTTGCATAACATATAGATTTAGCTCTAGCTCTTTCTCTATTGTCCACGATAGTGTAAACATAAAAAGACACGACTTTGTTGTTGTTTCTCCTTTCTAAAAGTCCGGGCGGCCATGTGATTTCCTTCCAAATAAAACCTTGAGTTGCATTTGGGTTGTCATACATGGTGATTGAGTTATTTTACATTGGTATGCCTGTGGTGCGGATGGAGGGTTGGAGGAATACGGTACCAAGGTGAAAGCTAATGCTTACTCCCGTTTTAAGCGACACAACCATTAATTCATCCAGACTACAACTGTTATAATATGAGCGTTTATAATGAGTATAGTCTTATACAACTCGCAAACTTCATTTAAATAGTAACAAAACCCACACTTTATTTAAAATAATTGCACCTTCGTTCTAGCTATTTCTAGTTCTAGCAAAAACAGATATAAATTATTAACAGCAAAACTGCTTTTTAATTATCAAAAAAGGCGTCCCTTGACTCTGCTCTGTGCTGTTGTAACTGAAGCACGCAGAAAGCGGCCAGAGTAGTTCTACGGAAGAAGTGTAGGGGTAAGCACGAGAAGTCGAAAAGAGCTCAGTCAAGGCTTCGTTATATATTTTTTTCATGATAAAGAATCCCTTAAATTCCCCACGCATTGCTTTCTAATTTACAGAACAAACTATTGGCAGATGAAGTGACAGTTTTAGCTCCGTTTTTTTATACTCTCAAGGTCTCATAAAGCACTCTTTTTCAACCAATCAGAGAGCGCGTTATAGCTGGACTAAGTTCTAATTGTTTATTAATAAAAACAAATTTACAGCAACTGTAGAAGCACAGGTCGTGTCAGTGAAACGGAACACTGGCAAGGTTACTGTGGCTTTCAATAACACTCCAAGATCAAAAGCCAACTACCGTTTGCGTCTTCTGCTGTCGTCAATCAACTCAGTTAGCAAGAGAGATCAAGAAGTTTACTTCCATGAATTAAAATCGAAAAGGCCATTGTTTGTGATGAGTGATTAGTGATTTCAATCCATTTTGTGAGCTTCTATGTTTCAAGGTTTGTTGCTTGTGATCGTAGTTATGATTGACGGTAGCGAAAACGTGATTGGGATAAGTTGGCTTCTAAACTTCATAGTTTGCGTCTTATGAATGGTTTTAAATTGCGCGCGCTAATGGGACCGAGCCTACGACAGACGCATCAAGTCATTTAAACTTTTCGATGTCTTAGGACCATATGATTAGAAAGATAACTACTTTTGCCTCAAACGTCACAGCACTTAAGCATTTATCCATGGGATGAGAAAATTTAATTTGAAACATCCTGTTTCCTTTTTCTCCGTTCCGGAACAAAAATGGTGGTCGCTTCTTGTTTAGCCTTGTGTGCATTATTGTGCACTTATAAGTTTGGACTATCCAGTTTACCATACTGACTAAAGCAAAAAATACCTTTCCGCCCTGTGAGAGTACATGTGGTAACTATAGATGAACCTGCATGTGGGACCACCTCATGTAAGCGACCACCTCCCATAAGCGACCATCTATCACTCATTCTCTGGTCCTCCACTTTCCAGGATGGTGGCTGAGTCAAATTTCCCATCCTGGGGACGTTCAGGATGTCAAATTCCCTACCCACAGCGCTTCACTGAGTCTAATTCCGTGGGTTGCCCCCACCCCCCTATCCTGGGGCAAACCATTGATAGGTGCATAATACATTAGAAATATATTTTTTTTCAATATCTGAGCAAAACAGTCCGAATATCGGTCAAAAATATAAAGCAATTTTCTACAAATTTTTGTGACGCTGTCAGATTATGCAAACGAAGTAAGAGTAATTAGCATAATGAAATAGAGGCTTGAGCGTAACCTCGTCACCCGATATTTACTTTCCAAAAACGCTTTATTTTTTAATTTCTACGAGAAACATGGAGTTAAAAACAAGCAAACATGAATTCACTGATAGAAGTCATCAAAATAAGCAAGGCTTTAAAGGTAACAAGCTCAAAGGGACGGAATTCACTTCGTTTGAAGACAATTTTTGTGCCAGACATTGCCGACTCGGGGAATAGAAGGTAAAGATTCTTACTTTTTTCTTACCTCGATTTTCGCGTTTGTTTGCATGTTATGCTACAGAATCCTTCAAAATGATTTGCTTGACTTGTATTTGGTTTCAATTCGTCGATTCAAGCTTTCATTTTTCGCAAAGGCCGTCCGACGGGCATTTTTCGTCGTTCCGTGAAGCTCAAAACACGATGGGGGCTGGAACTAGGCACATAATTGGCTAAATCTATTAACTTCGTGTGGGCTAAATTTGGAGGGAATCGGAAGTGGCGTAATTTTTTGCGAATTTTTGCTTTTCTTCTCGAGCATTTCTGTTCGAAATTTAAAGTGTCCGACGACAATGTTAACGTTTAAAACACTTGCTTTAACATCCTCGGAGACCCAGGGGCAGATAGTGGGGGCGAGGGAAAGTCTAAACGGGCGGAAAAATATGGCACGAAGAAAAGTAAAGAACGGCGAGAAGAGCCCCGGGGGATAATGTCTTACCAGACCAGTTCCAAACGGTCGCCGCCGTTTTGCCTTTTGATTGGGCAGAAAAACACAAAAGTTTTCTGGCACCAATCAGAAACAAGAACGGCGGCGTTTAATTAAATACTAAAATAGGTTCAACAATGCTATGTTTAAGTGGTTTTGAACTATATTCTCGATAGGTGCCCTGCATCATTATGTTTGACTTGTTTGCGAAACACGCGAAAAAATTTTGATGTCTGACCCAGAGACATCGCTGACGTCCCCGGCCGCGTCTCTTGTCGTCGAGACGATCGTGTGGAAACCAACAAATAGTCCTAGTCGACGTCCGGATTGTCTCGAAATTTTTTGAAATTACTGGGGCGATAGGGACGATCCGGACGATCATATGGAAACCAGGCTTTACGGGAAAATGGCTTGAGCTCCTGCTACTTATGACGCCATATCTCGTATCCATAGTAACTGACCATCGCTAAACTTGTCTCAAAACGCGCGTGAGGGATAAACGAACAGCTAGAGAAAACTTAAGGTGCTGATGTTTTATCGCCTATGAAAAAAATTAGAAAAACCTTACGTATGGGTGGCAACCACCCCCCCCCCCCCCTTCCCAACCTTGTACGCCGAGGGTTAATAGCTGACACATCTCCCATATTAAGTATCTCATACCCATTTCAATATATTTTCCCCCTTCCCTATTAGAGTGACAGATAACAACACGGGAAAAATCAGGTTCAAATAGTAAATTTATTGAGTTCCCTTTAACTGGTTAACTTTACTGATAACAAATAACAAGCCTAGTATAAAGCAGAAGTTAAGGTGCACTCAACTTGGCTTCATTGGCTTCTTTTTACATACTGTTATATTTTATCAATGACCAAATGCGTATTAAACTGTAAAACAGCCCGACTTAATTTTTGCCTTGGTAAAGAACGCGCGCGCAAGCGGTTAATGGAAAGGTGGAAAGGTGAAAAAGGGCGAGTGATACTGGGCATACGAGCGTGTGAGGGTCCCGCGCTTCGCGCGAAAATCTCAAGCCTGCCTTTTGGGCCTTTGTATTACCGATTATCAGGGGAAAAACCGACTGTTTTGCAGCTTACATACGAAGTAGTGCTTTACAAAGTAAAAAGAGAAAAAATACACCATAAAACCGTGTATAACAACTAATTCTAAAAATCTAAATGTATAATATTAATGAGTCACCCAAGCTTCTGTACGTTTTTCAGCGAAATGATTGTGACAAAAATGACTTTTTTTACTCCCATGCAAATGAAACTTATTATCACAAAAAGGATTTCCACCAAGACTTGCTTGGAAAGTGAGGGTTTGTGGGACTCGGAAATTGCCTGTTGATAACGCATATTTTATCTTGATAAAAAACATCAATTACGAAAAGATAAATTAGCTAAATACAGTAAAACCCGCGACTAAGAACCTGCATTAATAGGTTCTCAGTTTCTGAAGAAAAAATACATTGTATCCAGTCATTCCTTTTGTAAAACCCGCCTACCATAACATTGCAGTTAGAGCTATAAGGCTTCTACGTCTCCAAAGAGGACCCTAAATGTTGACTTGTTTTACTTGCACAACGGCACAGATTCATTTTATGGATTTTTAGCACAATAAGGTCCTGTTTCAAATTTTCGCTAAACAGGTTCTTTTATAGAGGAGACCTAACTGGTAAACTTTAGCCTGGCATGTTCTTAAGAACCGAGTTCTTAGTCGCTGGTTTTACTCTAGTTTATGTAATGTTCAAAACACGCGCTGTGAGTGATTAATTTGAACAGCTTCAAAAACGTCTCCTTAGTATTTTATTTCAATAGGATTCTTAATAATGCATTGAAAAAGGAAAAAGCTGTAAAAATAACAAAGGCTTCATTGGTCAAATACTATACAAATAGATTGAACATCCCAAGTACACAGCCCCAAGGGAGGGGGGAGAGGGGGCTACTAAACAAAGTTTTATACGGGAAGGGTCCGCCCCGTGGTCCAACCCTTTAGCAGCTTTTATATACTGTTTTTGACAGAAAAGATACCCCTTACTGGGAAATGACATGCCTTTCAGATACGTAATAAAGGCTGCATCCCTTTAACTGTTGTAAATGCACTATCCTTTAAAAATGAAATACTAGCTAAACTATGCCTGAAGCCTGAAAAGGGTACCCCGTGTTGTACGGAGTCCCACCTCCCGGGTTACACAGTTTTTAAAAGAGTCTATCTGCCTTCGCAATACGGCTCTCCACATGAAAGAAATTTCAGCAGTTTGATGATAATCGTACAGGGGGAAAAAAAAATTGCTCGAGGAAAGTGTCATTTCCATTGGACAATTCCTCAAGTTCATTAGACAATAAGCATGCCCACTGAATATTAACGAGTTAATATTTAATGGGTTTTCTAATTGGTTAAAGGAGCTAGTACGAGGATATTGCTGTTTTAGGTCCATCTTTGCTCCCGTAGAGTTATAAAGAAGGTATAATAGTAATAATAATAATAATAATTTTTTTGGATAGCATTAAAACTTGAAAATGTTGGCTCAACTCTTTCAAGTCAATCCATATTCATCCTTGCCAACCCTTTGCAACAACAACAGGAAACGTTTTCAACGCTTAAATGGCATGTAATGTAAAAAAGTTAAAACAAAACTGGACCATTGTTTTTCGAAATCAATTGATGTGAAGAGACTGTTTATCTATTTTAAAACGATATCAGCAAATAATGAGAGGTAGCCCCTTGAAATGAGTAACAGCTTCTGTATATGTATTTACAGTCTTTTTAGAGCGATTTTCGTATGACCTTGAAATGAACACACGAGAACAAAACAGAACAACAAACGAAAGGAAATAGAGCGATTTGATTGGTTTATCGAACGGATACAAACGGGAATGGCTTTTGGTTGGTTAAGGAAACGTTCGGGTGAAATTAAAACCTTCATGCCCGAGAACTTTCCAGAAATCAATTGATACTTCGCTTTGACATCATACTGCAACACGATTGACCAATCGAACAATGTCGTCTGCATATTAGGGTTTTCTTTAGCGGGAAAACGAAGAGTCCATATTTTGATCTTTGATAAAACAAATAACGAACACTTAGCCGAAACCATTTTTCGAGGTCATAGCAAAATTGCTCTATCGATCTAAAGTTAGTAATAAAACTATGCATTAAACTACTATTTTCAAGAGATTTTGTTTCATGAAACAAAACAGCAATAGTTGACATAGTTGACTGGTCATCATTTGAACTTACAATAAAGTGTTAGACAAGGTAAATTAACGGGCTTGAAGAGGAATAGCAGCATTTTGTCTTTGTCGACGTTTAAATAGTATCAGGAGAGCTCTTCTGAACTCTGGCATTCTGATTGTGTAAATAATAGGATTAACAAGCGAGTTTGTGTGGTATAGAAGAATAAAAGATAATCTCAAGCGTGTATATGTCAGAAAGGAAAGTCTATCTAGAACAGAACGGAGAACAAAAGTATGTACAACAAATGGTAACCACAGCAGCAAAGATACAATGGTCATTATGAATAATGTGACAGTCAGTTTTCTTTGTCTATTGGCCGCACCATGAGACGGAGGACGACTTCCACACCAAAATTTTAAACCAATGGAGGTGTAAGAAACACAGATAACAACAAGGCAAAGAAAACAATATGAGAACATGAAGTATAAAGGAAACACCAATTGCCACTGTTGTTGCAAGTTCCCATAGAGACTTATTAACGGAAAGGGAATTACTATCATCGCAGTTAAAATCCAGACTCCCGCAATTGTTACCCCGTAGGCCCATTTTTTAACGTTGCGATGCCTGAATGGACGAAACGTCGCATGCATCCGATCTAAAGAAATTATTGCAATGCCTGTTACAGAGGTGAAAGAAAACCAGATGTTGATTATGTGAAGCACAAACAAAATAGGTGGCCATTCCAGCCGGATGAAAAATTCATCTGCAAATTCGCAACCGTAGAGGAGGAAATAAAATACTGCAAAGAAAGTGGCACTTCCTCCAACAAATATATCAGCCACGGTCAAGTTTATAACCAAGTACATGGCACGAGTGCGAAGATTACTGTTCTTTACAAAGAGGATAATTGATAGGAGGTTCACTGCAACCACAGCAACAATAGTAGTAAGGTATAGAGCATACCATGTACTGCACTCGGCTGAAGAGATTATCCAGGAGATTCTTCTGGAGAACATTGTTTTCTTTTAATTCTCTTTTCTCCTCCCTTCAGAAAGAAATCGAATAAAGTTTGGTTAGCTGAATAAAGGAAGTTAATTGGAAGGTGGACTAAGAAGACTGAAGTCTACTCCTTAAATATCAAGAATGGAGGTTGTACATTGACAACAATTCTTCAATAGAGTGCTCACCTTAACTTTAACTTCTTGATACTTTTGTTAATGCTGAAATAAACCCCTTGCTTTCACCCGTGGAAAGAAAAAATCAAAAGCAGCGGTTGAGAGGAGAGTAAGATGAATAGGTTGACTGAAAACTGAGGACAAAAAAATATATGTGAATTTTAGCTGTTACTGTTGGCGATCATTGAACTGCAAGTCACTAAGAAGTAATGGATCACCTGGTAGAAAGTTTATTGTCACTGGGAAGGGGGAAGTACTCAAGAAAGGTTTATACGGGAAGGCTCCGCCCCGAGGTCCAGCCCCTTACCCTTTTGTATATCATTTAATTATGACAGAAAAAGTACCTCTATCACATACCTAGTTTGGAACTTTGCATACATTTTTAACTGCTGTTCTGATCCAATGACCTTTAAACTATGAATAAATCACAAAAGAACGTTTTTCTTTTTACTTTTTCACAGCCATAAAATGCATTTGTTAACCTTATTCGGGCTTTTTTTACAGACCAAAATGATAGATTTTCCTACAGCTAGTAAATCCCCACCCTCTTATATACATGAAGCCCAAATAAGGTATTCCTTTTGGGCGGAGCCTCCCCGTATAGGCCATTGTAGGGAGTACCCTCCTCCCCCCCTTCACCCCCGTGGTACGTTTCAAGAATATTTCCTCAAACTTGAATAAGTCATTAAATATTCACAATGAGAATGTATCGTATTGCACTCTAATTGTGCCAATAAAAGTCAATCAACTTCCAAGTTATCGTACCTCGAAAATATCTCTGAATGAATATTAAAAAAGCCAATAATTAATATTATTATTCCACTATTATGTCATTTTACGATATAAGGTCAAGAGAACTAGCAAAATACGAGGCCGTAATACACCGTAGTGTCCTGGTTTAACCGGTTTACAACAGGGCGAATACCAGCGGATGCAAAAGGAGCAACTGTGGCTGACAGAATCAGGATGTTTTGGATACTCTCATTAGAAAATAGAAGCCAAAATACCATTTTTCTTTTGCAGTAAAATAATTAACCTCTCATTCAATTGTTTGGCATATAATACGCGCGAACATTTTGCTAATTGTTAACGTCATTCTCACAGACAGAATCAGGATGTCTCTGAATACTCTTACCAAAAAATAGAAGCTAATTGCCAGATAATTTTTTTTTTGTAGTGGAATAATAAACCTCTTATTCGATGGTTTAGCATATAATACGAGCGGACATTTTGCTCATGGCTCGTGTTTTTCCTCGCCCCTGCGGGGCTCGGAAAAAGCTACGCAATTCGCCAAATATCCGCACGTATTATATGCTAAACCATCGAATAAGGTGTATATACTTCATCTAAGCTTCTTTGGTATACGAAGTCCGATAAAGAAGTTCGCTACTACAACACTTCTGCCTAATGCAACGCGCAACGATTAACCAAAGTTATTAACCGAACGGAAGGCCTGTTTTTCAGACCTCCCATAGTGTAACCTTGATTTTGCCAAACCTTTCAGAAAAATTGTCGCTGAGATGAACTTGTCAATATGAACTTTCTTTTTGATGACTCCAGTACGTAGAACGAACAAAATCTTTTATTACAGCCTCTCAGCCTGTGCCGGGAACTAGGTAAGGGATGTGCGCACTTTCTTGTTCATCGCGGGTATGGCCATTATTTACCCCCTAACTGTTTCAGGCGAGTGCTACCTGTGCTACCCATTCTTGCTAACAGCTGCTTTCTGTTAGCTTCCTGTAACCGTTTATAGGTTTGTAACCACAATTATTTTTTTATGTCAGTTTCCCGTTAAAGGATAGGGACTTTGAAGCAAACGAAACATATATTTTTCAAAACATGTGGTCAACATCCTATGATGTTTTGTTCCATTGCATATGTTTGGGTTTTACTTAGTATTTTTTACTTATCCTTTGTTAAATTTTTAAACGCTCAATGATCTAGTATTATTCAAAACCTAAAAAGATGAAGAGATATTTCAAATTTCTACTTACAAAAGAACACACAAAATAAAAACTGTAGCGTCTTAAAACCTCTTTCTGCAAGGTATGGCGATTAAAACTGGCTGTACGTTGTATCTTCTTAAGAGCGGATGTCTGTAGAAATATCGACCAGAGATGGCAAAAATAAAATTTGTGAAAAATCCCCCCAAAAAATTATGTAAACTCCCCTAGGTATTCTAGTGATGAAAATATAAATTTCAGTTTCATTGGATAAATATTTTGGCGATACGGCGAATGTCAAGTTCGGGCGATTGACGGCCTCCGTCAGACCGCTTTTTTGGGCCCGTAGACCGGGCCACGAAAAGACCACGATTTCAATCGAATTCAAGTATTATTGAGCCCAAAAAGCTTCTTATCGTATTAAAAGGGATTTAATACACATAATGAGTGGTCATGTTCTTGAATTGATCGCAACTGGAATATTTTATGGATTTTTAAATATTTACAAAATTTTAAGGCTTTTACGCGAGCAAAATATTGTCAGATTTCAAAGGCCTAAAATCACATCCGATACATGATTTCTAACAGAAAAATACATTCTGCGTTAAAAAGCAATGTCTAAGCTTTCAAAATATGCTTTCAAAACTCTGGGCAACATATGAAATGAATTTTTGGGAACGCAAAATTCACAGAGCACTTTAGTGTAATTTGACCTTTCTGACTCGACAGTCTAGAGGTTCGGCGCGACACAAATAATCATTCCTCCAACAAATGTTTCAGCCAAAATACGTTTAATTTAGGCAATCCAAGTCCCACAGTGATACATAGATGCTTCATAAGTGTCATACCATTTTGTCAGCCGTAAAGAACTATTTCTCTGGCCTTCGGGTGCAGCAGTTGAACTCGCCTCGCCAATGTAAACATGTGGGTCAAGTTCTTATCACGAAACAGCGAAGTTTTCAAAATCTACACCAACTATCTATCCTGTCTAGTATATAATCAGGTCTACAATTTGTTTGTTTGTACCTTGTGTCCTTGTTTGACTTCATTCCCACATTGAAACTGAGACATGCGAAGTACAGTACAATGAAATTCCCGCCCGCTCGACGTCTCACGTGCCACGTGAAAGGGCCGTTCTAGACTTGATTGCGTACGATGCTGGCCGCGCGCAGTTCAGACTGTCAGATGAGAAAAAGTAAAATTCAGCGGATGGTACGATAAATAAACCAACCACAAACATTTACTTTTCTTTTTTTTGGCGTGCCATATCATTTGTTTTGAATACCCTTTGAAATTCCTACTTAAATCAAGCTACCAACAATGTCTATTGATATTGATATTTTGCAGTTTCCTATCCCCAAAGAAATCCCGTGATGAAAAAATTTCAAAACGAAAAGGAAATCCCTTTATCATCTCGGTAACTTTAACTCTCCCCTCCCCCTCATTATTGTTTGCGTTGTTCTTTTTGGTTGTTGGTAGTGGTTCGACACTTCTCCCTCTTCCTCTGTTTGTCCTGGTTTCTGTCAGTTTGGGAATATCCTAATGCGTTGTGCAATTGTATTGCAATATGCTGTATAAGGCCAGTGTAAAGCACATGTCAAGTAAGGGCGTCCTACCACGGTCTTAACTAGCGATTGCGGCGTCGATATTGATAGATTTTTGGACCGTCTGGTTTTACTAAGTTTACTCTAGTGCTGAAAATAAACGAGAGCTTGTACAGTACAGTGCTTGCTTTTGTGTGGCGATACAGAGTGCAAAAATGGAGCGTTGGGTGGGTGATCAGTGTGGTTCAAGTAATAATTAACCGAGCACACAGTACGTGCGCATAGCAGAGAGCAACCGATCAGTTAAGTGCCAGTTTACAGTCAGTTCTGCATCATGCCATTGAACTTGCGTAGGTGCCTGCACATCTTCGAACTCATTATAGAAGAATCAGTGTAACACGAACAAATCTTTATCTCCCCCGCCCCTGATCCGTTAGACACCTAAGGCTATAGGAAATAGCTTGATGACCTAGCGGATACGTGACCACTGATACAACTAGTGGTGTGAGATATGAACAATAATAATAATAATAATAATAATAATAATAATAATAATAATAATAATAATAATAATAATAATAATAATAATAATAATAATAATAAACCAGATATCATCGTTAAAGATTCAGTGAATTCCACCTGCAAACTTATTGATATGACTGTTCCATCAGATAGAAACATCGCACTGAAGGAAACTGAAACAAAATGCAAGTACAAAGACCTAGAACTAGAAATACAGAGAATGTGGCATATGAAAACCGTAGTGATCCCTGTGGTTGTTGGTGCGCTTGGTACAGTGAAGAAGGGTATGGTAGAAGACATCAAGAAAGTATCCGAGAGAGCTAGTATGACAGAGATTCAAAAGATCTGCATGCTGGGATCTGCACGAATCCTTAGAAAGGTGCTCAGTGTATGAACAGAATGATTGACTTGAGTGACTGACGCTTTAGGTGCATGGTTTGCGCCCGGCTGATGCGCAAAAAGAACACCAGCAAAGACTGTGATAATAGAGACAATAATAATAATAATAATAATAATAATAATAATAATAATAATAATAATAATAATAATAATAATAATAATAATAATAATAATAATAATAATAATAATAATAATAGCCAGAAACGCATATACAGTGCAGATACAGTGTAGTGCATTTATAGCTCCAGCTTGCAAACCACGCTTTTGAACCCCATTCTTGGCAGATAAATCAGCGTTGGAGTTTTTATCATAATGTTTACTTGCCTATATTGTGACTACAATAGTGCAATTGGTGACGACAGTTTAAAGTTAGCCAGCAAGTGCAGTAGCGAGTAGACATGTAGTAGCTTAGACCAAGAGTGCACTATCAAAGATTGGTGTCGCAAGCGCAATATCAGACGGTAGCAGGATTTTCTACATGTAATTAGGGGCCGGCCATTTGACTTTGACCAGGGTATGGATGATTTCATGGGTTTGCGTAAGAATTTTTTTCCCCCAAACCTCTTGCGATAGAATGTTTTCCCTGACATGCAAAGCTATTCTATGGCAGGTATTTTCTTACAAGACTTTTTTGTGCTCAAAATCAGACTTCAGGATATTTTTTCTGAAATCACCTATACCACCCCTCTTCCCCGCCCCCCTCCCCGCTCAGGTCTAAAACGGCCCCTTCACGTGACACGTGACTTGTCGAGCGAGCGGGAATTTCGCTGTAGTTTGCATGTCTCAGTTTTATTGTGGGAATGAAGTCAAACAAGGACACAAGGTACAAACAAACAAATTGTAGACCTGATTATATGCTAGACAGGATAGATAGTTGGTGTAGATTTGAAAACTTCGCTGTTTCGTGATAAGAACTTGACCCACATGTTTACAATAGCGAGGCGAGTTCAACTACTCTGACTACTGCATCCGAAGGCCGGAGAAATAGTTCTTTACGGCCGACAAAATGGTATGACACTTTCGACCTAATATATATGAAGCATCTATGTATCACTGTGGGACTTGAGATTGCCTAAATTAAGCGTATTTTGGCTGAAACATTTGTTGGAGGAATGATTATTTGTGTCGCGCCGAACCTCTTGACTGTCGAGTCAGAAAGGTCAAATTACACTCAAGTGCTCTGTGAATTTTACGTTCCCAAAAATTCATTTCATATGTTGCCCAGAGTTTTGAAAGCATACTTTGAAAGCTTAGACATTGCTTTTTAACGTAGAATGTCTTTTTCTGTTAGAAATTATGTATCGGATGTGATTTTAGGCCTTTGAAATCTGACAATATTTTGCTCGCGTAAAAGCCTTAAAATTTTGTAAATATTTAAAAATCCATAAAATATTCCAGTTGCGATCAATTCAAGAACATGACCACTCAGTATGTGTATTAAATCCCTTTTAATACGATAAGAAGCTTTTTGGGTTGAATGATACTTGAATTCGATTGAAATCGTGGTCTTTTCGTGGCCCGGTCTACGGGCCCAAAAAAGCGGTCTGACGGAGGCCGTCAATCGCCCGAACTTGACATTCGCCGTATCGCCAAAATATTTATCCAATGAAACTGAAATTTATATTTTCATTACTAGAATACCTAGGGGAGTCTACATAATTTTTTTTGGACTTTTTCAAAAATTTTATTTTTCCTACCTCTGGTCGATATTTACAGATATCCGCTCTTAAAATCTTCTCTTTTGCAAGGTATGGCGAATTTAAACTTCTCTTTAAAAGAAAGACAAACTTCAGCGAGGTTTAACTGTGCGGTGGTACCTATCAGCAAGATGACTTCGCGATCATGCGAGAATAGGAATTGTTTAAAGGCTTATCGTTGTTTTTTCTCACAACAACTTAGCGCTTACCTTTCCAACAAATACTGAGCTGCTTGGTTGTCTTGAAGGATATCTTGAAAGAAGCAGAGAGCTGAAAATTTTTTGCTCAAGTTGGCAACGGATTCATTCCCTGGACTGACGTCAAGGGTTTCTTTGTTCAACGTAAACGTTTTGAATCATAAGGATAAACTCTCAGTCAAAACGGTTCAAATCAAGTTTTGTATGTACTCCCAGTAAATGGTGTCCTTTCCTTAATTTCTCACCCTTTTAATAGCAAGAGTGAACGTGACGCTTGAGTTAATGTTCTAAACAGTTCTGACAGTTGCAGCCTTAATAGTCTATTAATTAGCCTCATATTTTTTTTGAGTTAAGTTTAACCTCATGATTAAGCGGCCAGTAATGAAAGTTCCAAAATAATTGAAGAATTATGTTCACAAGGTGCGTTGGACGATTTTCCCACCAGTTGAAATTTACACGTTTGGGTTTTCTTTTTACACGAAACTACCTTAACCGTACAAAGAAATCAGACGTCTAGCAGTTCAAAGTCCCGTATGAACGAAGTGTCCGGTCAAATTTTTCAGCCAGTCGAAAATTCGTCCGGTAGAGTGTGGCCTCGATCCTCTGCAGGCATCACTCTCCTGTATTAATGGGGAGAGAAAGGGGAGTAGCAATCCCTCACTTTCTTTCCTTCTTTTCTCGTTCGCAGACTCCTTACGGTCAGTGTAACCAAGCAAGCCTAAAGTACATAGGGTGAGTTTCCGGTGACGCGTAAAATTGACATAAGTACACACGTATATTTTACGCGCGTAAATAAAATAGAGGCAACGTATTGAAGGTCGCGCGTAAACGTAAAAGTTAATTAAAGTAAACTAAAAAGCGTCGCCTCTTTCATCGGGAGAAATGGCTATTGTTCTTGCGACATTTAATTACAGTCGGTGAAAGCTTCTTGGTCTGTAATATCGCTTATTGTTGTTCTAAAATGCTGAACAGGAGTCTTTTTCATTGGTTACCATGAACGCTATTTTACGGATCCGGTCTGGGTCAGCGAACAGATAACTGATTTTTAAAAAGATGTGTTGAAAATTGTAGTTTCGGTTCCTCGCATTAGAGTTTTGACGGAGCTCTGACTGATTACTCTATGAGTAAGACGGCACGTAAATTTTACGCGCGTTCGCAAGTAGATTGAAGTTACGTGGCAGTGGAAAGCAATCCTAAAGGTTGTTCAACTGTTCTTGCATATTAGCTAACGGTGAATTTTAACCTTGAATTTGACATGTATTATCATACGAATGCGTGTACTGAGTATACCTTTTTATGAAACTTTCAAACTTCATTTACATACTAAAAAGACTCAAATATTATTCGGAATAATTGCTGGTTCCTTTTTTCTTTTGTTCTAGCAAAAGCAAATATAAATTATTAACTGCTCTTTATTTAACAAATACTGAGAAGTCTTGACTGTGCTCTGTTCTGTTGCAACAAGCCGCGCGATCAATGTTCCCTTTTTAAGCGACACAACGACTAATTCATCCAGACTACAATTGTTATAATACGAACGTGTATAATGAGTATAGTCTTATACAACTCGCAAACTTCATTTAAATAGTAACAAAACCCACAAATTATTTAACATAATTGCAGCTTCCTCCTAGCTATTTTTCGTTCTAGCAAAAACGAATATAAATTATTAACAGCAAACTGCTTTTTAATTAACAAATAAGGCGTCCCTTGACTGTGCTCTGTTCTGTTGTAACTGAATCACGCCGAAAGCGGCTAGAGTACGAAAGAAGTGTAGGGGTAAACACGAGACGTAGTCGAAAAGAGCTTAGTCAAGGCTTCGTTATATATTTGTTTCGTGATAAAGAATCCTTTAAATTCCCCACGCATTGCTTCCTAATTTTCAAAACAAACTATTGGCAGATGATGTGACAGTTTTAGCTCCGTTTTTTATAATCTCACAGCTCTCATAAAGTACTCTTTTTCAACCAATCAGAGAGCGCGTTATAGCTGGACTAAGTTCTAATTGGTTATTAATAAAAACAAAGTTACAGCAACTGTAGAAGCACAGGTGGCGTCAGTGAAACGGAACATTGGCAAGGTTGCTGTGGCTTTCAATAACACACCAAGATCAAAAGCCAACTACTGCTTGCGTCTTCTGCTGTCGTCAATCAACTCCGTTAGCAAGAGAGATCAAGAAAAGTTTACTTCCATGAATTAAAATCGAAAAGTTCATGGTTTGTGATGTGTGATTAGTGGTTTCAATCCATTTTGTGAGTTTCTATGTTTCAAGGTTTGTTGCTTGTGATCGTAATTATGATTGACGGTAGCGAAAAACGTAATTCGGACAAGTTGGCTCTTAAACTTCATAGTTCGCGTGTTATGAATGGTTTTAAAGTGCGCGCGCTAATGGGACCAAGCCTACGCAGACGCATCAAGTCATTTAAACTTTTCGATGCATTAGGACCATATGATTAGAAAGATAACTACTTTTGTCTCAATTAAGAAGTTTCAAACGTCATAGCACTTAAGCATTTATCCGTGGGATGAGGAAATTTAATTTGAAGCATCCTGTTTCCTTTTTGTTGCGGAACAAAAATGGTGGTCGCTTCTTGTTCAGCCTTGTGTGTATCATTGTGCACTTATGAGTTTGGATTATCCAACTTAGTGTAAACTAAGTCAAAAAATACTGGTCAGCCCTGTAGGAGAACACGTGACCTATTGATGAACCTCCATATGCGATCACCTCCCACACGCGACCACCAATCCAAAACACCAAATTTTTTTCACGCAAAGCCTTATAGTTCAGTTTGTTTGAAATTGTCATTCCTTTGTGGTTCGATGCTCATTACTACGAACTGTTCAATGTCTGATATTGAAGTGATGCACAATTTTAACTGAGTCTTTTTAACATGTTAAAAACCGTTGAAGGTGAACGCTGGAGGTGATCATAGAGACTTTTTTTTTTATCTCAGTTCGAGCTCAGAGATTGAAGAGATTGGTTCCAGAAATGTTATATAGATACTGGTGTATTCTCTCCAACTAGCATTTTTAATCTTTTGATCAAGCAAGAGGGGGTCCTGAGCAAAACATGCTGTTGAAATTAAGGCAAAAGAAAAATGACTGTATTTAACTTAGAGGATTAGAATTTTCCTCGGTAATAATAAAGTCGCACTTCCATCTTTCCGAGATAGAAATAGTGAAAGGAAAGGGTTAGGCTAGATTAAGACTGATATATGCATTGAAAACAATTCTCTTAATCCCATTCCAGCGCTTGTTCCCTTCAAACACAATAAGCAAATAATATGCAGATTTAGCCAAGGCTTAAAGCGAAGCTCTAGAGGATTCTTTTAAGAAACGTCTTTTTCAAATAATTCAGCATTCGCTATATTAACAAGCGAGAAGCAAACAAGAAAATGGACCCCAGCCTACGATCAATTGAAAACCGATAACTGGTCAGCGGAGAACTTTAATTTCAATTAAGGTTACGTTGTTGCTGGGCTTCGATCAGAAGAAGTGTTGGCATTGCTAGGGGAAGAGACTGTTCCCTCAGCGAACTGCAGTGATACTACGAAACACGAGTCAGAGTACCAGTGAGGGTGTCGGTCAATAAACATAACCTCATCCCAAAGAGGATAATGTCCGGTATTATTGGCGTGTTCAGAAACGGCTGAGAGTTGAGTTCGTGATGGCGTATATCCCTTTCATAATCGTAAGACAAACGATAAAAACGGACCCTTTATACACCACACAACGATGAATAATATCTTTCAGGACAGTAAAGGAGTAGTAGTCTCAAAATTGACAAAAAATTACGGGCTTTTGAGAGTTACCTGACAAGTTTGCCATACTACAGTGTAAGTGTATAATTCCCATTTCGTAATATTCTCTCCTTTTCCAGTGACCTAAGCTATTATTAAAAAGTCATGATCACGGAAAACACCACTGGCAAAATCATGTTTAAATAGTATATTTATTGAATACTCTTAATTGGTTTACTTTACTGACAGAGACATTTTAGAAAGTCTAGCAACAGTTAACAAGCCCTATAAAGTAGATGTTAAGGTGTACAAAACAACATGATCTTGCCTTCATTATACATACTCTCTTATATTTTATCAATGGCCACATACGTATTAGACGGCAAAACGGCTCGTATTTTTGCCGAGGTTCAGGACGCGCCCGTGAGCGGTCAAACCAAAAGTTTGGAGCGAGAGGGTGAAAACGGAGAGTGAGGGTGAGCCTAAGGGCGTGTGAGGCTCGCGCGCTTTTCGAGAAAATCTCACTCCGGCCCTTCGCGTCTTTGCAAAACAGATTATGAAAAAAAAAAAAAAAAACGACTGTTTTCCAGTCTACATACGTAGTAGTGCTTCAGAAGGAAGAAAAAAAAAAAAGCGTAATTTACCCAGAAACCGTGTATAACAACAAGAGCTTTGATAACAACTAATTCTGAATGTAAATGTTCAAGATTATTTGGTTATTTCCGAGTTGCTTCAAGCCTCTGTTTCAAAGCGAAATGATTTGGATGAAACTGATTTGTTATTCTCATGCAAGCTAAACTCGTGATCGAAAAAAGGAGTTTAAACTTAGCCTCGCTTGCTTGAAAAGTGAAAGCTTTTGGAACTCGGAAATTCCCTGTTTATGAAGCATACTTTATACTGATTAAAAATGCCAAGAAGAGATTAGCTGAATATTTGATTTAATGTTTAAAACAATTGCTGTAAGTGATTTAAACAGCTTCAGAAACGTCCCCGGGCTTTTTCATCTCAATAGAATTGCTAAATAGGGACTTTAAGATACAACGACGCGACGGCGACAAGAACGTCGCTTAAAAAGTGAATATGCGTTCTTTCAGTCTTTATAGCGATTATTCCTACCCACTTACTTTGTCAATTGTAGGCAAGCTGAATTTCAAGGGACCATAGCCAAGCTCAAAAAGAGAAATAAAATTTCGTCGTTGCTTGTTTGCGTCCTCCATAAAACGCGAAATTAGGCATTTTCACGTCGCAGTCGTGCAAAAACGGGAAAGAAATGTACAAAAAAGTGTGATGCACGTGCGAAATTGTGGTTTTGCTGATTAAACCTATTGTTTTTTTGACGTTCTCGTTGTCGTCCGCGTCGTTGGATCTTAAAGTCCCTAATAATACATAAAAAGACGGCAAACAAAAGCAGTCAAAAGTAAGCCGACACGACAAGTTGTCAGGCAAAGTATAAACACCTAATGTATCCAATGCGTGACTCTCCACTTTAGAGATCGGCGTAACGCAGTTTCGCTCCGTCATTGAAATCGCGTCGAAATCACCGTTCATGTGTGAGAACAGAATCCCTATCTGGTATGATTTTCGTGGCGACACAAAAGCTATCCAGTATATATAGTCTGACCATAGTTAGCCTAATATGTTCAACCTCTACATCATTGCTAAAACTTCATTTGCACATACCGCAGCAATTACGTAGCTCGAAGAGGCAAAACTTGTGGCTACGTAAAACAATCACAAAAAAGGAGAAAATGTCTTACGTAATTAAAGTTAATAATTAAACTTAACAAAACTTATTTTGTCCCTTCTCCCTTATTTGAAGGGTCATTTCTCCCACAAGCTCCCTCTTGTTTTTGACTAGTCATCATTATGAACTTACAATTACCGTATTTATTCGATTAACCGCCCTGGGCGCTTATTAAATTTTTGGACCTTGAGAGCGGGCGCTTATTCGAGGTGGGCGCTTATTCGAGGCTGGGCGCTTATTAAATTTTCAGCATTTTCAGCAAGTGTAGTATGTTTATTTTGCAACAAAACAATAAATGGTAATAGCAAAACTCGAAGATGTAACAAGGCAAGGTTCCTGTAAAATACTTTGAAGAAAACTCCGTCTCCGGGGAAGACTCTTATTAGTACTTATTAAACGTTTTGGGGGTGGGGTGGGGGTGGTCGCTTATTTGAGTTTGAGTGAGAGTGGAAGGGAGGTGGGGTGGGGTGGGCGCTTATTCGAGGCTGGGCGCTTATTAACTTTTTCTGCCTTTAGGATGGGCGCTTATTTGAGGTGGGCGCAAATTCGAGGTTGGGCGCTTATTTGAATAAATACGGTAAGTGTTACCAAGAGAGAATAAAAGGGCAAAGAGCGCCCAGTCACGCCCGTGACTGGTACAAAGTCCTATTATGGCTCTTGCTGGGACACGTGAATTGTACCAAAGTTATTTTTAGTCCAATTACACGCTTAATTTTGGTGTCCGTAGGGCTCCGCAAACTTTTATTCAGTGCCTGTGATTCAAGAGGAAATTCAACAGTCGCAATAACAATCTTCTGCATTTGCAATTGTTTGCTTTGAGGCAGTCGCGCGGGGGACCATGTTGTTGATGTTTCACTGAATCGATGAAAATGTGCGGACGTCCCAGGAATTCCCTTTTGGCGTTAACGGGCATGAAGAGGAATAACAACATTTTGTCTTCGTCGACGTTTAAATAATACCAGAAGAGCTCTTCTGAACTCTGGCATTCTGATTGTGTAAATAATGGGATTAACAAGCGAGTTTGTGTGGTATAGAAGAGAAAAAGATAATCTCAAGCGAAAATGTGCCAGGGGAGAAAATCTAACTAGGCCAGAACGGAGAACAAAAGTATATACAACATATGGTAACCACAGCAGCAAAGATACAAGGGTCATTATGAATAATGTGACAGTCAGTTTTCTTTGTCTATTGGCCGCACCATGTGACGGAGGACGGGTTCCACACCAAAATTTTAAAGCAATGGAGGTGTACGAAACACAGATAACAAAAAGGCAAAGGCAACAATATGAGAGCCATAAGTAGTAAAAAAATAGCAATTGCCACTGTTGATGCAAGTCCCCATACCGACTTATCAAAGGATAGGGAATTAAAATCATCGCAGTTAAAATCCAGACGCTCGCAATTGTTACCCCGACGGCCCATTTTTTGATGTTGTGATGCCTGAATGGACGAAACGTCGCATGCATCCGCTCTAAAGAAATTACTGCAATGCCTGCTACAGAGGTGAGAGAGAACCACAGCTCTGCCATTAAAAGCACACTATTGACCATTCTGGGCTGATCAAAAATACATTTTCAGCTTCGCAACCGTAGAGGAGGAAAAGTAATACTATAGCGAAAGTGACACTTCCTCCAACAAACATATCAACCACGGTCAAGTTTATAACCAAGTACATGGCACGAGTGCGAAGATTACTGTTCTTTACAAAAAGGATAATTGATAGGAGGTTCACTGCGACCACAGCAACAGCTATAGTAAGGAATACAGCATACCATGTGCTGCACTCGGCTGAAGAGATCGTCATGGAGATCAATGTTTTCTTTTAATTCTCTTTTCTCCTCCCTTCAGAAAGAAATCGAATAAAGTTTAGTTAGTTGAAAAAAGGAAGTTAATTGGAAGGTGGACTAAGAGGACTGAACTCGACTACTTAAATATCAAGAATGGAGGTTGTACATTGACAACAATTCTTCAATAGAGTGCTCACCTTAACTTTAATTTCTTGATACTTGTGTTAACACTGAAATAAACCCCCTGCTTTCACCTGTGGAAACAAAAAAGCAACGGTTGAGGGGAGATAAAGATGAATAGGTGGGTCGGAAACTGAGGGCAAAAGAATATATGTAAATTGTAGCTGTTATTGTTAGCGCTCGTTGAACTGCAAGTCACTAAGAAGTAATGGATCACCTGGTAGAAAGTTTATTTCACTTGGAAGGGGGAGTACTCAAGAAAGGTTTTTACGGGAAGGCTCCGCCCCGCGGTCCAGCCCCTTACCCTTTTGCATACCATTTAATTATGACAGAAAAAGTACCCCTATTACATACCTAGTTTGGAACTGCTGTTCTAATCCAATGACCTTTAAACTATGAATAAATCACAAAACAAAAACTTTTTTTTTTGACTTTTTCAAGGCCATAAAATGCATTTGTTCACCCTTCGGGCCTTTTTTACAGACCGAAATGATAGAATTTCCTACTTTTTCATATACTTCAGCTGTAAATCCCCACCCTTTTATATACCTGAAGACCAAATAAGGTATTCCTTTTGGGCGGAGCCTTCCCGTATAGGCCATTGTGGGGAGTACCCCCCCCCCCCCCCAACCCCCGGGGTACGTTTCAAGAATATTTCCTCCATTAAACTTGGATAAGTCATTAAATATTCACAAAGAGACTGTATCGTATCGCACACTAATTGTGCCAATAAAAGTCTGTCAACTTCCAAGTTATCGTACCTCGAAAATATCATTTGAATGAATATTTAAAAAGCCAATAATTGAAGAAACTTCATAAGCTTCTTTGGTATACGAAGTCCGATAAAGAAGTTCGCTGCTACAACCCTTCTGCCCATTGTAAGGATTAACCAAGTTATTAACCGAACGGTAGGCCATAGTGTAAACAAGATACAATTTTTTAATTATTTGTTTTTAAATTTGCCAAACCTTTTAGAAAAATTGTCGCTGAGATAAACTTTTTGTCAATAAGAACTTCCTTTTTGATGACTCCAGTAGAGCGAACAAAATCTTTTATTGTAGCCTCTCAGCCTTTGCCGGGAAGGGATTTGCGCGCTTTCCTGTTCATCACGGGTATCGCCATTATTTACGCCCTAACTGTCTCAGGCGAGTGCTACCTGTGCCACCCATTCTTGCTAACAGCTGCTTTCTGTTAGCTTCCTGTAACCGTTTATAGGTTTTAAACCACAATTATTTTTTATGTCAGTTTCCTGTTAAAAGGTAGGGACTGAAGCAAACAAAACATATATTTTTTCAACATCCTCTGTTGTTTTGTTCCATTGCAAATGTTTGGGTTTTTACTTGGTTTTTCTTACTTATCCTTTGTTGAACTTTTAAACGCTCAACGATCTAGTATAATTCGCAACCTAAAAGATGAAGATATTTTTGAAATTTCTAGTTACAAAAAAACAATACACAGAAACTTAAAACTGGCTGTATCTTCTAAAATCTTCTCTTTTGCAAGGTATGGCGAATTTAAGCTTCTCTTTAAGAGAAAGACAAAATTCAGCGAGGTTTAACTATGTGGCTGTGACTATTAGCAAGATGACTTCGCGATCATGCAAGGAGAGAAATTGTTTTAAAGGCTTAACATTGTTTTTTCTCACAACAACTTCTAACATAGCGCTTACCTTTCCAACAAATACTGAGCTGGTCGGTTGTCTTGAAGGAGGCAGAGAGTTGAAGTTTGTAACGGATTTATGTACCCCAATAAATGGTGTCCTTTCCTCAATTTCTCACCCTTTTAATAGCAAGACTGAACGTGACGCTTGAGTTAATGTTCTAAACAGTTCTGACAGTCGCAGCTGTAATAGTCTATTAATTACCCCTTTATTTTTTTGAGTAAAGTCTAACCATACGATTAAGCGGCCACCAATTAAGCGCCCAGCAATAAAAGTCCCAAAATAATTGTAGAATTATGGCCACAATTAGATTTTAGTTTTGTCTGTGACGCATGCTACTATTTTCACGTGGCCGCGGCTTTCTTTTGACTATCCTGATCACAGAGTTCTCCTATTGTTTACACATCTATCAAGTGATCACAAAACGTTTGATAATTGATACACTTATCGTAAATGATCTAATAAACGCCCCCTCTCTAATGAACGCCTCCTATCTTATTAACGCCCCCCCCCCCCCCACCTAAGCTGACAAGTTTGTATTAAACGCTCCTCTCCATTAAACGCCCCCTGTCTAATAAACGCCCCCCTTCCCTGAAAACCACACATAAACTGGAAACAGATGTACAATACAATCAAACAATTTATTTGCGTTCTTGCTTAATTAACACCGGTGGATGTTGACATTGAGCTATAAGAACTACCAGTACGGTACCCTTTTCCGCCACTTTGTATGTACCAAATACCGTTATGGATTTGGCTCTGTCATTTAGTTTATTATAATACCGTATTTAGGTTATCATGTATAAACGCCTCTCTCTTTAAACGCCTCTTATCTTTTAAACGCCCCCCCCCCCCCCACCTTGGACCCTTGAAATTTAATAAACGCCCCCCGGCGTTTATTAGATCATTTACGGTAGTTTGGCTTTGTTCTATTTTTTAATATAATGAAAGGAAAATACAGTCAGAAATAGAAGGTGACGAATGATTATGCGTCGCGTAGAATGTCTGGTAACATCCGGGAATTCAACAGGCTACAGCCTTATTCAAGCCTTATTCAAGCCACGATTTGGTCCTTAAAATATGGCGGAATAATAAGACTGAAGCGACTTTGAGAGTTTTTTGTCTCTGATTGTGAGTTGCTCGTAACCAATTCCCAGTGGGTACCACCGGAATATAAATATCAAGAAACATCAAATTAAAGATCTTACCTTCGATTAATGCCTGCTTATCGGATTTTTTTTCGCTAAAAACCAACCAAAAGGCATTTTGCCATTTTTGCATGGAATTTCGCGTGCGTAGACTTTCACGGAAAGATTAATAAAACCAAAGTTTGCAGAAATTGCGATCAGGGTAACACCTGAAATCTTGACATCTCTTGTCTGTCTTTAAAACCACCAAAGTCTTTTGAACCAAGGAATACGATAAAAACTGTTTTTTTTTTGTTTCCCTTTGAGGTTGACCCGAACTCATGAGGGGTAGACAGCGCGAAGAAACCTTCCAGAAAACGTCTTGGAAAGCCAAAAAAATTTCTCCCCGATTCCGGCCGTCATCTTTGTTATTTCGCAAACTTGTTTCCAGTACTCTTTGACCGTTTTGTTGTTTTTACCTCATGTATACTTCATTTAGAAGTGTCACGGCAAAAAAGACAAAACGCTAAGCCCTGCCCGGACGGGAAATTTTTTGTTAACCTCAATATAATGGACTGGGAATTCTACGCGATGGGACACATGATGTAACGTTTTAGTTACAGACAGTGCCGCCTTTTCCGATTACAATAAAAATTTAGATCATAGTCTATACTGTGGTACTTTTGTTCGTGGAAAGTTGGAAGACGCTCACCACAACAATTTGAGGAGAAATTACTTGTTTGTTTCGATACTCTAGCCATTTTGATCAGTATTATATCCCGTCTCTTGTGTGGAAGTTGTCAGAAATCTCTTAAGGTTTTTGTTTCAGAATAAAGTTTCAGCTAAGATTTTGCTTATTTCGGACGATCCTCTATTCAGCTGCTAACCTCCACCAAGAGGCCCAAGGGTATAGCGGCTTAATGGAGGTTCATTGTCAAAATGTGCTTGATATTAGCTTACTTTTTAAACCGGAGGTTTGCACGTATTTGCAAAGATTAAAGCTAATGCTTGCTTCCTTTTTAAGCGGCACAACGTTTAATTCATCCAGACTACAATAGACCATTTCAGAGTTCCCCCAGGCCTCTGTTTCAAAACGAGGTTAAGTGCTCAGCCTTTGATATGGAAATCATTTTTCATTCTCGTGTAACTAAAACTCATTTTCACAAGAAAGATTGTGCACCTAGCCTCATTTTGAAAGTGAGGGTTTTTGGAACTCGGAAGTGGCCTATTGTTCTAATATGAACGTGAAAAGAGCATATTCACTCACGTGGCCAGCATCTATGCAAATTTATGAGAACAAAAGAAATGTTTACTCAAGATAGAGTCCAACTCCCACAGGATTTGTTTGGAACACCAATATGGCCGCCGTTTCATTGTTTTGGAATACCAATATGGCCGCCGTGACGTCATGTGAATATCCTCTATAATGAGTATAGTCTTATACAACTCGCAAACTTCACTCAAATATACTAAACAAAACCCACATATTATTCAAAATAATTGCAGCTTCCTTCTGTTTTTCGTTCTAGCAAAAACAAATATTAATTATTAACAGCAAACTGTTTTTTAATTATCAAATAAAGCGTCCCTTGACTGTGCTCTGTTTTGTTGTAACTGAATCACGCCGAAAGCGGCTAGAGCACGAAAGAAGTGTAGGGGTAAACACGAGACGTAGTCGAAAAGAGCTCAGTCAAGGAAGAGTGCATTTATTTACAACGAATCCGTTCTAACACTGACACCTTAAGCGCTGCACGAGTCTACAGAGCAATGATAATGCCCATATTTACTTATTGTGGTCAAATTACGCTTGGTTGGTCAGAGACACGAAGGTGCCAAATAAGAAACCTGGAACAACGAAGTCACAGGATTATTCTGCAAAACTCAAAATGTCTAAACTGTGAACTCCGTCTATCCTCAATTGAAATTTTTTTGAAGAAAAAGGCTTGTTTATTTGTTTTGGATTGCCTAAAAGGCCAAGTTTTGTAGTCCTTTCAAAGATTATTTTAATCTTTTAATCCACGATTTTAATAAGAGGAACAGCGGGACCACCATTGCTTTGCCGAAAGTGAAACTTGACTTTGCCCTGAAAAGTTTTTACTTTTTAGGCGCTTCAACTTTTAATTTTTTACCTTTAAAAATCAAGCAAATTAGCTGTAGGATACTATTTAGGGAGTCTTTAGATCAATTTCTTGTATAGTGTAGTTAGTTAGTTGCGTAGTCATTCTTATCTTATTTTAGTTTTTATCCTTATATTATGTTATTATGACAGGACCCCTTTGATAACAGTGCTCTTGCACTGAAGGGCTATCCTGTATAAATATTCGTTATTATTATCATTATTATTATTTTGACTTCATTGGCTTCTTTTTACATACTGTTATATTTTATCAATGACCACATACGTATTAAACTTTAAAACAGCCCTACTTTTTGCCTTCGTTAAGAACGTGCGCGCGAGCGGTTAATCGAAAGGCGGGAAGGTGGAAAAGGGCGAGTGATACTGGGCCTACGAGCGTGTGAGGCTCCCGTGCTTCGCGCGAAAATCTCAAGCCTGCCCTTTGGGCCTTTGTATTACCGATTATGAGAGAAAAAAAAACGACTGTTTTGCAGCTTACATACGAAGTAGTGCTTCAGAAAATAAAAGAATAAAAAATACACCATAAAACCGTCTATAACACCTAATTAGCTTAAAATCTAAAAGTATAATATTAATAGGCTATGTCTTAGTCACCCCAAGCTTCTGTACGTTTTAAGCGAAATGATTTTGACAAAAATGACGTTTTTTACTCCCATGCAAATGAAACGTATTATCACAAAAAGGATTTGCACTTAGCCTTGCTTGGAAAGTGAGGGTTTGTGGAACTCGGAAATTACCTGTTAATAATGCATATTTTATCTTGATTAAAACCATTAATTACGAAAAGATAAATTTCCTAAATACAGTAAAACCCGCGAATAAGAACCTGCATGATAGGTTCTTATTTTCTGAAGAAAAAATACATTGTATCCAGTCATTCCTTTTGTAAAACCCGCCTACCATAACATTGCAGTTGGAGCTATAAGGCTTCTACGTCTCCAAAGAGGACCCTTAAGGTTGACATATCTTACTCGCAAAAGTGCACAGATTTATTTCATGGACTTTTAGCAAAATAAGGCCCCGTTTCAAATTTTAGGCTATACAGGTTCTTGAATAGAGGAGGCCTAACTGGTAAATTTAAGCCTTACATTTTCTTAAAAATCAAGTTCTTAGTCGCGGGTTTTACTGTAGTTTATGTAATGTTCAAAACACGCGCTGTGAGTGATTTGAACAGCTTCAAAAACGTTCCCTTAGTATTTTATTTCAATAGGATTCTTAATAATGCATTGAAAAAGGAAAAAGCTGTCAAAATAACAAAGGCTACATTGGTCAAATACTATGCAAATAGATTAAACAACCCAAGTACACAGCGCCAAGGGAGGGAAGGGAGGATGGGGGCTACTCAACAAAGTTTTATACGCGGGAGGATCCGTCCCGTGGTCCAACCCTTTACCAGCTTTTATATACCATTTTTGACACAAAAGGTACCCCTTACTGGGAAATGATAAGCCTTTCACATACCTAATAAACGCTGCATCCCTTTAACTGTTGTAAATGCACTATCCTTTAAATATGAAATACTAGCAAAACTACACTTGAAGCCTGAAAATGGCACCCCGTCTAGTGCATTGTAGGGAGTACCCCACCCACCCCGGGTTACACAGTTTTTAAAAGAGTCTATCTGCCTTCGCAATACGGCTCTCCAAATGAAAGAAATTTCAGCATTTTGATGATAATCGTACAGGAGGAAAAAAAATTGCTCGCAGAAAGTGTCATTTCCATTGCGCAATTCCTCAAGTTCATTAGACAATAAGCATGCCTACTGAAAATTAACGAGTTAATATTTCAGCAGTTTTTTAATTGGTTAAAGGAGCTAGTACGAGGATATTGCTGTTTTAGGTCCATCTTTGCTCCCGTAGAGTTATGAAGAAGATATAATAGTAATAATAATATTATAATAATAATAATAATAATAATAATAATAATAATAATAATAATAATAATTTTTTTGGATAACATTAAAACTTGATAATGTTGGCTCAACTTTTTCAAGTCAATCCATATTCATCCTTGCCAACCTTTTTGCAACAACAACAGGAAACGTTTTCAACGCTTAATTAAATGGCATGTAATGTAAAAAAATTAAAACAAGACTGGACCATTGTTTTTCAAAATCAATTGATCTGAAGAGACTGTTTATCAATTTTGAAAAGATATTAGCAAATAGCGTGAGGTAGCCCCTTGAAATGAGTAACAGCTTCCGTATACGTATTTACAGTCTTTTTAGAGCGATTTTCGTATGACCTTGAAATAAACACACCAGAAAAAAACAGAACAGCACACGAAAGGAAATAGAGCGATTTGATTGGTTTATCGAACGGATAGAGACGGGAATGGCTTTTGGTTGGTTAAGAAAACGTTCGGGTGAAATTAAAACCTTCATGCCCGAGAACTTTCCAAAAATCAATTGATACTTCGCTTTGACATCATACTGCAACACGACTGGCCAATCGAACAATGTCGCCTGCATAAAAGGGTTTTCTTTAGCGGGAAAACGAAGAGTCCATGTTTTGATCTTTGATAAAACAAATAACGAACACTTAGCCGAAACCATTTTTCGAGGTCATAGCAAAATTGCTCTATCGATCTAAAGTTAGTAATAACACTATGCATTGAACTACTATTTTCAAGAGATTTTGTTTCATGCAGCAAAACAGCAATAGTTGACATAGTTGACTGGTCATCATTTGAACTTACAATAAAGTGTTAGACAAGGTAAATTAACGGGCTTGAAGAGGAATAGCAGCATTTTGTCTTTGTCGACGTTTAAATAATATCAGGAGAGCTCTTCTGAACGCTGGCATTCTGATTGTGTAAATAATGGGATTAACCAGCGAGTTTGTGCGGTATAGAAGAGAAAAAGATAATCTCAAGCCGAAATATGTCAGGAAAGAAAGTCTATCTAGAACAGAATAAGGAACAAAAGTATATGCAACATATGGAAACCACAGCAGCAAAGATACGATGGTCATTATGAATAATGTGACACTCACTTTTCTTTGTCTATTGGCAGCACCATGGGACAGAGGACGAGTTCCACACCAAAATTTTAAAGCAATGGAGGCGTAAGAAACACAGATAACAATAAGGCAAAGGAAACAATATGAGACCCATAAGTACAAAGGAAATAGCAATTGCCACCGTTGATGCAAGTTCCCACAGAGATGTATTAACGGATAGGGAATTACTATCATCGCAGTTGAAAGCCAGACGCCCGCAATTGTTACCCCGTAGGCCCATTATTTGATGTTGCGATGCCTGAATGGACGAAACGTCGCATGCATCCGATCTAACGAAATTACTGCAATGCCTGTGACAGAGGTGAGAGGGAGCCATGCCTCGGCCAACCGTAGAGGAAGAAATGAAATACTAAAAAGAAAGTGGCAATTCCTCCAACAAACATATCAGCCACGGTCAAGTTTATAACCAAGTACATGGCACGAGTGCGAAGATTACTGTTCTTTATAAAAAGAATAATTGATAGGACGTTCACTGCAACCACAGCAACAGTTACAGTAAGGTCTACAGCATACCATGTGCTGCACTCGGCTGAAGGGATCCTCCTGGAGAACATTTTTTTTTTTTATTCTCTTTTCTCTTCCCTTCAGAAAGAAATCGTATAAAGTTTGGTTAATTGAAAAAAGGAAGTTAATTAGAAGGTGGACTAAGAGGACTGAAGTCGACTCCTTAAATATCAAGAATGGAGGTTGTGCATTGACAACAATTCTTCAATAGAGTGCTCACCTTAACTTTTATTTCTTGATACTTTTGTTAAAGCTGAAATAATCCCCTTGCATTCACCTGTGGAAAGAAAAAGTCAAAAGCAGCGGTTGAAGGGAGAGTAAGATGAATAGGCCTGAAAACTGACGGCAAAAAAATATATATGTGAATGGTAGCTGTTTTTGTAAGCGCTCATTGAACTACAAGTTACTAAGAAGCAATGGATCACCTGGTAGAAATTTTTTTTTTACTGGGAAGGGGGGGGGGGGGGGGGTAATGAAGAAAAGCTTATACGGAAAGGTTCCCGAGGTCCAGCCCCTAACCCTTTTGAATACCATTTAATTATGACAGAAAGAGTACCACTATCACATACCTAGTTTGGAACTTTGCATACATTTTTAACTGTTGTTCTAATCCAATGTCCTTTAAACTATGAATAAATCACAAAACAAGAAGTTTTTTTTTTTTTTTTACTTTTTCACAGCCATAAAATACACTTGTTAACTCTTCGGGCCATTTTTACAGACAGAAGTGATAGATCTTCCTACTTTGTCATATACTTCAGCTAGTAAATCCCCTCCCTTTTATATACATGAAGCCCAAATAAGGTATTATTTTTGGGCGGAGTCTCCCCGTATAGGCCATTGTAGGGAGAACTCCCACCCACCCACCCCCCCCCCCAAACCCTCGGGGTACGTTTTAAGAATATTTCCTCCCTTAAACTTGTGCCAAGAAAAGTCAATCAACTTCCAAGTTGTCGTAGATCGAAAATATCTTTGAATAAAAAAGCCAAAAAAGCTTCTTTGGTATACGATGTCCGATAAAGAAAATCGCTACTACAACCCTTCTTCCCACTGCTAAGTGCAACGATTAACCAAGTTATTAACCGAACGGTAGGCCCGTTTTTCAGACCTCCCATACTGTAAACAAGATACAATTTTTTTTTTAAATTTTGTCAAACCTTTCAGAAAAATTGTCGCTGAGATAAACTTGTCAATATGAACTTCCTTTTTGATGACTCCAGTACGTAGAACGAACAAAATCTTTTATTACAGCCTCCCAGCCTGTGCCGGGAACTAGGTAAGGGACGTGCGCACTTTCTTGTTCATCGCGGGTATGGCCATTATTTACGTCCTAACTGTTTCAGGCGAGTGCTACCTGTGCTACCCATTCTTGCTAACAGCTGCTTTCTGTTAGCTTCCTGTAACCGTTTATAGGTTTGTAACCACAGTATTTTTTTTATGTCAGTTTCCCGTTAAAGGATAGGGACTTTGAAGCAAACGAAACATACATTTTTCAAAACATGTGGTCAACATCCTTTGATGTTTTGTTCCATTGCATATGTTTGGGTTGTTACTTGCTATTTTCTTACTTATCCTTTGTTTAATTTTTAAACGCTCAACGATCTAGTATTATTAAAAACCTAAAAAGATGAAGAGATATTTCAAATTTCTAGTTACAAAAGAACACACAAAATAAAAACTGTAGCGTCTTAAAACCTCTTTCTGCAAGGTATGGTCATTAAAACCGGCTGTACATTGTATCTTCTTAAAATCTTCTGTTTTGCAAGGTATGGCGAATTTAAGCTTCTCTTTAAAAGAAAGACAAAATTCAGCGAGGTTTAACTGTGAGGCGGTGACTATTAGCAAGATGACCTCCTGATCATGCGATGAGAGGAATTGTTTTAAAGGCTTATCGTTGTTTTTTGTCACAAGAACTTAGCGCTTACCTTTACAACAAATACAGAGCTGCTTGGTTGTCTTGAAGGATATCTTGAAGGAAGCAGAGAGCTGAAAAATGTTTGCTCAAGTTTGCAACGGATTCATTCCCAGGTCTGACGTTAAGAGTTTCTTTGTTCAACGTAAACGTTTTGAATCACGAGGATAAACTTTCAGAGGAAAAGGTTCGAATCAATAAATGGTGTCCTTTCCTTAATTTCTCACCCTTTTAATAGCAAGAGTGAACGTGACGCTTGAGTTAATGTTCTAAACAGTTCTGACAGTTGCAGCTGTAATAGTATGTTAATTAGCCCTATATTTTTTTGGAGTTAAGTTTAACCTCATGATTAAGCGGCCACCATTTAAGCGGCCAGTAATGAAATTCCCAAAATAATTGTAAAATTATGTTCGCAAGGTGCGTCGGACGATTTTTCGACCAGCTGAAATTTACGCGTTTAGGTTTCCTGTTCACATGGAACTTCCTTAACCGTACAAAGAAATCAGACGTCTAGCAGTTCAAAGTCCCGTATGAACGAAATGTCCGGTCAAATTTTTCAGCCGGTCAAAACTTCGAGCGGTAGAGTGTGGCCTCGATCCTCTGCAGGCATCACTCTTCTGTATTAATAGGGAGGGAAAGGGGAGTAACAATCCCTCAGTTTCTTTCCTTCTTTTCTCGTTCGCAGACTCCTGACGGTCAGAGTAACCAAGGAAACCTAAAGTACATAGGGTGGGTTTCCGCCGACGCGTAAAATTATTTACGCGCGTAAATAAAATAGAGGCAATGTATTGAACGTCGCGCGTAAAAGCAAAAGTTAATTAAAGTAAACTAAAAAGCGTCGCCTCTTTCATCGAGAGAAATGGCTATTGTTCTTGCGACATTTAATTGCATTCGGTGAAAGCTACTTGGTCTGTAACCTCGCTTATTGCTATTCTCAAATGCTGAACAGGAGCCTTATTCATTTGTTACCATGAACGCGCGCCAGTACTCTTCATCCTGGAGTAGGCGGGTTAAACTAACAATAGCCGAATCTCTCTGTTGTTTTCCCTTTTGTAAGGCCAGATCACACCTTTGCGCATTCTAAGTTCTCCTTAATCAACTGTTAAGAGTTTTAGAGCGCTATTTTACGGATCCGGTCTTGATCAGGAAGAGATAACTGACTTAAAGATGAGTCGAAAATTGTAGTTTCTGTTCCTCGCATTAGAGTTTTAACAGAGCTTTGACTCTCTATGAGTAAGACGGCAGGTAAATTTTACGCGCGTTCGAAAGTAGATTGAAATTACGTGGCAGTAGAAAGCGATCCTAAAGGTTGTTCAGCTGTTCTTGCATATTAGCTTACTATGAATTTTAACCTTGAATTTGACATCTATTATGAGATGAAGTCGTGTACTGAGTACCTTTTTATGAAACTTTGCAACCTTCATTTAAATACAAAAAAGACTCAAATATTATTCGGAATAATTGCTGGTTCCTTTTTTCTTTTGTTTTAGCAAAAGCAAATATAAATTATTAATTGCTCTTTTTTTAACAAATACTGAGAGGTCTTGACTGAGCTCTGTTCTGTTGCAACAAGCCACGTGATCAAACGCTTTAACAAATGCTAAAAGCCATGCCAGAAAGAAATTTTTCTACCTACTTCTTGAGTTTTCTACGTACAAAATAAAAAGGCACAGTCAAGGCTTTATTGGTTTTATGATGAAGAATCGGTTTAATTCCCCACGATTAACTTCTAATTTCCAAAACAGGGTGACAGCTTACCTCTGTGTTTAATAGACTCATATAGCACCCTTCCCTTTTTCAACCAAACAGAGTGTGCCTTTTATCTGAACCTTATCATAATTGTTTGTTACTAAAAAACGAAATTGCAGCAACCGTGGACGCACAGTTGCCAGTGAAACGGACAATTGGCAAGATTATTGCGGCTTTTAATAACACACCAAGCTCAAAAGTCAAGTCAATCAACTTAAGCGGACCATAGCAGGTGGATCAAGCCTAATATAAGAAACTGTATAGGAAATAAAGAGTTTGTATGGGAAATAAAACTCAGATCAGAAAAATGAATAAAAGCGGTAATCAATAAAATGTAAATACTGTCTCCTGGTGTCATTGTCTTTCTTTTTCTAAAGTTTCAGTTCCATTTGAATACTTTTTTTTTGTTGTTCATTTATATGAGGCTAACTTTTATTTCATACGTCATTCACACGTACGCAATTTTCATTGGCTAATATGCAGGGGATTATCGGGGGGTGAGTACCCTCAAAATGCACTCATCATATTTGAAACTTTTATAGAATGTTTAAAATGGTCGATTACGCAGAATCGTTAAGGTCGTGCGTTTACTGGTTCGAAAATAGCATATAATGGGTGGATAAAACAGTTGAAATAAAAAGAAGTTCGAGAAGAATTTTCAACCTTTTACTTAACACTTGTGTTGTTAAAACAAATCGGGGAATAGAAGACGAATTAAAAAACTGCTGTTATTTAAATTTAAAGGAAACTTCTGGATAAATAAAGAAAAATTTTGCTCGCCTGAAGGGTGGAGGACAAATCGCCAAAAGAAGCTCGACAGCAGTAGCTACAGTATGAAATTGCTTGGCCGGATGATCTGCCATACAGGCTTGAGATGTTTTCTTTAGTAAGCATTTCCGTTAATATATTTTGTTTTGTCAGCTGAATAGATAAGGAAAAACTGCCACCGTGTGATGACCATACTTAATTTCCGATGCTGATGTTTTATTTCTTGAAGCCTAGATATAGCCTGTCGCGCGTCCGAGTGTGTCAAGAAGTCGTGGATTTCGTGTCGCTTATATAGACTTTCATAGCGCGTTTGTTACCGCCATTAAAATCACCTGATGCTTCTTTTAAAAAATTACCGTAGATGCAACTATCTTTTTTCTTATTATTATTACTGCAATGTCGTTACATCCATTTATGTCACAATGTAACGAAAACTTTTCTTGAGAATGACTCAGAGTGTATGATCGTCCCATGTAAGGTCTAATAGAGTTTCCAGAATCCAGGAAATTTTTGCTTGTTAGTAGAATCCGGAATACACTAACGATTGGAATCTTAAATCCAACTTCCACTGACACTGGGAATCTGGAATCCAGTATCTGGTGATCCGGATTCCAAGGAGTGGAATTAAGAATCCAAGACAGCCTTGGATCCTCTTACATGTAGACTGTTTACAGTAGTCATAACATAAGATAACATAACATAACATAACATAACATAACATAACATATGGATAACTAATGGATAACTAATAACTAACTAATAACTAACTAATTTTATATACTTCATCTAGTGAAATCCCTACCCTTTAACATACACTTTATTACGACTCCTCTTTACGGGGCTATTCTGTCGTAACATAGAATAATAACAAATTAATACACAATAATAAAAATTACAATGGGGTAAAAATATTTACATGTGTTACGAAAAGAAATATTTACATGAGTTTATATATAGAGAATACTTCATGGAAAGTGCTGCCGTACGGTATTTACGCACGAGTTGTTGACGCATCAAAAATCGAACGAGTGAGCGCAGCGAACGAGTAACATTTCTGATACAAAAACAACGAGTGCGTAAATACCGTACAAAGGACTTTCCTTTCGGTATTGTGTTTATTTTATACATACTGAGACATTCATCATTTTGGGGGCCTTTTTATTTTAAATCTTTCAAAAATGCTAAAATTTGCCGTTACACACTTACAGCAAAATGACAACGAAAACGAAGTATCAGCTTTTTTAGTAAAAGCGTTTGTTAAAAACATAAATGACGGTAAGGATATGAGGTAAACCAAGAACTATAAGTAATCTTAACTGTTTGTTCTCAATGCGCAATTGAAAATGCGTGAATTTAAGTAAAATGGCCGGTTTCAATATAAGCTTAAGCAAAAAAAGCAAAGTAGCTCCGAAAAAAGCAGAACAAAAGCTTACGTCTCGTTCTGTTTTTCCCTTTCCGCTGTTGTTTCGCTGGCTCTCTACCGTTTTCTTTTTCGACAGTGAAACAAACGAAGCTATTCCACTCAATTTCCGAAATGTTTTTCACTTTTTTTGCGAGACAAACTCTTTGAGTAAAACTTTTCTCGTTCAATGTGTGTGGAAAGGCGGGAATTTTGGCGCGAAACTCACACACCTCAGTGGCTTCTGATTGGACGTATCATTTTTTTCACACGTGAAAAAACATCGTTCGCGATTCTGATTGGACGTATCATTTTTTTTACCTGTGAAAACCATCGTTCGCTCCTCTAATTGGCTAGAACTAATTTGCGTACGAAAATTTACGACATAGCTTTTTGGTGAGTATTTCTCATTATTGATGTAATAAACAGTAACATGCCTAAACCCTGAAAATGGTACCACTTTCGGGCGGAGCTTCTCCGTGTAGGGCATTGTAGGGAGTATCTCTCCCGGTTAACACGGTTTACTGAATAGGCGTCTATTTGCCTTCGCAATACGGCTCTCCACTAACAGAAATTTCAGCAGTTTGATGATAATCGTACAGGAGGGAAAAGAATTGCTCAAGGAAAGTGTCAATTCCATTGGACAATTCCTCAAGCAGGCATTGAACAATATGCCTACTGATCATGAATATTAACGAGTTAATATTTAATGGGTTTTTTAATCAGTTAAAGGAGCTATGACACGGGAATATTGCTGTTTTAGGTCAAATCTTTGCTGACCAGCTCATTACTTAGTGCCTGTAGCCATCCACAAAAATGTTCCTGTAGAGTTATAAAGAAGATATCAAACAAATTTCATCAGGGAGCCGACTAACCATAATAATTTTTGATGGATAGCATTAAAACTTGAAAACGTTGGCTCCTCCTTGCCAACCCTTTGCAAAAATAACAAGAAAAGTTTTCCGTGCGTAAATATGTCATATAATCTAAAAAAGTTAAAACAAAATTGGACCATTATTTTTGGAAATCAATTGATGCGAGGAGACTGTTTATCTCTCTCAAAAAGATAGCAAATAGCGCGACGTCGCCCCTTCAAATGAGTAACATCTGCTGTATATACATTTACAGTCTTTTGAGAGCGATTTTCGTCTGACCTTGAAATAAAAACACGCGAACAAAACAGAAACAACAAACAAACGAAATGGAGCGATTTGATTGGTTCGTCGAAAGGATACAAACGCTCGTGGCTTTTGGTTGGTTAAGCGAATGCTCGGGTGAAAAAACTTCATACTCCGGAGAACTTTCCGGAAATCAATCAATACTTCGCTTTGACATCATACTGAAATACGATTGGCCAATCGAACAGTGCCTTCTCCACACAAATTAGGGAAAGCGAAGAGTCCATGTTTTGATCTTTGATAAAACAAATAACGAACACTTACCGAAACCGTTTTTCGAGGTCACAGGAAAATCACTCTATCGATCAAAAGTTAGTAATAAAACTATGCATTGAACTACTATTTTCAAGAGATTTTGTTTTATACAACAAAAGAGCAGTAGTTGACATAGTTGACTGGTCATCATTTCAACTTACAATAAAGTGTTAGATATGGTAAATTAACGGGCTTGAAGAGGAATAACAGCATTTTGTCCTTGTCGACGTTTAAATGATATTAGGAGAGCTCTTCTGAACTCTGGCATTCTGATTGTGTAAATAATGGGATGAACAAGCGAGTTTGTGTGGTATAGAAGAATAAAATACAATTTCAAACGTAAAAGTGTCGTGAAAGAAAGACTGTGTATAACAGTCAAAGAAAGAAAAGTCAATATAATATCTGGTAACCACAACAGCAAAGATACAATGGTCATTATAAATAATGTGACAGTCAGTTTTCTTTGTCTATTGGCAGCACTATGTAACGGAGGACGGGTTCCACACCAAAATTTTAAAGCAATGGAGGTGTAAGAAACACAGATAACAATAAGGCAAAGGCAACAATATGACCGCCATAAGTACAAAGGAAATACCAATTGCCGCTGTTGATGCAAGTTTCCATGGAGACTTATTAACGGCAAGGGAATTAATATCATCGCAGTTAAAGTCCAGACGCCAGCAATTGTTACCCCGTAGGCCAAGTTTTTTGATATTGCGATGCGTAAATGGACGAAAGGTCGCATGCATCCTATCTTAAGAAATTACAGTAATGTCTGTTACAGAGGTGAGAGAAAGCCAGATGTCGATCATGACAATCACGAGAAAAGTTTGCCATTCCTGCGCAGAGAAACTGTTTAGAGCGGAATCTCATTTCGCAACCGTTAAGGAGAAAATGAAATACTACAAAAAAACAATTGATAGGAGGTTCACTGCAACTATAGCAACAGTTATGGTAAGGTACACAGCAAACCATGTGCTGCACTCGGTTGAAGAGATCGCCATGGAGCTCGTTGTTTTCTTTTAATTCTCTTCTCTTCCCTTCAAAAAAAAAATCCGGAATAAAGTTTGGTTAGTTGAAAATGGGGAGTTAGAGGTGAACTTAGAGGGTTGACGACGACTTCTTAAATATCAAGAATGGAGATTGTGCATTGACAACAATTCTTCGATAGAGAGCTCACGGGGGGGGGGGGGGGGGAGTACTCAAGAAAGGTTGAGGATAGGCTCCGCCTTGAAGTCCAATCCCTTACTCTTTTGTATACCATGCATTCATGACAGGAAAGGTACCCCTCTCGTATACCTTCTATCGACAAATAGTACCCCCTATCACGCACCTACTTTGGAACTTTTCATACATTTGAACTGCTTTAATCCAATTTCCTTTAAACATGAATAAATCACAAAAGTTAAACGTTTTATCGACTTTTTCACAGTTATAAAATGCATTTGTAGGCCCTTAGTCCTTTTTACAGACTTAAATGATAGATTTCCCTACCCTTTCATATACTTCACCTCGTTTATATACCTGGGCCAGGTTGCTCAAAGTAGGGTTAAGATAACCCAGGGTTAGTGGGAGATTTCAATTCAGATATGAAAGCTTAAAAAGCTAAATCACTTTTCTCTTTTTGTCACCATTTATTGATTAGATGCTCTAAAAAGAATGGAGAAAATGACCCAGGAAAATGCTTTTGACCAAAAAGCCTGACCCTGGGTTAGCGCTAATCGACCTTCGAAAAACTGGACCCAAAAGCCTAAATATTAAAGGTATTCTCCTTTGGCGGAGCCTCCCCCTTTAGGCTATTGTAGGAAGTACCCTCCCCCCCGGGTATTTTTCAACCACCATTAAACTCGAATAAGCCGTCAACACGCACATTGTGCCAATGAAAGTTCTCCAATTTCCAAGTTATCCAAGCTCGAAAAATATTTTTGAATAAATATTTAGTAGCCAATCAAGAAATATTTTAACTTCATCTAAACTTCTTTTGTATGCGAACTCCGAAAACGAATTTTACTGCTACAACCTTTCTGCCCATTACCGGGATTTAAAGTTATTAACCAAACGGTCGGCTTGTTAGACTACCGAAACTTGCAGAAAGATATTGTCGCTAAGTTACACACGACTGCTAACCACTCACTGCTAACAGCTACTTTCTGTTCACTTCCTGTAACCGTTTATTGGCTTTTAACCACAATTATATTTTATTATTTTCCCGTTTAAGGGTAGGGACTTTGAAGCAAACAAAACATATATTTTTCAAAACATGTGGTCAGCATCCTTTGTCATGTTTGGGTTGTTACTTGCTATTTTCTTACTTATCCTTTGATGAACTTTTAGAGCCTCAACATTCTATGTTATAATTCAGAACCAAAAAAAAAGGAAGATAGTTTTTAAATTTCTAGCTACAAAAGAACACAATATTAAAACTGTAGCTTCTAAAAACCTCTTTCTGCAAGGTACGGCGAATCTAAGCTTCTCTTTAAAAGAAATACAAAATTCAGGGAGACGTTTAACTGTGATGGCGATGACTATTAGCAAGACGACTTCGCGATCATGCAAGGACTTTGCTGTTTATTGGGAAATGTTTAATTGTTTTAAAGGCTTATGGTTGTTTTTTCACACTACAACTTCTAACACAGCGCTTACCTTTCCAACAATATTGAACTGGTTCAAGCTGTCTTGAATAAAGAGAGCTGACAAATTTGCTCAAGTTTACAACGGATTCATTCCCTGGATTGACTGACGTCAAGGCTTTGTTTAACGTAAAACAGATTGCTCCTGCACCGTCCCTGAAATGGTCACCGTTTTAAATCATCATAAGGATAAACTTTAACTGAAAACGGTTCAAATAAACTTGAATTACGCTCACTCCCAGAATTGAAATGGTTCCCTTTCCTTAATTTGTCATCCTCCTTTAATAGCTATAGCAAGCGTGAACGTGACGTTTAATTCACAGTTGTGACAGTTAGAGCATGATAGTCTATTAATTAGCCGTTTAAATACATTTTTTGAGTAAAGTTTAACAAGATAAGAGATAGATAGATAGATCGATAAATTACCAATAGTTTGTAGCCAGAAGACTGAATCGCGTATTTACAAATGATGCAATTGATAAAATGAGTATTAAAACTAGGTACAGTAAAAATAAAAGTTTAAAAAATATGATAGAAAGACTAAAAATCTACGTATATATACTAGTAATAACCAAAGGTTACGGGGTGCGGGAGACAACGATCGGAGGTCCAAACGCTTTTGCTCCAACGCTGTGCTCTGCGTAAGTTTCAAGTGACAGATGGTCAAAACACGCGTGATCAGATTACAAGGAGTAGAAGAAAGAAACGTGCGTGATGAAATTGCGTTAGGTACATTCCTTTCCTTATAAATGCTAGCTACATCCATGCGACGCATGCGTAATTACAACCTGGAGATTAGGATTGCGGGCTCCTCTTCTCGTCCGCAATTATCAATACAGGATCTATCAGTAAAACTATTCCTAAATCCAGTCACCCGCAATTGTTACTCCGTAGGCCCATCTTTTGATGTTGCGACGCCTAAATAAACAAAACGTCGCATGCATCCGATCTAAAGAAATAACTGCTTTCAGCAATGCCTGCTACAGAGGTGAGAAGGAGCCACATGCTGATCATGGCAAGTAGAATAAAAGGTTCCCATTCCTGATTAGCAATAATAGAGCCGATTGGGAATAATTCATTTCCAACTTCGCAACCGTAAAGAAGGAAATGAAATACTATATCGAAAGTGTCCATTCCTCCAACAAACATATCAGCCACGGTCAAGTTTATTACCAAGTACATGGCACGAGTGCGAAGAGTACTGTTCTTTACAAAAAGAATAATTGACATAGGGTTCACTGCAATCACAACAACAGTTATAGTAAGGAATACAGCCAACCATGTGCTGCACTCGGCTGAAGAGATCATCCTGGAGATCATTGTTTTCTTTTAATTCTCTTTTCTCTTCCCTTCAGAAAGAAATGGAGTAAAGTTTGGTTAGTTGAAAAAAGGAAGTTAGGAGATGAACTAAGAGGGTTGACGTCGACTCCTTAAATGTGCAGAATGGAGATTGCAACCAGCAACCTTTGCGGGTCAATAACCCAATTTTTGATGAACTGTTTTTGTATATCCGTAGTATACATACTGTACTTGTAGGACCTTTCTGTATGTACGAACTCATCGACAATATTTGTTACCGTCTTTCTCGATAAATTAAACTGGTGTACTACTTGGAATGGTTTCGAACCCTCTAACCATTTGTCTACAGTAAATCATTTCACAGGCCTCACACTGTAACCCTTGCCCTGTTTAGTAAAAGGATTCGGGTTCATTATGTTGCAGTTTCCTGTTTTTTAAAAAAGATATGAAGTTATGAAGTTCAGTAGTACCAAAGTTGACAAATACGTCTCAAAGTTTGCAATTTGATTCCCTAACTCGCAATGGTATTGGCTACTTCGTAGTACCCAATTTGCCAACGAACTTTGCAACGTGGTGCAGTTAAGGCATGTGAAATCAACTGTAATTACACCTACATGTCCATATCGCATTTGCTATGAAACTTGAGAAATTACTTATCAATCACAGCTTTGTGTCAACAAACATGTCTCCCAAGCATTATATCAAACATTGAAGACCACAAAAATGAAATTTGAAAAATTGTTAGGCTAACAAGTTCCAAAAGGACCAATTGCCATCCTTTTCAATTGTTTTAAGTCTGTCCATCTGTTCCTCATTTTAACACCAAAAGCAATTTTTATTTGTATGCACTCTTGCTCTTTGCTTTGTTACTTAAACCTTCTTTTCATGTTTTAAGCAGTGTTTTTATGTCTCACCGAGATTGGGGGTGGTTTACACTGCTGTAGTTTTGACAAATTTCGTGACACTGCTCCTTTAAGTTGCTAAGTACTAGTTATTTATCAGTGGTTAAAGAACCTTAGATTTGGTACCAGGGCAGCTTACCTCGTCTTGCTATCTGTATTCTCAGTCACAGTGTTCAGTCTTGGATGGCCTTAGCACAATTAAACACTCCAAACTTCCAAATTATTCTTGCCCATCACGAGGTTTTTGTCTCACATTATGCTCAACTGTTTCACAAAAGGGTCGCTTTATGAGAGAAGCGACCGATTACTGAAGGCCAATGGGGCGACAAATGTACATAACAACCATTAGATATCTTGTGGTGTAATCGAAAAGGAAAAATATACAAACTCCACGCTCCTAGCACCTACAAAAGCTGGCAACTCTGAGGCTGTTGCAATCACTTTTAAAATGGACGCCAAAAAGAACGACAGCAATGAGTATGAGCAAAAGAAACGTCCGCTGACCAGCACTTCGCTCTGTTCTAGGCCCCATTCTTCCCATTCTGTCTTGTTTTTTCAGTCTAAGATCCTTTTATTTTTACGCCAGTACTGATTCAGATTATTCTGGCAAATATCAACAGCTGTTGGTATTCTCTGCGATTTTAATCACTTAGAATCGAAAACAGTCGTAACCTCGGGCACTTCACAGTCGTTGCATCAATGCAACGCGCGCGAGTATTAAATGCATGAGAACCGTTTAATGGCCCGATCTCAAGAGTAAATTTACCTTTATTTACCTTGATTGTACGCAAAGGCAAAATTTCTGAAACATTTATCGTGCGGTCTTGGATATGGGTTTTTAAAAAAACGTCACCGGAAACATAACGGAACCTACAATGAACGGAAATGTGATAACAGAAATGTGGCGGAAACATGATCGTTCGTTTCCGACTCGGAAACCTAACGGAAACGCGTCCCGTCCATGGAAAACTAGATCACCATGTTTCAGCAGGGAGGAAACGTGACGGATTTAAGCAACTTCACGTTTCCGTCGAGTTTACTAAATACGGAAACACGTTATTTCGTCTTAAATAACAATACGGGGAAAATCATGTTCAAATACTAAATTTATTGAATTTTCTTAAACTAGTTAACTTAACTGACTTAGAAACAAATAACAAGCCTAGTGCAAAGCAGAAGTTAAGGTGTACTGAATTTAGCTTCCTTGGCTTCTTTTTACATACTGTTATATTTTATCAATGACCACATACGTATTAAACTGTAAAACATCCCTACTTTTTGCCTTCGTTAATCGAAAGGTGGGAATGTGAAAAAGGGCGAGTGATACTGGGCCTAAGAGCGTGTGAGGCTCCCGCGCTTCGCGCGAAAATCTCAAGCCCGCCCTTTGGGCCTTTGTATTACCGATTATGAGGGGAAAAACCGACTGTTTTGCAGCTTACATACGAAGTAGTACTTCACAAAGAAAAAAAGAAAAAAGACACTATAAAACCGTGTATAACAACTAATTCGAAAAATCTAAATGTATAATATTAATAGGCTATCTCTGAGTCACCCCAAGCTTCTGTAAGTTTTTAAGCGAAATGATTGTGACAAAAATGACTTTTTTTACTCCCATGCAAATGAAACTTATTATCACAAAAAGGATTTGCACTTAGCCTTGCTTGGAAAGTGAGGGTTTGTGGAACTCGGAGATTGCCTGTTGATAACGCATATTTTGTCTTGATTAAAAACATTGATTATGAAAAGATAAATTAGCTAAATACAGTAAAACCCGCGACAAAGAATCTGCATTAATAGGCTCTCATTTTCTGAAGAAAAAATACATTGCATCCAGTCATTCCTTTTGTAAAACTCGCCTACCATGACATTGCAGTTGGAGCTATAAGGCTTCTATGTCTCCAAAGAGGACCCTGAATGTTGACATATCTTACTTGCAAAAGTGTACAGATTTATTTTATGGATTTTTAGTAAAATAAGGTCCTGTTTCAAATTTTAGGCTGTACAGGTTCTTGTATAGAGGAGATCTAACTGGTAAATTTTAGCCTTACATTTTCTTAAAAACCAAGTTCTTAGTCGCGGATTTTACTGTAGTTAATGTGATGTTCAAAACACGCGCTGTAAGTGATTTGAACAGTTTCAAAAACGTTCCCTTAGAATTTTATTTCAATAGGATTCTTGATAATGCATTAAAAAAGGAGAAAGCTGTAAAAATAACAATGGCTACACTGGTCAAATACTATGCAAATAGATGGAACAACGCAAGTACACAGCCCAAGGGAGGGTGGGAGGGGGGCTACTAAACAAAGTTTCATATGGGGAAGGTCCGCTCAGTAGTCCAACCCTTTACCGGCTTTTATATACCATTTTTGACAGAAAATTTACCCCCTACTGGGAAATGATATGCCTTTCACACACCTAATAAACGCTGCATCCCTTTAACTGTTGTAAATGCACTATCCTTTCAATATGAAATACTAGCTAAACTACGCTTGAAGCCTGAAAATGGTACCCCGCGTAGCATTGTACGGAGCACCCCATCCCCCCCGGATGCACAGTTTTTAAAAGCGTCTATTTGCCTTCGCAATAGGGCTCTCCAAATGAAAGAAATTTCAACAGTTTGATGATAATCGTACAGGAGGAAAAAAATGCTTGAGGAAAGTGTCATTACCATTGCACAATTCTTCAAGTTCATTAGACAATAAGTATGCCTACTCAAAATTAACGAGTTAATATTTGAGCAGTTTTTTAATTGGTTAAAGGAGCTAGTACGAGGATATTGCTGATTTAGGTCCATCTTTGCTCCCGTAGAGTCATGAAGAAGATATAATAGTAATATTAATAATAATAATAATAATAATAATAATAATAATAATAATGATTTTTTTGGATAGCTTTAAAACTTGAAAATGTTGGTTCAACTTTTTCAAGTCAATCCATATTCATCCTTGCCAACCCTTTACAAAGACAACAGGAAACGTTTTCAACGCTTAAATGTCATGTAATGTAAAATAGTTAAAACAAAACTGGACCATTGTTTTTCGAAATCAATTGATGTGAAGAGACTGTTTATCTGTTTTAAAAAGATATTAGCAAATAGCGTAAGGTAGCCCCTTGAAATGAGTAACAGCTTCTGTATATGTATTTACAGTCTTTTTAGAGCGATTTTGGCTTTTGGTTGGTTAAGCAAACATTCGGGTGAAATTAAAACCTTCACGCCCGAGAGCTTTCCAGAAATCAATTGATACTTTGCTTTGACGTCATACGGCAACACGATTGGCCAATCGAACAATGTCTTCTGTACGTTAGGGTTTTTTTCTTTAGCGGGAGAACGAAGAGTCCATGTTTTGATCTTTAATAAAACAAATAACGAACACTTAGCCGAAAACATTTTTCGCGGTCATAGGAAAATTGCTTTATCCATCTAAAGTTAGTAATAAAACTATGCATTGAACTACTATTTTTAAGAGATTTTGTTTCATGCAACAAAACAGCAATAGTTGACATAGTTGACTGGTCATCATTTCAACTTACAATAAAGTGTTAAACAAGGTAAATTAACGGGCTTGAAGAGGAATAGCAGCATTTTGTCTTTGTCGACGTTTAAATAATATCAGGAGAGCTCTTCTGAACGCTGGCATTCTGATTGTGTAAATAATGGGATTAACAAGCGAGTTTGTGCGGTATAGAAAAAAAAAAGAAAATCTCAAGTGTAAATATGTCAGGAAAGAAATCTTATCTAGAACAGAAAAAGAAATCAAAGAATATACGACAAATGGTAACCACAGCAGCACAGATACAATGGTCATTATGAATAATGCCACAGTCAGTTTTCTTTGTCTATTGGCCACACCATGGGACGGAGGACGAGTTCCATACCAAAATTTTAGTGCAATGGAGGTGTAAGAAACACAGATAACAATAAGGCAAAGGAAACAATATGACCGCCATAAGTAGAAAGGAAATAGCAATTGCCACTGTTGATGCAAGTTCCCATAGAGACTTATTAACGGATGGGGAATTATTATCATCGCAGTTGAAATCCAGACGCCTGCAATTGTTGCCCCGTAGGCCCATTTTTTGATGTTGCGATGCCTGAATGGACGAAACGTCGCATGCATCCGCTCTAAAGAAATTACTGCAATACCTGCTAAAGAGGTGAGAGGGAGCCACGCCTCGGTCGTGGAAAGCACAACCATAATAGGTGGCAATTCCTGCCAGGGCCATGATATATTTCCAGCTTGGCAACCGTAGAGGAGAAAATGAAATACTACAAAGAAAGTGGCAATTCCTCCAACAAACATATCAACCACAGTCAAGTTTATAACCAAGTACATGGCACGAGTGCGAAGATTACTGTTCTTTACAAAAAGAATAATTGATAGGAGGTTCACTGCAACCACAGCAACAGCTGTAGTAAAGGACACCGCATACCATGTGCTGCACTCGGTAGAAGAGACCGTTATGGAGCTCATTGTTTTCTTTTAATTCTCTTTTCTCCTCCCTTCAGAAAGAAATCGAATAAAATTTGGTTAGTTGAAAAAAGGAAGTTAATTAGAAGGTGGACTAAGAGGACTGAAGTCCACTCCTTAAATATCAAGAATGGAAGTTGTACATTGACAACAATTCTTCAATTAAATGCTCACCTTAACTTTAATTTCTTGATACTTTTGTTAACGCTGAAATAAATCCCTTGCTTTCACCTGTGGAAAGAAAAAATCAAAAACAGCGGTTATGTGGAGAGTACGATGAATAGGTTGACTGAAAACTGAGGACAAAATATTATATGTGAATTTTAGTTGTTATTGTTGGCCCTCACTGAACTGCAAGTCACTAAGAAGCAATGGATCACCTGGTAGAAAGTTTATTTCATTGGGAAGGGGGGAGGGGGGTACTCAAGAAAGGTTCATACGGGAAGGCTCCGCCCCGAGGTCCAGCCCCTTACCCTTTTTGCATACCATTTAATTATGACAGATAAAGTACCCCTATCGCACACCTAGTTTGGAACTTTGCATACATTTTAACTGGTGTTCTGATCCAATGTCCTTTAAACTATGAATAAATCACGAAACAAGAAGGATTTTTTTTTTTACTTTGTCACAGCCATAAAATACATTTGCTAACCCTTGGGGCCTTTTTTACAAACCGAAATGATAGATTTCCTTACCCTTTCATATACTTCAGCTAGTAAATCCCCACTCTTTTATATAGCTGAAGCCTAAATAAGATATTCCTTTTGGGTGGAGCCTCCCCGTATTAATATTTCCTCCATTAAACTCGAAGTCATTAAAAAATATTCACAAAGACACTGTATCGTATCGCGCACTAATTGTGCCAATAAAAGTCAATCAACTTTCAAGTTATCGTACCTCGAAAATATCTTTAAATGAATATTAAAAGAGCCAATGATTGAAGAAACTTCATCTAAGCTTCTTTGGTATACGAAGTCCGATAAAGAAGTTCGCTACGTATACTACAACCCTTCTGCCCACTGCAACGAGCAACGATTAACCAAGTTATTAACCGAACGGTAGGCCTATTTTTCAGACCTCCCATAGTGTAAACAAGATACAATTTCTCTTTTTTAATTTTACCAAACCTTTCAGAAAAATTGTCGCTGAGATGAACTTGTCAATATGAACTTCCTTTTTGATGACTCCAGTACGTAGAACGAACAAAATTTTTTATTACAGCCTCTCAGCCTGTGCCGGGAACTAGGTAAGGGATATGCGCGCTTTCATGTTCATGGCGGGTATCGCCATTATTTACGCCCTAACTGTCTCAGGCGATTGCTACCTGTGCTACCCATTCTTGCTAACAGCTGCTTTCTGTTAGCTTCCTGCAACCGTTTATAGGTTTGTAACCACAATTATTTTTTTGTGTCAGTTTCCCGTTAAAGGATAGGGACTTTAAAGCAAACAAAACATATATTTTTCAAAACATGTGGTCAACATCCTTTGATGTTTTGTTCCATTGCATATGTTTGGGTTGTTACTTGCTATTTTCTTACTTATCCTTTGTTGAGTTTTAAACGCTCAACGATCTAGTATTATTCAAAACCTGAAATCTGATTTGTATTCTGATCCCAATGAAATGTGGCATGTATGGAAAGAAATGTTTCTTGGCTGCGTCGATAAACACGCACCACTTAAATCCAGAAGAATTCGGAAAAAACGATCTCCATGGATTACTAGAGAGTTACTGAGCAAAATCCGAAAACGAGATTTCCTTAAAAAGAAGGCAATCTCCTCCAATAACCCGGCTATATGGGATCAATTTAGGTGTGCAAGAAATCAGGCAAATAACGCAATTAAACTCGCAAAAAAACTCTATGTTTCTGACAACCTGGAAGCCAACAAAGGTAATTTGCGCAAAACATGGAATGTTATCAACGAGCTAATTTCACGTAACAGTGGTAAGTCAACGAATATTTTGAGATCAAGGTAGATGATAAAATATCAAGTAACCCTTTGGACATTGCGGAAACTATTAACGATCACTTTAGAAACGTTGCGCAAGTATTAGCACAAGATATTCCTGTTGTCGATGTTAATCCTGAGTCTTATTTAAAGCCCACTGATCATTCGTTTTCTCTGCAAATTCCGAGTGTTGATATTGTTTCTAACGTTTTGTCGAAAATTGATGAAAAGAAAGCCACCGGTCTTGATATGATTCCGAGTAAATTGTTGAAAATGGCTGCTAATATCGTCGCACCCTCTCTTACCTCAATAATTCTCAAAGTCTATTCTCACTGGGATATATCCAAACGATTGGAAAACAGCCAAAGTGACTCCACTTTTTAAAAAGGGCATTAAATCGGACCCTAACAACTACAGGCCAATATCTGTAATCCCTATAATTTCGAAAGTTTTTGAAAGAATTGTTTATAATCAACTTTTCCATTATCTAGATGATAATAAATTGCTACTAGGTTGCCAATCAGGGTTCCGTTCTCTACATAGTACGCTCACGGCTTTGCTTGAGGCAACAAATGCTTGGTCAGTAAACATCGACAATGGCCTTCTAAATGGCGTTGTCTTTATTGACCTTACTAAGGCATTCGACACCATTGATCATGAGATCATCTTGCGTAAGATGTCATACTTGGGTGTCGATCAGGCAGCTATAAAATGGTTCTCGTCGTACTTAAGTGGCCGAACCCAAAGATGGAATGTCAGTGGCAAACTATCATCTGCTCGTACCCTCAGTTGCGGCGTGCTGCAGGGTAGCATATTGGGTCCTTTGCTATTTTTAATTTACATTAATGATCTTACCAACTCCCTGCCAAGAATGTTTGCCGATGACACCAACCTTACGTTATCTGCTAAGACGTTAACAGAGCTTAAGCTAGCTCTAACCCCTGAATTAAATAACCTTAGCTGTTGGCTGAAAGCTAACAAGCTCAGTCTAAATGTTGCTAAAACAGAGCTAATGATTATTGGATCAAGACAAAGACTATCTGCCCAATGTGACGATTTAGAAATCAGAATTGATGACCAAATTATCAAGAGAGTCGATCATACCAAATCCTTGGGTCTTACCATAGATGCTCAACTCTCTTGGGGTAAACACGTTGAAGAGATTTGCAAGAAAGTCTCTTCAGCTATAGGCGCCCTAAAACGTGTGCGGCCCTTTATATCCAAAGAAACTGCAATTCAAATTTATAACGCTTTAATTATGCCTCATTTTGATTACTGCAGCCCCGTCTGGGACTGTTTGAGTGGTTACTTGAGTGATAAGCTCCAAAAATTACAGAATCGTGAAGCCAGAGTTATTACTAAATCACCCTTTGATGCGAGCTCAAACCACCTTCTCTCCAGCCTCAGCTGGGAGAGGCTATCTCTTCGACGAAAGAAACAAAAAGCCGTAATGATGTATAAAATCATGAATGACCTTGCTCCAGAATATCTACAAAGTCTTTTCTCTCAGCGTCACTCTGCTTACAACTTAAGAAACTCTGAGGGAAGGCTGACCCTGTCCAAACCAAGCACCAATTACTTGAAACGAAACTTCTCTTACAGCGGGGCCATGTTATGGAATAACTTGCTCAAAAACTTAAAAAACGCTGCATCCGTTGAGCATTTTAAGCGAAATATCAAGAAGGTAGCTGTTATATCGGATTCCCACACGGCAATCATGTAAAGCAGTTGTAATTAGTTTTAGTTTTTAACTTAAGCTTAACTGATGATTTCCCGTGTATAAATAAAGATTTACATACATACATACATACAGATGAAGATGTTTTTCAAATTTCTAGTTACACAAGAACACACAAATTAAAAACTGCAGCGTCTTAAAACCTCTTTCTGCTAGGTATGGCGATTAAAACTGGCTGTACATTGTATCTTCTTAAAATCTTCTCTTTTGCAAGGTATGGCGAATTTAAGCTTCTCTTTAAAAGAAGGACAAAATTCACCGAGGTTTAACTGTGCGGCGGTGACTATTAGCAAGATGACTTTGAGATCATATCAGAAGAGAGGAATTGTTTTAAAGGCTTATCGTTGTATTTTCTCACAACAACTTAGCGCTTACCTTTCCAACAAATACTGAGCTGCTTGGTTGTCTTGAAGGGTATCTTGAAGGAAGCAGAGAGCTGAAAATTTTTTTGCTCAAGTTTGCAACGGATTTATTCTCTGGACTGACGTCAAGAGTTCCTTTGTTCAACGCAAACGTTTTGAATCATAAGGATAAACTTTCAGTGAAAACGTACGGTTCAAATCAAGTTTCGTATGTACTCCCGGTAAATGGTTCCCTTTCCTGAATTTCTCACTCTTTTAACAGCAAGAGTGAATGTGACGCTTGAGTTAATGTTCTAAACAGTTCTGACAGTTGCAGCTGTAATAGTCTATTAATTAGCCCTATATTTTTTTGAGTAAAGTTTAACCTCGTGGTTAAGCGGCCAGTAATGAAAGTCCCAAAATAGTTGCAGAATTAATGTTCACAAGGCACGTCGGACGAGTTTTCAAAGGGTTGAAATTTACGCGTTTAGGTTTTCTGTTCACACGGAACTACCTTAACCTTACAAAGAAATCAAACGTCTAGCAATTCAAAGTCGCGTATGAACGAAGTGTCTGGTCAAATTTCTCTGGCGGTCGAAAATTCGTCCGGTAGAGTGTGGCCTCGTCTGCAGGCATCACTCTCCTGTTTTAATGGGGAGAGAAAGGAGAGTAGCAGTCCCACACTTTCTTTTCGCCTTTTCTCTTTTGCAGACTCCTCACGGTCAGTGTAACCGAGCAAACCTCTATAAGGTGGGTTTTCGCTGACGCGTGAAATTGACATACACGAATATCTTACGCGCGTAAATAAAATTATAGAGGCGATTTATTGAAGGTCGCGCGTAAACGTAAAAGTTAAAGTACGTAAATTAAAAAGCGTCGCCTCTTTTTTATTTAGGCACGTAACTTTTACGGGAGATCGCAACACATTGCAATTACGTGGCAGTGGAAATAAATCTTGGTTGCTCAACTCTTCTTGCATATTAGATTACTGTGAGTTTTAACCTTGAATTTGTACGCGTTAAAGGAAAACAGTGCTTCGGTTAAAGTTCATACTCCCTCCCTTTTTGAGCGACACAACGATTTATTCGTTTGGACTCTAACACGTATTATCGTATGAACTCGTGTACTGAGTACCTTTTTAAGAAACTTTGCAAACTTCATTAAATATTAAAAAGACTCTCATATTATTCGGAATAATTGCTGGTTCCTTTTTTCTTTTGCTCTAGCAAAAGCAAACATTAATTATTAACTGCTCTTTATTTAACAAATACTGACAAGTCTTGACTGTGCTCTGTTCTGTTGCAACCAGCCACGTGATCAAACGCTTTAACAAATGCTTAACATGAGCCATGCCAGAAAAAAATTTTCCTACCTACTTCTTGAGTGCTCCACGTACAGCAGAAAAGAGCACAGTCAAGGCTTCTTTATTTGGTTTATGATAAAGAATCGGTTTGATTCCCCACGATTAATTTCTAATTTCCAAAACACAGCGTGAGAGCTTACGCCAAGCTCAAAAGTCAAGCCAATCAACTTTAGCGGACTAAAGCAGGTGGACCCAGCCTAATATAAGAATCTGTATAGGGAATAAAGAGTTATGGGAGGTATGGGAAATAAAACTCATATCTTTATTATAATTGTTTACTACTAAAAACAAAATTGCAGCAACCGTTGACGCACCGTGTCAGTGAAACGGACAATTGGCAAGGTTATTACGGCTTTCAATAACACGCCAAGCCCAAAAGTCAAGTCAATCATAGACCATAGCAGGTGGACCCAGCCTAATAAAAGAATCTGTATAGGAAATAAAGAGTTTGTGTGGGAAATAAAACTCAGATTAGAAAAATAAATAAAAGCGGTAATCAATAAAATGTAAATATTGTCTCCTGGTGTCATTGTCTTTCTTTTTATGAAGTTTCAGCTCCATTTGAATACTTTCTTCTTTTTTTTTTCATTTATATGAGGCTAAGTTTTATTTCACACGTCATTCACACGTACGCAATTTTCATTGGCGAATATGCAGGGGAGTATCGGGGGGTAAGTACCCTCAAAATGCACTCGTTAGATTTAAAACTTTTATTAGAATGTTTAAAATGGTTGATTACGCTGAATTTGTAAGGTCATGCGTTTACTGGTTCGAAAATAGCATCTAATGGCTGGACAAAACAGTCGAGAGAAAAAGAAATTCGAGAAGAATTTTCAAACTTTTACTTAACACTTGTGTTGTTAAAACAAATCGGGAAATAGAAGACGAATTAAAAAGCTGCTTTTATTTAAATTTGAAGGAGACATTTTGGATAAATAAAGAACAATTTTGCCCGCCTGAAGGGGGGAGGACAAATGGCCAAAAGAAGCTCGAAAGCAGTAGCTACAGTATGAAATTGCTTGGCCGGATGATCTCCCATACAGGCTTGAGATGTTTTCTTTAGCAAGCATTTTCGTCAATATATTTTGTTTTGTCAGCTGAATAGATAAGGAAAAACTGCCACCGTGTGATGACCACACTTAATTTCCGATGCTGATGTTTTCTTTTTTTAGGCTAGATATAGCCTACCGCGCGTCCGAGTGAATCAAGAAGTTGTGGATTGCGTGTCGCATATCAGTAGTCCAGACTTTCATAGCGCGTTTGTTTCCGCCATTGAAAATTTTAAAGCAATGTAGGTGTAAGAAACACAGATAACAAAAAGGCAAAGGCAACAATATGATAACCCGAAGTATAAAGGAAATACCAATTGCCACTCTCGATGCAAGTTCCCATAGAGTACTCAAGAAGGTTTTATAAAGGACGTAGGTCCAAGGCCTTTTCCCTTTTGTGTACCAATAATGACAGAAACGATACCCGTATCATATACCTAGTTTGGAACTTTGTATACATTTTAACTGCTGTTCTGATCCACCGTCCTTCAAACTATGAATAAATCACAAAACTAGAACGTTTTTCATTTGTTAGCCCTTCGGGCCTTTTTACAGACCTAAATGATAGATTTTCCAACTTTTTCATATACGTCAGCTAGTAAATTCCCACTCTTTTATATACATGAAGCCCAAATAAGGCATTCTTTTTGGGCGGAGCCTCCCCGTATAGGCTATTGTAGGGAGTATTTTCCCCGGGTACGTTTCTAGAATATTTCCTCCATTAAACTCGAATAAGTCATTCTAAAATATTCACAAAGAGCCTATATCGTATCGCACACTAATTGTGCCAATATAAGTCGATCAACTTCCAAGTTATCGTACCTCGAGAATATATTTGAATGAGTATTAAAAGAGCCAATGATGGAAGAAACTTAATCTAAGCGTCGTTGGTATACGAAGTCCGATAAAGAAGTTCGCTGCTACAACCCTTCTGCCCATTGCAAGGATTAACCAAGTTATTAACCGAACGGTAGGCCATAGTAGCTCATAGTGTAAACAAGATACAATTTTTTTATCATTTTTTTAAAATTTGCCAAACCTTTTAGAAAAATTGTCGCTGAGATAAACTCGTTGTCAATATGATTTTCTTTTTTAATGACTCCAGTAGAACGAACAAAATCTTTTATTACAGCCTCTCAGCCTGTGCCGGGAACTAGGTAAGGGATGTGCGCGCTTTCCTGTTCATCGCGGGTATCGCCATTATTTACGCCCTAACTGTCTCAGGCGAGTGCTACCCATTCTTGCAAACAGCTGCCTTCTGTTAGCTTCCTGTAACCGTTTATAGCTTTGTAACCACAATTATTTTTTTTTTTTATGTCAGTTTCCCGTTAAAGGATAGGGACTTTGAAGCAAACGAAACATATATCTTTCAAAACGTGTCGTCAACATCCTTTGATGTTTTGTTCCATTGCATGTGTTTGGGTTGTTACTTGGTATTTTCTTACTTATCCTTTATTGAATTTTTAAACGCTCAACGATCTAGTATTATTCAGAATCTTAAAAGATGAATATATTTTTCAAATTTCTAGTTACAAAAGAACACACAAAATAAAATTTTGAACTGCTAAGCGTATTAAAACCTCTTTCTGCAAGGTATGGCGATTAAAAGCGGCTGTACATTGTATCTTCTTAAAATCTTCTCTTTTGCAAGGTATGGCGAATTTAAGCTTCTCTTTGAAAGAAGGACAAAATTCAGCGAGGTTTAACTGTGCGGCGGTGACTATTAGCAAGATGACTTCGTAATCATGCGAGGAGTGGAATTGTTTTAAAGGCTTATTGTTGTTTTTTTCTCACAACAACTTAACGCTTACCTTTCCAACAAATACTGACTAGGGAGCTGCTTGGTTGTCTTGAAGGATATCTTAAAGGAAGCAGAGAGCTGAAAATTTTTTGCTCAAGTTCGCAACGGATTCATTCCCTGGACTGACGTCAAGGGTTTCTTTGTTGAACGTAAACGTTTTGAATCATAAGGATAAACTTTCCGTGAAAACGGTTCAAATCAAGTTTCGTATGTACTCCCAATAAATGGTGTCCTTTCTTCAATTTCGCACCCTTTTAATAGCAAGAGTTCACGTGACGCTTAAGTTAATGTTCTAAACAGTTCTGACAGTTGCAGCTGTAATAGTCTATTAATAAGCCCTATATATTTTTAGTTAAGTTTAACATCATGATTAAGCGGCCACCAATTAAGCAGCCAGTAATGAAAGTCCCAAAATAATTGTAGAATTATGTTCACAACGTGCGTCGGACGATTTTTCGACCAGTTGAAATTTACGCGTTTAGGTTTTCTGTTCACACGGAACTACCTTAACCGTACAAAGAAATCAGACGTCTAGCAGTTCAAAGTCCCGTATGAACGAAATGTCTGGTCAACTTTTTCAGGCGCTCGAAAATTCGTCCGGTAGAGTGTGGCCTCGATCCTCTGCAGGCATCACACTGCTGTATTTATGGGGAGAGAAAGGGGAGTAGCAATACCTCGCTTTCTTTCCTTCTTTTCTCGTTCGCAGACTTCTTACAGTCAGAGTAACCAAGCAAACCTAAAGCACATAGGGTGGGTTTCCGCTGACGCGTAAAATTGAAATAAGTACACACGTATATTTTACGCGCGTAATTAAAATAGAGGCAATGTATTGAACGGGTCGCGCGTAAACGTAAAAGTTAATTAAAGTAAACTAAAAAGAGTCGCCTCTTTTATCGGGAGAAAATTGGCTGTTGTTCTTGCGACATCTAATATTATTACAGTCGCTGAAAGCTTCTTGGTCTGTAATATCGCTTATTGTTATTCTAAAATGCTGAACAGGAGTCTTTTTCATTGGTTACCATGAACGCGCGGCAATACTCTTCATCGTGAAGTAGGCGGGTTAAACTAACGATAGCCAAATCTCTCTGTTGTTTTCCCGTTTGTGAGGCTAGATCACACCTTTACGCGTTCTAAGTACTCCTTAACTAACTGTTAAGAGTTTTAGAGCGCTATTTTACGGATCCGGTCCGGGTCAGCGAACAGATAACTGACTTAAAGATGTGTTGAAATTTGAAGTTTCGATTCCTCGCATGAGAGTTTTGACGGAGCTCTGACTGATTACTCTATGAGTAAGACGGCACGTAAATTTACGTGCGTTCGCAAGTAGATTGAAGTTACGTGGCAGTGGAAAGCAATCCTAAAGGTTGTTCAACTGTTCCTGCATATTAGCTTACTGTGAATTTTTAACCTTGAATTTGACATGTATTATCATATGAACTCGTGTACTGAGTATACCTTTTTATGAAATTTTGAAAACTTCATTTAAATACTAAAAAGACTCAAATATTTTTCGGAATAATTGCTGATTTCTTTTTCCTTTTGTTCTAGCAAAAGCAAATATAAATTATTAACTGCTCTTTATTTAACAAATAGTGAGAAGTCTTGACTGTGCTCTGTTCTGTTGCACATGCCGCACGATCAATTTTTCTTTTTTAAGCGACACAACGACTTATTCATCCATTATTGTTATGATATGAACGTGTATAATGAGTATAGTCTTAAACAACTCGCAAACTTCATTTAAATAGTAACAAAACCCGCATATTATTTAAAATAATTGCAGCTTCCTTCTGTTTTTCGTTCTAGTAAAAACAAATATAAATTATTAACAGCAAACTACTTTTTAATAACAAATCAAGGGTCCCTTGACTGTGCTCTGTTCTGTTGTAACTGAATTACGCCGAAAGCGGCTAGAATACGAAAGAATGGTTTTAAAGTGCGCGCGCTAATGGGACCAAGCCTACGACAGACGCATCAAGTCATTCAAACTTTTCGATGCATTAGGACCGTATGATTAGAAAGATAACTAATTTTGTCTCAATTAAGGAGGTTCACACGTCATAGCACTTAAGCATTTATCCATGAGACAAGGAAATTTAGTTTGAAACATCCTGTTTCGGTTTTGTTCCGCATCAAAAATGGTGGTCGCTTCTTGTTCAGCCTTGTGTGTATCATTGTGCACTTATAAGTTTGGATTATGCAACGTAGTGTAAACTAAGGCAAAAAATACTGGTCAGCCCTGTAGGATAACACGTGACCTATAGATGAACCTCCATATGCGATCACCTCCCATAAGCGACCACCAATCCAAAACGTCAAATTTTTTCCACTCAAAGCCTTATAGTTCAGTTTGTTTAAAATTCTCGTTCCTTTGTGGTTCGATGCTCATTACTACGAACTATTCAATGTCTGATATTGGGTAGTCTGTGGTTAAAGTGATGCACAATTTTAACTGAGTCTTTTTAACATGTTTAAAACCGTTGAAAGTGAACGCTGGAGGTGATCATGGAGACTTTTTTTTTTTTTTTTTTTATCTCAGTTTGAGCTCAGAGATTGAACAGAAAGGTTCCAGAAATGTTATATAGATACTGGTGTATTCTCTCCAACTAACATTTTTAATCTTTTGATCAAGCAAGAGGGGGTCCTGAGTCAACAGGCTGTTGAAATTAAGGCAAAAGAAAAATGACTGTATTTAACTTAGAGGATTAGAATTTTCCTCGGTAATAATAAAGTCGAACTTCCATCTTTCCTACATGAAAATAATGAAAGAAAATGGTTTGGCTAGATTAAGACTGATATATGCATTGAAAACAATAAAAATAAGCAAACAATAAGCAAATAATATGCAGATTTAGCCAACGCCTAAAGCGAAGTTCTCGAGGATTCTTTTAAGAAACGTCTTTTTGAAATAATTCAGCATTCGCTATATTAACAAGCGAGAAGTAAACTGGAAAAATGGACCCCAGCCTACGATCAATTGAAAACCGATAACTGGTCAGCGGAGAACTTTAATTTCAATTAAGGTTACGTTGTTGCTGGGCTTCGATCCGAGGAAGTGTTGGCATTGTTAGGGGAAGAGACTGTTCCCTCAGCGAACTGCAGTGATACCACGAAACACGAATCAGAGTACCAGTAAGGGTCTCGGTCAATAAAGTTAACCTCATCCCAAAGAGGATAATGTCCGGTATAATTGGCGTGTTCAGAAACGGCTGAGAGTTGAGTTCGTGATGGCGTATATCCCTTTCATAATCGTAAGACAAACGATAAAAACGAACCCTTTATACACCACACAACGATGAATAATATCTTTCATGACAGTAAAGGAGTAATAGTCTCAGAATTGACAAAAAATTACGGGCTTTTGAGAGTTACCTGACAAGTTTGCCATACTACAGTGTAAGTGTCTTATTCCCATTTCGTAATATTCTCTCCTTTTCCAGTGACCTAAGCTATTATTAAAATGTGATGATCACGGAAAACACCACTGGTAAAACCATGTTTAAATAGTATGTTTATTGAATACTCTAAATTGGTTTACTTTACTGACACAGACATTTTAGAAAGTCTAGCAACAGTTAACAAGCCCTATAAAGTAGATGTTAAGGTATACAAAACAACATGATCTTGCCTTCATTATACATACTCTCTTATATTTTATCAATGGCCACATACTTATTAGACGGCAAAACAGCTCGTATTTTTGCCGAGGTTAAGAACGCGCGCGTGAGCGGTCAAACCAAAAGTTTGGAGCGAGAGGGTGAAAACGGAGAGTGAGATTGTGCCTAAGGGCGTGTGAGGCTCGCGCGCTTTTCGCGAAAATCTCACTCCGGCCCTTCGCGTCTTTGCAAAACAAATTATGAAAGTCTACATTCGTAGTAGTGTTCCAGAAAGTAGAAAAAAAAGACGTAATTTACACTGAAACCGTGTATAACAACAAGTGCTTTGATAACAACTAATTCTGAATGTAAATGTACAAGATTAATTGGCTATTTCGGAGTTGCTTCAATCCTCTGTTTCAAAGCGAAATGATTTGGATGAAAATGATTTGTTGTTCTCATGCAAGTTAAACTCGTGATCGAAAAAAAGGAGTTTAAACTTAGCCTTGCTTGCTTGAAAATTGAAAGTTTTTGGAACTCGGAAATTCCCTGTTTAAGAAGCATACTTTATAGTGATTAAAAATGCCAAGAAAAGATTAGCTGAATAGTGGATTTAAAACACTTGCTTTAAGTGATTTAAACAGCTTCAAAAACGTGCCCGGACTTTTTCATCTCAATAGAATTGCTAGATAATACATAAAAAGATGGCAAACAAAAGCAGTCAAAAGTAAGCCGACACGACAAGTTGTCCGGCAAGGTATAAACACCTAATGTATCCAATGCGTGACTTTCTACTTTAGAGATCGGCGTGACGCAGTTTCGCTCCGTCATTGAAATCACGTCCAAATCACCGTTCATATGTGAGAACAGAATTCCTATCCGGTATGATTTTCGTGGCGGCACAAAAGCTATCCAGTATAGTTTGACCGTAGCTAGAAGCCTAATATGTACAACCTCTCAATCATCGCTAAAACTTCATTCCCACATACCGCAGCAATTACTTAGCTCAAAGAGGCAAAACTTGTGGCCAGGTACAACAACCACAAAAAAATGTCTTAAGTAACTGAAGTTAATAATTAAACTTAACAAAACTTATTTTGTCTCTTCTTCCTTATTCTAAGGGTCATTTCTACCACCTCCCTCTTGTTTTTGACTTGTCATCATTATGAACTTACAATTAAGTGTTACCAAGAGAGAATAAAAGGACAAAGAACGCCCAGTCACGCCCTTGATTGAATTGGTAGCAAGTCCTATTATGGCTCTTGTTGGCACGTGACTTTCTCCGAAGAATTTTTAGTCCAATTAAACGCTTGAAATTAATCAGAATTTGGTGTCCGGAGAGGTCCGCAAACGTTTATTCAGTGTTTTCAAGAGGCAATTCAACAGTCACAATAAAAATCTTCTGCATTGTTTGCTTTGAGGCAGTCGTGCGGGGGACCATGTTGATGGTTTTAAACAATGGAAAAAAATGTGCGGACGTGCCAGGAATTCCCTTTTGGTGCTAACGGGCATGAAGAGGAATAGCAACATTTTGTCTTTGTCGACGTTTAAATAATATCAGGAGAGCTTTTCTGAACTCTGGAATCCTGATTGTGTAAATAATGGGATTAACAAGCGAGTTTGTGTGGCGTAGAAGAGTAAAAGATGATCTCAAGCGTAAATATGTCAGGAAAGAAAACCTAGTATCTAGAACAGAAAAAGGAACAAAATTATATACAACATATGGTAACCACAGCAGCAAAGATATAATGGTCATCATGAATAATGTCACAGTCAGTTTTCTTTGTCTATTGGCCGCACCATGGGACGGAGGACGGGTTCCACACCAAAATTTTAAAGCAATGGAGGTGTAAGAAATATAATAAAGATAACAAAAAGGCAAAGGCAACGATATGACAGCCATAAGTACGAGTGCAAGTTTCCATCCAGACGTGTTAACGGAAAGGGAATTAACATTCCAGTTAAAATCCAGACGCCACCTATTGCTACCCCGTGGGCCCATTTTTTGATGTTGCGATGCCTGAATGGACGAAACGTCGCATGCATCCGATCTAAAGAAATTACTGCAATGCCTGCCACAGAGGTGAGAGAAAGCCAGATGTCGATCATGAGAAGCACAAGAAAAGGTTGCCATTCCTGCGCAGCAAGAAACTGTTTAGAGTGGAATATGAATTTATTTCCAACTTCGCAACCGTAGAGGAGGAAATGGAATACTATAGCGAAATTGGCTACTCCTCCAACAAACATATCAACCACGGTCAAGTTTATAACCAAGTACATGGCACGAGTGCGAAGATTACTGTTCTTTATAAAAAGAATAATTGATAGGAGGTTCACTGCGACCACAGCAACAGTTATAGTAAGGGATACAGCATACCATGTGCTGCACTCGGCTGAAGCTTCTCTTTAAAAGAAAGACAAAATTCAGTAAGGCTTAACTGTGCGGTGGTGACTATTGGCAAGATGACTTCGCGATCATGCGAGGAGAGGAATTGTTTTAAAGCCGGGCTTAACGTTGTTTTTTCTCACAACAACCTCTAACATAGCGCTTACCTTTCCAACAAATACTGAGCTGGTTGGTTGCCTTGAAGGAAGCTGAAATTTTTTTGCTCAAGTTTACGACGGATTTATTCCCTAGACTGACGTCAAGGGTTTCTTTGCTCAACGTAAACGTTTTGAGTCATAATTAGTAAGGATAAACTTTCAGTGAAAACGGTTCAAATCAAGTTTCGTATGTACTCCCGGTAAATGGATCCCTTTCCTTAATTTGTCACCCTTTAAAGACCAAGAGTGAACGTGACGCTTGGGTTAATGTTCTAAATAGTTCTGACAGTTGCAGCTGCAATAGTGTACTAATTACCCCTATATTTTTTGGAGTTAAGTATAACCTCATAACTAAAGTCCCAAAATAATTGTAGAATTATGTTCACAAGGCGCTGCGCAAGACAATTTTTCAACCGGTTGAAGTTTATGCGTTAAGATTTTCTGTTCACACGGAACTACCTTAACCGTACAAAGAAATCAGACGTCTAGAAGTTTAAAAACCCCTATTGAACAAAGTGTCCGGTCAAATTTTTCAGGGGGTAGAAAATTCGTCCGGTACTGTGAGATCTCCTCTGCAAGTATCACTCTCCTGTTTTAATGGGGAGAGAGTAACATGTATAGTCCCCCACTTTTTTTTCTCCTTTTCTCGTTCGCAGACTGACCTCACGGTCAATGCAACCAAGCAAACCTCTATAAGGCGGGTTTCCCCTGACGCGTAAACAGGGCCGAAACTAGATTTTTTGTAACGGGGCGCATTAGCTCGAGCGCCGAGGGCACGCGCCTTGTAGTGGGGTCTCGGGGTGTCCTCCCCCAGAAAAGTTTCAAGTTTGGAGGCTCCGAAACGGTATTTTTAGCACTTGTCATGAGATATGTCTCCGAAAAAATCGACCTCGAACCTGAAAATGGCAAACAATTGCAAGTCACTATAATCAAAATAACTGAGTCTAAAGAAAACAACTCCATCCACAGACTTGACGAGTCTGGCTCAACAGGTCCAGGGGGCAGTGCCCCCTTGGCCTCCCCGCTAGCTACAGGTCTTGTAAAATTGACGCATGGGTAATAGAAAGACTGGTTCCAACATAGTGGAAAAATGTGACGTCACATTATCGAGAGCCATTCAACCTCTTACATCCGATGTTTTGTGCGTCTTACTTTTCATCGGATATTTCATATCTCTGCCTTCGACTATACAAATTGCTCATTTTTTGAAGTAAAGGATGAAGAGGACTTGCTCTCGGAGAAAACAGTTAGATGGTACAAAACCGGTAGAGACAGAGTAACTGATTATAAAACTTGTGAGAGCGAAGAATGACTCCAGCGCCCGATAATTTTATGCACCAAACGGGAAGCCTAACTACATAAAAACTATACGAAAACTTACATGTATACAACTACAAAACACCTATAAAAAGACACAGCCTAATTTTTTACAAACCAGAAGAAAACCGGAAATAATTTTAACTCTTTTTATCACGGTTTTGACAATCAGCTCTTTCCTGCCTTTATCGACAAACTCAGCGAGTGTCGAATTTTATAAGTTAACAACACCTGAGAAAATGATTTTATTAGCCGGTAGAAGTACCCAGCTCAAATTAAATAAGCGTTTAATTTTCCCTTCAATTTTGTTTACGGACAACCAGTGAGAAGAAGCCGTATTTGAGAAATGTAAAAACGTTTTACATTTCCCCGCTGAGCGGACAAAAGCTCACAGCAGAGAAAGGAAATTTGCTTGCGGACCACCAAACACCATTTCTAACTTTTTCAAGTCAAGTTTGATAGTGAAGCAAGTTGTTTTGTTATTTTCAGGTATAAATGTACAATGACCCAAAGTACATTTCCAGTCAGGTCTTTGAAAAAGCGAACTGTAACGCTTTTAAAAATGTTATGTTAAACCGATAATTTTTAACTAGTAGAATACAACTTGGAAGCAAACTCTCCTGGTTAATAGTAGAACGTTCTCTAATCCTTTTTACGAGGAAACACTTGTCTTCCCCAAGGCTTAATAAAACTTAGAAATATATTATCTTTGAAATACTGACCTTTTTTTAGGATGAAACAAAGTTTAAGTTTCTGTGTAGTGTTAATGATATGGATAGGGAATACTGTAAATCGCCTCTGAAATAAACATTAACGCTGTTCCCAAAGAAAAAAAAGAAGCTGCTTATATGTAAAAAAAAAAAAAAAAAAAAAAAGAACCGTAACATCAGAGGGTTATGGAGTTTTTGTTTAGTCTGAGGTGAGTGGATGAGGGATTGAAAAAATGTGACATTTGAAAACAAAATTCATTACCCAAGAAAGTACAGGTATATGTTTTATTAATTTGATTTAGAATATGTCTTGGTAAGGTTTATTATCTACAGGTACATTGTTGCTTTGGATCTCTAAAACACCGAATACAATAATAGTGCTAATCAAGCCCATCTTAGGTTGGAAAAACAATGTGATTCAGATAGACTGTTTCAGAGAAGAACACTAACTAACTTAAACACATGACTCTGTAGCTACCACAAGCATTGACCCTCAAACACAGTTAATTTGTCCCACTCACAAAGAAGTAATAAATGCACTTCAGAAGTGACAAATAAAGCTTCTGATCATACATAATTTAGATGCCACCTTCTGGCTCTCATGCATGACAAAAGAAACTTTGTTACTGTTTAATACAGAAAGATTGATTGATTTGTGCCCTCTTCGACTATACAGATTGCCCATGTTTTGAAGTAAAGGATGAAGAGGACTTGCTCTCGGAGAAAACAGTTAGATGGTACAAAACCGGTAGAGACAGAGTAACTGATTATAAAACTTGTGAGAGCGAAGAATGACTCCAGTGCCCGATAATTTTATGCACCAAACGGGAAGCCTAACTACATAAAAACTATACGAAAACTTACATGTACACAGTTACAAAACACCTATAAAAAAAGGCACAGCCTAATTTTCTACAAACCTCAGGAAAACCGGAAATAATTTTAACTCTTTTTATCACGGTTTTGACAATCAGTTCTTTTCTGCTTTTATCGACAACCTCAGCGAGTGTCGAATTTTATAAGTTAACAACACTTGAGAAAATGAATTTATTAGCCGGTAGAAGTACTCAGCTCAAATTAAATAGGCGTTTAATTTTCCGTTTAATTTTATTTAAGGACAACCAAATGTGTTAGCCTATCATTTTAGCATTAAATTTGACCAACATTTTGTGGAGCGATTTCTACGGTCAAGATTGCCTTCAAACTTGCAGACATGAAACAAGAGAGCTCTGAGGCTTATTTGCTGAAGTTAGGGAAAAATCTATCGTGGGATTTCGAAGTTATTTTCATTTTTCGTAAAAATGATGTTTCAAATATATGCCGATATGTCAAACGTTTTTATACCCATAAGAAAATAAATAAAGTTTTCTTAAAGTTCCATTATTATTTATTAAGAATGCAAAAAATCGAAGAAATCGGTTGAATCTTTCATTCTGAAAAACGCGAATCAAAAACATAACCAACACGTATATATATATATATATATAGGAACGGGCCACCGAATCTATTTATATTCGTGTTGGTTATGTTTTTGAATCGCCTTTTTCGGCAGGAAATGTTTAACCGATTTCTATGATTTTTGGCAACCTTAATAAACAATGGTCGAACTTAAGAAAAATTTATCTTTTTGCAGGTATAAAAAAGTTTGAAATATCGGCACATGTTTAAAACCGCATTATTACAAAAAAATGTCAATAACTTCAAAACCCTACGATAGATTTTTCTCTAACTTCAGCAAATAAGCCTCAGAGCTCTCTAGTTTTATGTTTTGCAAGTTTTGAAGTCAATCGTGACCGTAGAACTCGCTGCACAATTAGCTGGTCAAATTCAACCTTAAAATGCGACGCTAACACATTTGTGAAAGTTGACGCACAAATAGAGGAAAACTGCCGGCCGACGGACTATCTCCTATCTGAAAGGGTATTCTTGCCCAAAGCTTCAGTAGCAAGAAGCTGAGTGATCAAAAACCTGCGGCAAATACAATTTGCAAAACAAGAAGAACAACTTTATGCTGAATGCGGGGCCAGATTAAAGAGCATCTATTTATAAAAGTTACTGTGTATTTGCCCTTCTCTTTTCGAAAAAATCTAAACAAAGAAAGATATAGCATCTACGGAAATCTCCTACCAGTTTTTAGCACCGAAGGTTTCCGTCTTGAGGTGAAATATACCCACCAACTCCAGTACTTCAACCGATCCATTTTCAGCTGCAAAGAAAACCCTTAGGTAATTTATTCAAGCTTGATTGATTTGCCATCACATTCGCAGGGAAGTTTGCCATTAGGGATAATGAAAAGAATAAGACGATTATTAAATTTTCTTTATCTTTATCTCCAAGTGGCAAACTTCCCGTGCGAATCTGATGTCAGGTCTAAAAAGCTTGAATAAATTACCAAGTACAGGGCTTTCAGTGCAGCTGAAAAATGGACGGTTAGAAGTACTGGAGTTGATGGCTTTATTTCTTCTCAAAACGGAAACCTGCGGTGCTAAAAACTTTCGAGAGTTTTTCGTAGATGCTATATTTTGCCTTGTTAAGAAAGGTTTCGAAAAGAGAGGGACAAATGCAAAGTAAGTTTAATGAATGGAAGTTCTTTAATCCTGCCCCGTATTCAGCATAAAGTTATTCTTCTTGTATTGCGAACTGTATGCGCCGTAGGTTTCTGATTAATCCGTTTCTTGCAACTGAAGCTTTGGGCAAGAATACCCTTTCAGAAAGAAGATAGTCCGTCGGCAGTTTTCCCCTATTTGTGCGTCAACTTTCTCGAATATGTTAGAGTTGCATTTTAAGGTTAAATTTGAACAGCTAATTGTGCAGCGAGTTCTACGGTCACGATTGACTTCAAACTTGCAGATATAAAATTAGATAGCTCTGAGGCTTATTTGCTGAAGTTAGAGAAACATCTATCTTAAAGTTTCGAAATTGTTGACAGTTTTTGTAAGAATGCCGTTTTAAACATATGCTGATATCTAAAACCTTTTTGTACCCACAAGAAAATAAATAACATTTTCCTATTAAAGTTCCACCATTGTGTATTAAGGATGCCAAAAATCATAGAAATCGGTTAAGCATTTCCTGCCGAAAAACGCGATTCAAAAACATAACCAACGTGCATGTAAATAGATCCCGGCCACCTTAAGCGGACCAAAGCAGGTGGACCAAGCCTAATATAAGAATCTGTATAGGAAATAAAGAGTTTGTATGAGAAATAAAACTCAGATCAGAAAAATGAACTAAAAGCGGAAAAGGTTATCAATAAAATGTAAATATTGTCTGCTGGTGTCATTTAATTTCTTTTTATGAAGTTTCAGTGTTCCATTTGAATACTTTTTTATGTTCATTCATTTATACGAGGCAAAGTTTTATTTCACACGTCATTCACACGTACGCAATTTTCATTAGCGAATCCAGGGGAGTATCGGGGGTGCGTACCCTCAAAATGCACTCATCAGATTTGAAACTTTTGTAGAATGTTTAAAAATGGTTGATTACGCTGAATTTGTAAGGTCATGCGTTTACTGGTTTGAACATAGCACTTAATGGGTGGATAAAACAATCGAAATAAAAAACATTCGAGATGATAATCCAACTTTTACTGAACACTTATGTGGTTAAAACAAATCAGGGAGTAGAAGACAAATTGAAAAGCTGCTTTTATTTAAATTTAAGGGAAACTTTTGGGTAAAGAAAGAACAAATTTGCTTGCCTAAAGGGGGGAGGACAAATCGCCAAAAGAAGCTCGAAAGGAGTAGCTACAGCATGAAATTGCTTGGCCGGATGATCTCCCATACAGGATTGATGAGATGTTTTCTTTAGTAAGCATTTTCGTTAATATATTTTGTTTTTTCAGCTGAATAGGTAAGGAAAAACTGCCACCGTGTGATGACCATACTTAATTTCCGATGCTGATGTTTTATTTCTTGAAGCCTAGATATAGCCTGTCGCGCGTCCGAGTGTGTCAAGAAGTCGTGGATTTCGTGTCGCTTATATAGACTTTCATAGCGCGTTTGTTACCGCCATTGAAATCACCTGATGCTTTAGTTAAAAAAATGCCGTAGATGCAACTTTCTTTTTTATTATTATTATTACTGCAATGTCGTCACAATGTCGTCTATTTATGTCACAAGAAAGGTAACGGAAACTTTTCTTGAGAATGACTCGGAGTGTATGATCGCCCCATGTAAGGTCTAATAGAGTTTTCAAAATCGAGGAAAGTTTTGCTTGTTAGTAGAATCCGGAATACAGCTTAAGAAATCCGGAATCCCACAAACGATTGGAATCTTGAATCCAACTTCCACTGTCACATAAACATAACATATATGGACAACTAATGGATTTTAGGAAGCGCTTTTGCGCACTCTTAAAACGGTTCAGGAGAATATTTATATGGATTACACTTTGCTGGATTGACATATAGCTCATACAGGTGGCTTACGCGCGTACGATCGTCAGGATCGAGCGCTTACCGCTACGAGCGACCATCTTGACTATCTTGGTTTCATATGTACCCCCTGGGTACATATCAAATCGAGATGGGCCGTCCGTACCGGTAAGCGCTCGATCCTGACAATCTTAAAAAAAACATAGGGGACTGTGAAGAGAGAACTGTGAAGAACGCGCGCGTGAGCGCGCGGTCAAACGAAAAATCTGGAGCGAGAGGGTGAAAACGAAGGGTGAGACTAAGCCTACGGGCGTGTGAGGCTAGCACGCCGCTAGTAGCGAAAATGCCACGTCGGCCCCTCGTGTCTATCCAAAACCGATTACGGAAAAAAAAAAAAAAAAAAGAAACGACTATTTTGCAGTCCTGACATATATACGTAGATGTGCTTCAGAAAGTAAAAATTAAAAGGCGTAGTTTACAGTGAAACCGTTACAACAACAAGAGCTCTGATAACAGCTAATTCTTTTACATCACCCAGTTAACGCTACATCCCTGTAACTGCTGTAAATACGTTATCTTTTAAACATGAATTAACCGCTAAACTAGCATGTCTTCAAGACCATTTCCAAGCCATAAAATATGTCTGTTAGCCTATTTAGTTCCTTTGCCGCCCCTTTTATATACTTCAACTAGTGAAATCCCTACCCTTTAACGTAACATAACATAACATACACTTTACTACGACTCCTCTTTACGGGGCTATTCTGTCGCAATACACAGTAATAACAAATATACAATGATAAAATTATAACGGGGCAAAAATATTTACATGAGTTTAGATACAGCTATATGCGTGAACCCTGAAAATGGTTCCCCTTTTCGGGGGGAGCCTCCCCGTAAAGGGTGTTGTAGGGAGTACCCCCTCCCCCCCCCCCCCCGGGTAACACAGTTTAAGGTGGCTGAACACAGTTTTGCGGGCGGTGAGCGGTAA